>CM059432.1:104740469-105340469 GCA_030390025.1 Squalus acanthias
CTCCCACCCCCACCCTCCCGACCTCCACATGAAAGCATGTCCCAACTGGGTACTGCGCATGCGCAGCTCCGGTATACCAGGCGCAGTAGGTTGTAAAGGCAAATAATGACAGCATGGGGGATTCTCCCGCTGTCCCACTGAAAGTTCAAGGGAGAAAACCAAACCCCTCCCGGCATTGCACAGCACCCCATCAACCATCGGAACACACACTTCAAGAGATGCAATTGCGATCGGCTCTGAGGTCGCAAGACTCGCAAGCGAGCCTGTCTGGATTCCTGGGGCCATTGTGTATTGGGCCCCCTCCCCTGCCCCAGCTACTGTCCAGTCCTCTGCGCGGCATTTCAAATTAACTGCGCATGAGCTCGGGGTCAGTGCCCGCGCACCTTAGCGGGAACAGTGCTCAAGTCCCCTTTCAAAGATGTCAATTAACCCCAAAACAACCATCCTCCTGTTTGCTACCCTGTAAAGGTGGGGGGCGGGGGGGGTACTTTTTTCTAATCTCAACTGTGCTTGAGGCTTGTGGGTTTTGTACTTTTGGCTTCTAGTCCCATGCTCCTTATCGAATTTAAATAGCTTATTTATTTTGACCGTATCTATATCTTTTATTTTTTTTAAAAAGCAAACCGTATTCTGTTTCCCCTCAGTCTTTTCTCCAGCAAAAAGTCTTATTGTTGTGGCTTTCTTTGTAATTTATTCCCCCAAGGCCTGAAATTATCTGGTCACTCTTTACAACCTTTGTAATGCATCTATATCCTTTGAGGTAGGGTGACCAAGCTGGGCCCCTTTTGAATCTGTTTATATTTATCTGAACTGATCTGATATTGGGCAACTCTTCAGTCCTCCTGTGGTAATTCATAGGCAGGAGATGGTGCAACATTTTTTAGCTAAAACTGGCACAATTTTTTCCCTCCAAGATTTCAGTACCTTCATCCTGTGTCATAATGGAGCTGATACCTTGGTAGATAATTGACATTTGTGGATGATTGAGAGTCCACAAGTTTTGGACTTGCATTCATGATCCACAATAACCTGAAGATGAGCACAATGCTTATAACATGCAAAACATCAGATTTCATCTTTCTATACATAAGAACATAAGAAACAGGAGTAGGCCAATTGGCCCCTCGAGCCTGCTCTGCCATTCAATAAGATCATGGCTGATCCAATCTTGGCCTCAACACCACTTTCCCGCTCTCTCCCCATACCCCTTGACTCCCTTGTAGTTCAAATGTCTGTCAATCTCCACCTTGAATATATTCAATGACTCCGCCTCCACAGCACTCTCGGGTAGAGAATTCTAAAGATTCACGACCCTCAGAAGAAATTCCTCCTCATCTCCATCTTAAATGACCCCTTATTCTGAAACTATGCCCCCTAGATCTGGATACCCTCACTAGGGGGAAACATCCTCTCCGCATCCACCCTGTCAATCTCCCTCAGAATCTTATGTTTCAATAAGATCACCTCTCATTCTTCTAAACTCCAATGAGTATAGGCCCAACCTGCTCAACCTTTCATCATACGTCAACCCCTTCATCCCAGGAATCAACATAGTGAACCTTCTCTGCACTGCCTCCAATGCAAGTATATCCTTATTTAAATATGGAGACCAAAACTGTACGCAGTACTCCAGGTGCGGTCTCACCAGCGCCCTGTAAAGTTGCATCAAAACTTCCCTACTTTTATACTCCATACCCCTTGCAATAAAGGCCAACATTCCATTAGCCTTCCTAATTACTTGCATGTTAACTTTGTGTTTCATGTACTAGGACCCCCAGAATCCCTTTGTACCACACCATTTTGTAGTCGCACCCATTTAAATAATTTTGCTTTTTCATTCTTCCTTCCAAAGTGGATAACCTCACATTTTCCCACATTATACTCCATCTGCCAAATTTTTGCCCACTCACTTAACCTATCTATATCCCTTTGCAGACTCTTTGTGTCCTCCTCACAACTTGCTAACCCACCTATCTTTAGGTAATTTGATTGCTGCTCAAGTAATGTGACCTGCTTGATTCATCGGGAGAGTGACATCAGTTTGCCTTATTTTTGAAAATAAAAGGAAATATAATGGTGTAAATTGAAGCTTCCTTATGTTGTGAAAGTGATATTTGTAAAAAGATGTCCAGTCTGTTCAGCACTATTAAAATGTTTTAAATACATGTGAAGGTTAAGCATCTGTTCATGTCACTGAGCGGTTGTAATCCATCATTCTCAGTTAATGGCATTCCAGGAATTGCAAAGCATTGACCAAACATTTCCAAAATGCTAAATTGTGCTGAAGCAGTCATTACATTTTTCTGTCCTGAATCCAGATCCATCAGTTTACCGATGACACTTTTAAACCAGCCTATAGAGCTTTTATTTTCAAAATTGTGTGTACCACCAATCTAAACCAAACCATCGAGCAGCACTAGGAGTATGCAAGGAACCCTTCTTCTTATGAATTAGCTTGCCTTTCTGTTCCTTGCTGCTGGAGAATTTTAGTGGTGAACCTGAGGTTTCACTGCTGGATATTTATAACTTGTGCTGTGTCTGAATTGTCAAAGATTAGTCCAGGCCCTTCCAGCAAATGTTTTTAGCTTTCAAAATGTATACAAATCAAAATGCTGATATTTTCAAACTATGTTTTGACTTGTGCTCCCAGAAACTTAACTAATAAGAATGAGACATATTAGTGGCTGCTGCACCTATAGTAAAGCCGCAGGATTATCCATAGAACTAAATTAGGTAAATTGTTTGTTTTTCCCTTCAAAGTGTTCACCTCCTCCTATCGTGACGGTAGTGACTTGTATGAGGATAGGATTCCATGGGCGCCTTCTGGTTCCTTGTCCATGGGCCATTCCTCGTGTGAACCTAGACAATTCCATCAACCTATTTGACTATCATTGCTGAGCCTGATTTTTGACCTCACATTTTTGGTTTTCAAATGTGATCAGGACAGTAGCCCTAGCTAATTATTTTCTTCCTTTTCTCTTTCTCCCCTCCCCCTTGTAACTCATAACCCAGGGATACCAAGGCCAGTCGCAACATATTTACTGCTGCACTCTGTAATAATGAAGTTTAATTAAACCTTAATAATTAATCCTTGCACATCATAAAATATAGAAGTGGAGGCTGCAGAATTTAAAAAAAAATATATAGACCAATTGATGTCTGGAAATTTCTCTAAAATGTACACCAAACAGCCCATTCTGAAACCTGCCTGTCCAGTCCAACCCCAGCAGGACAGTACTAATTGAATTTAATTCATTCTTTTACTTCACACTGATCTTGGAAGATAAAGAAAAAGATCTTTACATTAGCAAGAGCACTAAAACCCAAATCTCAGACTAAAACATCAATTTAAATAGAGGCAACGGAAGATATCTGCATGGTTTTCCATAGTCATTGTTGCTCAGATTCCTTAGAATCTGCTAGATCCCAGATATAGGTCATCTGGGGTGTTAGCCTCATCCCTCCTTTCCTAGCTGCAATGCAGCTGCAAACCACAAGAGATGGAAGTTTAAACAACATTCCTGTCAGAGACTTTGATGTTTAGTGATTCGAGGTTCCTCAGAATTCCAAATCTTGATAAGAGTAGTTCATGCAAAGATCTGGAGAGTGTTTATTGCTGCCTTGTAAAAGTTTTGAAGCTGACATGAGAGCCTGTCATTATTAATGCATGAGACTGGAGCACTCCAGTAGTAAATAGTTTCAGCTCTAAAGAGGAACATTATGATAACAGCACAATGGCCGAGAGTGTTATCTTTGTAAGATGGATGACGTGATTCAAATCTACCTGAAGAAATACTTTTGGCTTTTACTTTGGGGTGAAACATTAGAAAATAACAGATTATGTGGCAGTTTGACTACTGTGAGCTATTATAAGGTGCATAGTTTTTCTTTTTCTGGAGGTGTTTTTTAACATTTGTAAAAAGATGGATGAATTTAAAGAACATTCTACTTCAGTTTAATTGGGTGTCACAGGTTCTCAAAAGCACAATCTTGCACTTATATTAACCCAATCCTGATTTATGTGAGTGTCTGTTCTATTTATTATCTTCATCATTGTTTGTGGCAAAATACTTACTTTATTCAAAAGGTAGCTTCAGTGAATTCCTGATCATGGATATCCTATCTATAGGAGGTACCAAGCCCAAAGCCAGATACAGTACTTTCCTGCAGGGAGATAAAATCAGAGGGCAGGTCACCCCAGGGCTCTCTTGCACCACTCTGATAGCTAGCTAAAGAATAGCAGTGGTGGAAGTCAGGACACTTAATTGGGAATTAAGAGAAAATAAATAAATGGAAAGGGAGGATGGATGTAAAAATTTTATGCAGTAATCGAGAGAAATCTGCCAGAAATCGAGGACAATTAAATAAGCGACCAAAGTGTGCTAGAACCAGAAGAGTAATAAACTGTTGGAGGGGGTGTGGAGCAGCAGAAGGGCTGGCTGGTCTCGGCACTGGAATTTAAATCTCATTTAATATATAAATTGTCATGTATAGTTCCAAACAAAATTAACTGAGTATAAATAGTAATTGATATTTAAATCTCAAATTCTGACAAGCTAAGTAATGATGAGAACTCATCACCTAAAGTTGATGATTTAGTGCAATTCCACATATTCCTTTTGCCTTGACCAAATTCAATCTGTCATTCTCTCAATAGCAGTCAGGGATGGAAAATCTACTGACTTTTTCATTTTATTTAGTTTTCCCTCTTCCTAGCCTGTACGCACTGAGGACAGTTGTGGTGCCCGATCAATGGTCTGGCTGAGAACAGCTAACTCCGCTTAGACGAAGGATTGAATCTGAGACCTTGGTGTCTTTGGTGCACCACATGGGATATTTAGCCAATGGGAGTGTGGGTTTTCTGTTTTTTCAAAAAGCCAATTTCTTGCTTCAACTTTTTGAAACCGAGAGATGTGCCACTCCAAGTATGCATATTGCTATATGCAAATCTTGTGGGTGTCTAACCACAAATCTCAATATTGCTAATCACAGATATATACCAAAATCAGGATTTTCATAAGTGATGCATAGTGTATACAATAAACTTTTTTTCTCTCTGTTCCTGCACTTGCGTCAATATGCTTTACAGTGTCTATTATGTCATACTGCAGTCCTATGGCTTGTGAGCTTTATACTTCAACCAAGCTAATTACAGTGCAAGTAGATTTATCATTGCTTGTAAAGGGTCAAGTGGCAATGAAAGTCTGAATACTTATAATTACATATTTTATAACTAGTAAAATCTGCATAATGGGGATCCCTTTAGCTGGAAGGTGGCCTCAGTTAATCAAATTAATAAATATATATTACATAGAATTACATAGAATGTACAGCACAGAATCAGTCCATTCAGCCCAACCAGTCCATGCTGGCGTTTATGCTCCACTCATCCTTCCTCATCTAACTCTATCAGCATAACCCTCTCTTCCCTTTTCCCTCATATACTTGTCTAGCCTCCCCTTAAATGCATCTATACTATTCGCCTCAACTACTCCGTGGCAGTGAGTTTCACATTCTCACCACTCTCTGGGTAAAGAAGTTTCTTCTGAATTCCCTATATGATTTCTTGGTGACTATCTTATATTGATGGCCTCTAATTTTGCTCTTCCCCACAAGTGGAAACACTCTCTCTGTGTCTACTCTATCAAAGCCTTTCATAATTTTAAAGACCTCTATTAGGTCACGCCTCAACCTTCTCTTTACAAGAGAAAAGAGACCCAGCCTGTTCATCCTTTTCTGATAGGTATAACCTCGCATTTCTGGTATCATCCTTGTAAATCTTTTTTGCATCCTCTCTAGTGCATCTACAGTATATCCTTTTATAATATAATGTGTGTGTGTGTGTGTGTGTGTGGGTATTAATTAAATTGCCAGCTTTATGATGAATTAACAAATAGTGTATGGTTTATTATGCCATTATCCCAGAAAAAGAGGAAGGATTTTAAGTTGTGATCATTCAAGAATTTAAATAATCCATCCTGGACACCAATTTAATGTTTCATCAGATTTTTCTTCCCCTTTAAAGCAGTAACTCATACCAAGGTAGAGTTCCAAAATGCCAAAAACCCTTTAATACCTTGCTCAAGTAGATATACAGTACTTGTTAAGTGAGCCAGATAGTGAGTATCAGCAGGCTACTCAAACAGTGTTCATGTTTGTGTGATCACTGGATAGAAGTCAGGAGTTGGAGCCCTGCAGGTTTTTTCTCCTTTTTTCTCTCTTTTCTCCCCAGCCTGGCCCACCCTGACCACCCAGGCATACCGAGGCCATTTGCTGTGTCCCATTCTCTTGTCGATTTGGTGGTTCAGTAGCACACCACAAGTACATTCACCCAAACATCACCAGGTTTTAACCCTCCTCATTCAAAAATGAGCAAGCACAGAACCATCTACATTATTGTGCTCTCCCTTCTATGAGAAGAGATTTTCCCGCTCAGTATCTTAGCAATACTGCCTCAGGCTACTCTGAGTAAGTAGGTGAGCCGTACAACCTGGCAGATCTCCGATGCATCCCTAATCTGTGCTGAGTTAATCAATTTCGGCCAGCATAACCGTACACGTACTGCAGTTGGCCTCAGAAACCTGGGATAAATTAGATTTGACCAGCAACTCCTGCCCAGCAGACTTTGGGTGAGAACAGGATCAGGCTTGGCTACGATGATCCCCGATATGATTAGCCTGCCAGCATTCGCTGTCAAGATTCACCCTTGAATAATTGCCACTTTCAGGAGGGTAGCAAATTGGGAGGGGAAAACTAACATGGGTAATGAAATATGGTATATGCACCGTACAATAAAATGACTTGTATTTGAGAAAGAAACTATAATCCTTTAATTGCTCGGGTCTCTATTCTGGTGGTTATTCCGGCACCAATATTGCTGGAATTTGCAGGGTCAGTGGGAGGGCACATTTCAGACACCCGCATGCAGTAAGACCTGGACGACATGCAGGCTTGGGCTGACAAGTGGCAGGTAACATTCGCGCCACACAAGTGCCAGGCAATGACTTATCTCCAACAAGCGAGTGTCTAACCACCGCCATTCAATGGCATTACTATCGCCAAATTCTCCACCATCAATATCCTGGGGGTCACCATTGACAAGAAACTTAACTGGACCAACTACATAAATACTGAGACAACAAGAGCAGGTCAGAGGCTAGGTATTCTGCGGCGAGTGTCTCATCTCCTGACTCCCCAAAGTCTTTCCACCATCTACAAGGCACAAGTGAGGAGTGTGATGGAATACTCTCCACTTGCCTGGATGAGTGAAGCTCCAACAACACTCAAGAAGCTCGATACCATCCAAGACAAAGCAGCCTGCTTGATTGGCACCTCATTCACCACCTTAAACAATCACTCCCTCCACCACTGGCGCAACATGGCTGCAGTGTGTACCATCTACAAGATGCACTGCAGCAACTTGCCAAACCCGCGACCTCATCCACCTAGAAGGACAAGGGCATTAGGCGCATGGGAACACCACCACCTCCAAGTTCCCCTCCAAGTCACACCATCCTGACTTGGAAGTATATCGTCACTGGGTCAAAATCCTGGAACTCGCTCCCTAACAGCACTGTGGGAGTACCTTCACCACACGGACTGCAGCGGTTCAAGAAGGCGGCTCACCACCACCTTCTTGAGCAATTAGGGATGGGCAATAAATGCTGGCCTTGCCAGCGACGCCCACATCCCATGAACGAATATAAAAAAAACCCCGCTGTGCCAACATCAGCCTCTGCCTGCCAAGGGGAGGGGGGCCTGGCAAGAGGGCTAATCCATTAAAATTAATTGTGGAAGCTGGTACGACCCACCTCGCTGGACATAACGGCTGCCACTGCACTGCCACGCCTCCTTCCAGGTCCAGGCGTGGGAATTCCCAGCTTAGCGAGTCCCCGCCTCCAGCCCGTCATTTGCCTTGTAAAGGTCGGACAGAAATTCTGTCCCTCATAAGGTACTAAGAAAATTCTCAGAAACAACAGATACCTAGCGTAACTGAGGTTCCGCCAGCCTCCCAACAGAGTTGAAGCTGGAGACGTTCAGAACCCTGAGGAGTTTCTCAAATAGATTTTAAACTTAGTTGAAAAGGATTCAGTCCTTCACAAGTGTAAAAAGTTTCAACTTTTGGATTTATTTAATAATGTAATTGTACCCAAGCCTGACCACCTTTCCATCAAATCCTGGGATTTTTGCAGTGCAAACTACAACCAACCACGTTATTTACCCTACATTTCTTTTGGTGGTTATGTACAATAGGTGGTCTGAGAACCTTTGTGCATCCCACTATAGCTATACCACATTATTACCATCTTACAGCTGAACGTGACAGTGCTGTCACTGGAATCCAGTGTATTCCATGGATACCCTTCTCGAATCTCCACAGGAATAAAGGGAGAGGGAAACAAGTGTGGGTAATGGTTTGTAGTTATGCTTTTGAAGAATTGTATTATTGGTCTCTGGTATGGGCATTTGAAAAATATTAAAAAATAAACTAACACTTGGTATGATGAAGTTGCAGATGTAGGACAGATCTAATAATGTTATCAAACCTTTTAGTCTTTACCATTTTTGTTTCACATTCCCCCTGCCTCCCTTCACAAAAAGTACTGAAAGGGGATCCGTTCTACTCTTCTGGGAAAACACTGCCTTTGGTCCAGTACACACACCAAACATACATAGATTTGCAATCCTGTAAATGAAAACATTCCCAAGGGGACTATTGTGTGTGGAATTATTTCCCATTGATTATTTCCCAGGGTGTGTCCTGCAGCAAATGAGATTGCTTATCTCCATGTGGGGAATGAGGCTTTCCTATGAAACAATATGACAAAAATAAAGTGAAAGACATGATGCCAGTTGTTGAGAGGTGATATTTCCCTGAATGTTTTCTATTTTTTCTTTACAGAAACTTAAACAGAAAAACCAGCAGCTGAAGCAAATAATGGATCAACTACGGAACCTGATTTGGGACATTAATGCAATGCTAGCAATGAGAAACTGAGTCAAACTATTTGATCTGTTAGTATTTTGACTGAACATATGCACGTTTATGGCGATAATCAAAGCCAGTACCTGCTAACCTGTTGATGGCTGATGTGCAGTTTTAAATCTGTATGCAAAAACAAAAGTGTGCCTTGATGTGCACAGATAAACTTATCCAGAGCTGAAGGTCACTTTGTGATACAGTATATTAATTTTAAAAACATACTTAATGTATTTGTGTAGCAAATACCAGGTTATCTATGTTGACACAGTATAGGGTAAAAACACAAATCCCGCAGAGAACCGGGCGCAATGCTTAAAAGGGTAATTGTGACTATATGTGGCAGCCCTATCTCTGACCCGCACTCCCATCCAGAGTAGCTGATCGCTGGGGCCATGGGATTAGTGTGTTTACCTTTCTGTCACAATCAAGTTTGTGTTTGTTCTTCCTTTTGAGAATTCATGTTACATTTGCAGCTGAGCCCTTTGTTTCTTAGTGTCCTGATTAGATTTTAAAATCTGCAATGTCCACTGCTGCTGTCTTTGAAACTGGACATGCAACCTTTCAAATTTAAAAATGAGTTTAGAGAAACTCATACCTAATCCAAGTATAGATTTCCAATACGTAACTCCAGTTGTACAGCAACCCTGATCTGTAAAACACTGTTCCATTCCATTCCCTTACATAGAAATCCTGATCCATGGAACTATATTGTTCCAGTTCATTCCTCCTATTGTATAAAAATCCTAATCATTAGAGAGCTTTTTGGAAAATTAGTTGTGTTTATTGCCGCTAAACTGCAGATCTTTATTTTGATTCTTTATTTTACACTTGATTTGTTCCAGGGTACTGTAAAAATATTTTAGGTAATTTAAGGTCAGTTTTATAAAGTAATACATAGAGGATATGTTTTTTGGAAAAATGTGAGCAACTATGAACAGCTATTTCACACATCCATAGAAAATAGTTGAATCCTGGGACTAATTACTATACAGGGTAGAAGGTAAGTTGAATCAACAGGGTTCAGATGGCATCATGAACCACAAGAACAAACCTCAAGCAGTTTATGATGGTTAGCTGAACCTGGCAATTAAATTACAGCCTTGAAATCAGTTATATTTTATAATATACAGATAGTTGTAATTTTATCTAGGGTCTTAGTTTTTGGGGGAAGGAGACATTATTCACTGCCAATGTTGACACTCCACATTGATGCAGGAAGATGATCTGCTGAGAGGATTAATGACTGAGATCAACACCTCATATTTATCGAGATAAAATCTGCATTTTATTAATGAAAGATTCAGTGTCCAGTATATATTGTCGTATTTTGTTTTTGTTTGTTTTGAACTTTAAACCTTTGAGTTCTGAAAGCTTTTTCAAACTACCCACATCCCATGAGCTCTACCAAACTTGTTTACTACACATTCTTATTGAATGCAAAGTTTCTTAATTTGCAGGTATCTGAATAAACCTTTTTTTTTAAATCGTGTAGATAATGCAGTGCTGAAAGAATTGCTTTTATTCTTCAAACACTAAGAATATCACTTCTGTTCTGATATCAAAAAGCTGCTGCATTGCTGCCTGACCCTTTTTATAAAGAAACAAACATAACATTTGAGAGTCACCTCTTAACTCACTAGGGGGATCAACATGTTTTCAATGTTTATCCGTGACCCATTCTATTCCTCTGGTACAGCCTCAGCACATGTGGTATAAAGTGCAAGGAATCGATTGGCAGAGTTGCACTACAACTGTAAATGCAGATCGGAACTGTATTACTAGCTGTTTTTGATTTGAGCCACATGCCAACAATTCAGATTTGTTTACCTGCTTAGAAGTTGCTGATTTCAAATTGGACTAGTCTGATTTAATAGGAATCCTTCTCCTCCAGCATTCATCAACCAGTAATTTCAGTGTATGTTTGGGACAGAGGTTTAGTGCAAAGGCCGAGATTAGATTCATCAAGGGTAGTGTAAACCAGATTTGGGTAAGAAAAGGGAGGAGGCAGTTATTTGAAACTGAGCTACTGTATAGTGACCTTGGGTCACTTTTTTATTGTAGCAATTAGGATGATGACAAAGTGAAGAATTTTTTATACTGTTTATCAGTCATTTTAATATTCTTATGCACCGTGCTATTGCCTGTAATTGATTCACATCTTAATATGCCACTGCCTTACTACGAATGTTCAGTAGCATTGGAATGAAGTGTTGTGCCCTGGTGTAGATCTGGCTTTGGGATTTGAAATAGCTTTCCTTTTAATTGTGAAAAGCATGTTCTTCTTTAACTTTAACCTAATGTGGCTCTCAGTCCCTAAAGTTGTTGCATAAGTGAAATATGTGAATACATTGCAAGGCTGATTCTGTTTTTATGAATAATTCCCTAATCTCCACTTATTTATACTTCACGCTTAACTGGTTTATCCCTTTTTTGATTCTTTCTCATTGTGGTCTCGCCCTCTTCTAAAACCTGGAGTACTTGTTTAAAGCAGTGTAAGTGCTAAATTGGCAACTGTCACACTTTCGTATCTTTGCTCTCAAATATCTTAATTGTAAATTAGGTCATTTACATTTGTCATTCTTTGATGGGATTCATTTCCCTCACTGAGATATGAATGAATGGAAATATTTATGAGCATTGTATCTTATGTAGTGAACATGTTGTATGTACCTTTGGGCTTGTGTCTCTGCGTCTGAAGGAAGGTTTGCTTGATTTTATATTTAAAGTTTGTTTTTCCACATCCCTTCATCCTCCAAGTTAATTAAATTTCAGAAGATTTACAATAACTGTTTGTATTAGTGGTTTCATGAGATAAGTGAAGTCACCATCCAATAAACTCAGCTGCTAACTTGAGTTACGTTGAGAAAGCTTTACTTTGTATAAATTTAGGCTATTCGTGTTGCTTCTTGTAATAAACTCATCAGTGGTCGTCACCAAAGTGCTGTCAAAACTTTTGGAGTTCAATGTTAATTAGCAAGAACTCCTTTTTGGGCAAATGCTTACTAGCTGATTTTCTGAGGGACTCTTATTTTCCTATTTGCAGTGGCTACCCTTGTGCATTTGTGCACTATGCATATTGGAATCTCAGATGTTCCTGCGATTCATTCTACCCCCAGTCGCCCGGCACTTTAATTCTCTGCTCCACTCCCACTCTGACCTTTCTGTTCTCGGCCTCTTACACTGTTCCAACGAAGCTCAATGGAAGCTCGAGGAACAGCACCTCTTTCTATTAATGTGGCTGTGCAATGGCAGTTTCACACTGAGCCATGGTCTGGCATTCTAAACTAATGAAAGTTACAGGAATGTAGAAAAGGGCTAATAATCACTTAATAGTTTCCTGGTTTTTCCCCATTTGAGAAGAATCTTTATTTGGAGTAAGTTGCAAGGAGATTGAACCGAGAAAACTACATGAAGTAACCAAGCCCAGATCCTAGTGCACAATTCTGATCAGATCATTCTGAAGGAGGACGAGAATTCTCTCTCTTGCAGTTATTAATTCAGAATTTTGAGGCAGTGATTCCACTTTTCTGTCTCCTAGTATAGCATTTTCTAGTCTCTTATTGCAGCCTGTCACTTGAATTCTCCGCTCTACTCCCACTCTGACCTCTCTGTTCTCGGCCTCTTACACTGTTCCAGCGAAGCTCAATGTAAGTTTGAGAAACAGCACTTCATCTTTCTATTAGACACTTTACAGCCTTACTCAAGTTCAACAATTTCAGACTATAACCTCTGCCCCTATTTCTTTCAGATGGCAGCTGTTGATGATCCTGCTATTCACTTTTACACCACTTAGAATGGTTACAGCACAGGAGGCCATTTGGCCCATCGAGCCCATGCGGCTCTCTGCAAGAGCACTTCAGCTGGTCCCACTCCCCGTAGCCCTGCAAAGTTTTTCTAGACCCATCTTTTGTTTCTTTACTTGTCCCATTACCATCACCTTTTGCTTTGTACAATTATACCTTTTGTCTTTTAATCACTCCTGCTTTCCACCCTATCTCAGACCTTCCCTTTTGTTCTTTCCTCCCCCCTTTCTCTGCCCCAGCACTTGCTTAAAATCTGTTACATCTCTAACTTTTTCTAGTTCTGACGAAGGGTCATCGACCTAAACGTTAACTCTGTTTCTCTCTACAGATGCTGCCTGACCTGCTGAGTATTTCCAGCATTTTCTGTTTTTATTTCAGATTTCCAGCATCTGCAGAAATTTGCTTTTGTATTAGAGTTCAAGGAAAGGGTTGACTTAGTTGATTTACTTTTAATCTCTTTTAAGAATACTTGATCCTTTTATAAAAATTGGTTATCATTTATTGGACTGGATTTGAGATCCCAGTGGTGAAAGAACAATGTGATAACCCATTGTACCACCCAGACAAAGTATGGCTTGAAGTATTTACATAATGTACATGATTTTCATTGTGTTAGTCAACATAAAATTGAGTTGACAAAAATAATACTGCTTTAAGCTCCATGGAAATTTCTCATAAATTCAGTAGTATGCTTTCTCAATCAGCATTAAAAGACATTGGTAAACTAAGGTTTTTGTATCTTCATTGCTTTAAAAACACACAACTGTGGAGTTGAGTATTGCAATGTCCTTTTGTGCATCTGTAAAGTCTGTGCTTTTTAATCCTGCTTTTTGTATTTTCTCTGTCAAACTGCACCTCGAAATATGTTCCTTGAGCCTCTTGTATAACTACTAGATAATGCTGTATATGCTGGAAGTATATATATATATTTTCTAATTGTTTCGGAGACTAATATTAAAATCTGGAGAGAGAAGCTCACCTTCTGATCCGTACAATGTCTACATTTATATGTAACCAGATGATTCTAATGATGGGAAATTTCTGTTGACCTTTTACTCTGTGGAGGATTTGGAATGTCAACTGAAAACTTTAAACACAATAAATGAAATACCAATATTTTACTTTATTGAAGTCTTTGTTTTAAGCAAACCACAAAAATGTTTAGTTGCTTGAAATGTACTTCTGGGTGGAATCTTTTAAACATCCAAATAAATACATTTGAAATAAACTGTGTTTAATATTAATGCAGAATTTGGCACACAGATTTGCATTTGTATGAGTTTGTTGCCCAGTACAATTGGAGCTTCAACATGCTTTGGAACAAAGTTTGGAAGATGGATTTTAAGTGCTTGGAATGTGTGGGGAGGGGAGAAGGAGGACATAAACCAGACATGTCACAAAGAAGACTAGGAACTGGTAATTTTGTCCAGTTTATGTGATCACAGCACTTCTAGCTTCCAATGTAAAAGATTCAAGTCTAGAAATGATTCTATATTACATTTAATTTCCTAAATGCAATTAATTTTATAACAGTAGAAGTCTTCTAGTGAAAAATTATGGTTTAAATATAAATATAATTCTAGATATGTCAATACCAATCCTAGATATACCAGTCTGTACCAATAATTAAGCTTGTTTACGCACTGAAACCTTTGCTATCGAACTCTTGGTAATTAATGAGTGATTAATGTGACTAATCACAGGTACAATAAGGTGCAAGATCACTGGGAACCATCAATTGGATTTTTTTAACTGAAAGCTACACAGGAAGCACTTCAATTAACATCAAAAATTAATGGAGCAGGATCCAAATATGGATTAAATTTAATGTTGCATGACTTCAGTTTAAGTGGGGAAAGATGGCGTTTATTTCACTGTTATAATTTCAATGATGCCCTACTAAATGTATCCTGGTATTGGGCAACAATGTTCACCTCAATCATTGTTACTACATTATTACATCCTATAATTAATTCCTTGCACTGCCAGAAGCATTGTCTGTGTCTTTCTCTACGTCCATGACTTGTCGCCTTAATAACTTAAAAGTGCTGTATTAGATTTTCGCTGTAATTCATAAGTGAATGTCCCACATTAGATATGTGAACAGGAATTAAACAAGCCATGAATAGAAGGATTAGAATACTGAAAAGTCAGAAACATAACACAAACCTTTTTTTTTAAATGCATTTAAAAAAAATCAGTGCACATTTTGTGATATTGATAGAAGTATGTAATTGGCCCAGATTTTGCAGTCAGCGGCGAACGAACGCCGTTCGTCGTTCATTACACTTGCCCACAGACTTTCTATTGGCTTTTGCACTGGAACTTGGTGATTAGAAATCCATTTCAGCGCAGCGCCCTCTATAGGGGATCTGGGACCTGTGTGAACAGAGAAAGCAATTGTGTATGTATCTTAACCAATCAGATTGAAGAATCCTTACTGCAACATGTGCAGAGTCTGAACCAGGAAGTGTCAGCGTATTCAATGTCAAATCTTGTACAGAAGGCAAAATAAAGAGAGGGAAAGAAAGATGGGATTGAGAGAGAGATAAAAAAGAGATAAAGAAAAAGTGTTTTAAAAATGTTACTTAAATTTTTTTAAATCTCCAATAATTAAAATCTGAAGGAATGTGACTCGGTAGATGTAAAAGTTAATTTTCAGTGCCAGAGAGGTTCACTGGAATGGACAAGCCCTAACTTTTTCTGATGTGTTTAGTGGGTATCTATCACATAAGTACAGCAACTTCACACCGTTCCATTTATTTCAATGCCGAGTCTCTCGGTGAGATACCGTTATAGCACTGTCTTTGGAGGAGCAGGGAAACTTGAACAGCAACTTTCTGATTTTCACGTTTTAGTGCACATGTGCGGACTCTGGAAGTTGCTGTCCGATTTACTCTTTAATAACTGAACGCTAATGGCCTCACCGTTATTTTTACTGCAAAATCTGGGCCAATGTTTCATTCGCTGCATTACCACACTTCAAATGGCTCTAAAGCACTTTGGGACATTCTGCGGTTGTGAAAGGTGCTTTATAAATGCAGTTCTTTTTGCATTTTATCAAAATGTATTCTTAATCCTATCAATCTGTAATGCAGCATGTTGGACCTTCTTGTACTATCATAGTATTTTTTTTAACGTTGCAATTTTCCACGTCTTCATTGCCGTCATCCGACCCCTCTTCCCTCCTTTCTGCTCTTTTCCTGAAGTTCAGTGATTTGTGCTGGGATTTGGTTTCATATGTAATGGCAGCCTCTGGTTCTTCATCAAAGAGGCCAATCTCTATGTGTATACCTAGGCTGTGAATGCATTCGTAAACTATTCAATTTGAAGGCATCACAGCCAAGCACAGTCCTTTCATCACCTTACATGTATTCTTTCTGCCAGGCCTCACTAGATTTCAATCAGGAGCAAGAACCTTGGGTGATTTCCCCCTCTTAATTAAGGCCCATTTAGAATAATTAACTCAGAGCTGTACATACAAGAGATTGAATCAGGGTTTACCTTGATTGTATCAGTTGTGGGGACATTACTGTAATCTATCATTCAGAGACAGAGTGGCTGAGCACTTTATATAAGTAGGAGTTGATCAAAGAGAGGCAGCATGGATGTGTGAAGGGTAGCTCATATCTAACTAATTGGGTTGAATTTTTGAGGAGGTCACTAGCATGGTGGATAAGTGAGTGTCTATGGATGCTGCCTATATGGACTCCCAGAAGGCATTTGATAAGGTTTTGCACCAGAGATTATTAGCAAACATAAAAGTGCATGGAATTGGAGATAACCTTGTGACATGGGTCAGCAATTGGTTGGAAGGTAGGAGACACAGAAAGTAGGGACAAAAGGAAGGTTTTCTGATAGGTGGGAAGTGACGAGTGTTGTTTCCCAGGATCTGTATTGGGCCCTCAGTTTTTCACAATCTATATTAATGACTTGGATGAAGAAATGGAGAGTTGAATATCCAAGGGTGCAGATTAGGAGGCACAGTAAGTTGTGTAGATGGGAGCAGGAAGTTACAACGGGACATAGACTAAGTTTGTGGGCAACTCTATGGCAGATGGAGTTCAATGTGGGGAAGTGTGAGGTTATTCATTTTGGATCTAAGAAAGATAAATCAGAATATTTTCTTAATGGTGAGAGACTAATAGAGGTGGAGCAGCAAAGGGATTTAGGTATCCATGTATATAAATTACTAAAAGCTAGTGCACATGTGCTAAAAATAATGAAAAAGTCTGATGGAATTTGGACCTTTATCTCAAGGAGGTTGAATTCAAAAGTGAGGAAGCGATGCTTCAGTTGTACAGAGTGTTGGTCAGACCCCACCTGGAGTACTAGGTTCAGATTTGGCACCAAACCTCAAAAGTTATACTGGCCTTGGAGGGGGTACAGCACAGATTCGCCAGAAGGGTTAAATTATGAGGACAGGTTGCATAAACTTTATTTGTATTCTATTCAAAGTGTTTAAAATGATAAAGGGATTCAGTAAAACTATTTCCTCTGGTGGGTGAAATCAGAACAAGGGGGCATAATCTTAAAATTAAAGCTTGGCTCTTTAGGAGTGACATTAGGAAGCACTTTTTCACACAAAGGATAGTGGAAATTTGGAACTCTCTCCCCCAAAAGGTAGTGGATGCTGGGTCAATTGACATTTTCAAGACTGAGATCGATAGATTTCTGGTAGATAAGGATACCAAGGGATATGGAGCAAAGGTGGATAAATGGAGTTGAGGTACAGATCAGTCATGATCTAATTGAATAGTGGCCATGATGCGGAGATGCCGGTGTTGGACTGGGGTGGACAAAAGTGAGATGTCGCACAACACCAGGTTATAGTCCAACAGTTTTATTTGAAATCACAAGCTTTCGGAGCGGTTGCTCCTTCGTCAGGTGAAGTGAAGAAATACCTTTAATTGAATAGTGGAATAGGCTCGAGGGGCTGAGTGGTCTACTCCTGTTCCTATGTATAGGCCAAATATCAGATTGCATGGTCTGCTCAATGATTTTCAATAGGACGATGCAATAAAAAGATGTAAATTTACTTTTGATTAATTTTCTCCCCTCCTTTCAGTGAGGTATGTTTCATGTGTACTAGCTCATGCATGAGGCTAGACAGTAAAAATCCTGCAGGGTATCCAGTTGTGGGGGTATCATAACCGAGTCCAAGCCTCCTCTTGCAGGGTATGGTAGCATAGTGGGCATCTTACTGGACTAGTAATCCAGAGGCCTGGACTAATGATCCGGAGACCGAGTTAAAATCCCACCACAGCAGCTGGGGAAATAAATCTGGAATAAAAAGCTAGTAATGGTGACCATGAAACTATCGGATTGTTGTAAAAACCCATCTGATTCATTAATGTCCTTTAGGGAAGGAAATCTGCCGTCCTTACCTGGTCTGGCCTACGTGTGACTCCAGACCCACAACTCTGAAATGGCCCAGCAAGCCACTTATCACACAGACTGCAGCAGTTCAAGAAGGCAGCTCACCACCACCTTCTCAAGGGCAATTAGGGATGGGAAATAAATGCTGGCATGCCAGCGACACCCACAACCCAAAGAACAAATACAATTTTCTCATCTGACTTCCGCCTATGACTACTAGCAGCTGGTGTCATTTGTTAATGACCAGGAGCCATGTTTCCACTCCTCCCCACTCAGCCAGCTCTCCAGCCTAGACACCAGGTCACCACCCCAGCTGAGATCAACTAATTCAGCATAGGGGGAGATAGAGGAACAGATATGTAGGCAAATCTCAGAGAAGTGTGGTAATAATAGTAGGGGATTTCAACTTCCCCAATATTAACTGGGATAGTCAGAGTGTGAAAGGCTTAGAGGGTGCGGAATTCTTAAAGTGCATCCAGGAGAGCTTTTTGAGCCAGCATGTAGAAAGTCCTACGAGAGAGGGGGCGGTACTGGATCTAATTCTAGGGAATGTAGCCGGGCAAGTGGTAGTAGGAGAGCATTTTGGTGACAGTGACCATAATTCGGTGAGATTTAAGGTAGTCATGGAAAAGGACAAAGATGGACCGGAAATAAAGGTTCTAAATTGGGGGAAGGCCGATTTTAATATCATAAGGCAGGATCTGGCCAAAGTGGACTGGGATCAGCTACTTGTAGGAAAATCCACATCAGAGCAGTGGGAGTCTTTCAGAAAGGAAATAGAGAGAGTACAACGGCAACATGTTCCCGTAAAGGTCAAGGGTGGGACCAACAAGCCCAGGGAACCCTGGATGTCAAGGGATATACGAGAATGGATTAAGAAAAAAAGGGAGGCTTTTGGCAGATACAAAGGACTAAAAACAGTGGAAGCCCTAGAGGAGTATAGAAAGTGCAGGGGGGTACTTAAAAAAGAAATTAGGAGAGCGAAGAGGGGGCATGAAATAACACTGGCGGGCAAAATAAAGGAAAATCCCAAGGTGTTTCATAAGTATATTAAGGGCAAGAGGATAACCAGGGAAAGAGTTGGGCCCATTAGGGACCATAGTGGCAATCTGTGTGTAGAGCCAGAAGATGTAGGTGGGGTTTTAAATAAATATTTTGCATCTGTGTTCACTATGGAGAAGGACGATGTAGGCATAGAAATCAGGCAGGGGGATTGTGATATACTTGAACAAATTAGTATTGAGAGGGAGGAGGTAGTAGCAGTTTTAGCAGGCTTAAAAGTGGATAAATCCCCAGGCCCAGACGAGATGTATCCCAGGCTGCTGTGTGAGCCAAGGGAGGAGATTGCAGGGGCTCTGACACAAATTTTCAGAACCTCTCTGGCCACAGGGGAGGTGCCAGAGGACTGGAGAACAGCTAACGTAGTACCATTATTCAAGAAGGGTAGTAGGGATAAACCAGGGAATTACAGGCCAGTGAGCCTAACATCAGTGGTAGGGAAATTATTGGAAAAAATTCTGAGGGACAGAATTAGTCTCCACTTGGAGGCAAGGATTAATCAAGGATAGTCAGCATGGCTTTGTCAGGGGGAGATCATGTCTGACCAATTTGATTTAATTTTTTGAGGGGGTGACTAGGTGTGTGGATGAGGGTAGTGCAGTTGATGTGGTCTACATGGACTTCGGAAAACTTTTGACAAAGTCCCGCATGGGAGACTGGTCAAGAAGATAAAAGCCCATGGGATCCAAGGCAATTTGGCACATTGGATCCAAAATTGGCTTAGTGGCAGGAGGCAGAGGGTGATGGTCGAAGGTTGTTTTTGTGACTGGAAGCCTGTGTCCAGTGGTGTACCGCAGGGATCGGTGCTGGGTCCTTTGCTGTTTGTAGTGTACATTAAATGATTTAGATATGAATGTAGGAGGTATGATCAGTAAGTTTGCAGATGACACAAAAATTGGTGGGGTGGTAAATAGCGAGGAGGGAAGCCTCAGGCTACAGGACGATATAGACGGGTTGGTCAGATGGGCAGAACAGTGGCAAATGGAATTTAACCCTGAAAAGTGTGAGGTGATGCATTTTGGGAGGACTAACAAGGCAAGGGAATACACAATGAATGATAGGACCCTAGGAAGGACAGAGGATCAGAGGGACCTTGGCGTGCATGTACATAGATCCCTGAAGGCAGCAGGACAGGTAGATAAGGTGGTTAAAAAGGCATATGGGATACTTGCCTTCATTAGCCGAGGCATAGAATATAAGAGCAGGGAGGTTATGATGGAGCTGTACAAAACGCTAGTTAGGCCACAGCTGGAATACTGTGTGCAGTTCTGGTCGCCACACTATAGGAAGGATGTGATTGCATTGGAGAGGGTGCAGAGGAGATTCACCAGGATGTTACCTGGGCTGGAGCGCTTCAGCTATGAAGAGAGACTGGACAGGCTGGGGTTGCTTTCCTTAGAGCAAAGAAGGCTGAGGGGGGACCTGATTGAGGTGTACAAAATTATGAGGGGCATAGATAGGGTAGATAGAAAGGAACTTTTCCCCTTAGTAGAGGGGTCAATAACCAGGGGGCATAATTTCAAGGTAAGGGGCAGGAGGTTTAGAGGGATTTGAGGAAAAACTTTTTCACCCAGAGGGTGGTTGGAATCTGGAACTCACTGCCTGAAAGGGTGGTAGAGGCAGGAACCCTCACAACATTCAAGAAGCATTTAGATGAGCACTTGAAACGCCATAGCATACAAGGCTACGGACCAAGTGCTGGAAAATGGGATTAAAATAGACAGGGCTTGATGGCCGGCGCGGACACGATGGGCCGAAGGGCCTCTTTCTGTGCTGTATAACTCTCTGACTCTATGACTCTAGACTGGACATTGACCTGGAGCCTTCTGATCTCACTGCCACACTGGCCAATGTATTTACCCAAGGATCTCTCTGGCCACTCTACAAAATAAAAATTATTATAAATTATATATTCTCCCGAGAAGAAATCCACTTTAAAAAAAAAAAAAATATTTATAATACATGAAAGTTAATATTTTTCTCATTTCCATGAAAATGAGTTCAAATTGCAGAATAAAGGAACCTGAAAGACAGCAGCAAATGTTTGCAATATCACCAACGACTCTGGAATCTGTGGATCAATTTCATTGTATTTGAAATTAATATTTAACCTTAATTTAATCGTCTTAACTGAACGTGATATAAACTGCAATACAGGAAGGGCTGCCGTGGGATATAATGTATAATTCTGCTTATGTTGCTAACCAGAACTTACTTGCAGCTTTGTTCCCAGTGATTTATCAGGTCAGCATACTTTGTGGGATAGAAATGTGATCCTCTGATTTCTCTGCAATGTACCCTCCTATTTCCTGTGTGCATTTTGTTTTGTTTTTCTTTTCATCCAGAAGAGAGTTCCTGAGCATTGCTCATTTTTCTTAGTTTCATTGCCCTGGTAGTGACTCAAGTAATAATATGTTAGAAGCTGAATTCAAGATCATGTGTCAAAAGTTAAATCTGAAAGTTTTGTTTTTGTTCTTGTTTTCTTAATCCTAAATGTATTTTGTTTATTTGCTGTCTTATCTACTTGAGGCAATAATAGATTAAAAACATGAGAAAGGACAGGAAAAGACCAGCTGGTCCATTAAGTCTGTCCTGTTCTGACATGGTGTAACTTCTACACATCACCTCCCCCTCAACCCCCCATAATCACACAATCTCTTGGGAAATGCAAAAAAAAAGAAAAACTCTTAGGCAATTCACCAGTTGCAGGCTTGAGAGGGCAATAATGTGTGATTGTGTCAGTTTTTATTTGACTGGCAGTTCCTTTTTAAATTTCAGAGGTCAGTTTTTTACAACCAAAGAGGGCAGACTTTCTTCTTCTCAGCACCTGGGAAATCCCAGGATTTCCTGAGGCTTCCCCAATGTAAGTGGACCCAGGATTGGTATTATAATAATGCAAGAGTCTGCTCTCACACCCCCATAGACTGAAGGGCCTGCAGAGGTACTGGAGGCAGGCTGAGGATCATGTAGACTAGTTTGTAAAAAATAAATTACATCACCTAGAATGAGTTGAAACACTCGGGGCTTTCTGGCCACTGATCTCCAACAACAGCCAGAAGGCCCCATTCTCAATGGCCAGGAGCACAGCCTGCAGCTGTTAGGGTTGCCAACTTTAGTTGGACATATTCCTGGAGATTTCATTACATGACCTCCCACATTCAGCCGCCCCACCCAGTAAAAAAGCCTTTATCCCCATCTACCAATATTTTTTATAATAATAAATGTGTTCAAACACTAATAAAAGTGATCAAAGAAAATGAAAAAAAAAAATGCATTCTTTTAAAGCCCCCTTGATTTTTCTCCCGGGTTGCTCGCCGCAGTGCCCAGGAGATGAATCTTCAATTCCTGAAGACTCCAGGACAATCCTGGAGGGTTGGCAACCTTCGCAGCTGTGCACCAATTTCCTCCTCAGTATAAAGGTTCAAGACCCAGCCGTAGGGTGGGCCTGTGCCTGGAGTTCCCCAAGACAATACAAATGGCCTGGGGGAGGAAACACATGGGCAGCTGCTTTCTCTGAGGTGCACTTCAGGTACACGGTGTATGTCAGACGCCCAGCGAGTACCCATTGAGGAAAATCTACCCTTAGAGGTCCCAGTAACACTCTTCCTAGATGTGAAAAAGATTGCTGTTTAAATCAGGGGCAGTTGGAAAATCTCATGCAGAGGCATTTTAAGAACTCAGAGAAAAACACGGCCAGTATCAATCAGTTCGATACTCCTTAAAGAAAGGAGAAATGCTGTGTGTATATGTAAGTTATTTACAAAGGATTAGCTTAGTTTTTAGAACTGCATTCTTTTATTTATTATTTTAACTACTTGAGGATTACATAGAATTTACAGCACAGAAACAGGCCATTTGGCCCAACAGGTCCATGCCGCTGTTTATGCTCCAAACGAGCCTCTTCCCACTCCTCTTCATCTAACCCCATCAACATATCCTTCTATTCCTTTCTCCCTCATGTACTTATCTAGCTGCCCCGTAAATACATCTATGCTATTCACCTCCATGTGGCAGCGAGTTCCAGATTCTAACCACTCTCTGGGTAAAGAGTTTTCTCCTGAATTCCCTATTGGATTTATTAGTGAGTATCTTATATTTATGGCCACTAGTTCTTACCTTCAAGGCAAGAATAACAACTTTTGAAGGTACAGGGAGTGCGGACTCACCCATGATAGTGATCTCAGATATGAGAGCTAAAATATTCTAGGATAGGAAGGTTAGAGAAGATCTAACAATGTAACAGGATGTCATTGCCTATTCATGGCCTGCATGATTCTCCATCTATTAGTTGGAATGGCTAGAAAATTGTGCGCACTTATCTCTGCTCAAAGCTTTGCTGGGAACATTAAATCATAAAATTCAACCCAGTATCTCTATCAAAGAGCAATTCAGCTCGCTCTTGCTGTTGTGCTAGAAAGCTTCTCCAAGTCATTTGCCCCAGTGAAATCATCAAAAGCAAGAGCTTTGAGCACAGAGCTGGGTGAGAGTTGGCTGAATCTGATAAACGGAGTGGCTTGCTAAACAGAGTGACGACAGGAATTTGGTGAGAGTGGGAATTCACTGGTAAGTAGTGGGTGAGTAGAACAAAAAGAGTATTGTTATCAAACTGAAATCTAACTTATACGATAGCAAAATACTGCGGATGCTGGAAATCTGAAATAACAACAGAAAACGCTGGAAAAACTCAGCAGGCCAGGCAGCATCCGTGGAGAGAGAAAGAGAGTTAACGTTTCAGGTCGATGACCTTTCGTCAGAACTGATGAAAGGTCATCGACCTGAAACGTTAACTCTCTTTCTCTCTCCACGGATGCTGCCTGGCCTGCTGAGTTTTTCCAGCGTTTTCTGTTGTTATTTTTGAAATCTAACTTAGTTTCCTAATTTTAAAAAAACTGCAAGCCAGTGGCAGTTAAAAGTCAATCTGCTGTAAGTGGGTCCCTGACTAACTATTAATTATTGTGGTTAGAAGCTGATCTCACAAAGGCCTTCGACACTGTCAACCGTGAGGGATTATGGAGTGTCCTCCTCAAATTCAGCTGCCCTCAAAAGTTTGTCACCATCCTCCGCCTGCTTCACGACGACATGCAAGCTGTGATCCTGACCAACGGTTCCACCACAGACCTAATTCACGTACGGACCGGGGTCAAGCAAGGCTGTGTCATCGCACCAACGCTCTTCTCAATCTTCCTGGCTTCAATGCTCCATCTCACCCTCAGTAAGCTCCCCGCTGGAGTGGAGCTAATTTACAGAACAAACGGGAAACTGTTCAACCTCCGCCGCCTCCAGTCCAGATCCAAGGTCGTCCCATCCTCTGTTGTCGAATTACAGTATGCAGACGACGCTTGCGTCTGCGCTCACTTGGAGGTCGAACTCCAAACCATCGTCAACACCTTCATCGAAGCGTACGAGAGCATGGGCCTTACACTAAACATCCGTAAGACAAAGGTCCTCTACCAACTTGTCCCCGCCACACACTACTGCCCCCTGATTATCAAAATCCACGACAAGGCCTTAGACAACGTGAACCACTTTCCATACTTCGGGAGCTTACTGTCAACAAGGGCAGACGTCAATGACGAAGTCCAACACCGCCTTCAGTGTGCCAGTGCAGTCTTCGGTCGCCTGAGGAAGAGTGTGTTTGAAGACCAGGACCTCAAACCCGGCACTAAGCTCATGGTCTACAGAGCAGCAGTGATACCCACCCTGCTGTATGCCTCAGAGACATGGACCATGTACAGCAGGCACCTCAAAGCACTGGAGAGGTACCACCAACGCTGCCTCCGCAAGATCCTGCAAATCCATTGGCAGGATAGGTACACCGTCAGTGTTCTCGCTCAGGCCAACATCCCCAGCATCGAAGCTTTGACCACGCTCAATCAGCTCCGATGGACGGGTCACATCATCCGCATGCCCGATACGAGACTCCCAAAACAAGCGCTCTACTCGGAGCTCCGGCACGGCAAGAGAGCCACAGGTGGGCAGAGGAAACGCTTCAAGGACACCCTCAAAGCCTCCTTGAAAAAGTGCAACATCCCCACAGACACCTGGGAATCCCTGGCCCAAGACTGCACAAAGTGGTGGAGAAGCATCCGGGAAGGCGCCGAACACCTCGAGTCTCTTCGCCGGGAGCAAGCGGAAGCCAGGCACAAGCAGCGCAAGGAGCGCACGTCAACCCAAGCACCCCACCCACCCGCCCCTTCAACCACCGTCTGCCCCACCTGTGACAGAGACTGTAGGTCCCGCATTGGACTCATCAGTCACCTGAGAACTCATTTTTAATGTGGAAGCAAGTCATCCTCGGTTCCGAGGGACTGCCTAAGAAAGGGGGTAGTAGAGAAATTGGATAGGATAAAAATAAAGGAGGAGGTACTAAAAAGATTGGCAGCACCCAAAGTAGAAAGGTTCAGATGGGATGCATCCTAGATTGCTGAGGGAAGTAAGGATGGAAATTTCGGAGGCTCTGGCCACAATCTTCCAATCCTCCTTAGATATAGGAGTGGTGCCATAGCACTGGAAGACTGCAAATGTTACACCTCTGTTCAAAAAAGGGGAGAAGGATAAACCCGGCAACTACAGGCCAGTCAGCCTAACGTTGGTGGTGGGGAAACTTTTAGAGACATTAATCCAGGGCAAAATTAACTAGCACTTGAAAAAATCTGGGTTAATAAATGAAAGCCAGCACACATTTGTTAAAGGTAAATCCTGTTTGACTAACTTGATTGAGTTGAAGTAACAGAAAGGCATTCCGAAGGGACCGTTCCCTCCGCAACACCCTGGTCCACTCCTCAATCACCCCCAACACCCCCTCCCCGTCCCCTTCCTGCGGCACCTTCCCATGCAAGCACAGGAGATGCAACACTGTCCTTTTACCAACTCCCTTCCCACCATCCAGGGCCCCAAACACTCCTTCAAGGTGAAACATCGATTTACTTGTACTACTTTCAATTTAGTATACGGCATTCGCTGTTCACAATGGGGAGACCAAACGCTGATTGTGTGACCGCTTTGCAGAACACCTCCATTCAGTCCGCAAGCATGACCCTGAGCTTCTGGTCGTCTATCACTTTAATTCTCTGCTCCACTCCCACTCTGACCTCTTCATCCTCAGCCTCCTACTGTTCCAATGAAGCTCAATGTAAGCTCGAGGAACAGTATCTTATCTTTCGATTAGGCACTTTACAGCCTTCTGGACTCAACACTGAGTTCAACAATTTCAGATCTTAACCTCTGCCCCCATTTTTTTGGACAACAGCTGTTGATGATTCTGTTATTCCCATTTTCACGTCTTCTCGGCCCACCTTTTGTTTCTTTACTTGTCCCATTTCCATCTCCTTTTGTTTTGTACAATCATACATTTTGTCATTTAATCACTCCTGCCTTCTGCCCTATCACAGACCTTCCCTTTTGTTCTTTCCTCCCCTCCCCACTTTCCCTGTCTCTGTACTTGCTTAAAACCTGTTATATCTCTAACTTTTTTCAGTTCTGACGAAAGGTCATCGACCTGAAACGTTAACTCTGTTTCTCTCCCCACAGATGCTGCCTGACCTGCTGAGCATTTCCAGCATTTTCTCTTTTTATTTCAGATTTCCAGCATCTGCAGTATTTTGTTTTTTTAATGAGGTTAGTGCGATTGATGTTGTGTATATGGACTTTCAAAAGGTGTTTGATAAAGTGCCACATAATAGACATTATCAAAATTGATGCCCATGGAATTAAAGGGGCAGTGGCTGCATAGATACAAAATTGGCTAAGGGACAGCAAGCAGAGAGTAGTGGTGAACGGCTGTTTTTCAGACTGGAGGGAAATATAAAATTGTGTTTCCCAGGGGTCAGTATTAGGACCACGGCTCTTTTTGATATATATTAATGACATGGACTTGGGTATACAGGGCATAATTTCAAAGTTTGCAGATGACATGAAACTCGGAAATGTAGCAAACAGTGAGGAAGATATTAATAGCCTACAGGAGGACATAGACAGACTGGTGAAATGGCAGATGAAATTTAACGCAGAGAAATGTGAAGTGATTCACTTTGGTAGGAAGAATGAGGAGAGGCAATATAAACTAAATGATACAATTTTAAAGGGGGTGCAGGAACAGAGAGACCTGGGGGGGTGTACGCACACAAATCTTTGAAGGTGGCAGGACAAGTTGAGAAGGCTATTAAAAAGGCCTATGGGATCCTTGGTTTTATAAATAGAGGCATAGAGTACAAAAGCAAGGAAGTTATGCTGAACCTTTATAAAACACTGGTTAGGCCCCAGATGGAGTATTGTGGCAAATTCTGGGCTCCACACTTTAGGAAGGACGTCAAGGCCTTAGAGGGTGCAGAGGAGATTTACTAGAATGGTACCAGGGATGAAAGACTTCAGTTACGTGGCGAGACTAGAAAAACTGGGGTTGTTCTCCTTAGAGCAGAGAAGGTTAAGGGGAAATTGGATAGAGGTGTTCAAAGTCATGAAGGGTTTTGATAGAGTAAGTAAGGAGAAATTGTTTCTAGTGGCAGAAGGGTTGGTAACCAGAGGACACAGATTTAACATAATTGGCAAAAGAACCAGAGGCAACATGAGGGGAAAAAAATTTACACAGCAAGTTGTTATGATCTGGAATGCACTGCCTGAAAGTGTGGTGGAAGCAGATTCAATAATAACTTTCAAAAGGGAATTGGATAAATACTTGAAGAGAAATATTTGCAGGGCTATGGGGAAAGAGCAGGGGAGTGGGACTAAATGGATAGCTCTTTCAAAGAGTCAGCAGAGACACGATGGGCCGAATGGCCTTCTTCTGTGCCGTATGATTCTAGGATTCTATGATAATTCTTTACAACTGATTGATTTTAGAAATGGTACTTAGTGATACTCAGGCCCTGAAAATGCATGGGATGCGATCCTGGAATCCAGCACTGACCCTACTGGAGTTTGCAAGGTCAGTGGGAGGGCACCTCATTTGCATAGATCCAGCAGGCACCACATACAAGAAACGCTGGCAGAGTTGCCATGGACCCCTTCCCGGAGATCCCATTCGGTTCTCCTTCAGAAAGGGGCTGCTAAAAAAAATTCTAAATAACAAACATTTCTGGAATTTGGCCCTCACCTCTTGCAGGGTGCACTCCAGCCCTCCTGAAAGCTGGTGTGCCCCATCTCACTTAGGGCAGCGACCCACAGTCTCATGCTGAGTTCCTTACGGGCTGAGGAAGCGGGAATTCCCAGCTTACTCCCCACCCCTGGCTCTGCCCACTCTTATATGGCCTTGAACGGGGTGGGCGGAGGCTTCTCTCCTTACAAAGCCAACTGCCTTTGTACATCTTCGATATTCAGTTGTGGATGATGTCCCCTGTAGCAGCCTGGAAAGAGCCTGTGGTGAAAAAGTTAATGGCGGTGGTGACTTTGACAGCCGCTGCAACAGCCTGCCTGGTGAAGCACAGCCTCCACCTGCACCTGCACTGTTCCTCAGAAATATCCAAGAAAGTAAGTCTTGGCCTATAGACCCTGTGGGTTGGGTAATGCCTTCCAGAAACAGCTCCTCTCACCTGCTGTCTTCTAACAGGTCCACCCACTGCTTCTTGTGGCTTTTCAGGCTGCTCATTCTCCAACTTTAGTCCATACAACGGAGTGAAGGAAAAACAACACCAACAGAAAAAATATGCAGGGAGTGCTTAATGAAGGTAAGTAAGGGGAAAAAATCAGAAAGAAGCTCAGAACTGGCTTGGAAAAGCACTACTTACAATAGTACACATCCTAATGACCTAAGTGTCTGTAGGTGAGTTGCCTTTTTAAATCAGCTTCCGGTCAGATCAGTCAGTTTGTGAAGTCAATGGTGCTAAGTTTTACTCAGCGGGTTTGCCACTGGGCGGGACTTCTGACAGGTGCGTTTGCAACCTCAATCAACTGCAGAGTAAGAATGGCAGTCGCGAATTTTCGAGGGAATGGGGCCGTAAGTCAGTTGTAACTGCTCAATTACCTTGTTCCAGCAGGGTGTGTTGAGTTACAATCGAGGTCGAAGAGTCAGCTCAGTTTGTATATAGTGTATGTTTAGTTACCGGACTGTATTGGTATGTTGCTGTGTATTTTTACTCATGTACATTATTTCATCTGCAAATCAATCTGAACAAATTTTTAGCTTATCTGCATTGGGCTGGTAATTTGCTACGTTCTGTTTTTGGAGGTGATACAAGAATGCGATGGACATCCCACATTCTCCTCTGAGTGAGATACTACAACTGGAGATTAATTCTTAATTCTTAAGGCTGGACAATAATAACCTGTACATGCAGTGAATAAAGATGCAGGTTTTGGCTGTTTGTGGAAACTATAATCTAGCCATGAACATGAAAATAAGTGTAAGGAAAAAATGTGTAATACCCACCTCGGCCTCTTACTGAGGAAATTCTTGTCGCATCAGATTGAGATATGTTTTGCCATTTTTCCGCCGACATCAGAAATCACACGTCCATACACCCCAACTGTCGGCTAACAGTAACCAGTGTTTGCTGACAAAAATCAGCATTGCCGATGATACCTGGTCGCTCCAGAACGCCCTGCAATTTGTTCTGCACACGTGCAATGATGTGTGTCCCACACCATCTGGCTCCCTCGTCAGGTTGTCTGGGAATGCCTCGCAATTCTGTTCTGCATATGTGTACGCCGGAGCTTATGTGTGTGTGTACACACGATCTGGTGGCGCCTGCACTGGCTTGGCACCAGGTAAAAAACCTTAAAATAAATACATTTTCTTAAGTTCTATTACTTTAATACTGTGAGAAATAATGTCTAATGTAAAACTGCTGGCACAGCTACTTTACATAAAATCTAACAGGAAGTAGTGATACAGAATTTAATTTAATGTATATTCTGTTGGCAGTTTCCGTTATTTAAAAAAGTTTGGGGTTTATTGTGACAGCAGAAAAGTGAGGATGAATGGTTAAATAGAAAGACTATGGGGCCTTTCACAACCTCAGGACTTCCCAAAGTGCATTACAGCCAATGAAGTAATTTTGAAGTGTAGTCACTTGTGATGTAGGAAATGCAGCAGCCAATTTGCACACAGTAAGATTCCACAAACAGCAATGATATAAATGATCAGATAATCTGCTTTTAGTGATGTTGGTTGAGGGATAAAGATTGGCCACGACACCGAGGAGAACTCTCCTGCTCTTCTTCAAATAGTGCAGTGGGATCTTTTACTTCCACCTGATTTGGTTTAACGTCTCATCTGAAAGATGGCACCTCTGACAGTGCAGCACTCCCTCAGTACTGCACTGGAGTGTCAGCCTAGCTTATGTGCTCAAGTCTCGGGAGTCGGACTTTCTGACTCAGGCGAGAGTGCTACCATTGAGACAAGGCTGACAGTTCTTTGCCTTGATCACCCTTCATTAGTTTGCCTCCTCTTTCATCCCTTTCCCCAGTCTGTGCATCTTTCTAATTGAAAGACTACATGAGTAGTCTTCTCAAAGGCTTTTTGCAATAGCACTGTAATTACTGTTAGGAAGTGCATAAGAGTGAACCAAATTCACTAACCCACAGCTTATCCTCCCTCCAGTGAAGTGCTCCTGCTTGTAGCACATAGCTCTCATGGCCTAGTTGCAATCAAGAGGACAATATGCCATGTCCATCCACATAGGTGCCTCAGTGTCATTAGTGCAGAGTTTTGAGGAGTCCTAACACCAATTGGTCTGGAAAGATACAGAGAAAAAACACGGCAACGAGATCCTGGCCACAGCTAAAGGGAGAGTGGTGACATGGTGGATTCAGGGATGGAAACTTTAGCCTTAACATTGAAAAATTAAGCAAAAACTCTCAATTAAATTGTTTTATAGATACTTTTCTCCTTTGCATAATAATACACTGCAATATTCAGAAGCATCCACCACTTTCATAGGCACAGACCTTTATTGATGGATATGTTATGATTCAATTACTTTTTCTAAGTGTCATTTGCGGAGGGGTCATGTCCCTCCCACGAAATTTAAACATGTTACATTTCACAAAATGATCTAGTATGTTTTGGTCCTGCTCCCCCCAGTATTGGAATCAAGTTGGTGTCTATGTTCTGAACTTACCCAAAGCAGAAGGTGCTGTCCCAAAACCTTGCCCTTGCTTCACCTCAAGCCTGAAAGTACCTTGAATGTGGTTAGACGGAGACGTCAGCACCTGCCAACTATCAGCATTCCACGCTAACAGTAACTGTTTTCTGACTTGTGTCTACTCGTCTGTGCTTGCTGACAAATCTCTGGGCAGAGTTGAACACCTCACACTGCTTGCTGGCTCTCCTGAAGTCGTCTCCCCAGAACGCTGCAACTTCTGCCTATGGGTGATCAGGTGCTTCCTGAGCTGGCTTATGATGACATGGCACCTGGCAATGTCTACGTACTTCAGATTTTGCATGAAAAGATATGCTGCAAAGACTTATCATGTGCATTGCAACTGAAAGACTAAATGAGCTCAAATATATCAAGAGGTGACATGCAGCAGAGATTAATGTAAAATACTTTGAAGAGTGAGATGTAAGATATAGGGAGAGAGAGTGATTTAAAGAGTACAAACTGGAAGATGCTACAGATGTGCCAAATGTCAACATTTGACTGCTTCTCTAAGTGAAAGGGGGGGAGGGGGGCTGGCAGTGGTCTTGGAGAACTTTGCCAGGAACCTTCCTGGGTGGTTGTGGCAAGGATAGCAGATGCTTTAGAGGCCCACACAGTAACCAGAAAAGAACAGGCTGAATTTTACTCTTGTGAGGAATATGTAGGGTATGTTAGCCACAGGTGGACCATTTTTCCTGTGGTGTTTTTATTCCTTAAAGGAATGTATATTTGTTGCGAATTATGAATTATTTCTTTAAATGTTTGCCATTGCTTTTCTACTGTCATATCTTTTAATCTGGTTTTGCACCCTACCTTAGCCAACTCGCCTCTCATACCTACATAGTTTGCTTTGTTCAGATTTAGGACCCTAGTTTCGGACTTAACTAAATCATTCTCAAACGCAACTAAATCACTCTCAAACGCAACAAAAAATTCTATCATATTATGATCACTGCTCCCCAGAGGCTTCTTTACTACAAGGTTATTAATTAACCCTGTCTCATTGCACAATACTAGATCTAAAATAACCAGTTCCCTAGTAGGTTCCTCGACATACTGATCTAGAAAACTATCTTGAATGCATTCCATGAACTCTCCCTCTGCACTATTACTGCAAATTTGGTTTGCCCAGTCATTATGAAAGTTAATGACCCCCATGATTACCGTATTACCCCTGTTACATGCATCTCTAATTTCCTGATGTATACACTGCCCAACACTACAACCACTGTTAGGGGGCCTATAAACTACTCCCACTAGTGTTTTCTGCCCCTTGTTGTTTCTTAGCTCCACCCAAACTGATTCTACATTTTGTTTTTCTGAGCCAAAATCCTTTCTCTCTACTGTCTTTATCCCCTCCTTTATTATCAGGGCTACCCCCCTCCTTTTCCATTCTGCCTGTCTCTTCTAAAAGTCAAATATCCTGGAATATTTAGTTCCCAACCTTGATCACTCTGTAACCATGTCTCTGTAATGGCTATTAAATCAAACCCATTTATTTCTATCTGTGCTATTAATTCATCTATTTTGTTGCGAATGCTTCGTGCATTCAGATAGTTCCTTTAGCTTTAAGTTTTTTCTATTTTTTCCTGATGTCACTTTAGTCACTAATGACCTATTACCTTTATTAATCTCTCTGTCCCTTCCTGACCTACTCTGCTTATCTTTACCCAGATCACTTCTCTGCTCTACAGCCTTGACATTCCTCTTGCTGCTTTCGAATTTTCCCTTTTCTGAATCCTCCCACTCCCCCCTTCGTTAGTTTAAAGCCCTATCTACCGCCCTAGTTATTCAATTCGCCAGGACACTGGTCCCAGCCCGGTTTAAGTGGAACAGCTCCCTCTTTCTCCAGTACTGATGCCAATGTCCCATGAGTCGAAACCCCTTCCTTCCACACCACTCTGAGCCACGCATTTAACTCTCTAATCTGTCTGTCCCTATGCCGGTTTGCACGTGGCTCAGGTAACAATCCAGAGATTATTACCTTTGAGGTTCTGCATTTTAATTTGGCCCCTAGCTGCTCAAACTCCCTCAGCAGAACCTCATTCTTAGTTCTACCTATGTCGTTGGTTCCTACATGGACCACGACCACTGGATCGTCCCCCTCCCACCTCAAGTTCTTCTCCAGCCGCGACGAGATATCCTTAACCCTGGCACCGGGCAGGCAACACAACCTTCAGAACTCCCGGTCGTGGGTGCAGAGAACAGTATCTATCCCCCTGAATATACTGTCCCCTACCACTACAACATTCCTTTTCATTCCCCCCACTTGAATGGCCTCCTGCACCATGGTGCCATGGTCAGTTTGCTCATCCACCCTGCGGTCCTTGTTCTCATCCACACAGGTAGCAAGTATCTCGTACCTGTTGGTCCAAGACAAGGGCCGAGGCTCCTCCATCACTACGTCCTGTGTCCCCATACCTTCCTGACGCGCAGTCACACCCTCCTGTCCCTGACCATTGACTAACTCTAAAGTACTGCTTAACCGAAGGGGTGTGACTGCCTCCTGGAACAAAGTGTCCAGTAACTCTTCCTCTCCCTGATGCCCCGCAATGTCTGCACCTCGGACTCCAGCTCAACAAGTCTGAGCCGAAGTTCCTCGAGCTGCAGACACTTACTGCAGATGTGGTTGCTTGGGATCTCGCTGGTCTCCACAAACCCCCACATGCTGCAGTTATGGCACACCACCTGCCCTGCCATGTCTATCTAACCTTCTTTATTTATTTGATTAGTTAATTATTTTTTCTTTTTCTTTTTTTAATCAATTATTTTAGTTTTATTAGTTAATTGGTTTATCTGGTTTAGTTACTAATTTAATAAAGTAAAGTTATAGCAGTTTATAGTTTCTTAGCTAGCTTAGAGACTAAAAAAACTGTAATAGTCACCAACCAATCACCTACCTGTTGCCCTGTGATGTCACTCCTCGATTTTTCTGTTTGAAGGCTCTTTATAACATCGCTGATCCCCTCGCCGCTCCTCTCGCTCCTCCTCTCGCTCCCCTCGCCGCTCCTCCTCTCGCTCCTCCTCTCGCTCCTCCTCTCGCTCCTCCTCTCGCTCCTCCTCTCGCTCCCCTCGCTCCTCCTCTCGCTCCCCTCGCCGCTCCTCCTCTCGCTCCTCCTCTCGCTCCTCCTCTCAGCTCCTCCTCTCGCTCCTCCTCTCGCTCCTCCTCTCGCTCCTCCTCTCGCTCCCCTCGCCGCTCCTCCTCTCGCTCCTCCTCTCGCTCTCCTCTCGCTCCTCCCTCGCTCCCCTCGCCGAGCTCCTCTCTCGCTCCCTCCTCTCGCTCCTCCTCTCGCTCCCCTCGCCGCTCCTCCTCTCGCTCCTCCTCTCGCTCCTCCTCTCGCTCCTCCTCTCGCTCCCCTCGCCGCTCCTCCTCTCGCTCCTCCTCTCGCTCCTCCTCTCGCTCCCCTCGCCGCCTCCTCCTCTCGCTCCTCCTCACTCTCGCTCCTCCTCTCGCTCCCTCCGCCCTCCTCCTCTCGCTCCTCCTCTCCGCTCCTCTCTCGCCCTCCTCTCTCGCTCCTCCTCGCCTCCTCTCCTCTCGCCTCCTCCTCTGCTCCCTCTCGCTCTCTCGCCCTCCTCTCGCCCCTCCTCTCGCCCCTCCTCTCGCTCCTCCTCCTCGCTCCCTCCTTCGCTCTCCTCTCGCCTCCCTCCTCGCTCCTCCTCTCCGCTCCCCCTCGCTCTCCTCTCCGCCCCCTCTCTCGCTCCCACTCGCCCCCTCCTCGTGTCTCCTCTCGCCTCCTCCTCTCGTCTCGCTTCCTCTCGCTCCTCTCTGCTCTCCTCTCGCTCCCCTCGCCACTCCTCCTCTCGCTCCTCCTCTCGCTCCTCCTTCGCTCCTCCTCTCGCTCTCCTCTCGCTCCTTCTCTCGCTCCTCCTCTCGCTCCCCTCGCCGCTCCTCTCGCGCTCCCTCTCGCTCCTCCTCTCGCCGCTCCTCTCGCCCCTCCTCTCGCCCTCCTCTCGCCCCTCCTCTCGCACCTCCTCTCGCTCCTCCTCTCGCTCCTCCTCTCGTCCTCTCTCGGCTCCTCCTCTCGCTCCTCCTCTCGCCCTCCCTCGCCGCTCCCTCCTCTCGCTCCTCCTCTCGCCCCTCTCTCGCCCCTCCTCTCGCCCCCCTCGCCGCTCCTCTCGCCCTCCTCTCGCCCCTCCTCTCGCCCCTCCTCTCGCCCCTCCTCTCGCTCCCCTCGCGCTCCTCCTCTCGCTCCTCCTCTCGCTCCTCCTCTCGCTCCCCTCGCCGCTCCTCCTCTCGCTCCTCCTCTCGCTCCTCCTCTCGCCCCTCCTCTCGCCCCTCCTCTCGCCCCTCCTCTCGCCCCTCCTCTCGCCCCCCCTCTCGCCCCCCCTCTCGCCCCCCTCTCGCCCCCCCTCTCGCCCCCCCTCTCGCCCCCCTCTCGCCCCCCCTCTCGCCCCCCTCTCGCTCCCCCTCTCGCTCCTCCTCTCGCCCCCCTCTCGCCCCCCCTCTCGCCCCCCCTCTCGCCCCCCCCTCTCGCCCCCTCCCTCTCGCCCCCCCCTCTCGCCCCCCCCCCCTCTCCTCCCCCTCGCCCCCCCCCCTCTCGCCCCCCCCCCCCCCCCCCCTCTCGCCCCCTCCTCGCCCCCCCTCCCCCTCTCGCCCTCCTCTCGCCCTCCTCTCGCCCCGCCTCCTCTCGCCCCTCCCTCTCGCCCCCTCCTCTCGCCCCTCCTCTCGCCCCTCCTCTCGCCCCTCCTCTCGCCCCTCCTCTCGCCCCTCCTCTCGCCCCTCCTCTCGCCGCTCCTCTCGCCGCTCCTCTCGCCGCTCCTCTCGCCGCTCCTCTCAGCGCTCTTTACAGCGCCGCTGATCCTGCTCCTCTGGCTGATTTGTATCTTAATGCCATTTACCCGACTTGGTTCCATATCCTTTAATGCCCTTAACTAACAAAAATCTATCAATTTCAGTTTTTTAATTTTCAATTGACCTAGCCTCAACAGCTTTTTGGGGAACAGAGTTTCAGATTTCCATTGCCCTGTGTGACTGAGTGCTTCCTGACATCACGAACAGCCTAGCTCTAATTTTAAAGTTATACCCTTTGTTCTGGACTCCGCCACCAGAGGAAATAGTTTCTCTCTCTCCACCCTATCAAATCCTTTAATCATCTTAAACAGCTCAATTAGATCACCCCTTAATCTTCTATACTCAAGGGAATACAAGACTAGTCTATGTAACCTGTCCTCATAATTTAACCCTTTTGGCCCCGCTATCATTCTGGTGAATCTCCGCTGCACCCCCTCCAAGACCAGTGTCTCCTTCCTGAGGTGTGGTGTCCAGATCGGAATGCAGTCCTCCAGATAGGGTCTGACCAAGGCTCTGTACAGCTGTAGCATAACTTCCACCATTTTGTATTCCATCCCCCTTGAAATAAATGCCAACATTCCATTAGCCTTTTTCATTATTTTTTGTACCTGCCCACTAGCTTTTAGTGATTTCTGTACCTGGACCCCTAAATCTCTCTGCTCATCCACAGTTTCTAGTTTCTCACCATTTAGAAAATGTTCTAATCTCTCTTTCTTAGGTTCAAAGTGGATGACCTCACACTTCTCCACGTTGAACTCCATCTGCCACAGTTTTGCCCGCTCACTTAATTTATCAATGTCCCTTTGCAACTTTCTGCTCCCATCTGCACTATTTACTGTGCCACCTAAAATGGCCTTCCTCATCTGTAATTTTCTTGTGATCTAGTGATTCTTCACTAAGGTGGTGAAAATCAGAATATTCTTATCTTTGAGACCTGAACAATGAGATAATTGACAACATTTGGGAGTGGAGTAGATCGATCCAGTGGGGGAGTTAGTACAGGCACAGTTGCTGAATGGCCATTATCTGTACCAACAGTTCTGTAACTTTTACAAATTCTTTCAAAAAACTGGACTCACTTAAGAGCATTTATGACTCTATCTGTAGAAACATGTAACCAAAACACCGTGACTGATATTATGTGATCAAATCTTTCTCATTTACATTTTTCTCCATGATTCACTTCAACTCCCCCACATATGTACACACACCCGCAGGCACATACACGCACCCCGGCATACCCGTGAGTGAACACACCCACCTGAAAATACACGCCCACACACAGAGCAGCTCCGCATAATGTATTTTTGCATTTTTTTCTCGCCTTCCCTTTATTCCCCTATTCCCCAAGTGAAAATCAGACAGGCAACCTCCTTCCAAGCCTATTAAGCCAACAGCCAGGAGTACAACAGCATTGCAGTTTGAGTTGCCTTTCTATTCTCCTTACTTTCCACTGGCTCAACCCTTTTCCCTATTAACCCAACTGAAACTGGAACACTGGGGGCAATTTTAACCTAAAAAAAAATGGGTGGGTAGGGGCGGGTGGCAAGTTAAAGTGTTAAAAATCTAAATCCTGACCGGAACCCATCTCCAACCCGCCGACTTCCGGTTTTAACGGAGGCGGGACGGGGAGAGGGCAGGCAACCCGCTGCCAGGAGGCAGGTTATCCATTTAAATATTATAATGAGGCTGGAAGCCTCTGCTTTAACCTCCATTTTGAATTTAACTTTAGCTGGTCGGGTTTTGCTGGTCTTGTGAAACCCGCCAGCTAAAGTAAGGCGAGGACTGCTGGATCCAGGAGGTACATGCTTTTACATTTACCTCCTGGATCCAGTGTTTCTGCCTCACCTGCCTCTGATTTCCCCCCACCCATGAGGCCTCTGATCTGTAGGCTTCGCAAAATCCCCCAGAAACTCGAACAGAACCCTAAAGGGAGTGATTTTTGGACCTTTCATACAAACTTGGGATGATGGGACCTAAGTGAAGTGATTTGAGGTAAAAACCTCAGTTTTGGACATTTTAAAGATCAGGGAAGAAAAACCCTGAGGAAAATTACTTTTGAATCTTACTGTTGGGAAAGACACCTTTCACAGACACACGACAGGCTGTGGAGGGGCGTGGCCAGGCAGTGGACAGCTTTGGGTATTGGGGCCCAATCAAGCTGTCTGGGAATTGTTTACACTGCAATCCTACCAAGGAGGAAGAGACAAACCCAAAGCCTCACACACACATTGAAATATGAATAATCCAAGACCCCTTTAGCCCAAACAGGATACCAGAAGCCTGAAATCAATAAAATATTTAGTACCCCGATTACTTCATCAAAAACCAATCAACCAGGTATCCACAGGGACAGATTTACAAGCCCGCCAAAAACCTAGGACAATAGGGACAAGATTTGGCATGCAGATAAAGACCCTGCCTAAATGGGAAACATCGGAAGCCATCAGGACATGTTTAACACCAAGTTAAAGCCATCGAAACTAACAAGCCCGCCAAAACTAAGACAATGGAATAAACGGCTCAATTGAACTCTAAAGGAAACCGATTTAGTAAAGGATTTTGGGCGCGAAAAGGACAAAGGGCCTGAACAGTATAATTGGGGGCCTAATCCCCCCAAGACACTCTCTCTCTCTCTCTCTCTCTCTGGACTCTCTGACAAAGCTCTCAACGCTCGCACAGCTCTCTCTCAGCTCTGTTCCAGCAAGACACCACAAGCCACGAGCAGGAGGAGGATAGAAGGCCAACAACTTCACAAGCAAACCAACACGCAAGAAGAAACCAGAGCAACTGCCTCAGTGACCATCGGACACCTCGTGGCAACAAGGGCCTTACGAAACCTTTTACTCAAAAGACTCTAAACCCTAACTCTTAACTGTCAAGGATTCATTTGGTGAGCATTATCCCTGATCTCCTGAAACCAAAACCTAGCTAGATAGTGGGATTTCTGGGAGGGATAAGGTTTTTTTTGTATATTGTCATTCTCCCTCGCCTGTACCGTGTGTTCCCCAACCTGTGTTTAAGTGTTAAGTGTGTTTTAAGTTTGTTACCTTTTTTATTTAATAAAGTCAAAATTCTTTCATTAGAACCTGTTGTCTACTGCATCTTTGTTCACAACCCCTAAATAAGTCCAAAGTCTAGAACCAGGGGTGTGGGTGCGATTCAAACCGCTCACTGAGTCAGAGGTGAAGGCTGACCCCACACACCACCCCCTACAGATTCCCCCCCCCACCAGGCCTCTGATTCCCCCCACGAGGCCTCCCTCGCCCCATGCTTCTCCGTTTCCCCTCCCCCCCCCCCCCCCCCGTGCTCCTCTTGGCCCCTGATTTGGTGCACCGGTCCCCCACACACTCCCCCGACTGCTGAGCATTCCATATTCCCCCCTCCCCCCCGACTCCTCCGGCCCCCGAAATCTCCCGACCCCCCTCCCCATGCTGCTCCTGGCCCCCCAATTGTTCTCGACCCCCTCCCCGTGCTACTCCTCCGGCCCTCCCAGTGCTCCTTTGGCCGCCCCCTGGCCCCCACATGATCCCTCCCTCCTCTCTGTGGCCTAGTGCCACAGGCCTACCCACCCGCAGCCAGCCAGCCTCTCAATCTGGCTGGCTGCGAGTGGGAAACATATGTTTCCCAAGCAAATCAGGCCCTGCCGTTAAATTCAGCAGGGCCTGCGGGGAACCCGTTCTCCTGGGTTTCCCGATCACTTATGACCGCCCCCCGCTCCCAATGCAGCCCCCCCATTAAAATTCAGGCCATTGTGTGAGTTGCCATAGTGTCACTCTGGCACAGAATAAAAGAGGTCCTTTTCTCACTCCTTTCCCCCCACCTCAAATAGATGGATTGCTCTAATATTGCAAGGCAGTCCACCTACAAAAATACCAACCAAGAACTTTATTAAAAATATGTATAGTTGTAGTTGGCAGATCGTAAATGTCAAGATACCTGGGGACACAAATTTATAAATAGATAGGACCAGGAACATCAGAATGATTTGATGTACATTGTATAGCCCTGGGAGTTGTCTGGTAGAGAATTTTTCAAGGTTTTGCTCATCACTTTTATGCATGGTCTGAAGCTTTTTGGAAAACTTTCAGTTGAGCCATCTTCAAAAACTTAGGAGTAGAAAGTGAATTAAAAATATTTCTTAAATGCTTCTCATTGTGTTCTATAAAGAAACCGATCCAAAATCAAACACATTCCTACTTCTTTCGACATTTACCATTTCTGGTTAAAGTCATTTAACAGATGAGAGAATGTTCCAGTCCTAATGCTTTGTGCAGCAATAATTCAAAACTTCAAAGGTTATGTAAACATATTTACCACCGCCTGCATCGACTTTGGGTCTTGTTATGGGTATAAACCAACTGCCTGACATCATGAAATGACTTACTCAGCTGTTACTGAAGTCAGACAACGCGTCACAATCTCCTGAACATCAGCAGACTGTCTGACTTCTGTGCTCTAGAGCTTTCCTTCTGATCCAATGTCAACAATCACAACAATAAACTGATTAATATCTGTCAGAGATAACTGTCTTGTCAGGACGAGAGCTGTGACTCGCATCAAACTGGCTATTTTTTTGCGGGGGTGGGGGAGGAGTCTGAAATTCTTCCTGTGTCAATAATAAGAAACATGTGGAGGTCATGACTGTTGTTTTCTGTTGGGAAGAGATCAGAGAGCAGTTTACCAAAGAAGGATCTGAATATTTTAAAGGGGACAGCAGAACCACAACTTCTGTTTTTCCCCTCCTCTTGAAGATGCTGACCTTTGCTGGGATATGAGTCCATGGGTGCTGGTACCTCACTGAAATCCCTGTTCTTCATACCTGAGCTTGGACATTTAGCAGACTAATCAATAATGAGAGATCTTATGACTGAGTCCGATCCTGCTATACCTGTCAAACACATACACACAGCAGGTGGCCCTAGAACCAGGAACCCTGGCTGAGTTTTCCACTGCCTAGCCCAGGAGTTTGTAGGCCAATTAACAGCAGCCTATCACTGCCCCACTTGAGATCAGCTCACTCAACACTGACCACAAATCACACCTGGATTTGTATAATTCAGTTCTGTGGATGTGCATGTACCATCATGGGAACAAATAGGACACAGGGGTACGAACATAATTCTTAACCAGATCTTCTCAGCAATGAATTGAGCTCGAATAGCATATGAACTCTAGGCTTTGCAAACATTACTTGGCATCAGTTGTTTATAATAAATATATTTGCTTTTATATTACGTTTTACTCTATTTTTGACTGGTTTTGTGCCAGCAGTAACAGTTAATGGCCGCGATTTTGTAACTAGATGCGGGTTGGGAGCGGGTCAGGTGGTTTCCGGCTTCTAGTCCCGCCCCCAACTACATCCGGCCCACGTACATGATTTTACGCTGAATGACCTTGTTAAGCCCGCCCTGCGGGCTTGCCGGCCAATTAAGAGGAAGCCGGTCAGATGACATCATTTGATGACACGTCATCTGCCGGTTTTCTTAAAGGGACCATGCACAATTTTTCTTTGACAGCTCATTTCTCAGTGTTTGACAGCATTGAGGTGCTGCAAACACTGGCAATCACTGTACAAAGGTGAGCTCTTGCACCCAGGCTCTCCAGTGACTCCCTCCATAGGCTGGAACAGATGGCAGCTGCAGGTGAGGTTACCAAAGCGATCTGTCACAAGTGAGAGAGGTTCTCCCAATGAGGTGGGACTAGACATCGATTTCAAAACTTTTTACCTACAGAAAAGTGTAAAAGCATTAAAAATCATTTTCCCAACATTTCCTTACCTCTGAAACTCACCAGTGCACCATTGGATCCTTCACACCACTTCTACAGCTGTCATCAATGCAGAAACACTACAGCAGACTCACAACATGCCACACTTACCTGGCGTGGTGTCCGGATGTCGGGAACCCCGAGGCAGAAGCGGCAAAATTGAAAAAGAGCCTGTCAACTACTATCAAGTACCTGTTAACAGGCAGGTAAGTGGCATTAATCCTCTTCCCGCCACTAGGTGTCGGGTCCATGCGCAAATCGGGGACCCGACACTTGGGAAGATTGATTGGAGGCGGGTTGATGGTGAGATCGGACCCCACCGTCAATCAAAACGATTTTGACCCTTGACCCACCTTCAAACCCGCCCTCTCAGTGCCGATAAAATCGCGGCCAATGTGTTCCATGACACTGGTACAAGAGGGCTAATAATCAGGACATTGTTACTGCAAGTTTATCAAACAATAATCTGCATCTAATTATCTGATTGCCTAATATAAAATATACAAAAATATTGGCATGTAAGGATGCCAGATCTATCCTCGTTCTCTAACCCTTTGACTACCATGTTATCAGGATGAAAGAGAATGCATAATGGGAACAGGAGTAGGTCATTCAGCCCCTCGAGCCTGTTCCGCCATTCAATTAGATTATGGCTGATCTGCATCTGAACTCCATCTACCCGCCTTGGTTCCGTAACCCTTAATACCCTTGCATAACAAAAATCTATCCTAGTGCATGTGAAGTTGATTTCCAGTATGCTAGCCAAGGGGTTAGGCTAAGAGGAAAAAATGACCATTTAACAACCCTGAAACACATTGGGTTGCAGGTGTGAGCTGTAACCAGATGTGGTACAGATTTGATAAAGTTTCACTAATCAAAATACACTTAAGACATATACTGGTGTATACTTCAATGCAAGGAGTCTAGTGAATAAGGCAGATGAGCTGAGGGCAGATAGACACATGGAAGTATGATATCATAGCTATTACTTAAACATGGCTTAAAGTAGGGCAGGAATGGGAGCTCAACATTCCTGGTTACAGAGTTTTCAGATGAGATGGAGAGGGGGATAAAAAAGGAAGGGGGGGTCGCAATATTGGTTAAAGAATCAATTGCAGCTGTGAGGAGGGATGATATCTTAGAAGGATCATCAAATGAGGCCATATGGGTTGAACTGAAGAACAAAAAAGGGCAATCACACTGCTGGGAGTGTACGACAGACCCCCAAACAGTCAGAAGGAGATAGAAGAGCAAATATATAGGCAAATTTCTGAGAAGTGCAAAAACAATAGGGCAGTAATAGTCGGGGATTTCAACTACCCTAATATTAACTGGGATAGAATCAGTGTAAAAGGTATAGAGGGCACAGAATTCTTCAAATGCATTCAGGAGAACTTTGTAAGCCAGTACAGGAAACTCTCGTTTAAACGGCACCTAAATATCCGGAATTCTCTATTAACCGGCAAAAATCATACTCCGAAAACTCCTCTCAAATAACCGGCAATGTTGCCGAGTCCGAGTCCGAGTCTCCCGCGAACGCCGAGTTAGTCAGTGGGGGTAGTTCTCCAAAGTGCCACTACTCGGCTTCCTGGCACTGTCGGAAGTCCGAACACTGCAATAACAGGAGTCTGATTCTCCCGCGCTGCCGGTAGTCTCTTCTGATCCGCCATTTTACTGTGTGTCTCCCGCGCTGCTGGCAGTCTCTTCTGATCCGCCATTTTACTGTGTGTCTCTCCATCTTCATCGGCAATTATCTCCTCCATCTTGCATTATGGAATTCCCAAAAGCTTTTCCAAGCAAAAGGAAGAGAGTGGTCTTAACTTTAAAACAGAAAATCGAGATATGCCAACGACTAGAAAGGGGAGAGAAGCGTATCAACATTATGAATGAATTCAAAATCGGTTCGTCAACAATCTACGACATCAAATCGCAGAAGGATAAGCTGCTCAAGTTTTATTCAAGCTCGGAGACATGTAAGAATGTAGAGAAACGGCGTACGCTTCGTAAGCCTAAGCTTGAAGAGCTGGATACCGTGCTTTATGAATGGTTTTCTCTTAAGCGTTCAGAGGGTGTTCCAATTTCCGGACCCATGCTAATCGAGAAAGCAAAGGATTTCTACGAAAGGATGGAGCTCACTGACAAGTGTGCTTTCTCCGAGGGATGGCTAATGTGCTTCAAGTTACGGCACGGGATACGACGACTCGATATTTCCGGGGAGAAGAAATCAGCTGATCACGACGCCGCAGAAGAATACTGCGATTATTTCAATCGGATTGTGCAGCAACATGATTTGTCGCCAGCACAGATATACAATGCCGATGAAACTGGCTTGTTTTGGAGGTTTTTGCCAGAATCAACGCTTGCTGGGGCTAGTGAGGCTAATGCTTCAGGTTACAAGAAAAATAAAGATCATGTAACCGTGCTAACATGTGCGAACGCTGCTGGATCACACCGGGTTAAACTTCTTGTTATTGGGAAGTATAAAAATCCCCGTGCATTTAAAAATGTGAGGCACTTACCTGTTGTGTACAAAGCTCAAAAAAATGCTTGGATGGATAAGGAAATCTTCTCCGATTGGTTCCATCATATTTTTGTTTCATCTGTGAGGGAACATTTCCGTAAAATAGGGAAACCTGAAGATAGCAAATGCATTTTATTGCTTGATAATTGTAGAGCCCATCTGCATGAATCCGAGTTGGTTTCGGGAAATATTTTCACCATTTATTTGCCACCAAATGTAACTTCTCTCATCCAACCCATGGACCAGGGCGTTATCCAAAATCTGAAGTGTCATTACAAGAAAGACTTCCTACGTAAACTGATAAGCCAAGATGACAATATTCACGCATTTCAGAAGGAATACAATATTAAAGATGCCATCTATAATGTTGCATGTTCCTGGAACTTTGTGAAAGGTCACACTCTGAGGCAAGCCTGGCGCAAATTGTGGCCTTCTGTAATGTTTGCTGAAGGTTCTTCTTCAGAGGAGGAATTTCATGGGTTCAATGTTGGTCCCAAGAAGAGTACAATAATGGAAATGGCTGGCATGGTGAAAAATGCAGGTCCAGCAAACCCTCGACATCACCTCAGTGAAAGTGATATCGAGCAGTGGGTTGATGCAGATAGAGAAGTTGGTGTTGTGCATATGCTAAGTGATGATGAAATAATTGAGAATGTTTTGAATCCAAAGAAAGAAAAGGAAAGTGAGATGGAAAGTGAAGAGGATGATATTTCTGAAGAGAACAAGATTTCTTGGGCTAAAGCTGCAGAAGGATTTTCTTCAATCCTCAAATTTGCTGAAAGGCAGACTTGCTACTCTGCCCAAGAAGTTCTGCAACTCCATATTCTGCATTCCACGTTTCTACAGAAAAGGCAAGAGTCCACTAAGCAAACCGACATCCGCAACATGTTTAAGAAAGCTTCCAAAAGAGTCGAAGCAGCGGAAGTGCCTGAAGAATCTGTGGAAATGCATGATCCTGATGACCCAGCTGGCACGGATATTCCTGATGAACCAGCTGACTCGGAATAAGTGTACAGTCAACTACAGTACTGTATGCAGTCGTTTATAAGTTTTGTTTTACTGTTAAGTAATTAAAGAGTTATGGATTACCCTCAACTGGCAGTACTGTACTTAATCAAGCATCTTCCACCATCCATTTAACACAACATTCTGTAGGTGAGTACCCAAATACTGTATACTGCACATTTCTTGATTTTTTTATTTTTGTTTGTTAAAAATAGCCTCGGTAGATATAATTCTCCGTTATCCGGAATTTTTGTTCAACCGGCACCACGCCGGTCCCGTCGGTGCCGGATACCAAAGAGTTTCCTGTACATAGCATGTCCGACAAGAGAGAGGGCAGTTCTGGACTTAATTTTAGGGAATGAAGCTGGGCAGATGGAAGGGGTATTTTGGTGGTAGTGCTCATAATTCAGTTAGATTTGGCGTAGTTATGAAAAAGAGAGACCAGGAGTAAAAATTCTCAATTGGGGAAAGGCCAATTTTACTAAGCTGAGATGTGATTTAGCAAAAGTGGACTGGAAATGGACTGGAAACAGCTACTTAAAGGTAAATCAGTATCAGAGCAGTGGGAGGCATTCAAGGAGGAGATAGTGAGGGTTCAGAGCAAATATGTTCTCGCAAAGTAAAAGGGCGGGACTCCCGAATCTAGAGCCCCCTGAATGTCAAGGAGCATACAGGGTAGGATGAGGAAAAAAAGGGAAGCTTTCATCAGATATCGAGGGCCCAATACTGCAAAAAGCCTAGAGGAGTATAGAAAGTGCAGGGGTGAAATTAAAAAGGAAATTAGGAAAGCAAATAAAGGGCATGAAAAAATATTGTCAAGGAAAACCCAAAGATGTTTTATAAGTACATAAAGAGCAAGAGAATAACTAAGGAAAGAGCAGGGCCTATTATAGACCAAAACGGTAACCTGTGTGTTGAGGCAAAAGTTGTAGGTATTGTTACTAATGAATACTTTACGTCTGTCTTCACAAAAGAGAGGGACAATGCAGACATTGTAGTTAAGGAGGAGGAGTGTGAAATATTAGATGAGATAAACATAGTAAGAGAGGAAACATTAAGGAGTTTAGCATCTTTGAAAGAATTTAAATCAGCAGGCCGAGATGAAATGTAATCCAGGCTGTTAAGAGAAGCAAAGGAGGATGTAGCGGAGGCTCTGACCATCATTTTCCAAACCTCTCTGGCTACAGGCATGGTGCCGGAGTACTGGAGGACTACTAACATTGTACCATTGTTTAAAAAGGGAGAAAGGGATAGACTGAGTAATTACAGGCCAGTCAGCCTAACCTCGGTGGTGGACAAATTATTGGAAAAAATTTTGAGACACAATGGGCCAGAAATTCGGCTCTCCGACTTCCCGTGGGTGCAAGGATCGCGCGTGTACTTACCTAGCGCGCCTGCCGTTGTGCTTCGGGCCCACGTGGAATTCGGGTCCTGGGCCTCCTGCAGCTGCCGGCGCGCAGTGCTTGTGTATCCCAGGGGCGCAGTTAGTTCGAAGCGTCCCCTGGGATCACGTGGGCCATGGAGAGCCAATCGGAGCAGGGAATCTTCATTCATAGATTTTGACAGGAAGACCTGTCAAATCTATGAATAGAGATCAGCCCCAAAACCTCACTAAAACTTCAAATATTTTTTTTAAAATCACGTTTTTAAAATAACTATAAATTACATAAATTAACTACTTTAAACAAAAATTAAAATTTTTGAAAAAATTAATTACACTTTTTAACGGTGCTAAAAATAAACTTACCTTTCTTTAAAGTATGTAAAAAAGATAAACCTGTTGAAAAAATGTTTAAATTGTACTTAATTCACCACTTACCTTGTTAAAAGCAGGCCTTGCGCCTCCTTTTTTCCTGCGCAGCTTCTCCGTACTTACCCTCACGGAGAAACCTGAAAAAAAACCAAAGTTCGCTGCATGTGCGCTGCCTCTCCGGCACATGCGTTCGACCTCTGAACCCCTTCCTTCAGGGGAACGGAAGTTCCGGTTTCCAGCGCATGCGCAAAACCGGCACTTTCATTGGGTCTACGGGTGAGTACACACCCGTGGAGACCCGAATTTCTGGCCCAATATAAATCGTCATTTAGAAAGGCACAGATTAATCAAGGACAGTCAGCTTGGATTTGTTAAGGGAAGGTCGTGTCTGACTAACTTGATTGAATTTTTTGAGGCGGTAACAAGGAGGGTCAATGAGGGTAGTGCTTTTGATGTAGTCTACATAGATTTTAGCAAGACATTTGACAAGGTCCCACATGGCAGACTGGTCAGAAAAGTAAAAGTCCATGGGATTCCAAGGGAAAGTGGCAAGTTGGATCCAAAATTGGCTCAGTGACAGGAAGCAAAGGGTGAAGGTCGACAGATGTTTTTGTGACTGGAAGGCTGTTTCCGCAGGGCTCAGTACTAGGTCCCTTGCTTTTTGTGGTACATATCAATGATTTAGACTTAGATGTAGGGAGCATGATTAAGAAGTTTGCAGATGATACAAAAATTGGCCGTGTGGTTGCTAGTGAGGAAGAAAGCTGTAGACTGCAGGAAGCTATCGATGGACTGGTCTGGTGGGCAGAAAAGTGGAATTCAATCTGGAGAAGTGTGAGGTAATGCATTTGGGGAGGGCTAACAAGTCAAGGGAATACACAATAAATGGTAGGATACTGAAAAGTGGAGAGGAACAGAAGGACATTGGAGTGCATGTCCACAGATTCCTGAAGGTAGTAGGATAGGTAGATAAGCCAGTTAAGAAGGCATACGGGATACTTGCCTTTATTAGTCGAGGCATAGAATCCAAGAGCAGGGAGGTTTTGCTAGAACTGTATAAAACACCAGTTAGGCCACAGCTAGAGTACTGCATACAGTTCTGGTCACCACATTACAGGAAAGATGTGATTGCACTAGAGAGGGTACAGAGGAGATTTACGAGGATGTTGCCAGGACTGGAAAATTTTAGCTGTGAGAAAAAATTGGACAGACTGGGGTTGTTTTCTCTGGAACAGAGGAGGCTGAGGGGAGATTTAATTGAGGTGTATAAAATTATGAGGGGCCTAGATAGAGTGGATAGGAAGGACCTATTTCCCTTACTAGAGAGGTCAATAACCAGGGGGCATTGATTTAAATAATTTGTAGAAGGATTAGAGGGGCATTGAGGAGAACTTTTTCACTCAGGGGGTGGTGGGGGTCTGGAACTCACTGCCTGAAAGACTGGTAGAGGCAGAAACCCTCATCTCATTTAAAAAGTACTTGGATATGCATTTGAAGTGCCGTAACCTACTAGGCTACGGACCAAGAGCTGGATAGTGGGATTAGGCTGGATAGCTCTTTTTCGGTCGTCAAAGACACGATGGGTCGAATGGCCTCCTTCTGTGCCATAAACTTGCATGATTCTGATTGTTATATGGATTGTTTCAAATTTTGCCAAATCACATTTCTCTTTCGGCATCAACAATTGCTGAAGCTTTTCCCAGACACCCAGGGCGCGATCTTGCCAGCCCTGGGGAGGCGGGTATGGAGGTGGGACTGCCGGGAAAATGGCAGAATCTGGGGGCGGGTGCCCAACCCGCCCCCAACCCGCCTCTGTGCCATCTTCCCAGGAGGCGGGTAGCCGACCCACGCCGGGTCCTGTCTCCTTGGAGGCGGGAAGGGGCTTATAGCCACTTAACTGCCTATTAACAGGTAGTTAACAGGCAGATAAGAGAATTATCCCCATTTTACCCATACAAGTGCGGGCTTCCCGAAGGCTGCGAACCCCGCCAGGGTCAGCGAGGCGAGCAGTGGGTCTGCGGGGGTCGGAGAGGTGCAAAAGTGCGCTGTGAAGGTAAGTGATGGGTGCAAGTGTGGAGAGGTAAGTATGTGAGGTGAGTGGAAAGTGATAGAAAATGTTTACTTACCTTTGTTTCTTCCTGCAGGCTTCAAACGTTGGGGATGCAGAGAGTCTCGCATCTCACCGGCAGAGATGACAGATGGCTGCTGCATTCCCCAATGCAACAACCATCTAATTTCTGCTCACAAAAGAGGTTTGATGAGTCTTGAATACAAGAACTCATCAAACAACATAGAATGTCAGTGTTTGACAGCTTCACAGAGCTGTCAAACGATGACAATTCATCTGCCAAAATTTTTTGACAGATGAAACGTCATACGCTGACGTTCTCTGTCACCGGCTTCCCCTTAATTGGCCTGCTAAGCCTGCTGGGCGGGCTTAACAAGGTCAATGAAGGGAAAATGGCGTGGGTTGGCCAGAAGTCGATGGAGGCGGGACTAAAACCCGACAAGTGGGAGTCCCGCCTCCAAAAGCTCCCCATTGGCAAAATCCAGCCCCAAGATTCACACGGATCAGATTGAGACCAAATTACTGCCTCAGTCATTTAGAGCCTAATGACACACTTCAGAAATCTGTCTGTAAATCCCTAGAGGATATATGTCAACAAGTGACAGATTATAGAAAATAAATCATCAAAGAACATGGAGCCACATAACTCATGAATACAACAGAAATGAGTGACTAATATTGGCTGCATCCTAACTGATAAATTTGCTGTAATACAACACTGTCCTGATGTGCATTTTGTTTACATGTCCTGGTGCCTAATTTTAAATTAAAAAATGCTTTTGTTCTTTTTTTAAGATGGCTGTAGTTGAGCAGATGTGGAATGCTTGATGGCTTCATATAGTTAGTGCTATAATCCCTCAGAGGTCAGTAAAGCTATAAACTCAGTCTGCAATCCCTGGCCATATCAAGGCCATTTTAAATTTGTTCTCAGGCTGTGGGCAACACAGGCAAGGCCACATTTATTGGAAATATACTTTTCCACACTAAGCGTTCAATTTCGGGAAACATGGGTATTGTTTATTGTACAGAGGACTTGCTGTTATCACTTAGAATATTCCCAAGTGATCCACAATAGAGAAGTTGAGACAGCTTCCTCGCTGAATCATGTGGTGCTATTTTTTCTTTCCAGCAATTTTGTCCTCTACTTTCTCCCCTGAAGGTGATGACTCACATGGGATATGGTTCCATGGATATCAGCAGCCCTGCAGTACATCTCCAAGTGGTCATTCTTTACGGTTGAGGATGAACATTGAGTGGTTGCATACTATTCTGATTCTGCACTCATTTGAGTGATGATTTCCTCTGTGTGCCAGGTGTAGCAAAATTATATGGGCAGTTACAAAGAACAAGTTAATGATTTTGCTCCAACGAGTGCAGTGAGGAAGTCTTTCCCTTGATGTCTTCACACATGCACTTCCAGCAGGAGTCACCAGCAGCAGGAACTCTAGCCATTTTTTCCCTCCCTCAGCCATGGGTCATTATGACATTTGTAATGCTTCTAGTAGTACAAAAACAGAGAGCTGTAAAGTCATCAACATTGAAGGATTTAACTCCAGACCTTGCTGGTTTGTTTAGTATGTGGTGCAAATAGTCACAGGGTAATCAGGTAAATCCTATAGAGCTGTCTAACCTGGCAGGAGTGTGGAAAATTGTTTACGGGCTTTCACATTGAATTGATAGAAGATCACAAAGGAGGTGGAAGGGAAATCCAGAAAACTCATTGAACATAAATCCATAGGCCTATACTGAGTTATGGCTTGTTGTATCATAAATAGTTGGTAGTGGTACAGCATTGAACTCATCAAAATAAATCTTCAAAATTATGAAAGATTTGGAGGGTAATTATTGTTTCCACTGGTTGGCAAAATGGTAACAAGGAGACAAAGGGCAAAAAATTCGTGGCCACCATGGGAGTTGCCGGTGTCACCGCGGCCTCGGGTTAACAGCCGCTGAAAATGGATGAAGTGCTACCAGAGAAAAATTAGCGCTGGGGGCTCAGCGCTAACTTACCATATAACGTCTTCCTGGTGGCGTTAGTGCAGGCATGGGAGTTGAAATTCCTGTCCTGAAGCGGCGTTTCAGCTCCCAACAGCCTCTGGAAGCGAGGCAATAGAGTTTGCTAGGCATTGTGGGAAATGAAACTAATAAAAATAAAAATGAAGTGAAAAAATGCAGTTTTCAGCCCTTACTGCCTTAAAAAAAAATTAACATTTAAAAGAAGTCCCAAATGGGACTCTTCAGCTTTAAAGCTGAATTCCCTTCCGAACTTCAAAAAATGGGAAAAGTGCTTCAGCACTAACACACATGGCTCAGCAAGCCAGGGAAGGGGCACTCAGGATCTTGCATGCAGCACTCCAGCTTTGTGCAGGGGGTAAACACTGCAAGAGAGGCCCTCCAGAAAGAACGATGTGGGATCAAATCACCGAGGCTGCCACTGCCAGCAGTGTTGCCCCTCATCACCTGGCTCCAGTGCCCAAAGAAGCTTCATGAGCTCAGACCACTGGTCAAGGTCAGTGAATGCATCTTCAAAAACCGTCTCCTACCAACTGCACCACTAGCCTCCCACATTGCTCAGTGCATGACTGCCCCCCCCCCCCCCAAAATCACTCACCTACCAGCAATCTGTACCAATCACGAGGCACATCTCCCATTGCTAGCCTCACCTCACCCCCTTGGAGGAGACGGTGCAGACCATTCTTGGCAGGGGCATGGCTGAGCCCTTAGCCAGCGGCTTGGCAAAAAGGAAACAAGATACTGGTTTCCTCATACATTATCCTCCTTCTTGCATGCACCTCATGCTTTCCTGCCCTCCCCTCAGCACAACTCCACCCTTGTGCCTTCCTCATTTCACACACCCAAGAAATGCAGTCTGCCCAGCCAGTGGTTGGCCAGGAAGAGGGAGGGGAGAGTGAAGAAGAAGAAGAAGAAACACTGTCATTCAATTTGACACTCCCAGCCACCAGCTCCTCGAGGTCGTCCTGCAAGGCCATTTGCAGTGTCCCCCACTGAAAGTCAGCAGCCTTCCATCAGCCATGCTGCAGCCACTGGGATAGCACTACTTGACATCAGTAGGATAGGCAAAGGCACACACAAGACAGTCAATAAGAGAATGCATAAGGGTGATGAGTTGATTTCTTGATGTCATATTGGATGGATAGATGTATAAAGTTGGATTGGAAAGTTTGTGGTGACTTTTATTTCAGCACCGTGGCCAAGAGGATGCTGTGATGGTCAGTAACAAAGGGAAGGTAAGGTGTGGGACTAATGTTGAAAGGGGAATTGGGGTTGTGGTCACTGGTCCTACAGGCGGATGATTCCATCCCGGATATCCCGGCCAGAAAGGGGCTGTCTGGGTTGCATCCTTCCTTTTGCTTCCTCCTCTTCTTCTTCCTTCTCTTCTGTTTCTTCCCCTTCGGCTTCCTCCTCTTCCCTGCAGCATGACAGGGAGATGGGGCAGAAGCAGCAAAGAAGAGGTAGGAGGAGGAGGGGCAGGAGGGCTCTCAACAGGAGGCCTTACCCACCTAGGGTCTTCAGGGAGCACTTCTATTACCTGCACCTAAGCCAGGACTGTACATTAGGAGGCTCCGCTTCACCAAGGAGGTGGTCACAGAACCCTGCTACCTCCTACAACCAGACCTGCAGCCTCACAGCAGGGAGACGACGGCTCTCCCAGTGGCCCCCAAGGTCACCGTGGTCCCCAATTCTTTTGCCACCGGATCCTTCCAGTCTGGAGCAGGAGACATAGCTAACATCTCTCAGTTCACCATCCATTGCTGCATCCAGGAGGTCACAGAGGCTCTGTATTCCAGGAGAAGGGACTTCATTGTCTTCTCTCTGAATAGAGAGAAGCAGGAGGAGCGCGCACGTGGCTTTGCAGGCACTGCATACTAATCCTGAGTTGTACTGCAACAGCAAAGGCTACCACTCAATTAATGTGCAGTTGTTGTGCGACCAGGGCCAGCGCATCATGATGGTAAATGCTTGGTATCCTGGCACCAGTCATGATGCCTTCATCCTGCACCAGTCCGGTGTGCCAACAATCTTCCAGCTGCCACGTCAAACCTGAGGGTGGCTGCTCGGAGACAAGGGCTATTTGCTCTACACCTGGCTGATGACTCCCCTCCGCAACCCCACCACTCGTGGCCAGCACTCATATAATGAGAGCCATGCTGCCACGAGGAACATCATCAAGCAAACCATATAGCTGCTAAAGCAATGGTTCTGCTGCCTTAACTGCTCAGGAGGAGCCCTCCAATGCATGCTGGAGTGGTTGTCCCATTTCGTGGTGGTCTGCTGCATGCTCCACAACTTGGCCATCATGAGGGCGCAGCCCTTGCCACCACGGGTTCCAGGACCACCTCAAGAGGAGGAAGAGGAAATGGAGGAGGAAGGGGGAGGAAATGGAGGAGGAAGGGAGGAGGCAGGCAGCAGATCCCCATTCTGGACAGGCTGTCTGTGAACGCCTCATCAGACTTCGGTTCCAGTTCCAGTGAATGAAACCCCAGATCCCTGTTGCTCAGCACTTCCCCATCATACCATCCCTCTGTAACGGAACACCACAGCATCCTCCTGGGCACAAAGCTGAAATGAGAGCCACCACAAAACAAACATTCCAAACATAATTTATAAACTTATCAAATGGAAAGCAAAAGAACAAAGTCAACTCACCACTCTTGTGCAATCCCTTAGTGCCTGTCTTTCATGTACCTTTACCTACTCTAGTGCTCCTATGAAGTGTTCCCCCAGTGGCTGCAGCAGGGCTGGTTGAAGGCTGCTAGGTGCTGACTTTCAGTGGGGGAGACTGCAGATGCCTTGCAGGACACCAACAAGCAGCTCTGGGCCTAGAAGGCCTGGCTGTAAACGGCACCACCTCGGCATGAGCAGCAGCAGTCTGGGCTGGCTGGCTGATAGGCAGCGGCAAGGGCAATAGTGGAGTGGCAGTGGTGGGAGTAGGAATGCTGTCATCCTGAGAGAGGACAGCAGGTTCTTGTTCCACTGATCCACTGTCACTCCCCCAGGGCAACGCCTCAGCATTCCTACCCATCTGTTGGTTGCTGGAGTGCTGTGAGACCCTGCAAGCTCCTTTCCACACTCGTAAACCCAGCCTTGATGGCAGCAGTCTAAGCTTCCACTGCAGCATTGAGAAGTTGGGTTGCTTCTGCCTGTGCTGCAATGGAAGCTGCGACATCGTCCATCACACCCAGCATCATGGCTGGGTCTACAAGGTCTCTCATGGAGTTACCCATCATTTCCATTCTGGAAATCACGGGCTCCAAGCTCTGTGCAAAGCCCTGCGCAATGTTGGAGCCGGACTCCTCCATGCTTCTTGACACTGACGAGAGGCTCTCTGGCAGGCTTGCCATTGCACCAAGCATTTCTTCTGAAGGCCATCCCATCGAGGTCATCATCTGAGTCCTGTGCAGCAGAACCCGTGCGCGAGCTCGCCCTCCGGGGAGCTGGCCCCCGAGATACCCTTTCCCCCTGACCTGGTTGCAGTCCAGTCATGCCTGGTGACTCACCACATACAGATCCCCCCTCTATACCACCCTCTAAAGTCAGTGGCATTTTTTGAGCTGGTATCTGCGAGTGTCAGATGCAGTGCCAATGTGTCTTCTCTATCACTGTCCACATACATAACTTCAGGGACAGGCTGGGCTGCTGGCAGTTCTTGGGTATCTGAAAGGAGAAAGGTACAAGGATCAGGTTGTGGTGAGGGAAAGGGGGGGAGGCAAGATATCCATGCAGGCACCATCAGCAGCTTGTAAGTGAGAAGAGGTTGTGGGATGAGGGGGAAGTGGGAGGTGAGAGAAGGATTAGGTGGGAGGTGAGAGAAGGATTAGGTATGAGCATCATCATCATCAGTAATGCTTTCATTTTCCCCGCTCGCCACGGACTCTGTGACTACCCCTACAATTAATTTGAGAACTGCTTCCTCCAGCTCTGTGTGGTTCTGAAGTCTGGCTTCCCCACCGCCCGTCTGCTGCTGCTCCCAGCGGTTATGAGCCACCTTTGTTTGCAAGAGAAAGGGAAGTGTGTCAGTGAGTATGGTGCAATGTGTTTGGGTGATGTGCCTGCCATGGTTGAATAGCTGGCAGTGTGTGCACGGTGTGAAATGTGGGTGTGAGTCTTGCTGCAGTGGTAAGTGTGTGAGGGTGATGTGAAGCTATGATTGTGAGGTACGAGTGGTGATAGGTAGAGATTGTTGGTAGGTGAGTGATGGGGATGTGATGCATTGAGCAGTGTGCGAAGCTAGTGGTGCAGATGGTGGGTTTTTTTTATATTCGATTCTGGGATGTGGGCGTCGCTGGCAAGGCCACCATTCATTGCCCATCCCTAATTGCCCTTGAGAAGGTGGTGGTGAACCACCTTCTTGAACCGCTGAAGTCCGCGTGGTGAAGGCACTCCCACAGTGCTGTTGGGGAGTGAGTTCCAGGATTTTGACCCAGCGGCGATGAAGGAACGGCGATATATTTCCAAGTCAGGATGGTGTGTGACTTGGAGGGCAACTTGGAGGTGATGGTGTTCCCATGCGCCTGCTGCCCTTGTCCTTCTAGGTGGTAGAGGTCGTGGATTTGGGAGGTACTGTCGAAGAAGCCTTGGCGAGTTGCTGTGGTGCATCTTGTAGATGGTACACACTGCAGCCACGGTACGCCGGTGGTGGAGGGAGTGAATGTTTAAAGTGGTGGATGGGGTGCCAATCAAGCGGGCTGCTTTGTCTTGATGGTTTCGAGCTTCTTGAGTGTTGTTGGAGCTGCACTCATCCATAATTGATGATACATTCACTCACCTTGACCACTCATGTGAGGTCATTAAACTTTTTGCGGCACTGGATCCAGGTTCTGGGGTCAACACCCTTGGTACTGACGGCTTGAGCGATCTCCTCCCACAGCCTTCTGGTGTTCAGCCTTGAAGGCCTCCTGCACCCCTGCAGGTAGAGGACCTAACATCTTCTGTGTACCCCCAGGACCAAGGCCTCCAGTGCCGCAACAGAAAATCTCCTTGCCCTTTGCTTTGGCTCTGTTCGCAATGACAATGAGGTGCTTCTGCAACAAAGCACCTCCCCTTTAAGTAGTGTAAAGAGCCTAGGCCAAACTTTATTGGCCATTAGACTGCACCCGATATTGGTCCCCCTGCTCAGCGCTAAGCCAATCAGCAGTGTGTTTAGCGCTGAGATCAGCGCTGCAATCATTATAATGAGCAGGCAGCACACTGTGCGATGTCTGCGCCCATTTTCGGGCTTTATCCAATTTCTAGGCCATTGATTCTGAGTTATCACAAGAAGAATGAAGTGGGAAGTTAGAAGAATATTTTTACACAGAGGGCTATTAGAACTTGTAATGCTTTACCACAAATGGCAATTGAAGTAGAGACTAGAACATAATTTAAAAGGGAATTGGATTAAGTAATTTAAATTGTAGAATACAGGAAAAGGGCAGGGAAATGGGATTAGATTTGACAGCGCTAGACTTATAAATATATCAATCAAAGCATACAGAAGCAGAGAGTGTGCAACAACAACAACAACTTGTATTTATATAGCGCCTTTAACATAGTAAAACGTCCCAAGGTGCTTCACAGGAGCCTTATCAAACAAAATTTGACACCGAGCCACATAAGGAGATATTAGGCAGATGATCAAAAGCTTGGCCAAAGAAGTAGGTTTTAATGAGTGTCTTAATGGAGGAAAAAGAGGTAGAGAGGTGAAGAGGTTTAGGGAGGGAATTCCAGAGCTTAGGGCCTCGGCAGTTGAAGACACGGCCGCCAACAGTGGAACGATTAAAATCGAGGATGTGCAAGAGGCCAGAATTTGAGGAGTGCAGAGATCTCGGAGGGTTGTAGGGCTGGAGGAGGTTACAGAGATAGGGAGGGATTTGAAAACAAGAATGAGAATTTTTAAATTGAGGCGTTGCTTAACTGGGAATCAATGTAGGTCAGCGAGCACAGGGGTGATGGGTGAACGGGACTTGGTGCGAGTTAGAACACGGGCAGCAGAGTTTTGGATGAGCTTAAGTTTATGGAAGGTGGAAGATGGGAGGCTGGCCAGGAGAGCATTGAAATAGTCAAGTCTGGAGGTAACAAAGGCCTGCAGCAGTAATGGAACAGAATTTAAAGCCAAAGCTGATACCAGTTATATCAAAGTAGCTATTTAAGAGTTTAAGTCATTAATACATGTTAATATCAAGGTGTATCCTTCCATCACAAAAGATTTATCTGGCAGACAATTCTCCAATACTGCACAGCAATTACCAAGTCTCTGAAGCATGAGATGAAGGAAAAGTATTAGATCTTCCTATTAAATCATAGAAGCCTCTGATGCTTTCTCCTGGGCCATATGAGACAGCACATAATCTATCTCAAACAGTGCTACCACGATGAAGAACTTATCTTTTGGACAATCTTCAACAAAGGATTTACCAGAGCTAGTTTTAGATCTGCATGGTCTAGGAGCTCCAAGCAGAATGGTGCTTCACCCAAGATGGCAAAGTTGGGCTCACATTAACAACCTCCATATGCTTCCTCCATAAACTCCAACTTGTCCAAAACTCTGCTCCACTTAGTTTGATTGCCCATTACTCAAGTCCTTGTTAATTTACATTGGCTTCCTGCCCTCAACACCTCAAGTTTATAATCCTCATCCTCCACGGCCTTGTCCACTCTATCTCTGCATCTCCTCCAGCACTATATTCCTTCCAAACTCTCCATTCCTCTAACTCATCTCTTCTGTATCCCCTCCTCCATCCCACCATTGACAGCAGAGCCTTCAGGCGCCAGAGCCTACTCTCTGGAATTCCTTCCATAATACCACCCACCATTCTCTCTCTTTTAACAACCTCTAAACTCATTTGTTTGTCCTCTCTCCTTTCCCACCGTAGCATGTTTTCCTTCTGTAAAGCAGTTTGGAATGTTATTTTACGTTAAAGACACTAAATGCATGTTGTGGTTGTTGCCAGTTATGTCAGCAGAATGGATATGTTAATCAAGAACTTTCTCCTACTTGGAACCAAAAATCATACTGGAGAAAACTCCAAATTCTAGGATGAGTTTTCTTGTCAGAGCAACTTTAAAAGGACATTTGTGCCTTGATTCCAGACACCATCGAGACAGATACTCCCACACTTCATACTTGCTGAGGCCTTGAAGTAAGAGCTGAAAGAAATCTATTGGATCTAATACCTGTTGAAGAACCTGTTGCTTTTTTAGGGGCATGTGAGATGAGCGCAGACGCAAGCGTCGTCTGCATACTGTAATTTGACAACAGAGGATGGGACAACCTTGGATCTGGACTGGAGCTGACGGAGGTGGAACAGTTTCCCGTTTGTTCTGTAAATTAGCTCCACTCCAGTGGGGAGCTTACTGAGGGTGAGATGGAGCATTGCAGCAAGGAAGATCGAGAAGAGCGTTGGTGCGATGACACAGCCTTGCTTGACCCTGGTTCATACGTGAATTGGGTCTGTGGTGGAACCGTTGGTCAGGATCACGGCTTGCATGTCATCGTGAAGCAGGCGGAGGATGGTGACAAACTTTTGAGAGCAGCTGAATTTGAGGAGGACACTCCACGCTCGATCAGCTCCAATGGACAGGTCACATTGTCCGCATGCCCGATACGAGACTCCCAAAACAAGCGCTCTACTCGGAGCTCCGGCACGGCAAGAGAGCCACAGGTGGGCAGAGGAAACGCTTCAAGGACACCCTCAAACCCTCCTTGAAAAAGAGCAACATCCCCACCGACACCTGGGAATCCCTGGCCCAAGACCACACAAAATGGAGGAGAAGCATCCGGGAAGGCGCCGAACACCTCGAGTCTCTTCGCCGGGAGCAAGCGGAAGCCAAGCACAGGCAGCGCAAGGAGTGCACGTCAACCCAAGCACCCCACCCACCCGCCCCTTCAACCACCGTCTGCTCCACCTGTGACAGAGACTGTAGGTCCCGCATTGGACTCATCAGTCACCTGAGAACTCATTTTTAATGTGGAAACAAGTCATCCTCGGTTCCGAGGGACTGCCGAAGAAGAAGAAGATGTGAGATGATACAGAGGCTACCTCCAACAGTGCTCTTGTAATGAAGATGACCATGTATGATGTACTCAGGCTAAACAAATGCCCCTCTGACCTGGAGTGTTTTTGTCTCTCTCTGGAATCGGGCATCAAACATTGGCTCCTAGTGCACAGAAATATACAGTATTCATTGTCCTTGATGTTTTTGAAATCCATCAGTTGCTGAAAAGGGCATTAGGACATTCAAAACTTGAAGCCTAGTACAGTAACATAGTAAGGTATTTTTAAACTCAAACTAAAAGAAATTATTTTCTTGTGTTGAAAAGTATACAACATTTTTTGCAGAACCTTGAGTTGAAATGAAGACTGCGAAGGCTACAAATTAGAATCAATAGACTGACTCCAAAGCAGGAAAGACTTGAGAACTTTTCTTATGCAAAGAACTGCTGTTGGTGACATGAGAAAAATATCTGGGGAATAGTCAAGAGATGTGACTTTTTTGTAGGAAGCAAGCAAAGCTCTTAAAGGGGCATTTTCCTGGCATTTGTGTATTCATAGGGCTGAAGAACACTATTAATAGTGTAAACACCATCCTTTGTAACAGAGTAAAGAAATGTTATTTATCAAAGTAAAGGTGAAAGAAATTTTGTTCAGATCTACCTCAAAAAGTATTGTATTCAAAAAGAAAGTAATTTAAACCCAGTTCAAATTTTAGTCCTGCAGGGTCTGTTTTTGGACCTTTGCTACTTGTTTGTTAAAATAATGATATCCATAAGATGTGCTCGCCCTTTAAAATCTTCTATACCCTGAACCCAATCTTAATACACTTGAACAGTCTTAACATAATATCAGAAATGAGCTAAATCCATTTAAAGATAATTAGTTGAGGAAAGGGTGAATTTTTTCTCCAGGAGATGATAACCATCTCACTCTAAACAAATTAATTGATTATATAATATAAAATAAAAACAGAAAATGCTGGAAATACTCAGCAGGTCAGGCAGCATATGTGCAGAGAGAAACAGAGTTAACGTTTCAGGTCGATGACCCTTTGTCAGAACTGGAAAAAGCTGGAGATGGAACAGGTTTTTAAGCAAGTGCAGGGGCAGGGAAAGGGGGGAGGGGAGGAAAGAACAAAAGGGAAGGTCTGTGATAGGATGGAAGGCAGGAGAGATTAAGAGACATTAAGAGATGGTCAAGGCAAAAGGAGATGGTAATGGGACAAGTTAAGAAACAAAAGATGGCTCTAGATGAAGTGTAAATGGCCCTGGCAGAAGGAGAGACAGCTGCCATGTGGGAGAGAGAAAAAAAATACATCATAAATTAAAAAATGGGAAAAAAAGGTAGGGGCAGAGGTTATGGTCTGAAATTGTTGAATTTTATGTTGAGTCCAGAAGGCTGTAAAGCGCCGAATCGAAAGATGAGGTATAGAAACATAGAAGATAGGAGCAGGAGTAGGCCATTCGGCCCCTCGAGCCTGCTCCGCCATTCGATGAGATCATGGCTGATCATCTAAACTCAGTACCCTGTACCTGCCTTCTCCCCATATCCCTTGATACCTTTAGCTTTAAGAAATATATCTAACTCATCCTTGAATATATTTAATGACTTTGCCTCAACTACCTTCTGTGGTAGAGAATTCCACAGGTTCACCATTCTCTGGGTGAAGAAATTCTTCCTCATTTCTGTCCTAAATGGTTTACCCGTTATCCGTAGATTATGACCCCTGGTTCTGGACTCTCCGACCATCGGGAACATTCTTCCTGCATCTAGTTTGTCCAGACCTGTCAGAATTTTATATGTTTCGATGAGATCCCCTCTCATTCTTCTATACTCCAGTGAGTATAAGCCCAATCGACCCAATCTCTCCTCATATGTCATTCCTGCCATCCCAGGTATCAGCCTTGTGAATCTTCGCTGAACTCCTTCCATGGCAAGAACATCCTTCCTCAGATAAGGCGACCAAAACTGCACACAGTACTCAAGGTGTGGTCTCACCAAGGCCCTGTACAACTGCAGCAGGACATCCCTGTTCCTATACTCAAACCCTTTCGCTATGAAGGCCAACATACCATTTGCCTTCTTCACCGCCTGCTGCACCTGCATGCTTACTTTCAGCGACTGGTGCACAAGGACACCCAGGTCTCGTTGCACTTCCCCTTCTCCCAATCTATTGCCATTCAGATAATAGTCTGCCTTTCTGTTTTTGACACCAAAGTGGATAACCTCGCACTTATCCACGTTATATTGTATCTGCCATGCTTCTGCCCACTCACCCAACCTGTCCAGATCATCCTGGAGTTTCTCGGTATCCTCCTCGCAGCACACACTCCCACCCAGCTTTGTGTCATCTGCAAACTTGGAGATATTACATTTAATTCCCTTATCTAGATCATTAATGTATATTGTGAATAGCTGGGGTCCAAGGACCGATCCCTGCGGTACCCCACTAGTCACTGCTTGCCACTCGGAAAAAGACCCATTAATTCCTACTCTCTGCTTTCTGTCCGCCAACCAGTTCTCTATCCAAGTCAATACCTTGCCCCCAATCCCATGTGCCTTAACTTTACCCGCTAATCTCTTATGCGGGACCTTATCGAAAGCCTTTTGAAAGTCCAAATACACCACATCTACTGGTTCTCCCTTATCTATTTTCCCAGTTACATCCTCAAAAAATTCCAGTAGATTAGTCAAGCACGATTTACCTTTTGTAAATCCATGTTGACTTTGTCCGATCCTGTCACTGTTTTTCAAATGCTCAGCTATTACATCCTTTATAATGGACTCTAGCATTTTCCCCACTACCGATGTCAGGCTTACTGGTCTGTAATTCCCTGCTTTCTCTCTACCACCCTTTTTGAATAGTGGGATAACATTAGCTACCCTCCAATCCATGGGTACAGTTCCAGATTCCATCGAATGTTGGAAGATGATCAGCAATGCATCTACTATTTCTAGGGCCACTTCCTTAAGTACCCTAGGATGTAGATTATCAGGCCCTGGGGATTTATCGGCCTTCAATACCGTCAATTTCCCTAACACCATTTCCCTGCAAATACTGATTTCTTTCAGTTCCTCCCTTTCATCAGACCGTATGTTCTCCAACATCTCTGGGAGCTTATTTGTGTCCTCCTTTGTGAAGACAGACCAAAATATGCATTTAATTGGGCTGCCATTTCTTTGTTCCCCATTATAACTTCCCCCGCTTCTGACTGCAAGGGAGCTACACTTGATTTCACTGATCTTTTTCTCTTCACATATCTATAAAAGCTCTTACAGTCAGTTTTTATGTTCCCAGCAAGCTTACTTTCATATTCTATTTTCCCCTTCTTAATTAATCCCTTTGTCCTCCTTTGTTGAATCCTAAACTGCTCCCAATCCTCAGGGCTACCGCTTTTTCTGGCCAATTTATATGCCCTCTCCTTGGATCTTATGCTATCCCTAATTTCCCTTGTTAGCCACGGTTGAGTCACCCTTTTTGTTTTATTCTTATGCCACACTGGGATGTACAAATTCTGTAGTTCATCCATGCAGTCTTTGAATGTTTGCCATTGCCTATCCACCGTCAACCCCTTGAGTGACATTCCCCAATCAATCCTACCCAATTCACGCCTCATACCATCGTAGTTTCCTTTATTTAAATTCAGGACCCTAGTCTCTGATTCAACTACTTCACTCTCCATCCTAATGAAGAATTCTATCATATTATGATCACTCTGACCCAAGGGGCCTCGTACAACAAGATTGCTAATTAATCCTTTCTCGTTACATAATACCCAGTCTAAGATGGCCTGATCTCTGGTTGGTTCCTCGACATATTGTTCCAGAAAACCATCTCGTAAACATTCTAGGAATTCCTCCTCCACAGTATTTTTACTAATTTGGTTAGCCCAATCTATATGTAAATTAAAGTCACCCATGATGACTGCTGTGCCTTGAGCTTACGTTGAGCTTCATTGGAACAGTGTAAGAGGCCGAGGACGGTGAGGTCTGAGTGGGAGTGGAGCGGAGAATTAAAGTGACAGGCGACCGGAAGCTTGGGGTCACCCTTACGGACTGAACGGAGGTGTTCCGCAAAGCGGTCACCCAACCTGCGTTTGGTCTCCCCAATGTAGAGGAGACCGCATCGTGAGCAGCAAATACAGTATACTAAATTGCAAGAAGTACAAGTAAATCGTTGTTTCACCTGGAAGGAGTGTTTGGGGCCCTGGACAGTGGGAAGAGGGGAGGTATAAGGGCATGTGTTGCATCTCCTGCGCTTGCACGGGAAAGTGCCGGGTGAAGGAGAAGGGGTGTTGGGGTTGATAGAGGAGTGGACTAGGGTGTCGCGGAGGGAGCGGTCCCTTCAGAATGCTGACAGGGGAGGTGAGGGGAAGATGTGTGTGGTGGTGTGATCACGCTGGAGGTGGCAGAAATGGTGGAGGATGATCTGTTGAATGTGGAGGCTGGTGGGGTGAAAGGTGAGGACAAGGGTAACCCTACCGTGGTTCCGGGAGGGAGGGGGAGGGGTGAGAGCAGAAATGCGGGAAATAGAACGGACACGGTCAAGGGCCGTGTCAACCACAGTAGAGGGGAATCCTCGGTTGAGGAAAAAGGAAGACATGTCGGAAGCACTGGTATGGAAGGTGGCACCGTCAGAGCAGATGCGGCGGAGACGGAGAAACTGGGAGAATGGAATAGAGTCCTTACAGGAAGCGGGGTGGAGGAAGTGTAGTCCAGGTAGCTGTGGGAGTTTTTTTTTCTCTCTCCCACATGGCAGCTGTCTCTCCTTCTGCCAGTGCCATTTACACTTCATCTAGAGCTATCTTTTGTTTCTTAACTTGTCCCATTACCATCTCCTTTTGCCTTGCACCATCTCTTAATGTCTCAATCTCTCCTGCCTTCCATCCTATCACAGACCTTCCCTTTTGTTCTTTCCTCCCCTCCCCCCTTTCCCTGCCCCTGCACTTGCTTAAAAACCTGTTCCATCTCCAGCTTTTTCCAGTTCTGACGAAGGGTCATCGACCTGAAACGTTAACTCTGTTTCTCTCTCCACAGATGCTGCCTGACCTGCTGAGTATTTCCAGCATTTTCTGTTTTTATTTCAGATTTCCAGCATCCGCAGTATTTTGCTTTTGTATTAATTGATTATATATCTGGCTCATTCTCCAACCTCAGGATTGTTAATTTTGTCAAATACTCAAATATACTCAGTATGGTAGTTGTTTAAAATTATTTTTGTATCACCAGCTTGGAAAACAAATGCCCTAAAATAAGCAATTATGATTTTTTTAAAGCTTTAAATGGATATGTAATGAGAAATTGCTTGAAAAATCATGTGCAGCTCCCAGATGTCTCAATGAGAAAGCCCAGCCAACTTTCCGACCTTCAATGACACCACCATTTTCAACCATCAAAATCTTGGGGTCAATATTGACCAGCAGCTTAACTGGATCAGCAGACTGGGTACTTTTTGACAAGGGGTGCACCTCCTCGTCCCTGAAAGCCACCTACAAGGCTCAAGTCAGGAGTGTGATGGAATAGTTACCACTCGTCTGGATGAGTGCAGCCGCAACAACACTCAAGAAGCTCGACACCAGCCAGGACAGAGACGTTCACTTATCAGCACCCCTGCCATCCAATCCAAATCCACTCCCTCCACCACAGGTGCACTTTGCCTGCAGTATTACAGGATGCACTGCAGCACTTCTCTCCCCTGTGACTTTTACCACCAAGAAAGATGTACACAGCAATGTCGTGGGAACATCATGACCTCCAAGTTCCACACCAATTTAACTTGAACATATATCGATTTTCTTTCATTGTCACTGAGTCAAAATCTTGGAAATATCTACTTAATACCATCATGGTATTAAGCAACATCATTAGAATTGCGGCGGTTCAAGGAGAAAACCCACTATCACCTTCAGGACAGCTAGAGATGGGCAATAAGTGCAGCCTTGCCAGCTTCACCCACATGCCGAGAACAAATATCCAAATAAAGTATCTAAGCCATACAGACCAAGGTTCCTGGTTCAATTGCTAGTATATGCTGAATTAAATTACCTTAGTTAGCACAGTAACAGGGATTTACAATTGGTGTCAGCCTCCCTGGGTTAAGGAGCAGAACAATCAGGCAGATTCCAAATCCAAAACCTTATTCAATGATCTCTATTGGATGTGCAAGTGTGTAGATGTTCAGCTGCAATGGCCTCCCTCTCAGTAAAATAGCTTGCTCACGTGAATAATGGCCACTTGGGAGAGGTACAGAATAGCGACTGACAATTGTGGAATTAACAGGTGTTAACATCTTCAGGAAAAGAGTCAAAGGGAAAAAATTGGTAGGGGAAAAATAGTAGTGTTACACAGTTTCTTGTATGCATCAGTAAAGCATTTGGTAAGTGATTCAAGACCACAAGTTTTTTTATACTTTGTAAATGCTCGTTAGCCTATGGGAGTTTTCCATCTCCCCTTGTTCAACAGATGGTGAAAAGTATAATGCAATTAGAGAGGAACATTGTCCTTGAAGGATCACATCACAACAGTAAAATATTAGAAAAAATAGAATTTATTTTTAAATACATAAATGTTGGCACACGACAGCATATCTTGAGAAACAAGGTCCACTGGGGATAATGGGATTTGCTGAAAGAGAAACATCCGAAATGGAAGGCCTACAAAGCATAGCAATTACCAGAATACAATGCACTAATTCTGCCTCATGTTCATTATAGTGAGGCAGTTTGGAGACTCTTCAAATTGTCAGCTGCTGCTAAAATTACAACTCTCACAAAATAAAACAAGGACTATATTAAATTGCATTCTCAGTGTCTCAAAGGAGATAACCATTGCCAACCCATGGCTTCCACTGTTCACGAGAAAAAAATAAGCATATTGACCCCCTTTACCAGTCTCGTGGTTCCGGGAGGGAGGGGCAGGGGTGAGGGCAGAAGGGCGGGAGATAGAACGGACACGGTCGAGCACCGTGTCAACCACAGTAGAGGGGAATCCTCGGTTGAGAAAAAAGGAAGACATGTCGGAAACACTGGTATGGAAGGTGGCATCGTCAGAGCAGATGCGGAACCACGATAGAGTTCCCCTTGTCCTCACCTTTCACCCCACCAGCCTCCACATTCAACGGATCATCCTCCGCCATTTCCGCCACCTCCAGCGTGATCCCACCACCAAACGCATCTTCCCCTCACCTCCCCTTTCAGCATTCCGTGGGGACCGCTCCCTCCGCGACACCCCAGTCCACTCCTCTACCACCCCCAGCACCCCTTCCCTTTCCCCTTCGCCCGGCACCTTCCCGTGCAAGCGCAGGAGATGCTACACATGCCCTTATACCTTCCCACTGTCCAGGGCCCCAAACACCCCTTCCAGGTGAAACAGCGATTTACGTGTACTTCCTGCAATTTAGTATACTGTATTCGCTGCTCACGATGTGGTCTCCTCTACATTGGGGAGACCAAAGGCAGATTGGGTAACCGCTTTGCGGAACACCTCTGTTCAGTCCGTAAGGGGGACCCCGAGCTCCCGGTGGCCTGTCACTTTAATTCTCTGCTCCACTCCCACTCAGACCTCACTGTCCTCGGCCTCTTGCATTGTTCCACGGAAGCTCAGCGCAAGCTCGAGGAACAGCACCTCATCTTTCGTTTAGGCACCCTACAGCCCTCTGGACTCAACATAGAGTTCAACAATTTCAGATCATAACCACGGCCCCTGTCACATATATATATATATATATTTTATTTTTTCCTCCACCCTTTTATTTGGCCCCCCTTTTTTTCTTCCCTCCCTGAAGCTGGCAGCTGTCCTTCATTCCGCCAGCGCAATCTCTCCTGCCTTCTATACTACCACTGACCTTCCCCTTTGTTCTTTCATCCCCTCCTCCCCCCCTTTTCCCAGCATTATACTTCCTTAAATCTATTTCATTTCCTGCTTTTTTCCAGTTCTGACGAAGGGTCTTCGACCTGAAACGTTAACCTGTTTCTCTCTCTACAGATGCTGCCTGACCTGCTGAGTTTTTCCAGCGTTTTCTGTTGTTATTTCGGATTTCCAGCATCCGCAGTATTTTGCTATCGTAATAGCAATATCAGGGCTCTGTTTTCTTACCATGGCAACCCAAATGGACATTGGCATATTTGGCAAATCCTTCTGTTAGCAATTCAATGGAATTTTTTTCCCCTCCAGTGAGCATGAATTCCCCTGCCTTTCACCAGTTTGGATAATTTCTTCTTGTCATTTTGTGCAACAATATTGTAAACAAATGCTGGAAGATGAGTTAGAAATCCAGAGCTGGGAACATTTTCCCACATTTGTTTATAATATCATTACTCATAGGGGCCAGAGGAAATTATGTTTATTGGTTGCTTAAATTTAATTGTAGTAAAAGCAGTGTCATGGGACCTTGTCAATGGTCAGGGGTGGGCAATTATTTGGGTTGGAGGGCCATTTAACAAGTTTTGTTGAGCTGTTGAGGGCCACACACCAATGTAGCCCCCTAAGGTGTGTAGTCATACGGTCGCGCACCAATTGCGAGGTCCCGCTCAGGCTGCTCACCAGCTCCTGCCGCTGGAAGAGACACCACGCAGCAAATTTAAAGGGACAGCGCACGTTGGTGAGAGCAAAGTGTTAAATGGGTAAATTGGAAACAGGCCAACTCCGTGTTGATCATCACTTACACTTCTAACCTCCCAATAATTTATAAACATAAATTCAGATAGTAACTTAAATACACAAAGTGTAGTGTAAAATAGTAAAACCTCCATTACTAAATGAATGAAATGATTGTTCGATGGATTAGATGTTGTACTGAAAGTCTACGTGGCTGTTTGGCAGAGCAGCTCGAGTCTGCGGGGCCTCCAATGCGAGAGGTTTTCTCTTTAGTGTGCCGAGTACGGGAGCCCGAGGCTTCGCAAGACCTGAACTACAATTGCCTGGAGTCCTTGTGCTCCGGGATCCACTTCCGTGTCTAAGACGGCGCTGAGAACCCCCCTGCCATCGTACTCTGGGTACGGGGAGAGGAAAGACGCAGCGCCGGTCTCTTTCTTCGGTAAAAGAGTCATCGAGATGAGCAGCCACGACTCGACTCAAACTAATGTGCAGCTTGAGCTCCTGCTCGCGTTGTATTTCTGTCCCGTCCAGCGAGCCGGAGAGAATGAACTGGCCCGTGGGCCGTATTTTGCCCATCACTGGGCTAGAAGCTCCCCCGCTCTTCACTGAGGAAACTCCCAGAAACGGCAGAGACCCGACCTAACTGGGTCTGCGCCAGAGTTACGCCGGGAGACTGGCGGCACCCCGTGGAATTCAACACCTTTCACCCAATTACACCAATAAACAAAAACAGCATTTTATAACTCACTGGAATGAAATCAAGTCCACGACTAATTTTGATTTAGTCGCTAAAATTCCTTCAGAGACGAGTTGAGACTAAAAACTCACTGCAAGTTTTTTAAAACGTTCTAAGTAAACAATTTGCCAGTCGATTCGATTGTGTCAATTCCGAGTCCTGCTGCCAATGGCATTATTTTATATATTTAAAGTATTTATGTTATCGTGCATTTATCTGGAAAGTTTGCAGATTTATGGAAACTGAATCCACAAACCGTAACTCACTTTTCACGTTGCAGTGATGGAGCAGAAACTGAGGTTACGGGTGTGATAATGACACATTGATACAGTGAACGGGGGATTCGATTTGCCCGCCTGTTTTTGGTTATGACTCCCCTGCTGCCTCGGAGACAATGACCCGCCTCCTGACGTTACGTAGGGCAGGGTCAGACTATGGGTCAGGTGCGAGTGGTTAGGATTTGGATTGCACTGCCCGATAGGGTGGTGGAAACAGATTCAATAGCAGCTTTCAAAAGGAAATTGGACAAATACTTGAAGGAGAAAAAACTGCAGGGATATGGGGAAAGAGCAGGGAGTGGGACTGACTGAATTGCTCCTCGAAAGAGCCGACGCAGAATCGACAGGCTGAATAGCCCCCTTCTGTGCTGTACTATTCTATTTTAACAGATTAGCTATTTACCTTCCACATAATCTACCTCACAGGCTGTAATAAATTTATTAGAATGCCCGACAAACAGCCAAAAAAGTGTCATGTCTTTAGGGATATAGAAGGAGGTATGGTATTAACAACCTTAAAAGGGCAGCACATTTAACATTTTCCACAAGATACTGAGGGGGAAGAAAAGTCAGAGCATGGCACTATCACATCAGAAAAGAGGTTGCCAGTCATTTCTGCAATCTGAGGAGACGACAAAATAAACAAACCATTTAACTGGCCTTCCCAGATCCTAAGAAATAGGAGCAGGAGTAGGCCATTTGGCCTGTCGAGCCTGCTCCGCCATTCAATGAGATCATGGCTGATCTTCTGCCTCAACTCCATTCACCGGCCCTATCGCCATATCCCTTAATGCCCTTACTAGTCAGAAATCTATCGACTTCGGTTTTGAATATACCCAATGACTGAGCCTCCACAGCCCTCTGGGGTAGAGAATTCCAAAGATTCACCACCCTCTGTGTGAAGAAATGTCTTCTCATCTCAGTCCTGAATGGCCTACCCTTTATCCTGAGGCTGTGGCCCCTGGTTCTAGACTCCCCAGCCAAGGGAAACATTCTCCAAGCCCTGTAATAATTTTGTATGCTTCAATGAGATCCCCTCTCAATCTTCTGAATTCAAGAGAATACAGGCCTAGTTTACTCAATCTCTTCTCATACGACAGTCCTGCCATCCCAGGAATCAATCTCGTGAACCTTCGTTGCACTCCCTCTATGGCAAGTATATCCTTCCTTAGGTAAGGAGACCAAAATTGTACACAGTACTCCAGGTGTGGTCTCACCAAGACCCTATATAATTGGAGTAAGACTTCTTTACTCCTGTACTCAAATCCACCTATAAAACACAATATCTAAAGAGCAAAGTGCACAAGAGGAAGAAGCATATCAGTCGCAGTACACAGATTTGGCTACAGTAATAGTAAATAGTAACCCATCAATAGTGACTAAATAAGAAAATTAAAATGTCACGAATCACAGAGTATTATCAAATATCATTTATTTTTAACAAAAAACAAATCTTACAAAATTTCCATTTATTTTCTAGTTTTTTTTAATCATTTATATCTATAAAGTGAACCAACGTAATTCTAATTAGAGGCAGAAACTTGGGGGATGGTGGGGTACAAGGGATAATGGAATACTTTGTGTGTGGTACAAACTCATTATAAATAGGCAAAATTAATAACCATAAAGAAACATGCAGCACTAGAATCTGTACTCTCGGGACTGAAAAGAAAAACTCCCCAGGAATGTCAGTAATCATCTAATAATTATTCCAGTACTCCTGAAGCAAACGGGCCATCTTAGGGAAGAGGAACTAAATACACAACATTCTGAATCTCCCTAATACAGCCATTTCTGCCTCCGGGTAAGACTTGAAAACATGGCGGACTGGACTGAAGGTTTACATGTAAAGTTTTTTCTGCACGTGCTATGGAAGTCTTTAAAGAGCTTTCGTGTAACTGGAGTGGTTCCAGAGAGATACAGTTCCAGTTTTCTGTACACATTCAAACCCAAATCTTAGATGGCAATTCACTGAGCAAAATGACTCAAATACGATCTTTTATGTTAAAAACAAATTAATCTTACCTACGCCGCCCCCCGTGAACTTAAAAAAAAATCAGCGTTTACTCTACAACGACTGTAGTAAGCCATTTTCCTGGTTATATTTTAATAGGACCCTTGGATTTAAATGTATCTCAACGAATATTTTTCCCATAACATAATTTATTCCAAACTTGGTAATAGTAACCTCAACCCACTTTAGCAGGTAATACATTTAGCAGATGAATGTTCACTCCTTAAACCTAAAAATTTAAAATTCTAAAAGTTGGTTTAAAGTTCAAACAATTTAGTCTACAACTTCCAAATATAAATTAGCTTTCAGCACTAATTTTTAAAATGATCATGTTTACTTGCCAGAATTTCTTCAATTGCACTGATTATTTAATTGAAGATTAATAATATTTTTATACCGCAGATAACCACCATCTGTCCCTCATGCAACTGAATTTGCAGAAAATGTAAAAGTAAGAATTAAAAAAGCTTTGAGAAGTAGTTAAAAGGTAATGAAACAATCTTGGGACTTAACATTTAAAGCTGTTCTCCTTTTCCTTAATTCATAACAATCGGACTTCAATTGTCTTTCTTGCAACTCTACTTTACCCTCTGCTCTGAATGTAAATTTTATTGCAGTAATCCCTTTAGATAGCACCTCACTTCTAAATTAGTCCCAAGCACAAAATAAAATGGACATTTAAGTTCATTCCAAATCTATGAAATGGATCAACAAATGGTGAAGAGACTGTGCGTGGAAAGGAAAACTGCAACTGTAATGCCTCTGGAGTGACAGCAGTCCAGCATGTAAACTCTCCTTTACCAGAACCAGCGATAATTGTGACATACAATTACATCAGTATACATTTGTAAATGTACACAAAGAATGGCAGCCAGTAGGAAGTGTGCAAATGCTCCCAAGGTACAAAAAAACCAGAAAAAGCAGCAGAAAATGTAGTGAAAAAACAAAAAATCCATTCTACAATATTTATGTTCAATAGCACAGACGTACTTAACTTGAAAATGGCTCTAAGAATACAATTAAATTAATGAAAGCATCTGGGTATCAGATGGAAGAGTCTTTGGTGATACTATCTATACAAAGGCTACCTTTGATGGAACTACAATGTTATGCAAGCTAATGCAGTAAATCACAATATATGGCTTTGTATTCTCTCCACTCCTCTGTAGGTTTAATCCCACTAACTGTGTGTAGTCATGTCATTCCAACCAGTTGGGAATTCTTTTATATAAAGCAATGATACACTATGAAAAACATTGGAAATATGTTAGAAAACCTCAGAAATGTACATCTTATACAAAATAATTTTTTTTTGTTTTGCTTTACAGTTAACCATCTAATTATTCCCACATTGCTTTGTCAATCAGTTTGTAACCTTACACTATACACAATTCTGTCAAAATAATAAATATACAAGATTATGTACATTATAACAAGGCCCATTTTTCACATCCTTAAAATTATGAAATGACTAAACGTTGATTGGAGATTCAGCACGCGAGATGAACTGGGATTTCTATTTAAAATAAATGAAATACAGATATAAAAACTAGGCTGAACCATTATTAACCAAAGTAAAGTGATTAAAAGGCCACACGCTCAGCACTCCTTCAAGTCTTCAGACATTCAAGTACCTGTGAGCAAAGGCTAACATAGCCTTGCTATTTAAAAAATAGAACTTTATATAGAAACAAGGAGCTACCCCTTGTCTGAGCACCATATGTGCCATTCACTTTAAAATACACACAGCCAATGTTTTATTTCCAAAGGTCAGCCCAGTGACCCTGTAAAAGCCATACAGCAAGTCATCTGTAAGGCATATTAAAACATGCAGGTATGTGTACACATTTCAACTAGCAATTTGTATTTGTGTGGCAGCATCAGACCCCACCATAGCTGCTGATGAGGATGGAGTTCCTACATACATAGTAAAGGGTTATCCTGTAGTGGGTACGGTTGTGTGTGTGTTTTAAAAAAAAATTATTTTGCATGCTAATAGTAAACATGGCAGACGTTATTGGTGAAACCCAACCACACGCTCATCAGTCATGACAGCCCGTTCCTATACAAGCCTGATGGCTACCCACTTCAAACATCGTTCGCTTTTCCTAATGCAAACTCAGATTAAGTGGTACAAGTTGGCCTTAAATTATGTTCAGGCCAAAATTTAAGACACTCGATTCTGATCAACTGAATAGTGTTTCACTTTGTTCTTCACAGTGCTGATGAAAAAATAATTCATTGATCTTCACACTTTAAATTCATGGACTTTTGATTTATATTCCTCCCGACAGGATATCAGTCCTGTCACTCAGGATTGATAAAATTATAAAAAAAATTAAATCTCAATAGTCATATAGATCAATCAGTCAATAAGCCGATAGCAGTCATTCTCTTGAGTCTGGAGAGTCTGTCGGATGCACCAAAGGGTAACAGCCAAGAGTCACCTTGTGTAGAGTGTTATTTGCTCAGCTCAGGATGGACGAACATGCTATAGACTGGCTTTAATCCGAATACTGTCCCAACAATCAATGGGTTTGTGCTCGTTAGAGACGCTCAATGTCCCGATACTTCTTTCTCAATATGGAGACCTGGTCTTTGAAGAGAACTGGGTCTAGTCTCATCTGGGAATGGATCAAAGGCATGGATCCAAACCAACTTGCAAACGTGTTCATGCAGGTCTGCCGCTGAGCGAAGTGGTCAGGATCAGCCCATCGGGAAGCTCTGGAGGACTGAAAAGTAAAAGAAAGATCAATCACATATTTATCCGAGCTAAAAAATATAGGAAGGGTGTGAAGAGAGTTCTTATCAACATATTACAATAAAACACAATATGTATTAAGTTTGATAAAACAAGTAAAAAAAAACCCAGCAAATTTTGGGAAAAATAGTAAGCCCATCAACATCTGAAGAGAGAAAAAACAGGTTAATGTTTCAGGCATAGACCCTTCGTCAGTGCATTCTTTTTATCTTTACTGCGAGCGGCGGCGGACCTGCGGGGAACCAGGTGGCGGCGGCGAGGTTTAAGAGGCGTCAGAGACCAGGTAGGCCTCAGAGCGGCGGCGGACCTGCGGGGAACCAGGCGGCGGCGGCGAGGTTTAAGAGGCGGCAGAGACCAGGTAGGCCCACCAATCTCCGAGCTCGGAGGGAGAGAAGTAAAAAGTAATCGAAGTGTGACGTCACCAGAAAGCAGGTAAGTGATTGGTTGGTGAGTATTTCTCTCTTTTTAAACTTAAACTCTGTGGTTTATAGTTTCTAAGCTCTCTGTGGTGTAGCGGGGACTGTTGGTAAACCAGGGCCCTTAAGTATATCATTTAACTGTAGTGCAATTGGTGGGATTGATTTGTTTTAATTTAATTTGAATTAATTAAAGGGTAAGTCATGGCAGGAGAGCTCGGCCCCGTGGTATGCTCCTCCTGTGCTATGTGGGAAATCAGGGACCCTTCCGGTGTCCTTGACAACCATGTGTGCGGGAAGTGTATCCAGCTACAGCTACTGGCAGACCGCATTACGGCGCTGGAGCTGCGAGTGGATGCGTATTGGAGCATTCGCGATGCTGAGAACCTCGTGGATAGCACGTTTAGCGAGTTGGTCACACCACAGGCAAAGGGTGTACAGGCAGGAAGTAAATGGGTGACCACCAGGCAGAGTAAGAGGTGCAGGCAGGTAGTGCAGGGGTCCCCTGTGGACATCCCCCTCTCAAACAGATATACCACTTTGGATACTGTTGGGGGGATGACTTATCAGGGGAAGGCAGCAGCAGCCAACTTCCTGGCACCATGGGTGGCTCTGCTGCACAGGCTGGGAGGAAAAAGAGTGGAAGAGCTATAGTGATAGGGGACTCAATTGTAAGGGGAATAGATAGGCGTTTCTGCGGCCGCAACCGAGACTCCAGGATGGTGTGTTGCCTCCCTGGTGCAAGGGTCAAGGACGTCTCGGAGCGGCTACAGAACATTTTGGAGGGGGAGGGCGAACAGCCAGCTGTCGTGGTGCACATAGGCACCAACGATACAGGTAAAAAAGGGGATGAGGTCCTAAAAGCAGAATATAGGGAGTTAGGAGGTAAATTAAAAAATAGGACCTCAAAGGTAGTAATCTCAGGATTGCTACCAGTGCCACGTGCTAGTCAGAGTAGAAATAGGAGGATATTTCAAATGAATACGTGGCTAGAGGAATGGTGCAAGGGGGAGGGATTCAAATTCCTGGGACATTGGAACCGGTTCTGGGGGAGGTGGGACCAGTACAAACCAGACGGTCTGCACCTGGGCAGGGCCGGGACCGCTGTCCTAGGGGGAGTGTTTGCTAGTGCTGTTGGGGAGGATTTAAACTAAAGTGGCAGGGGGTTGGGCACCTGAGCAGGGAGACAGAGGAAAGCGTGTCAGGAAGGGACAGACGGTATGGAGTAAAAGGAAAAAGCAGGAACTAAGTGTCACAAAACATATTTGAAAGTTCTTTATCTGAATGCACGTAGCATTCGTAACAAAATGGACGAGTTAACAGCACAAATAACTATGTATGGGTATGATCTTGTGGCCATTACAGAAACATGGCTGCAGGGTGACAACGACTGGGAACTAAATATGCCAGGGTATTTCACAATCAGGAAGGACAGGCAGGAAGGAAGGGGAGGTGGGGTGGCTATGTTAATAAAGGAAGGAATCACTGTAATACAGAGAAATGATATTGGGTCAAAGGATCAGGATAATGAAACAGTTTGGGTGGAGATAAGGAATAATAAGGGGGAAAAAACACCAGTGGGAGTAGGAAATAGGCCTCCTAATAGTTGCAACTCTGCTGGAAGAAGTATTAATCAGGAAATAGTTGGGGCATGTAATAAGGGAACAGCTATAATTATGGGGGATTTTAACTATCATATTAACTGGACAAATCAAATTGGGCAGGGCAGCCTTGAGGAAGAGTTTATTGAGTGTATTAGGGATGGATTTCTTGAGCAATATGTAACTGATCCTACAAGGGGGCAAGCAACCTTGGACCTGGTCCTGTGTAATGAGTCAGGATTAATTAATAATGTCCTAGTTAAGGATCCCCTTGGAATGAGTGACCATAACATGGTTGAATTCCATATCCAATTAGAGGGTGAGAAGGTTGGTTCTCAAACAAGCGTACTGAGCTTGAATAAAGGAGACTATGATGGTATGAGAGCGGAATTGATTAAAGTGGACTGGGAAAATAGATTAAAGGGTAAGACGGTACATGAGCAGTGGTGTTCATTTAAGGAGTTATTTTACAACTTTCAAAAAAAAAATATTCCACTGAGGAAAAAAGGGTGTAAAAGAAATGACAGCCATCCGTGGCTAAGTAAAGAAATTAAGGATAGTATCCGACTAAAAACAAGGACATATAAGGTAGCCAAACTTAGTGGGAGGATAGAAGATTGGGAAGTCTTCAAAAGACAGCAAAAAGTAACTAAAGGATTGATTAAGAAAGGGAAGATAGATTATGAAAATAAATTAGCAAAAAATATAAAAACAGATAGCAAGAGTTTCTATAGTTATATAAAAAGAAAAAGGGTGGTTAAGGCAAACGTAGGTCCCTTAGAGGATGAGACCGGGAAATTAATGGTGGGAAACATGGAGATGGCAAAAATGCTGAACAAATATTTTGTTTCAGTCTTTACGGTAGAGGACACTAAGAATATCCCAACACTGGACAAACAGGGGGCTCTAGGGGGGGAGGAGCTAAATACGATTAAAATCACTAAGGAATTGGTACTCAGTAAAATAATGGGACTCAAGGCGGATAAATCCCCTGGATCTGATGGCTTACATCCTAGGGTCTTGAGGGAAGTGGCAGTAGGGATTGTGGATGCTTTGGTAATAATTTTCCAAAATTCCCTGGACTCAGCAAAGGTCCCGGCAGATTGGAAAACTGCTAATGTAACACCCTTATTTAAAAAGGGTAGTAGGCAGAAGGCTGGAAATTATAGACCAGTTAGCCTAACATCTGTGGTGGGTAAAATTTTGGAGTCTATTATTAAGGAGACAGTAACGGAACATTTAGATAAACATAATTTAATAGGACAAAGTCAGCATGGCTTTATGAAGGGGAAGTCATGTCTGACAAATTTGCTTGAGTTCTTTGAGGACATAACGTACAGGGTGGATAAAGGGGAACCAGTGGACGTAGTATATTTAGACTTCCAGAAGGCATTCGACAAGGTGCCACATAAAAGATTATTGCTCAAGATAAAAAATCACTGGATTGGGGGTAATATTCTGGCATGGGTGGAGGATTGGTTATCTAACAGGAAGCAGAGAGTTGGGATAAATGGTTCATTCTCGGACAGGCAACCAGTAGCCAGTGGTGTTCCGCAGGGGTCGGTGCTGGGTCCCCAACTCTTTACAATCTATATTAACGATCTGGAGGAGGGGACCGAGTGTAACATATCAAAGTTTGCAGATGATACAAAGATGGGAGGGAAAGTAGAAAGTGAGGAGGACATAAAAAACCTACAAGGGGATATAGACAGGCTGGGTGAGTGGGCGGAGATTTGGCAGATGCAATACAATATTGGAAAATGTGAGGTTATGCACTTTGGCAGGAAAAATCAGAGAGCAAGTTATTATCTTAATGGCGAGAAACTGGAAAGTATTGCAGTACAAAGGGATCTGGGGGTCCTAGTGCAAGAAAATCAAAAAGTTAGTATGCAGGTGCAGCAGGTGATCAAGAAGGCCAACGGAATGTTGGCTTTTATTGCTAGGGGGATAGATTATAAAAACAGGGAGGTATTGCTGCAGTTATATAAGGTATTGGTGAGACCGCACCTGGAATACTGCATACAGTTTTGGTGTCCATACTTAAGAAAAGACATACTTGCTCTCGAGGCAGTACAAAGAAGGTTCACTCGGTTAATCCCGGGGATGAGGGGGTGGACATATGAGGAGAGGTTGAGTAGATTGGGACTCTACTCATTGGAGTTCAGAAGAATGAGAGGCGATCTTATTGAAACATATAAGATTGTGAAGGGGCTTGATCGGGTGGAGGCGGTAAGGATGTTCCCAAGGATGGGTGAAACTAGAACTAGGGGGCATAATCTTCGAATAAGGGGCTGCTCTTTCAAAACTGAGATGAGGAGAAACTTCTTCACTCAGAGGGTAGTAGGTCTGTGGAATTTGCTGCCCCAGGAAGCTGTGGAAGCTACATCATTAAATAAATTTAAAACAGAAATAGATAGTTTCCTCGAGGTAAAGGGAATTAGGGGTTACGGTGAGCGGGCAGGAAATTGGACATGAGGCTGAGTTCGGATCGGTCAGGGCCCTGTGGGTGGCGGAGCCGGCCCAGGGGCTGAGTGGCCGGGTCCTGCTCCTACTTCTTGTGTTCTTTAGATTTGAGGTTAGGATCAGATCAGCCATGATCTTATTGAATGGCGGAGCAGGCTCGAGGGGCCGATTGGCCTACTCCTGCTCCTATTTCTTATGTTCACTACCACTTCTCTTCCAGGACTGCTTGTCTTGAAAACATGCTGTTCCCCTTCGTTCAGGCTTCTGTTTGTTTCGATTTTCCAGCTGGGTGGGACTACCCTCACCTGGTTTAATTCTTATCTATCCAGTCGAAGCCAGAGAATCACCGGCAATGGCTTCTCTTCCCGCTCCCGCACCTCTGGAGTCCCCCCAAGGCTCTATCCTGGACCTCCTCCTATTTTTCATCTACCTGCTGCCCCTCGCGACATCATCCGAAGAAACAACATGAGGTTCTACTTGTATGCTGACGATACCCTGCTTTACTTCACCACCACCTCTCTCAACCACTAAACAAAGTCTCTGATTTGTCACGCTACTTGGCCAACATCCAGTCCTGGATGAGCATAAATTTCCTTCAACTGAATATTGGGAAGAGCCACTGTCTTTGGTCTCCGCCACAAACTTCCGTTTCCTAGCCACTGACTCCATCCCTCTCCCTAGTGACTGTCTGCAGCTGAACCAGACTGTTTGCAACCTTAGCGTCCTATCTGACCCTGAGATGAGCTTCCGACCACATATCCACTCCCATCACCAAGACTGCATACTTCCAGCTCCATAACATCGTCTGTCTCCGCCCTCTGCCTGAGCTCATCTGCTGCTGAAACCTTCATCCATGCCTTTGTTATCTCTAGACTTGACTATTCCAACGCACTCCTGGCTGGCCTCTCATCTTCCACCCTCCATAAACCTTAAGCTCCTCCAAAACTATGCTGCCTGTATCCTAACTCGTACCAAGTCCCATTCACCCATCACCCCTGTGCTCGCTGACCTACATTGGCTCCCGGTTCGGCAATGCCTACATTTTAAAATTCTCATCGTTGTTTTCAAATCCCTTCCATGGCTTCGCCCCGCCCTATCTCTGTAACCACCTCTAGCCCTACAACACTCCGAGATCTCTGTGCTCCTCTAATTCTGGCCTCTTGCGCATTCCTGATTTTAATCACTCCACCATTGGCGGCCGTGCCTTCAGCTGTCTAGGCCCTAAGCTCTGGAATTCCCTCCCTAAACCACTGTAACTCTCTCTCCTCCTTTAGGACGCCTCACGTGGTTTGGTGTCAAATTCTGTTTGATAACGCTTCTATGAAGTAATTTATGACGTTTTACCACATTAAAGGTGCTATATGAATACAAATTGTTGTTGCTGTATATTCACCATCATTGCTGTCTTTTTCTCTTCTGGTCTACGACTGTGTATTAGCCAAATGATCTCTGATTAAAGGTCTATGCCCAAAATGTTAACTTGTATTTTTTTTTTTGGGTGCTGATTGACTGGCTGTGTATTTTCATCGTTTTATGTTTTCATTTCTAAAATTATTTTGGAAAAAAGATTTTATACACTTTGTTGCCAATTTCCCTTTTCCTCTACGGAAGGCACTGAATTTTGGGAGTATGGTTTCACAGGTGTTGGTAGTCCTCCGATAGCTTGTCCAAATAGCCATTCTTCATGTGCCAGTCTGAAGCCTGTCTGAAGACTATTCTATCATAGAGAGCATCACAGTCAAGCCTGATCTTATACTCACCTTCTGTTCACACATCTACCGGTCACAGATGCATCTGTCTATGACAGTTGACAGTATTGGTAGCAGTGACCACCGTACAGTCATTATGGAGACGAAGTCCCATCTTCACACTGAGGCCACCCTCCATCGTGTTATGTGGCACTACCACCATGCTAAATGGGATAGATTCGGAACAGATCTAGCAGCTCAAAACTGGGCATCCATGAGGCGCTGTGGGCCATCAGCAGCAGCAGAATTGTATTCCACCACAATCTGTAACCTCATGGCCCGGCATATCCCTCACTCTACCATTACAATCAAGCCAGGGGACCAACTCTGGTTCAATAAGGAGTGTAGAAGAGCATGCCGGGAGCAGCACCAGGCATACCTAAAAATGAGGTGCCAACCTGGGGAAGCTGCAACACAGGACTACATGCATGCTAAAAAGCGGAAGCAGCATGCTATAGACAGGGCAAAGCGTTCCCACAATCAACGGATCAGATCAAAGCTCTGCAGTCCTGCCTCATCCAGTCGTGAATGGTGGTGGACCATTAAACAACCAATGGGAGGAGGAGGCTCCATGAATATCCCCATCCTCAATGATGGTGGAGCGCAGCACGTGAGTGCAAAAGACAAGGCTGAAGCGTTTGCAACCATCTTCAGCCAGAAGTGCCGAGTGGATGATCCATATCAGCCTACTCCTGAGGTCCCCACCATCACAGAAGCCAGTCTTCAGCCAATTCGATTCACTCCACGTGATTGATATCAAGAAACGGCTGAGCGCACTGGATACAGCAAAGGCTATGGGCCCGACAGCATCCCGGCTATCGTGCTGAAGACTTGTGCTCCAGCACTAGCCGCGCCTCTAGCCAAGCTGTTCCAGTACAGCTACAACACTGGCATCTATCCGACAATGTGGAAAACTGCCCAGGTATGTCCTGTGCACAAAAAGCAGGACAAATCCAATCCGGCCAATTACCGCCCCATCAGTCTACTCTCAATCATCAGCCAAGTGATGGAAGGTGTCATCGACAGTACTATCAAGCGGCACTTACTCACCAATAACCTGCTCACTGATGCCCAGTTTGGGTTCCACCAGGACCACTCGGCTCCCGACCTCATTACAGCCTTGGTCCAAACATGGACAAAGGAGCTGAATTCCAGAGGTGAGGTGAGAGTGACTGCCCTTGACATCAAGGCAGCATTTGACCGAGTGTGGCATCAAGGAGCCCGAGTAAGTCAATGGGAATCGGGGGGAAAACTCTCCACTGGCTGGAGTCATATCTAGCACAAAGGAAGATGGTTGTGGTGGTTGAAGGTCAATCATCACAGCCCCAGGACATCGCTGCAGGAGTTCCTCAGGGCAGTGTCCTAGGCCCAACCATCTTTAGCTGCTTCATCAATGACCTTCCCTCCAACATAAAGTCAGAAATGGGGTGTTCGCTGATGACTGCACAGTGTTCAGTGCCATTCACAACTCCTCAGATAATGAAGCAGTCCATGCCCGCATGCAACAAGACCTGGACGACGTTCAGGCTTGGGTTGATAAGTGGCAGGTAACATTCGCGCCACACAAGTGCCGAGCAATGACTATCTCCAACAAGCGAGAATCTAACCACCTCCCTGTGACATTCAACGGCATTACCATCGCCGAATCCCCCACCATCAACATCCTGGGAGTCACCATTGACCAGAAACTTAACTGGACCAGCCACATAAATCCTGTGGCAACAAGAGCAGGTCAGAGGCCAGGTGTTCTGTAGCAAGTGTCTCACCTCCTGACTCCCCAAAACCTTTCCACCATCTACAAGGCACAAGTAAGGAGTGTGATGGAATACTCTCCACTTGCCTGGATGAGTGCAGCTCCAACAACACTCAAGAAGCTCGACACCATCCAGGACAACGCAACCCGCTTGATTGGCACCCCATCCACCACCTTATACAGTCACTCCCTCCACCACCGGCGTACTGTGGCTGCAGTGTGTACCATCTACAAGATGCACTGCAGCAACTCGTCAAGACTTCTTCGGCAGCACCTCCCAAACCCGTGACCTCTTCCACTACAAGGACAAGGGCGGTAGGCGCATGGGGACACCACCACCTACAAGTTCCCGTCCAAGTCACACACCATCCTGACTTAGAAATATATCGCCGATCCTTTATCGTCGCTGGGTCAAAATCCTGGAACTCCCTCCCTAACAGCACTGTGGGAGTACCCTCACTACAGGGACTGCAGCGGTTCAAGAAGGTGGCTCACCACCACCTTCTCAAGGGCAATTAGGGATGGGCAATAAATGGTGGCCTTGCCAGTGACGCCCAGATCCCATAAACGAATAAAAAAAAATACATGGGGCAGAATTTTCATTGAGCCGTGGAGGCGGGTCTGGATTGAAAATAGCTGAATCGGGGGTCCCGACCCCATCCCGCCTCCATGCCAGTTTCGCTGGAGGTGGGTACCCGACCTGTGCTGGGACCCACCTCCCCGAGGCGGGAAGGGGATTAGTGGCAATAAACTGCCTGTTAACAGGCAGTTTTTTGCCTAATCCCTATTTTTATGCCTGAAATGTGGGCTCTCCGACAGGTCCCAACCACGCTGTTTCAGCGAGGCGGACCGTGGGTCTGCAGGGGTTGGAGGGGTCAATATGTCCGGTGGGCAGGTGAGTGATGGGTGCATGTGTGCAGAGGTAAGTGTGTAAGGTAAGTGTAAAGTGTGGAAAAAAGTTTTACTTACCTTAACTTCCTCCTGCAGGTGTCAGCCCTTCAGGTCTCGGGAGTCAGAAATCTCACCGGCACAGAAAGCAGAATGGCCGTTGAGCTGTCAAAAGCTGCAGCCTCTGCTTTTTGTTCTGCAGAGATCTCTAAATCAGCCTGAGAGGAAGGAATTAACTTAGAGTACAGATTGTCAGTGTTTGACAGCTTCAAAGAGCTGTCAAACGCTGATATTTCATCTGTCAAAAGCTCTTGACAGATGAAATGTCAATCTGTGACGTCACCTGTTGCCAGGTGGCCCTTAATTGGCCTGCTGAGCCCGCTGGGCGGGCTCAACAAGGTCAATCAAGTTAAAATACAGTGGGTTGGCCACAAGTCGATGGAGGCGGGACTACAACCCAAAAAGTGGGAGTCCCGCCTCCATCCCGTCCCCAGTTTCAAAATCCAGCCCATGTACTTTCCAGCGGGAGTCACTGGATAACAATCATAGTTAGATGCTGTGAGGGGAGATTTCAGGATTCTAAAAGGAAATTGGCTGAATTGCCTCTCTCATTTCTACTTACTTTAGACTTTGTTAAGTGAGCCATGCAAATAAGAAAAGTCCCAGATTCAATCTCAGATCTGTGCTAAGTTATGTATTCTCAACTGGGGTGATGATAAAGGTGATCCAATTGGCCTCCTGGGTTGGGGGGGTGGGGGGGGGGGGAAGAGAATTGCCTACGGTGCCCTCTTCTGAAGATAATCCAGTAAAGACTGATGGAAATGTATTTATTTGTTTGTGCAGGACTGGCTTGGCTCTGAAGACCTTTGCAGTTGAATAACCTGCAACACTCACTGTTGAGGTTTACGCACAAATTAAAGCCAATGGCAGTTTACCAGCACTGAGACAAAACTTTCAGGAGAGGAGAAAATTTGCAATATTAAAAAAAACTCTTGAATTCAACACATTTTCCACAAAAGCCACATGCTTGGGTTTTCTTTTATAATATGCCCACCCAATGCCTAAACCTAGGTTATTGCATCAGGCTCGAAGTTCAACAAATGCAAGTCATAGGCCATAAAATCCATGATATCTGGATTCTTTCACTTTTCACACAATTAAATTACCTGCTGCATCATTGTCTCTTTATACTGCTTTTTCTGAGTGACTTTAACAGGAGGCAGCTTGGTGACAGCTGACACTAAGAAGTTCATCAAGATGTCTTCACAGTTGGCCAGCTGGTCCACCATGTTCTTTAGACTGGCAGGCAGGTAATGAGTGTACAGGTAATGGTAGTACCTACAACAACAATAACAGCACATACCATGGAATTAACCACAAGAATCTGAAATCCATACAATTACTTTTAAAACTTTACAACTGTGGACATCTGTTTTTTATATATATATATATATATATATAAAGGAGTAAAATGGTTCATAATCCATGTACTTTACTCAAGTACAAGTCATTAATCTGGTTGGAATGTAAAATTAATTGGTCCATGCATGCGAAAAGGGAGAATACATAAGATTGTTCCATCAACAGTAATGTAAGCATTGATGAAACTGCACTCACAGCAATTTGCCTGCAGTAGGGTGCATGGTTAAGAACTACTCCCCTTACAGAAAATCAATGAAAAAAAAACCATAAAAGTTAGTCAGGGGGTGGAGGGGGCAGAGGTAAGAGAAGTGAAGAAAATCATAAAGTTTAAGAATTAAATGTTTTTATTCAAGTGTAGGATTTAAAAGTGCAAAGCAGGAACCTATTTGCGCAGCATTGTCACTGGACCAATCAAACGTAGCAGAGAGAAATGAAATTCACTATTAAGAGGTTGATTTAGTTGATGAAAATTGCTGTGAAAATAGTTTTCAAAACTCTACCTCTTAGGTAGGCTTGTAAATTGAAAATTTCTAAGAAGAAAATTTAGAAAGAAATTACATTTAACAAACTTATGTCTTCTAATTCATAATTCATGTCTCAACCTGAATTCTCATCAATACACAAACTGAAAGTGACAGAAGAATGTCACTTGATCCAAAGTGTCACTGTAATGCTGACTCAAAACCATCTACAGATAGACGTTTCTGTGGCTGCAGACGTGACTCCAGGATGGTATGTTGCCTCCCTGGTGCTAGGGTCAAGGATGTCACTGAGCGGCTGCAGGACATTCTGAAGGGGGAGGGTGAACAGCCAGAGGTCGTGGTCCATATCGGTACCAACGACATAGGCAGAAAGAGGGACGAGGTCCTGCAAGCAGAATATAGGGAGCTAGGAAATAAATTAAAAAGCAGGACCTCAAAGGTAGTAATCTCAGGATTACTCCCAGTGCCACATGCTAGCGAGAGCAGAAATAGGAGAATAGACCAGATGAATGCGTGGCTGGAGAGATGGTGTAGGAGGGAGGGATTTAAATTCCTGAGGCATTGGGACCGATTCTGGGGAAGGTGGGACCTGTACAAGCTGGACGGATTACACCTTGGCAGAACCGGGACCAATATCCTCGCAGGGGGGTTTGCTAGTGCTGTTGGGAAGGATTTAAACTAGTTTGTCAGGGGGCTGGGAACCTAAGTGTGGGCCCAGAACAGAGAGAAACAAAGCTGGAAGTGCAAGTTGGAAAAGTAGTCAGCAAAACTAGTAGGGAGCAGAAACAAAGGCCAACAGTAAAAAGGGTCAAAGTGCAGAAAAATATTAAACAGGCAAAGTCGAAGGCACTTCGTCTAAATGCACGTAGCATTCGCAACAAGGTGGATGAATTAATGGCACTAATAGAAGTAAATGGGTATGATGTAATTGCCATTACAGAGACATGGTTGCAGGGTAACCAAAACTGGGAACTGAATGTTCCAGGGTACTCAATATTTAGGAAGGACAGACAAAAAGGAAAAGGAGGTGGCGTAGCGCTGTTAATAAGGGATGAGATCGGTACGGTAGAGATAAAAGATCTTGGCTCGGCAGATCGTGATGTAGAACTGGAATCAGTTTGGGTGGAGCTAAGAAACAGCAAAGGGCGGAAAACATTGGTGGGAGTTGTGCATAGGCCACCAAACAGTAGTGGTAATGTAGGGCACAGTATCAATCAAGAAATTAGAAGTGCATGTAACAAGGGCAATACGGTAATCATGGAGGACTTTAATCTACATATTGACTGGGCAAATCAAATTACCACAAAAGGTGTGGAGGACGAATTTTTGGAATGCATGCGAGATGGTTTCCTGGATCAGTATTGGAGGAACCAACCAGGAAACAGGCTATTCTAGATCTGGTACTGTGTAATGAGAAAGGGCTAATCAATAATCTTGTGGTAAGGGGCCTTTAGAGACAAGTGACCATAATATGATTGAATTTTACATTAAGTTTGAGAGTGATGTAGTCCAATCTGAAACTAAGGTCTTCAATCTAAACAGAGGAAACTTCAAGGGTATGAGGGACAAGTTGGCTATGGTAGATTGGGAGACTACACTAAAAGGTATGAAGGTGGACATACAATGGCTCACATTCAAGGAAATAATGCATAATTTGCAACAAACATATATTCCTCTAGGGCATAAAAACCCAAAAGGAAAAATGATCCAACCATGGCTAACAAAAGAAATTAAAGCTAGTATTAAGTCAAAGGAGGAAGCTTATAAAGTTGCCAGAAAAAGTGGTCAGCCTGAGGATTGGTATCTTTTTAGAAATCAGCGAAGGGGGACCAAGAAATTAATAAAGAAAGGGAAAATGGAATATGAGCACAAACTAGCGAAAAATATAAAAACGGATTGTAAAAGCTTCTATAGGTATGTGAAAAGGAAAAGACTGGCGAAGATAAATGTCAGTCCTTTACAGTCAGAGACGGGAGAATTTATAATGGGGAATGAGGAAATGGCTTGAGAAATTAAAGAAATACTTTGTTTCTGTCTTCACGGAGGAAGACACAAAAAACCTCCCAGAAATACGAGAAAACCAAGGGTATGGTGAGAATGAGGAACTTAAAGAAATTATTATTAGTAAAAAAACAGTACTAGCAAAATTAATGGGACTAAAAGCCGATAAATCCCAAGGACCGGATGACCTACATCCTAGGGTTTTGAAAGAGGTGGCCATTGGGATAGTGGACGCATTGGTTGTCATCTTCCAAAATTCTATAGATTCTGGAACGGTTCCTGCAGATTGGAGGATAGCAAATGTAACCCTGCTATTTAAGAAAGGAGGGAGAGAGAAAACGGGGAACTACAGACCTGTTAACCTCATCAGTAGTTGGGAAAATGCTGGAATCTATTATAAAGGATGCAATAACTGGGCACTTAGAAACTAACAGTAAGATTGGGCAGAGTCAACATGGATTTATGAAAGGGAAATCCTGTTTGACAAACCTATTGGGAGTTCTTTGAGGATGTAACTAGTGGAGTAGACAAAGGGGAACCGGTAGATGTGGTGTATCTGGATTTTCAGAAGGCCTTCGATAAGGTCCCACACAAGAGGTTGGTGAACAAAATTAGGGCACATGGAATTGGGGGTAATATACTAACATGGATTGAGAATTGGTTAACAGACAGAAAACAAAGAGTAGGGATAAACGGTTCTTTTTCAGGATGGCAGGCTGTGACTAGTGGAGTACCGCAAGGATCGGTGCTTGGGCCCCAGCTATTCACAATCTATATCAATGATTTGGATGAGGGGACTATAGACATATAGAAGATAGGAGCAGGAGTAGGCCATTCGGCCCCTCGAGCCTGCTCCGCCATTCGATGAGATCATGGCTGATCATCCAAACTCAGTACCCTGTCCCTGCCTTCTTCCCATATCCCTTGATACCTTTAGCCTTAAGAAATATATCTAACTCCTTCTTGAATATATTTACTGACTTGGCCTCAACTGCCTTCTGTAGCAGAGAATTCCACAGGTTCACCACTCTCTGGGTGAAGAAATTCCTCCTCATCTCTGTCCTAAATGGCTTACCCCTTAACTTTAGACTGTGACCTCTTGTTCTGGACTCACCCGCCATCGGGAACATCCTTCCTGCATCCAGTCTGTCTAGCCCTGTTAGAATTTTATAAGTTTCAATGAGATCTCCTCTCATTCTTCTAAACTCCAGCGAGTATAAGCCCAATCGACCCAATCTCTCCTCGTACGTCATTCCTGCCATCCCAGGTATCAGTCTGGTGAATCTTCGCTGCACACCCTCCATGGCAAGAACATCCTTCCTCAGATAAGGCAACCAAAACTGCACACAATACTCAAGGTGTGGTCTCACCAAGGCCCTGTACAGCTGCAGCAAGACATCCTTGTTCCTGTACTCAAACCCTCTCGCTACGAAGGCCAACATACCATTTGCCTTCTTAACTGCCTGCTGTACCTGCATGCTTACCTTCAGCGACTGGTGTATGTAAATGTAACATTTCCAAATTTGCGAGGTGGCAGTGTCAGTTGTGAAGAGGATGTGAAGAGGCTTCAAGGGGATCTCGTCAGGCTCAGTGAGTGGGCGAGAACATGGCAGATGGAATATAATGTGGATAAATGTGAAGTTATCCACTTTGGTAGAAAAAACAGAAAGGCAGAGTATTTCCTAAATGGTGAAAGATTGGGGAATGCAGATGCTGAAAGGGACCTGGGTGTCCTTGTACATGAGTCACTGAAAGTGATTGTGCAGGTGCAGCAAGCCATTAGGAAGGCAAATGGTATGCTGGCCTTCATTACAAGAGGATTTGAGTACAGGAGTAAAGAAGTCTTACTCCAATTATATAGGGCCTTGGTGAGACCACACCTGGAGTACTGTGTACAATTTTGGTCTCTTTACCTAAGGAAGGATATACTTGCCATAGAGGGAGTGCAACGAAGGCTCACGAGATTGATTCCTGGGATGGCGGGACTGTCGTATGAGAAGAATTTGCGTAAACTAGGCCTGTATTCTCTTGAATTCAGAAGAATTGGAGGGGATCTCATTGAAGCATACAAAATTATTACAGGGCTTGAAAGGGTGGATGCTGGGAGAATGTTTCCCTTGGCTGGGGAGTCTAGAACCAGGGGCCATAGCCTCAGGATAAAGGATGGCCATTCAGGACTGAGAAGAAATTTCTTCACACAGAGGGTGGTGAATCTTTGGAATTCTCTACCCCAGAGGGCTGTGGAGGCTCAGTCATTGGGTATATTCAAAACAGAAGTCGATAGATTTCTGACTAGTAAGGGCATCAAGGGATATGGCGATAGGGCCGGTGAATGGAGTTGAGGCAGAAGATCAGCCATGATCTCATTGAATGGCGGAGCAGGCTCGAAGGGCCGAATGGTCTACTCCTGCTCCTATTTCTTATGTTCTTACCCCTAGATAGGTTGCAGCTCCGCAGAGCTACAGAAAGTCAGAAAAACTGCTGCCCAACTATAATAAATCCTACTTCTGCTTATTTATATTACCACTGTACAGGCATGGAGATATGCAATGCTTATTTAACTCTGGCACAGTCAGTGGAAACTAATCTTCCCAGTTGTTGCTATTTAGGTCTGTGACACATCAGGATGCATGCAAGAACATAAGAATTAGGAGCAGGAGTAGGCCATACGCCCCCTCAAGCCTGCTCCACCATTCAATAAGATGATGGCTGATATTCAACCTCAACTCCACTTTCCCACCCAATCTCCTTATCCCTTGATTCCCCATGAGTCCAAAAATCTATCTATCTCAGCCGTGAATATACTCAAAGACTCAGCATCCACAGCCCTTTGGGGCAGAGAATTCCAAAGATTCACAACCCTTTGAGTGAAGAAATTCCTCCTCATCTCTGTCTTAAATGGCCGACCCCTTATCCTGAAACTATGCCCCTTAGTTCTAGACTCTCCAGCCTGGGGAAACAACCTCTCAGCATCTACCCTGTCAATCCCCCTCAGAATCCTATATGTTTCAATGAAATCACCTCTCATTCTTCTAAACTCTAGAGCGTATAGGCCCAATCTACTCAATCTCTCATTCATTGGGATCAGAAAAAGCAACCAAATTCTGATCTTTCATTATAAAAGGGCACTACAGAAAACAAAGGGCACGAAGACATGTTTGCAGATTGCATTTGTGATTATAATAGACCAGTTAAAAGAAATACACTCAGCTGTTGTAATAATCCCATCTGTGGTGGAGGGTTGAGGAGGGTGTCATTACAGTCCCCACCATTTACACCATCACGCATATCCCGGACAGCCGCCTACACTGGGCAAACCATTTGCCATTATCATAGGCATCAATTACAAAGGCACCGCTTAAACCATATTAAGCGCGCTGACTATTTCGGACAGTTCAGCAGCTGTTTGCACCTTGTTTAAGTGCAATAACCTGTCATTAAGTGCTAGTAGTTGTAATGTTGCATTTGCCTGCTGTCACAGCAGGCTTCATTTGATCTATTCCCGAAATCTAAAGCATTGCAAGAGAAAGCAACATGTGTGTTTAAAAGGGCAATCTCCAGTTCATTCTTTATAATTAGGTTTGATAATGATTCTGGCACACAAGCCCAGACTATTGAACTTTTAATGACCGACTGATCTTAGTGAAATCAACCCCTTGTAACAATTTCTCTCCCTCGTTGTCAGATTTCACGGGAAAAGCTGTTAGGAGTTTATATAGATCGTTATTCAAGCTTCGTCAATTTCACACCCAGCGGGTTGTAAAAATTCTCAATTAAACTGCGAATCAGCGTCAAAAGGGGGGCTGTGCAAAAATATCACGATCATTGGCATTGCAGAATTAGGAACATTGGAACAGGAGTAGGCCATTCAGCCCCTCGAGATTGTTCCGCCATTTAATGAGATCATGGCTGATCTGTGACCTAACTCCATATACCTGCCTTTGCCCCATATCCCTTAATACCTTTGGTTAACAAAAAGCTATCAATCTCCGATTTAAAATTAATAATTGATTTAGCATCAATTACCGTTTGCAGAAGAGAGTTCCATACTTCTACCACCCTTTGTGTGTAGAAGTGTTTCCTAATTTCACTCCTGAAAGGTCTGACTCTAATTTTTAGACTATACCCTCTAGTCCTAGAATCCCCAACCAATGGAATAAGTTTCTCTCTATCTACCCTATCTGTTCCCCTTAATATCTTGAAAACTTCAATCAGATCACCCCTTAACCGTCTAAATTCCAGGGACTACAACCCTAATTTGTGTAATTTCTCCTCGTAATTTAACCCTTGGAGTCCGGGTATCATTCTGGTAAACCTACACTGCACCAAGGTCAATATTCCTTCCTAAGGTGTGGTGCCCAGAACTGCTCACAGTGCTCCAGGTGTGGTCTAACCAGGGCTTTGTATAGCTGCAGCATAACTTCTACCCCCTTGTATTCTAGTCCTCTAGATATAAAGGCCAGCATTCCATTAGCCTTTTTGATTATTTTCTGTACCTGTTCATGACATTTTAATGATCTATGTACCTGGACCCCCAACTCTCTTTGGACATCCACTGTTTTTAGCTTTTCATCATTTAGAAACTACCCTGTTCTATCCTTTTTAGGTCCAAAGTGGATGACCTAACATTTGCCTACATTGAAATCCATTTGCCACAGTTTTGCCCATTCACATAATCTGTCGATATCCCTTTGTAATTTTATGCTTCCATCTACACTGCCTACAATGCCGCCTATCTTTGTGTAATTGGCAAATTTGGACATATGACTTTCTAATTATGTAAATGTAAAACCTTTTTGCCGCATCGTCAGCAGCAAAACGTCAGTTAGAAACATAGAAAATAGGTACAGGAGTAGACCATTCGGTCCTTCGAGCCTGCACCGCCATTCAATGCGTTCATGGCTGAACATGCTACCTCAGTACCCCATTCCTGCTTTCTCGCCATACCCCTTGATCCCCCTAGTTGTGAGTGTTATATCTAACTCCCTTTTGAATATATTTAGCGAACTGGCCTCAACAACCTTCTGTGGAAGAGAATTCCATAGATTCACCACTCTCTGGGTGAAGAAGTTCCTCCTCAGCTCAGTCTTAAATGGCTTCCCCTTAATCCTTAGACTGTGACCCCTGGTTCTAGTTTTCCCTAACATTGGGAACATTCTGCCCGCATCTAATTTGTCTAAACCAGTCAGGATTTTAAATGTCTCTATAAGATCCCCCCTCATTCTTCTGAACTCCAGAGGATACAAGTTCAGTTGACCCAATCTTTCTTGATATGTCAGTCTGGCCATCCCAGGAATCAATCTAGTGAACCTTCGCTGCACTCCCTCAATAGCAAGAATGTCCTTCCTTAAGTTAGGAGACCAAAACTGCGCACAATACTTCAGGTGTGGCCTCACCAAGGCCCTGTACAACTGCAGCATCACCTCCCTACTCCTGTACTCAAATCCCCTTGCTATGAAGGCCATCATTCCGTTTGCTTTCTTGACTGCCTGCTGCACTTGCATTCCCACCTTCAGTGACTGATGTACCATGACGCCCAGGTCTCGTTGCACCTCCCCTTTCCCTAATCTGCCACCATTCAGGTAATAGTCCGCCTCTCTATTTTTACCACCAAAGTGGATAACCTCACATTTATCCACATTGTACTTCATCTGCCATACATTTGCCCATTCACCCAACCTGTCCAAGTCACTCTGTAGCCTCCTAGCATCCTCCTCATTGTTCACACTGCCTCCCAATTTAGTGTCATCCGCAAATTTGGAGATATTACATTTAATCCCTTCGTCCAAATCATTAATATATAATGTAAACAGCTGGGGTCCCAGCACCGAACCCTGCGGTACCCCGCTGGTCACTGCCTGCCATTCTGAAAAGTACCCATTTACTCCTACTCTTTGTTTCCTGTGTGCCAACCAGTTCTCAATCCACGTCAACACATTACCCCCAATCCCATGTGCTTTAACTTTGCTCACCAATCTCTTGTGTGGGACCTTGTCGAAGGCCTTCTGAAAGTCCAAATACACCACATCTACTGGTTCCTCCCTGTCCACCCTATTGGAAACATCCTCAAAAAATTCCAGAAGATTTGTCAAGCATGATTTCCCTTTCACAAATCCATGCTGACTTGGACCTATCATGTCGCCACTTTCCAAATGGTCTGTTATGACATCTTTAATAATTGCTTCCATCATTTTACCCACGACCGATGTCAGGCTATAATTCCCTGCTTTCTCCCTCCCTCCTTTTTTAAAAAGAGGGGTTACATTGGCCACCCTCCACTCCATCGGAACTGATCCAGAGTCTAAGGAATGTTGGAAAATTATCGTCAATGCATCCACTATTTCCAAGGCCACCTCCTTAAGTACTCTGGGATGCAGACCATCAGGCCCCGGGGATTTTTCAGCCTTCAGTCCCATCAATTTCCCCAATACCTTTTCCCGACTAATAAGGATTTCCCTCAGCTCCTCCCTCTTACCAGATCCCCTGACCCCTTTTATTTCCGGCAGGTTGTGTGTGTCCTCCACAGTAAACACCGAACCAAAGTACTTGTTCAATTGATCTGCCATTTCCTTGTTCCCCATTACGACTTCCCCTGTTTCCGACTGCAGGGGACCTACGTTTGTTTTTACTAACCTCTTTCTTTTTACATATTTATAGAAGCTTTTGCAGTCCATTTTAATGTTCTCTGCAAGCTTCCTTTCATATTTTATTTTCCCTGCCCTAATCAAACCCTTCGTCCTCCTCTGCTGAGTTTTGAAGTTCTCCCAGTCCCCGGGTTTGCTGCTACTTCTGGCCAATTTGTATGCAACTTCCTTGGTTTTAATACTATCCCTGATTTCCCTTGTTAGCCATGGTTGAGCCACCTTCCCTTTTTTATTTTTACGCCAGACCGGGATGTACAATTGTTGTAGTTCATCCATGCGATCTCTAAATGTCTGCCATTGCCCTTCCACTGATAGCCCCTTAAATATCGCTTGCCAATTTAACCTTGCCAATTCACGCCTCATACCCTCAAAGTTGCCCTTATTTAAGTTCCTGTAGTACACTCTGTTAGGACTCCCTTTCCTTATCTCCGATTTATTTTACATAGATAACCAGTTGGAGCAAAAGGGTAATTTATAGCTCCCTGTTTTACAATATATAAAATCCTGACTTTAAATATTTATTAAGGCTGTTTAGTTATGCGCGTGCACACACATTCCAGTAAAAGACGTTGATTTTTCTAAACTACTCTGCATTATCTAGATCTTGAATATTTAGGGTCATTTAACCTCCACCATTCATAAACCAGCTCAGTCTAGAAGTTGAGCAAGGAATATCCATGTTCTGTTTATCTTGGAAACAAAGTCCAGATTTGCAGCATGCTTCTCGATGCAACACAATTTGGCACTATTTCGAAGAAGAGCAGAGGAGTTATCCCCGGTGTCCTGGCCAATATTTATCTCTCAATCAACATAACAAAAACAGATTATCTGGTCATTATCACATTGCTGTTTGTGGGAGCTTGCTGTGCGCAAATTGGATGCCGCGTTTCCCACATTACAACAGTGACTACACTCCAAAAGTACTTAATTAGCTGTAAAGCGCTTTGAGACGTCCGGTGGTCGTGAAAGGCGCTATATAAATGCAAGTCTTTCTTTTTTCTTTTCACTTCTGGTGGCATAATTCTGCCACCAAATTGCGAATTAAAATCATAATTTAAGGTGAATATTAAATTACAAATGCAATGCCAAACCTGTTGCACGCTACCAGGGCAGGAACTTTGAATGTGGGTGGGATGAACCCAAAATGTACATCTGCAATAAACTCACTGGATTAGATTTTACACCCATTCACTATGAACAGGCAGAAAATCTAGCCCACCATTCATCATCTCAGCTAATCTTAGAATCATAGAATCTTAAAGCACAGATGGGGGCCATTTGGCCCGTCGTGCCTGTGCCGGCTCTTTGAAAGAGTTGTCCAATTTAGTCCCACACCCCAGCTTTCTCCCCATAACCCTGCAAATTAGTTCTCTTCAAGTACATGACCAATTGCCTTTTGAAAGTTCCTATGAAATTTGATTCCACCACACTTTCAGGTAGTGCATTCCAGATCATAACAACAGTCTGAGTGAAATCATTTCTCATCACCCCTCTAGTTCTTCTGCTAATTATTTTAAATCTATGACCTCTGGTTACTGACCCACTTGCCAGAGGAAACAGATTCTCCCTACTGACTCTATCAAAACCCCATATAATTTTGAATACCTCTATTAGGTCGCCCCTTAACCTTCTCTGCTCTAAGGAGAACAATCCCAGCTTCTCCAATCTCTCCACATAACTAAAGTCCCTCATTCCTGGTATCATCCTGGTAAACCTCCTCCGTACTCTCTCCAAGGCTTTGACATTCTTCCTAAAGTGTGGTGTCCAGAATTGTACACAATACTCCAGCTGAGGCCTAACTGAGATTTGTAAAGGTTTAGCATGACTTCTTTGTTTTTGTATTCAATGCCCCTATTTACAAAGGCAAATATCCATACACTTTCTTAACCGCCTTTTCAACTTGCCCTGCCACCTTCAAAGTTTGTGAATATGTGAATCTTAGTTTGCCTTAAAAGAAAACAAAAAATGTTGGAAAGATACACAACACTGTGCCACAGGGTAGTTGGATAATAACTTGTTAGATTCCCCACATGGTAGAATTCAGCTTTGTGGAAAAACATAAATGTTTACTGTACAAGAAAGGGAAGTTAAGAGTAATGTTTTAGTATGCCCATACCTGTGGTAGATAGCAGCACCTGTTAGGACCATGGAGTAATCATTTGTCCATTTAGATGTGTAACCCCATCTTTCCTTTGTGTTGTCCCAGAAATGACTGCGAGCTGGGTATCCCACAATTCTTTCAGGGAAGCTTTGCCACACGGTGAAGGCAAAATCCACCTAAAAAAAGATAAAGCCAAAGTCAACTTTATTACAAAATTAAGATTACACAACTTTCAAAATAATTGAGGAAGAGGAAATGTCAAATGCATGTGCAGGTGATTTACGAGGGCTGTAATGTTTGTCATTTTCATAATTTTTAAAAACAAAGACAACTGTCACTAAACGGCTGTATTAAAATCGATAAACATTCAATCCCCAGGGATATAAATCTGTACAACACATTAACAGTTTTTTCCCCCGAGATTGTAGCTAGAATGTGCATTTTTAAATCCAGATGAAGTGTATTCTCTTCTAAGGTTGACTTGAATAATTTATAGATCTATTTCTGTAAATCAGTTCTCACAGGATATATGTGACATTTGATAGCTAATATTTTCAAGATGGAGTGCAAATATAAATTTTCCAAACATAATTGCAAACACAAATTATACACAACAGCATCTCAGATGGAACAAAGCATGGGATATTTATTTAGGTTTTCTTGAACTACAGTAGGGTTTATTTTTAACTGCCCCTGACACAAATTGAATCGAATGGGCCTATATTTTCTGGGGTTTAGAAGAATGAGAGGTGATCTCATTGAAACGTATAAAATTCTTGGAGGGCTTGACAAGGTAGATGCTGAGAGGCTCTTTCCCCTGACTGGAGAGTCTCGAACTAGGGGTCAGACTCAGGATAAAGGGTCAGCCATTTAGGACTGAGATGAAGAAAAATTTCTTCACTCAAAGGGTTGTGAATCTTTGGAATTCTCTATCCCAGAAGGCTGTGGATGCTCAGTCATTGAGTATATTCAAGACTGAGATCAATAGCTGGCACGGACTCGATGGGCCGAATGGTCTCCTTCTGTGCTGTAACCATTCTATGATAGATTTTTGGATACTAAGGGAATGAAGGGATATGGGGATAGGGCGGGAAAGTGGAGTTGAGGTAGAAGTTCAGCCATAATCTTATTGAACGGCAGAGCAGGCTCGAGGGGCCGCATGGCCTACTCCTGTTCCTAAGATTTAAGTTAAAGGGTAATACTTCATAGAATGTTGTGTGAGACCATTTTGTTACGTGCTGCACTAGATTAAAATCATTAAAAGTTTAAGAGGTTCTGATTAAAAATATATCCACAATCAGTGATCAAAAAAAAATGTGGAATATTTTTGGCAGTTTAAAAAAAACAAACATATAATTTGTAAAAGTTAATAAATATTGAAATGCATTGTTTCCTCACTATGATGCAATACTGCTGATTGCTAACAGCTCCTTCTCTAATAAACAATTTAAAACATCCTTCTGCACCAATTTCTGAGAGGTAAAGTTTCTGTGTATAAACCATACAGACTACAAGGGTCCCTTGGCTGATGCTGACATGAGCCGAGTTAACTGACTGCTGCTAGGGTACAGTAGGTGGTGTAAATTTGCTGCAGCATCCTGGGTTAGGAAAGGTAACATTGACCAGGGCTTCCATTCCTGGCTGCTGTCCAGTGGTGCCTCCTGGAATGTGGACAATAGCTGAGAAGATTAATCTTGATTGTGACGCCCTCCACAGTTGATTAGCACTCTTGTCATGCTCACCAACAAGGCAAAAAGTGTGAAAAGTTAGAATCTGTGCATTTTACTTCCTGGTTTGCTGTCTTCAATGTGATTGTTGCTTAGCCTGCTTGATGACATCACTGTTGCTGGACGCTGGAGATTCGCCTGATTTGGCGCCAGATTCAAACCAAGGTTGGGAGAGCTGAAATTCACGCCACAGATCTTTGTGGGCAGCTGTCTTCGAGGTCAGTGGCGAGCGCTGTCACTTCGCCACGGACGGCAAATTCTGGGCCAATATCCCTCCCATTGCTAAAACCTAACCAATTTCATCTACATGATAATGTCACTCAAATGAGCTATCTTCAAAGCTACCCTGCCAAGAGACTTATTGTAATTAAGAAAGAGGATTATGGATTACTAACTTTCTTTTCTTTTGTAATTGTTACATAATAAAATGGTTGCTAGAATCCCAATAATTGATTATTGTAATTACCCAGAGAAATCAACACATTATTAAATTCAAATGGAAAGTTTTTTTGTTGTTGCTGCTGTTCCCTTCAAAAACTTTTTAAAAATAATCTTCTCGTGGAAAGAGTTACATGATGATGGTGACTTATATGCTTGTAAGTACCGTCTTGGTTAAACTAAGTACTCCCCGTTTACACCTCTTCTACACCCATCTTCTGTTTCTTTACTTGTCCATTACCATCTCCTTTTGCTTTGTACAATCATACCTTGTGTCATTTAATCTCTTCTGCCTTCCAGCCTATCACAGACCTTCCCCTTTTGTTCTTTCCTCCCCTCCCCTTTTCACTGCTTCTGCACTTGCTTAAAAATCTGTTACATCTCTAACTTTTTCCAGTTCTGGCAAAAGGTCATTGACCTGAATAGTTAACTCTGTTTCTCTCTCCACAGATGCTGCCTGACTTGCTGAGTATTTCCAACATTTTGTGTTTCTATTTCAGATTTCCAGCATCCGCAGTATTTTGCTTTTGTACTCCTCTTGATATTAGCTTTGTTTTTAAAACAGTTTTCACATACAAGCAGAATCTAGAATTGAATTATTTTGCTTCTTGCAAATGAGAGCCACCAGTTTCGTTGCGGTGGCCTGTCCTATTGACATCACTGTATAGGATGATCATCCACCCAGTAGAATGGAACTTGGCACAATTTTTGTTTCCATCCTTTTTAGCAGTAGCAATCCATTTTGCAGTCACCTGCAGATTTGCAGTGAGCACAAAATACATCCAAGTTTTACAAAAAGAATGGCGACTTCCAAGAAAACAAAGAGAGAAGAATAAAGAGCTCCAAGTTCGGACGAAGGGTCATCGACCTGAAACGTTAACTGTTTCTCTCCACAGATGCTGCCTGACCTGCTGAGTATTTCCAGTGTTTTCTGCTTTTATTTCAGATTCCCAGCATCCGCAGAATTTTGCTTTTCTTTTAGAATAAAGAGCTCACTGGATGAATTAATGAACAAATATATTGCATGGCGTAGTAATGGTCCAAACAGACCACAAGGTCATATTTTTCCTCAGGTCGGGCTGATCTTCACCTGGTCAATAGAGTCATAGAGTTATACAGCACAGAAAGAGGCCCTTCGGCCCATCGTGTCCGCGCTGGCCATCAAGCCCTGTCTATTCTAATCCCATTTTCCAGCACTTGGTCCGTAGCCTTGTATGCTATGGCGTTTCAAGTGCTCATCTAAATGCTTCTTGAATGTTGTGAGGGTTCCTGCCTCTACCGCCCTTTCAGGCAGTGAGTTCCAGATTCCAACCACCCTCTGGGTGAAAAAGTTTTTCCTCAAATCCCCTCTAAACCTCCTGCCCCTTACCTTGAAACTATGCCCCCTGGTTATTGACCCCTCTACTAAGGGGAAAAGTTCCTTTCTATCTACCCTATCTATGCCCCTCATAATTTTGTACACCTCAATCAGGTCCCCCCTCAGCCTTCTCTGCTCTAAGGAAAACAACCCCAGCCTGTCCAGTCTCTCTTCATAGCTGAAGCGCTGCAGCCCAGGTAACATCCTGGTGAATCTCCTCTGCACCCTCTCCAATGCAATCACATCCTTCCTATAGTGTGGCGACCAGAACTGCACACAGTATTCCAGCTGTGGCCTAACTAGCGTTTTGTACAGCTCCATCATAACCTCCCTGCTCTTATATTCTATGCCTCGGCTAATGAAGGCAAGTATCCCATATGCCTTTTTAACCACCTTATCTTCCTGTCCTGCTGCCTTCAGGGATCTATGTACATGCACGCCAAGGTCCCTCTGATCCTCTGTCCTTCCTAGGGTCCTACCATTCATTGTGTATTCCCTTGCCTTGTTAGTCCTCCCAAAATGCATCACCTCACACTTTTCAGGGTTAAATTCCATTTGCCACTGTTCTGCCCATCTGACCAACCCGTCTATATCGTCCTGTAGCCTGAGACTTCCCTCCTCGCTATTTACCACCCCACCAATTTTCGTGTCATCTGCGAACTTACTGATCATACCTCCTACATTCATATCTAAATCATTAATGTACACTACAAACAGCAAAGGACCCAGCACCGATCCCTGCGGTACACCACTGGACACAGGCTTCCAGTCACAAAAACAACCTTCGACCATCACCCTCTGCCTCCTGCCACTAAGCCAATTTTGGATCCATTGTGCCAAGTTGCCTTGGATCCCATGGGCTCTTACCTTCTTGACCAGTCTCCCATGCCGGACTTTGTCAAAAGCCTTACTGAAGTCCATGTAGACCACATCAACTGCACTACCCTCATCCACACACCTAGTCACCCCCTCAAAAAATTAAATCAAATTGGTCAGACATGATCTCCCCCTGACAAAGCCATGCTGACTATCCTTGATTAATCCTTGCCTCTCCAAGTGGAGACTAACTCTGTCCCTCAGAATTTTTTCCAATAATTTCCCTACCACTGATGTTAGGCTCACTGGCCTGTAATTCCCTGGTTTATCCCTACTACCCTTCTTGAATAATGGTACTACGTTAGCTGTTCTCCAGTCCTCTGGCACCTCCCCTGTGGCCAGAGAGGTTCTGAAAATTTGTGTCAGAGCCCCTGCAATCTCCTCCCTTGCCTCACACAGCAGCCTGGGATACATCTCGTCTGGGCCTGGGGATTTATCCACTTTTAAGCCCGCTAAAACCGCTAGTACCTCCTCCCTCTCAATACTAATTTGTTCAAGTATATCACAATCCCCCTGCCTGCTTTCTATGCCTACATCGTCCTTCTCCATAGTGAACACAGATGCAAAATATTCATTTAAAACCCCACCTACATCTTCTGGCTCTACACAGAGATTGCCACTTTGGTCCCTAATGGGCCCTACTCTTTCCCTGGTTATCCTCTTGCCTTTAATATACTTATAAAACATCTTGGGATTTTCCTTTATTTTGCCGGCCAGTGTTATTTCATGCCCCCTCTTCGCTCTCCTAATTTCTTTTTTAAGTACCCCCCTGCACTTTCTATACTCCTCTAGGGCTTCCACTGTTTTTAGTCCTTTGTATCTGCCAAAAGCCTCCCTTTTTTCCCTAATCCATTCTCGTATATCCCTTGACATCCAGGGTTCCCTGGGCTTGTTGGTCCCACCCTTGACCTTTACGGGAACATGTTGCCGTTGTACTCTCTCTATTTCCTTTCTGAAAGACTCCCACTGCTCTGATGTGGATTTTCCTACAAGTAGCTGATCCCAGTCCACTTTGGCCAGATCCTGTCTTATCATATTAAAATCGGCCTTCCCCCAATTTAGAACCTTTATTTCCGGTCCATCTTTGTCCTTTTCCATGACTACTTTAAATCTCACCGAATTATGGTCACTGTCACCAAAATGCTCTCCTACTAACACTTCTACCACTTGCCCGGCTACATTCCCTAGAATTAGGTCCAGTACCGCCCCCTCCCTTGTAGGACTTTCTACATGCTGGCTCAAAAAGCTCTCCTGGATGCACTTTAAGAGTTCCGCACCCTCTAAGCCTTTCACACTCTGACTATCGCAGTTAATATTGGGGAAGTTGAAATCCCCTACTATTATTACCCTATTATTTCTACACTTCTCTGAGATTTGCCTACATATCTGTTCCTCTATCTGCCCCTGACTGTTAGGGGCCTATAGTACACTCCCAGCAAAGTGCTTGCCCCCTTTTTGTTTTTAAGTTCTACCCATATGGCCTCATTAGAGGAACCTGCTAAGATATCATCCCTCCTTACAGCAGTAATTGACTCCTTGATTAATATTGCGACACCCCCTCCTCTTTTACACCTACCTCTGTCTCGCCTGAAGATTCTTTACCCTGGAATATTTGGATTACAATTGGGCCTTAGTGCCCCTGATTAGGGATAGAAAAATACATCCAGGATTCCTGGTAATTCCTATTTAGTGACCCTCCCAGTGAAAAGTGTGCATGTCGATGCAAGTGGGAACAGGACTGGGCTCAGCTATGATAGCTTCGCATGATTGAAAATCTTGCTGACACTCACTGATTTAACTCACAGCTTAAATCTACACCTTTAGGAGAGGAGTGGTGACAACGGGAAAAAGATACAAGCACAACACTGGTCTCCATTTTTCCAGATGTAAATGTTTCTTGATAATCCATGCACCCACTGCTTTCAGAGCATCAGAAAACATTTAATCTGTTGCCACTAAAAGTGACTCAGCTTTCCTCTCTTTATCCCTATGCAAGTGGAACTCTCCTTAAAAGCTGAAATAGCTGGGAGGGAAAAGGGATGAGAAAAAAATGCATTATATATCTGTAAGGCTGTCACAGAATCTATTTGAAAAAATTGCTTCCTGCCAATTCTCCCCACCCATCCTGAAGATATTGACTCTTTGCTGGGGTATAGACATAGAAACATAGAAACTAAGAGCAGGAGTAGGCCATTCGGCCCGTCGAGCCTGCTCCACCATTCAATACGATCATGGCTGATCATCCAAATCCAGTACCCTGTCCCTGCTTTCTCACACAGAATCCCCATCGAGCCTGCACCGACACATATCCCACCCTATCCCCGTAACCCCACATATTTAATCCCCCCCCTAACACTAAGGGTCAATTTATCATAGCCAAATCAACCTAACCCGCACATTTTTGGACTGTGGGAGGAAACCGGAGCACCCGGAGGAAACCCACGCAGACACGGGGAGAATGTGCAAACTCCACACAGACAGTCACCCGAGGCCAGATTCGAACCCGGGCCGCTGGCGCTGTGAGGCACCAGTGCTAACCACTATGCCACCGTGTTGTGTGGTTTACAAGTTACTCTCCAATATCACACCCAAGTGTTCATTAATCATGTAGTAGCCTCAACAGTGAATGTCAGCAGGCTTTTTGACGGTAGGGGACATCATAGCCACGCTCAAACCTGCCCTCATCTGACATCCACACTTCCAGCAGCAACCAATGGATCGCAATCAGGAGTAGAAACCCTGGATGATTTTTCCCTTTCTAACCAAGAGGCATTGAAGATGAGGCCAATTGTAACACTTGTACTGCAGCCTCGCTGTGACCAGCTAATCCTGTACACACCAGGGATCAAACCTGGGACCTCTGTAGTCTGTGCAGCTCAGCTAACTCAATGAACTACCAGAGAAGCAATTCAAATGTTTTTTAGGAACTATATATGTGGAAATACAGTGGAAACCTGCTTAAACAAATTGGCCAATAAAACTTATTTGTTTACCTGGGCTGTTCTACAAAGCTATTTTTCCTTCATATGCGCTCAAACTGACTCTCCTGAGCTGCTGCTGCCTCCCATTTGACGTATCTTCTGAACCTCATGCTATTATAATATCACAGCTGAAGTAAACTGTTGCTATGATTTAATCTCAGGGCTCAAAGTATGCATCAGAAGGAGGCCTGGGGCAGGGATGAGGGGAAGCCCGGGGCGGGAAAATCGAACGGGGGGGGGGGCGGGGAGGGAATTTGCAGAGGGGAAACTAGAGGTGGGAGGAACTTTGATTCCACCAAGAGTTAAGAGTAACTCAATGAAATTGCGCTGATGACTAATATTAATACTAGTAGTTCGATGACGTCAGCGAGCCCGAGGTTTTAACAGCAGCAGCCGGTGACATTACAGAGCCAGCGGGGCGTACTGAGGCGGGAAATTTAAATAGCTAATCTCCCGGGCTGCTGGAGGCACAGCTCTGGAGAAGTACCCCCGATTCCGGGAAATTCCAGGTCATTCCGGGAGGGTTTGGAACCCTAAACCACACTCCATTACAAAGTTCAGTTACTGATAAAACAAGTAGCCCCTGAAATGCAAAAGCCTGATAATATTCCAATGACCACCAATGAAGCTGAACTTTAAACCAGCTGCCAGCCACCGTTGCTCTTCAGTTAAGGGCCTCACTTTGACCTGGCCCTCACCTTCCTCCGCTTGTGCTTCAATTGCCACATCCTGTTCTTCCTCCACTTGGTTCTCATTGTCTGGATATCATAACCATAGAAGTTCACAGCACAGAAGAGACCATATCTGTTCTGGCTCTTTGCCAGAGTTATCCAAATACCAATCCCATAGCCTAGCTTTATCCCTAAAGTACTGTATTTTCTCCTGCTTCAAACATTTATCCACTTTTTCCTTAAAAGATGCAATGGTCTCTGAATCGACTGCTCTGTGACAAAGCATGCTCCAACAACTCTCTGCATAAAAGGTTTCTCCTAATCTCACTCAATATGAGATCTAAGAAAATTCCTTGTGCAGGATGTCATTTATCAGGTACAGTTATCAGTTTAACTCGGCTTTCACTGCAAGAGTGACGCAGGAATCAAAATAAACCTATAATGAATTGTTCCAAATTTGCTATCAAAACTAAAAGAAACATTATGATTCATGCAAAGCTCTGCCCATAACTAGTGAATAGCCGAGTCCACGCCTTGTGTTCTCAGGGATTATCATAACCATAATTGGATGGATGCAACATCATGACTGCCTGCTTGAATTTTGCCACAAGTCCGACTTTGAGCCAACATATTTACAAACCATTCACTCCTCTCCCTATAAACCTATACGTATTAATTTATCATTCCTCAACACGACTTTACTGAACGAGATTTGTTAAGTATATTACATTTGATGACAACATTGCTCATTTATTGCACTGGCACGTGCTTATATTGTGATGCACAAGGTATCGCAGTTGTGTGGGATAGACTGGATGGACCAGAGGGTCTTTTCCTATCCGTCATTGTTTGTATGTACCTAGGCAACGAATGTCAGCAGATAATTGTGAACATCGCAGCTGAGCCTAATCCTGACCTCATTCAACATCTGCACAAGTGCTTTCCAGCACAGGACACACGATCAGGAGCAGGAATCCTAGCTGATTTATTCTCTCGCTAGCCCAGGTGAACGGAGGCCACTGGAGTGCCCCTATCTGCATCCTGGCTGAGATCCACTAACTCGGTACAGACAGGGATCAAACCTAGGACCTTCTTGAGCTGCAAGACTTTCCAAACTGGGCAGTGCATTTACAACAAACTGAGCTAATGGAGAATCTGGTGTACATTAAATATTCTTACCTCAGTGGTAGAAAGAACAGTGTCTTCATCAAGGCTAAGGACTGCATGTGTATTGATGGCATCATACGGAAGAAAGCGGTTGCTCATAACCTGAACATATACAGAAAAACAAAAGTGCGTAACTAGTTTTACATCTTCAAGGGTGGTAAACATGAGACAAGTGTAGTCTTATGAAAAGGCCTGATAAATGTTTGTTGTCAAATTGATATTTATCACAGACATTGGATAACATCACCGCTGAAACTACATTGACACATTCCGACACCGATAGTTCTAATTTAAATACAGCTGTGCGTTCTTCCCCTATCTCTAGAAGGTACCTGCTTCACACGAAATGCAGAGACAGACTCTACAAGTCATTGCCAAATTATTCTAACAAGAGGTAACATGCAACGTCATTTGACTTAGTCTCAAAATGAATGTTTACTAAAGTTAGCAATCATAGGAGTGTTGAAAGGCTTTATGTGTTTCCACAACACTCTCCATGGAGGAAGCCATTTGATTCTACAAATTACTGCCTTTGAATTACAATTGCTGTCTCCCACAGCTGCGTGATTTTGGGAACCTTTAAATGCTTGGCTTCTCCCCGCCCCCCCCCACCAAATTTTAAAATGTATATATCAAATACAAGCAAACATTCTGTTAAAGTTAATTCTCCATAAAGTGCAGGACTCCTGGTGCCACGTTTACTGGATTGATAATAAAGTTTAGTCTCGGCAACATCAAGTCCAAGTTGAGGCACAAGAGAGGCAACAGATTTGGATTTCCACTCTACCAGATATGTTCTGGTGCAAACTGGGAAATGGTTATTTTTGATATTTCACATTATTAAAAAAGGTGCACAGAATTTTCAAACAACTTTACATTTTTTTTTAAAGAGTCTAGCCAGAAAGCTCAGTGGTGCAATTTTTCCCAATTTTCTTCAACTTCGCTCTTAAAGAAACTGACTCTTGCTGGAGTGTGGTTGTCAGGGCACCAGCAACCCTCTGGTATGCCACCCAGTGGCTGATCTCCTGACCTTATGCAAGCTTAGATGGTGAGTGTAAATGGGCTATTTGACTGTGGACATCACAAACAAGTCCAGTTCTGTTCTCACCTAACATCCACATAAGGAGTGGGAACCTCACTCATTTTCCAACTCCCTAACTGAGGGACACTGAGGCCACTGGAGCAACTCATTTGCTGGCTATGCTGAGATCCATTAACTCAACTCAGTGATATTCTAGTTTCTAGGGTTTATAATACAATGCCTTTTGTCCACTAGGCCAAACTCTATATTCTAATTATTGTCAAGGTATCATTCAACAAAGATTCCTTTAATGAAAAGAAGTTTCACTTAATATGGTACAGTAATAAAAATACTCCTGTGAGAAAGGAAAATGTTATCATTTACTTAAGGTTCGAGACAACGGAAGGCAAATTCATGCATATTTATGTATGAATGAAGGACAAAATAATCTCATCCACCCACCCCATTCCTAGCAGTATTGCACTTTGGGGGAAGCATGTTCTGTATAGAATCAGAATGGTTACACAGCACAGGAGGAAGCCATTTGGCCCGTCGAGCCCGTGCTGGCTCTCTGCAAGAGCACTTCAGCTAGTCCCACTCCCCCGCCCTTTCCCCGTAGCCCTGCAAATTTTTTTCCTTCAGATATTTATCCAATTCCCTTTTGAAAGCCACGATTGAATCTGCCTCCACCACCCTTTCAGGCAGTGCATTCCAGATCCTAACCACTCACTGCGTAAAAAAGTTTTTCCTTACGTTGCCTTTGGTTCTTTTGCCAATCACCTTAAATCTGTGTCCTCTGGTGCTCGACCCTTCCACCAATGGGAACAGTTTCTCTCTATCTACTCTGTCTAGACCCCTCATAATTTTGAACACCTTTATCAAATCTCCTCTCAACCTTCTCTGCTCTAAGGAGAACAACCCCAGCTTCTCCAGTCTATCCATGTACCTGAAGTCCCTCATCCCTGGAACCATTCTTGTAAATCTTTTCTGCACCCTCTCTAAAGCCTTCACATCCTTTCTAAAGTGCGGTGCCCAGAATTGGACACAATACTCCAGTTGAGGCCGAACTGGTGTCTTATACAGGTTCATCATAACTTCTTTGCATTTGTACTCTATGCCTCTATTTATGAAACCCAGGATCCCATATGCTTTTTTAACTGCTTTCTCAACCTGTCCTGCCACCTTCCAACGATTTGTGCTCATATATTCACAGGTCTCGCTGTTCATGCACCCCGTTTAGGATTGTACAATTTAGTTTATATTGCCTCTCCTCATTCTTCCTACCAAGTATATGCCAGGACAAGTGGGACTTGGGTTCATTTGGTTTCTTTTTACAGAGCGCACAGACATAATTTAAAAAAATGCACTCATTGGTCAAAAAGATGCTTTGTACAACAACAACTTGCATTTATATAGTGCCTTTAAAGTAGCAAAACGTCCCAGGGCGCTTCACAGGTGCAATTATCAAACAAAATTTTACACCAAGCCACATAAGGAGATATTAGGACAGGTGAGGTAGGTGTTAAGAAGTGTCTTAAAGGAGGAGAGGGGTAGAATGGCGGAGAGGTTTAGGGAGGGAATTCCAGAGCTTAGGGCCTGGGTAAATGAAGGCACGACTGCCAATGGTGGGGCGAAGAAAATTGGTGATGCGCAAGAGGCCAGAATTGGAGGAGCGCAGAAATATCGGAGGGTTTTAGGGCTGGAGGTTACAGAGATAGGGAAGGGCGAGGCCATGGAGGCATTTGAGAACAAGGGTGAGAATTTTAAAATTGACGTGTTCCCAGACTAGGAGCCAATGTCAGTGTGCACAGGGGTGATGGGTGAACGGCACTTGGTGTGAGATAGGATACGGGCAGCAGAGTTTTGGATCCGCTCAAGTTTACGGAGGGTGCAAGGTGGGAAGCCGGCCAGGGGATCATTGGAATAGTTGAGTCTACAGGCAACAAAGGCATGGACGAGGGTTTCAGCAGTAGATGAGCTGAGGCGGGGCGGAGCGGAGCGGAGCCGGTGATGTTAAGGAGGTGGGAGTAGGCGGTCTTGGTGATGGAGAGGAGATGTACAGCAGCTCCAATGTCCCAATAGCACAGCTGAAGTTCTCCAAGTACTTATTTTACAGGAAGAAAATGAGTCCGATTTAACTGGTCAGCAAAATTAAATCTGAAGGAAAAGTGACAAAGAAACATCTCAGTTGATCTGAAATAAAGAAACACGGGAAATCACTAAGGAGTCCTATATACATTGCAGCTGCAGGATGTTATTGGAAAGCGAAGTGAAGGCCATGGCATGGATTGTAAAAACTGTCAAACATTAAACTCAAACACCACTTTGTAGAGTAGATGTGATCATTTTAAATGCCAAATCTGTATTTAATGTTGAACACACTATAGTATTTACATAATTTATCCTTATCCTATATATACTTGCACCTTAAAGCAGAATTCTTGCTATAACTTTTCTAGCAGGGGTTTGGGACATCCTACATGTGCCAGTAGATCATCATTAGGCAGATGAAAGCGCAAAAAAATGGGGGCATGTTTCACAGCACTAGGAACGCCAGCATACTGCACTTTTCAATGAAAGCCCTCATGAACCAAGCTACTTTCATATGATCACTGCACAAAAAGCCAAAACATTGATCCACCCACATGCAGTAGTCATGAAAGTCTATGCAAAGCTTTTCTTTAAAAAAATAACTTGTAACTAGAATCCTCAGTGCAAGTATAACAAATTGCTCAGGACACAGACCATATAAACCACAAATATTACTGGGATTGAAATTACTGGGCCCAATGCCAATTGATAGTTTATTTTTTGTAATCCATTGATCCTGATTGTATATCCTCTCTGCATATAAACTTTCACAGTTAGGGTGCTGGGTCAGTATGTGAGCTCGACCAGAGACAAACATTTTAAACTGTTTGGCACTCTATCAGCACAGATTCAAGCACACTTTATTCTGATTCTGATGCACGGGTGTGTCTTTTATCCCCCAATCATAATTTTTTTGGCAAGTAGGTCACAGCTTATATTCCAAAGTACACAAAAAGTTATCAAAGTCAGCAAATCCTTTATGTAATCTCCCCACTCTGTCAATTCATAGGGCAAAGTGAATTGAAGACAAGTATTGCATGTGAGTAAAAAGTGTGCATCATTAAGCATACAAGAAAACTTACTTTATTTTCTCCTTCAATTACCAGTACAGGTACAGTAGTGGAGGGCCAACGGTGTTTGGCTGGCAAAGGTTTGTCACAGTCCCATAACACAATAACCTGCAAACAACCAACCACCATCATGATTAATACAGTCACAGAATTTACATTGCCACTAATTTTGTGCCAATTAAAATGCTCTGTTCCATAAATTACTATTCATTAAAAACACAATTACTTACTCCAAAATTATATTCTGTCATACATTTTACTTTTAGAATACTTTAATATTTCTCAGCCTTTCACTTATAAACAGACCACAGAGCTATAGACTAACATCTCAAGTAAAATCAATCCAATTCAAAAGGGGCAACCACAAGGGAAATTGTTTGATTCTGGTGTGTGTGGTGGGGGGGGGGGGGGGGGGGGCGGAAAGAAAAATAAAACACTGTGAACCAAGATTTTTTTGCAAGTCTTCCATTTTCAGTTTACAAGTGGATACTGTGGTATATGGAGCAACATATAGCTTTACCGTAGAAATGGCACCACAATGTTAATGATTTACACATCATAAACAGATAGTGCGTTTATCCAGAAAGCAGCCAAACCACACAGACCAGGAAGGTCAAGGTTCGATCCCCAATCGGTGTTGAACTAGCTGATCTCAGCTGCTGCAATGGTAGGGGTACTAGCTTGGAAGGGGAAAGGAAATAAAACAAATCCGCCCGTATTCCAACTTCTGATCGCTATCTAACCACACCGGCTGGAAGTGGGTGTGTACGTACATTGGGGGAAGACAGGCTTGGGTTCAACTGTGATGACACCACAGCCAAATAGGTTGTTGACATTTACTGTCAAAACTCATACATGAGTAATGGCCAATTAGGCGAGGTACCAGTAGGCACTTGGCACCTGTAAAATTGGTCTACAGCATGGAGTTGATGTCTTCAGAAGGGCAGGGAAGTAAATTGGCGAGGATTTTTATAAAACACAAATCTTCACCCAACCTCTAAAAAGCAAATTTTGCTATATATAACAGAAAAATGGTCAGTCTACCTGGGCACAATATTGGGACTTAGCTACTGCTACTAGGAGTTTTAGTATTGGCTGTGACTGCGAAACCAGCGGAGTCACTGCATGGATAACGGCAGTAAACTTGGATGAAGGCTTTATACCTGAAACCAAAAACACAGGAGAACCTTAAAAATCAGTGTATGAATTCACAAAACAACTCAAATGTAGAACACATGTACATATATCTAAGACATGAACCTAACCAGACAGTATGTTTAATAATATATAGTACAGTCCATTAAACCTTGTAGCTAAACACATTAGCATCCCACATTAGGAAATTCAATACAATGGCCCAGAATTTGCTGGAGTGGGGCATTTCACGGCGTGCCTCATTAGTTAGACTTTTTTCCCCTTTCCCCTTCAGCTCAAAATCTTTTTGCATCACAAATTGCTGGAAGTGTGAGCTGATAATGGTGCAGCTAGGTTAATGAGGCATCTGGGAACTTGGTGAACAATGGGATCAATAAGGTTATCTCTTAACCATTGAGATTTAAGGATTGAGAAAGAAACAGAGGAACGTCAGAGAAGGAATTAGGGTCAAATCAGGTACAGGAAGAGAAATAAATAGAGGGAAAGAAAAATTGGATTGTGAGAGAGAGAAAAGAGACAGAAAGGAAAAGAAAGAAAGAAAAGAACATTTTACTACCTGCTGGAGTGAGACTCCATAGTTTCAATTGTTCCTTTTCTGGGCCAGAAAGGCTGAGTGGCATTGCAGGAACGTAAATCTCGTTATTAAAAGGGTTCTTACACTGTTAAGTACCAGTTCTAACGTTTTGCGTTGAGTTTAATTTGTAATTAATGCACAAATGCAGCAATTTCTTGAAACTCACTGGGAGGTTGAAGGCGAGTTCCCGTTTTTACGAGGTTAATGATGGAGTGGTGCAAATCGTCCAGCCATTTGTGGCAATCCGCAACTATGGGGATTCTCTTCCTCGCCACAAATTGCTGGACAATTTGCACACTAATAATAGCTTTTGCATTAAACTCGCCGTTATTTTCCCTGAAGATTCTGGGCAAATGTAACTGTGAAAGAGCACCACAACATAAAATCACTTATCTACATTATTGTAGCCTCATTTGTAAATAACTATTTAAAAAGGAATTCAACTTTGCAGTGGTCATTCCATAAGTTTGAATCAATAATTATTTTATAATGCAGAAGTTGGCTTCTACCATATTTAGTCATATGCAGATATCCTAAAACATCAAAAATGAGTAAAAGCTAAAGATTGCTACTCTAAGTATTGCTGCATTCATAAAATTCTTCTGCAACTACATCAGTACAGAGTGTCAGTGAACTGTGAAATTTCCATCTCGGCATGTTTGCCTACCCTGTCAATGCCATACATGGAAGTAATCTAACATTCAGATTCCAGTTTATTTTGATGATAATATATGGTTAATGCATTGTATCATTATAAATTTTATACCATAACTATACAGTAATTATATTTTATACAATAAAAGGTTTCAACATGAAGTGGATTACCAATATAATCATTTTTTTTCATATAAGCCTGAATTACTTTGCATTTTACTTACCTAGATAAGAATAATAAAACGGAAAATCTCCTAGATGTGTTGAATACTGTGGCTGACTAAACAATCCTCCTGGAGGTTTATTCCAAATTAAGCCATTGCGAGATATATGGTTAAGAATCCTGTCTTGAATTATCTTAAAAAAATACACAGTTAGTAATACTAGTGACGTCCTAATAGAGATTATGATCTGGGGTTGTATAATTTGCAAACAATGGCAAGTTAACAGTAATTTATTTTTCATATCCACCCAGCGACTGCTGTCTGTTTAGTTTCTAGAACTCTGAACAAAGTGTACAGGTGGAATGGTGACGCAAATACATTTAATTTTTATGCAGCCACAATAAATGTTGCAACATCTAATTTAAACATTGCTTGAAGATGCAACTTGTTATCGTGAAAGATAAAAATAAACTACCACTATAAAATCTACAGTAAATTAGTAAAAGTGACGACTTACAAAGGTAAAATAAGCTTTCAGTTTTTTTTATGATGGAATAACCCAGTATTTTAAGTTAAGCTATTATACAATCTGTTTCAACAACCTAATGGGCAAAGCACAAAGAACCAGAAATTTCCAGCCTCGATTCCCAGTCTACGCTGAATTTGCTTATCTCAGCTAGAGGTGTATTGGGGTGTAACAATTCGGCTCTAGGCTAGAGAGTGGGGGAGGGTAAAGGAAGAGATCAACCATGCTTCTCACTGCTGATTGCTATCCAGTTACACTTCCTGGAAAGCATGGATAACGGGTCAGAATAGGGTTGTTTTCAACTACGATGCCCCGTCACACCTTTGGTGTTTTACACTAGGTATTTCAGCAATGGGCACCCTGGTTGATATCTTCTTCACCCTTGAACTTTAAACAGAAGGTTACTTGCTGTAGTTTCAATCTGGCCTAGCCTCCCTGCTGGCTGGCTCAAAACAAACACTTATCACTCAGGCTGCAGGCTGCAAAACTCAAATACCGACTATAGACCGCCCACTTTCTCAGGCAAGCTTACCTATAAAAATACAATCTAAACGCCTTTGAAGTTATATAGATGACTGCATTTCTCATAATTATATGCGATCCATCAATTTTGGATGGCTAGCCAACCTCTAAGTGGCAAAGATGTTTGCTCAACGGGCCGAATGGCCTCCTTCTGTGCTGCAGCCATTCTACGATTAAACATAATGGCTCTGGTCAAGTAAACCAGTTTACGCATTAGGCAGCCCATTGTGGTTGCCTTCACCTTGTGAAACCCCCTCAGCCAGCCTGTTTGGGCCCTGAGGTAATACCCCCATCTGTTGAGAAATACACTGTGTCTCTGTGGGATTTTAACTCCTTACATGCTGATTCTAGCCTTAAAGAATCCACATCCAAAATTTCATAAAGACAAAAGTACATTTTTGTCACATGGCCCCACTGACAACTAGCCTGCAGATACTCACTGTCTAGTCTTGCGCATTAACAATACCACTTGGGCATAGTTCTGAAGGGCTGCTGACATTTGTATAGAGTACCCCACTAATTTAGCACTATCAGTAAAGAAAGTTGGGGGAAAAAAGCATGAGCAGGAGAAATACTTTATTCATATTAAAAACACTTCATAAATTTAGAATCAGCTTTTCACACAGACTTTTCAAAGTAGTCTTAAGACTCGTTTCATACCAACTTCAAAATTTAGTAAAATTATCTGTTCAAAATGAATGGAAATGTGAAATCACTGTTTCACATTATGATTCTATGTTGATATGTTCATTATCGTCTCTTAAGGGCAACCCAATAAATACACCAAAGTGGTTTTACACAAGATTCCTGAAGAACTAGAAGTTAAAATATTCAATGCTCTCTTCCATTTAAGTAGTTTGTCAAATATGTGATGAGGTAAGACGCATTGCATATAATTTATTCAGCTGGAAATCTTCTGGGATACAACCCACGCATTTATAGCATCACGGCATTTCCAGATTGTTTATGGAGCACCCCCTCCCCCCAGAAAAATCATCAAAACAGTCAATTATTTTGCATGTTGTATATGTAAAAATGAGGAAATTGTGATGGATTGGATAAGCTTTCCACATATACTGTTGAACTTGCTGTTGGAAAGGTTAGTCAAAATCTTCATAATAGACACAACTTGGTCACGATGAGCAGAAATTAATCTGATAATCAGTTCCATACATCTACCCAATTATGAAAGCTTAAGGTTTAAATAATTTCCAAATGGGTTTTAACACTCACCAAAAACCCACAGCCTCTTAGAATTGGTTCAGAATGTACAAATCCTCTATTACTAATTGCTCTAGGGACATACAACAGTTTTCATTGTTGGATAAAAGGCCAAATTGGCATGTATTAAACCCAAGTCATACTCACTTCTAATGTAGTCAATACTATCCTCTCAACTGAAGAAAAGTAAGCCTCCCATAAGAACTGTGTCTGTTGCCTAAGTGCTAGGATTTTGTCCTGATTAATAGACCTTATTGTTGAAGGTATCTGTAAGAGAAGACAATGAACAATTAGCAATGGCAGAAAATGTGCACCTTTTAATTAAATTTACTAATTGATGAATAAATCTACATGACATTCCGTGAGAAAATCTGCCCAATTTATTGCTTCAGTGCAGTAATGAATTTGCAAGCCACTCGTGTAATAGTACACTTGAATCAGACCTGTAACCAGCACAATACAAACAGCTCAGGCCAACAAGGACTGTCGAAGCACTGCTTCTTTTCATTGAGGAATTATTTTAAAAGATGTACAGGATTTCAACTTCTGCCCAAGTAAAAACTAAGTCAAACCATTATTGTTTTTAAAAGGTACAGGTATATGCAGTTATAATTTCCGTTGATTAATCATTTTGTTTTGCTGCTACATTTTTCATTCTAAAATACACAATTTGAAAATGTTACACAAAAGAACAAACACCAAATTTCAGTTTAATTGTTACATGCAACTTTCTGTTATTACTAAATTATAAGCAGTCCCTTTAGTAGCTTACAACAGTTTGTTGAATGATTCATGCTTTACCTATTTCTTGACATTTCAGACAATTAAAAAAAACTTATTTTCTAAGCCACTAAGCCACTGGTTTCCCTGGGGTGTTTCCCATTGAACTGCAGAAGTGGAAGAAAGATGAAGCTTACAAGCAGCAAACCCTGGCGTATTCTGTGAATGGCCAGTTGTACTGTTAATCATAAAAGAAAAAAAAATCAGGGAGTTGCATGCACGGAGGCATGCTGAGAATTGTAGCTTGCAACCTTGTTGAGTCTCTTCAGTGATGGCCTAGGTAACTCCCATCAACTCAAGTCCTAGGCTTCTCAGAGAAGCACATGCCTTTGATGAAAACATTTTAAGACATATTTTAAACAAGAAAATGGTATTGTACAAGTAAATTAAAAAACTTCCTTGTAATTTTTATATTTTTTGTATCTTATAATATTACAAACGTATTTCCAGTACTATTTTCATTAGTGAAAGTGCAAAATAGTGGTGATAGAATTTAAAAAAAATACTTTGAGCAACTTCATTAGCTCACCTTAGTGGTAGCTTTTGTTAACTGTCCATTGTTGAACAATTGTTTTCATATACCATTAGTATTTACCCAGTTTAAGTCTATCTGACTGTGTTTTTATTGGTATGTTCCATACTTGTTTAGTTGTGATTAAATTTAGGCCAAATAAGGTGCAAGTGTGACACATCAAATTTGACATCACAGATGTTGCTCGTGGGAAGTTGAATTACTGTATATGCTAATATGCAGAACTGTGCAGGTATGACAGCACTATAGGCTGGTATACATCTATTGTCATGTTCTGTTGGGGGCAGCAAAATACAACTGACATACATTAAGATTTAAAAAAAGGCTACATTTTTAAAAGAGTAACCTGATGTGCCATTTAGGGCTGCGGTTCCCCACACAACTGGATTCTGATCTGAACTACTTCATCAGGAGCAGAGGTGAGTGAAGAAAAGAAGGTGCGTCAATCTGGGTGATGCACACAACCGTGTGGCTGGTTATACAGTAGTATCGGCAGAGGCTGGATTTTCCATCTACTTTTTCATCTCGGGAATATTGTGGTATTTTTAAAAAATGGAATTAAAAAAACTGCAAATTGATGTTTAAAAGGGGTCTAAGTCAATGACAAAATAGAATTGATCTAGATCCTTTGAGAAGTACTGTATTATGAGGAATGTATAATTATCTGGTATGTGAAGTTGTCTGTTTAATGTTTAACAGCTGTTTTTATTAAAAAGCATTTGATGAATCACAGGAAACCTGTAATTGGCCTCCTGCAGCAGCATGTTCCTGGGTGAAGTGTGAACTGTAGATTCAAACTAATCAAAGCAGGAAATAAAATAAAATCAAATTCCAGCTGGGGAAACCCTCACAACTGTAACAATGCAATATGGAAACATCTGTGTGATAACCGGCACTGAAAGTAATTACTAGGAAAGAATTGGCTCATGAACTATTCCACCAAGACAGACATAACAGAATTCTTCAAATAATTACAGTACATTATTAATTCCAGAGAGACAGTTACAATACCCATGTCCTTTATTGAGTGCAAATTAGTTTCAGTATAATTGTGTGACCTGATACATCGTACCTACAAATAAATTTAGAAATATCTAGTTCAGACTCATAACATATTAGATCTTAAATAGTTAACATAAAGCCTTAACATCAATTTTCTGAAATGTAGTCTTAATGCAAGCTTATTAAATATGTAACTAAAGATGCCAAACTTAAGTCATGCAGGTGGAGCGGAAACAACTGTCTTCCTAATACAACAGTAACTGACTGCACAGTTAACCACAGGGTGCTGCTATCAGTGACATAAATGCAGATACCAAGGGACATGGACACGTGTTTGTCAGACTCGCAGCAGTGCATCCATCAGGAAATGAAACAGCATTAAGAATTATGCATTCCTTTGAATTCACTTTCACATAATCTAATTTCCTTTCTGCAACTTATATGTAATTGACATTAATTCATTTTCATCTCAAATGCCCAATGAAGCAGATATGATGGGCCAAATGGCCTGTTTCTTACTGTAACATTCTATGATTCTATTATAAGTATTAGTTACCCGCCATAGAACATTCAACAGTAGTTACTATTCAGATAACCCTTTATCTTTCCCAATTCCAAGTTATTTAAGCCCTTAGTTACTTTCCTCTGAATATTTATAGAGTAGCCAGATGTTAGATTAGTCTTAAAAAACCTACTATTTTCTTGAATTGCATTGGCTGTAAATCAATATTCCATCTAACATAACCTGACAAGAAGAATGTAACTAGAGTCCATTCCTATTTTAATTCAAATTACAATTCATAAGCCATGAGACAAAAGGAATTAATTTTCAAGTCTTAAAACGTGATTGAAAACTGCAAGTCACATGAGACACATTCCGCATCAATAATGTCTGAAGCAAATACAATATGCAGACATCACACTGCATTATATGCTTCTCTTTACATTAGTATGTAGGCAATATGAGGGCCTACTAGTATAGCTCATGGATTTATTTAAGCAACTCTCAGTATGAATCGGAGTCAACTTAGAGATACCCAGGAGAACTGCAATATTTCCCCAAAAAGAAAAGCAGGAAAACAATTGGGAGGAGCCATCTCATGCCACTAATAGCAGCATAGAGTATTCCACATTTGCACCAGCAAAGCATGGCTCTTGCCACACACTTGGTTAGAGTAGCGCACATTGTATGAGACAGGGATGGAGGGGAAAAATAGTTGTAAATGTCACACTATGATCACATTTGGTTCTGAATCAATATCATAATATCCAATTACACTTTAGCCAAGTGCTATATCTTTGACAATAAAGGCCAGCTATACAGCAAATCAAATCAAATGAACCCAACCTCTTGTTTACAAAGAAATTACAGCAAGGAAACAAGTCATTTGTACACACCAGTCCATGTTGGTGGTTGTCCTCCACACGAGCAGTAGTCCTAATCCCATATGCCTGCCCGGCTCCCATATCTTTTTATCCCCCATTCTTTCAACCATCTAACAAAGTCTCTGCTTCAATCAGTAACTCTAGTAGTGCATTCCACAGCCTCACAACTCTGTAAAAAGTTTCTTCTACTCCCTCCTCTAAATCTTTTCTAGTCAACCTTGTGTCTATGTCCTTTTATTCTTGACCCCCCCACCATTAGAAACAGCCTGTTTCTATCTACCATATCCCAACCCTTCATAATTTGAAACACCTATCGAATCACTGTGTAATATCCTTTGTTTTTAAACAAAAATAGGCCCAATTTTTCAAGTCTTTCTTCGTATTTGTATTTACTGATACTAGGCAGCATGCTAGTGAATCTGCGCTGTACCCTCTATTACCATAACATCCTCCCTATGGCGTGCAGCTGCACATAGTGTGATCTTACTAAGGTTTTACACAGATTCACCATTACAGCCTGACTTTTATATTCTATATTCCTTGCCATAAAACCCAGTATTCCATCAGCTTATTTCATGTTCCTATCCACTTGAGCTGCTGCTTTTAACGTCTTGTGAACCTGATCCCCAAATCCCTCTGCTCTTCCACAACATCCAACACCCCCCACCCCCCACAAGTGTAATTGTTACTTTTATTTTATTTTACACCAAAATTACTGACATTGAATTCCATCTGCCACGTGTTTGCCCATTCCACCATCTTATCAATATCCCGTAGCATTTTCTTTGGTCATTTATTTAATATGCCTCCTATTTTAGTGTTGTCTTGCAAATCTGGTCTCATATCCAAATCAGTGATGTACATAGTGAACAGAACCCTGTGGAATACCGATACTCATTTCCAACCACTCTGAGAAATTGCTCTCACCTCCTACTCCCCGTTTCCTCCCTTCTAACTAATTTTTAATCCAATTTTCTACCTTTTCCATAATTCCATACCTCTTACTCTTCCCCAATAGTCTCCTGTGTGGTGTCTTATAAAGGGCTTTCTGAAAGTCCATGTACACCATATCTGTCACCTCATCAAATTAATCAGGTCTGTCAAGCACAATATTCTTTTCTGAAATCCGTACTGGGTGCTTCTAATTATTTACATAAGGAGAAATTTCATCTTTAAATAAATTCTAAAACTTTCCCTACCACAGATGTTAAACTAACCGGCCTGTAATTACCCAGGTTAGCTCTGTCCTCCATTTTTGAAAATTGGTATTACACTGACCACTCGCCAGTCCTCCGGCACACATCCACAATCAGTAGAACCTTGATCCTTATCTACATGCCAATACTCCAGCAGTTTCCTCAACTTCATATTATGCTAATACAGAAAAACCTGGAGGCTTACTTCCCCATAACCTTTCTTTGTGACGCATGCTAGGCAATGGTTCCATGAACAGAGCATCCCTCTGGTACCTCACCCAAGTGGCCATTCTTCATGGATGAGCCTGGACAGTGACCATGAGGCTACCACAGCTGAGCCCAAACTGGTCTTCACCTGGCATTTATTTTTCAGCAAGGCCATTAGAGAACAATGAGGAGCAGGAACCCTAGCTGATTTCCCTCAACCCTTCTGGCCCAGAGACACTAAGGCCAACATAGAGCAGACATGGACCCCAGGTCTCAATGTACCAATGGAATCATTGTGGGAATGGAGAAAGGGTCATGGATCTTTTGAGTTTGACATTTTGTTAATACAATAATCTCTAACATGTTATACAATCATAGATGATGGAAATAAAAACTAGGAGATTCTGTACCAATCACCTACAATCTCCACTCCCCCCACCCCCCGACCGTTCAGAAACGTCTTCAAAACAGTTTAATATTGTTCAAAAAATAATGGCCCGGAATTAGCGGTCAGCGGGGAATCGAAGGCATTCGCTGCTGGCCCCGAAGTACATTCCACACAAGTATCTCATGATCCCCTGTCCAGAACTTCGGATTTTCTGATCTACAATTCAATTCAATGCAACTTAAAGGGGATCCCCTTGTGCGAACTGCTGTGACGTCAACAAGCTGTCTAAGCAGCCAATCAAAAGACAGAATTCTCAGACCGTGAACAAGGAAGTGAGTAAGCAAAAGAAAAATTGGGGTTCTCACATGGGGAAAAGGCAAACCTGAAATAAAGATGGGCAAATTTTTAAAACAATTTTTAAAAAGTTTCTTAAAAATTTTAATTTTTATTAAAATGGACAAATTTCACACTGCACAAAATTAAAATTAGTATTCCAGGCCATTAACATTTCTGTAGCAATCAAAACCCCAGTTACACCTAATCCCTCTGGGTCTAACTTTTAGTGGGGAATTTAACAGCGTACTTACTGTGGAAGAGTTGAAGTTTTCGTCAGTTTCAATGATTAACGAGATTTCACTGATTGCCGGCTCTCTGAGGGGTGGGGGGTACAGCGCAGCCAGTTTCTGAGCTGTCATTGACAGACCACAACTTTGTTTTCTGGACGCGTCTACACACGCAACAAATCCCGAAGTTGCGGTCACTTTCAAAGATGAAATGATGGCGAACGCTGCCAGTTCACTGTAATCCTGACCGCAAATTCCAGGCCAATGAGTGATTACTGAACTAAATGTTTATGGCTACAATACAGCTCTCCTACCTGTAGTAACAACCTTTCATCTCCAACGACAACAGCTTGGTTCCAGTCAATGACTTCTGAAAATGGCAGCTCCCAGCCGTTACTTAACATCACTGGAATACATGCAGCCTGTAACAAGTTACAGAAAACTATTAATAGTTGTAGGGAAAAACATACAAATGTGTGTGAAAGATAAAAATGCCTAAATAAGTATGTAATATTAAAGGAATATTCTTTGGCATCTGTGGTAAGATTTCAGAGTTGGGAACTTTTTGCATAAAGCACTTTGCCTATTATATACTTAACCCTTATTCCCCTACTCATTACTTGAGAAACCTTGTCTTCCTCTTCTGGAGGACAAAACATGGAAGAAACAGATTTATGTTAGATCATTAAAAATATTAACACTAAAGACTACAGATTTTTAAATTCATTCCCGGGATGTGGGCATCGCTGGCAAGGCCAGCATTTATTGCCCATCCCTAGTTGCCCTGAGAAGGTGGTGGTGAGCCGCCTTCTTAAACTGCTGCAGGTTTGGTACACTAAGTGGCAGTTAAGAGTCAACCAAATTGGTGTGGAACTCTTGTTCTGTGGATTATTAGTCCAGGCTTCTGAATGACTAACCCAGTGACATAACAACTACACTACCGTACCCATAGAAATGACAATGCGGGAACAGGTCATTTGGCCCAAGCACTCTATCACCATTTACCACACAAGCAATTCATTCTCAAATCACAGTTACTTACCCTGTTCCCATATCCCTTTATCCACCTATCCAATCTAATTTTGAACGTTTTCATAGTTTCTGCCTCAAACACTAACCAAAAGAAGTGAATTTCACAGCCTCACAACTCTGTGTGAAGAAGTTCCTCCTGCCTATTCTAAATCCTTTTACATTTAGTCTTGGATCCATGGCACCTCATTTTAGAACCTTCAACTACTGAAAACAGTTCTTTTATCTACTCTATCCCGTCCTTTCAGAATTTTAAACACTACACATATTGCACCACAATCGGCCTTGTTCTAACGAAAAAAAGGCTCAATTTTTCAAGTCTTCCTTTGTATTTCCTTGTACCAGGCAACAGCCTAGTGAGTCTGTGTTGCTCCCTCTCTAAAGCCTCATTCTTCTTATAGTGCGGAGCCTAATACTGCACGCAGTACTGAGGTCTTAATCAGGTTATATACAGGCTCATCATTATCTCTTGGCTTTTATATTCTATACTGGAGATAAAACCTAGAATTCTAATAGCTTTTTTAAAGCCTTACCAACTTGAGGTGCTGCCTTTAATGTTCTGTGAACCTGTACTCCCAAATCCCTCTGCTCTTCCATAGCACCGAGCCTACTGCCATTCATAGTATAATTACTGCTGTTATTTTTTAACCAAAATGCACCACGAGACATACCAGCTCAGAATGATGCAGTTAAAACATATACAGATGCTGCCACCAGTCCCTACTTTATGAGCAGTATACTGTAAAATCAGAATTAAATTCCTGGGGAATGACTCAATGATAAAAAGGGAAAAGAATCTGTCCCTAGATACACAATATTGAAAATCAGAACATTTTGATAACTTGGTAACTGTTAACACTCAGGTAAAAGCAGTACTAAAAGTATCCACCAAAACAAGTCAGTAGCATAACTTCCATTACTGAGGTAACTTGCATAACTATGCACTTTGTACATTCTGATGCCAGATTGCACATAACTTGCACACCAGTTTTTGGTGTCTCATCATTTTATATTTTGCGTCTAAGTTCTGTTACCATTTTGGCTAATTTTTTTTTTACAAAAGGAGAAAGCAAATATGACTGTGCCATACACCATCCATGGGCATCTTACATCCAAACTGCAGCTTTGAAACCAACATCTAGGACTTGCTTAAGTGTAATCTGGGGAGGACTCCTGAATTTCTTGTTTCCCCGGTGAGCTGTTTGGCTCCCACTTCCCGCTTCTCCACAGTAACACTGCTGCGATGGGGAACTCAGTGGTGTGGGAGATCTCCGGCTCTAACTTGTGTCTTACCACAGCACGACACCATTTGCTGGTGCTCAAACATGTTTACACTTTCCTTTGTTATTAACTACTGCACTCATTGCTCTGAAAATATTTCATTATCGTCATCAACTTAAGAAAGAAAAAACTTGCTTTTAGGTTGCGCCTTCTCGCACCCTCAGGAAGTAGCAAAGCGCTTCACTGCCAATAAATTATTTAAAAATTATAATCAATGTTGTAATGTAAGGAAATGTGGCACCCAATTTGGCAGATTAAGGCCCCACAAACAGCAAATGAGATAAATGACCAGTTAATCTGCTTTAGTGGTTTTGGTTGAGCTGCCTGATCTTCTTTGAATAGTGCCATAGGATATTTCACCTGAAGAAGCAGACTGGCCCTTGCTTAACGTCTCTTCCTAGTTCTGTGACTCATCAACACTGTAAATATTTAATTCTAATGTTTGACATCAAGCACCTATAACAATGCAGTGCTCCCACTTCCACTTTCCATTTATTAGATATAGGAAGGAACAAGTAGCAGTGATTATATCCATAATAGAGATAGGAGTGAAGGGGACGCAGAAGAGGTATAAAAAGTTACACATTTTTAAAAAAAATGATAAATTAAATTTGAATTATTTTGGGCTGTACCTGCCTCGAATTTCTAACTTTAATCCCACAGGACAGAATTTTCAAGATACTAATTTCTAACTAGTCCTGCGAGAGAGAAAAACTGTCTCACAAAGTCACCAGGAGTACAACGTGCTTTAAAATTAATATTTTATACCAGCTGTGAAAACTTTATGATTTATCGTAAGTATCAAGAATCATCTATATACTAATATAGGAGTCTGCAAATTTCAAATGAATGCTAATCTAACTGAATAAATGACAAGTTACATACTACCAACCCAATTTTTTAAGTTTAAATGGCACAGGACTTCTTTCCTTTGAAAATTCATTTAGCTTTTCAAAGGTGAACAATGAAACCATCTGCCGTCATCTGAAGTTCAGCATATTATAAACTAGAAAGTGGGTTCCCCTAGAAAGACAGTTCTCGTTACACTACTGATTCTGGGTCATTAGAAACATTCAAATGGAGTGCCATCGACTTTCTCACTCGTCTAATGCCTTTCAATTGCCATTGCCAGGAAGTATAAGCCTGCACCTTATGTACACAAAGCAAGCAAGTGATCTGTAGCTCTAAAAGATGATAACCCATGTTCCAATTCTGGTTAACAATGGGAACATTTGAGGGTTCTCAGTTTACTTATTCACTGGTCTTCAATGATCTGCATTTCACCCAGAGTTAAAATTGGTCAGAACTAACTCCAGCTATTTTTAAATTAATCCCAGCATCTTTCATTTAATTTTGCTAATCATGATTTCAATTACTTCATGCTAAAAATTATAATATTATAAAAGTAACAGTTGTGCCAGAACAGTGGAATACAAGTCTAAAGAGGTTACATTGAGATTTTCTAATGCACTGGTCAGACCTCACCTGGAATAAGTTCATAACTAGACCCATCCAATTCCACTACTGCAAGAGTGTCCATGCCTTTAGTTTTTGTGGGTTGCCTGGGTGTGTAGCATGGAATCTCGGAGGTCATATATAAAGTGTAAATCCATGTTGCCATTAATTTGCATCTTAATTTACATCTCAAGTTGTTGGTACTAACAGAATATGGTGTGTTTAATTTAGGATTTGTTCATCAGTGATGCAGCATTGTTAATAACTGTCCTTTCCAAACCACAACATCCAGACAGACAATCCAGAGAATAAGAAACAAGCACAAATAGTCCCCAGTTGCTTGGGTTTAAGGGTTGGATTGCTCGGGGTCAGGGTCACAGTTTACACATCAATGCACTATAAGACCCTAGTTAATTAGATTACTGTTTTGTGTGGGGTGGGGGGGGGGGGGGGGGGGGGGGGGGGCGGGGGGAGAAGCAGAAAACAATCTCTCACCAACAGCTATGCACACTTAGACTGGTTGAAGTAAAAAGGCAGGTGTAACTGCATTCAAGTGTAAAAGGATTAGGATTGGCCTTAGCCTTCCCCTATGGAATCCTAAATGTAAGTGAGCATCTCCACTGAACATAAATGCTACAAATACACACAAAGAAAGATGCTAATAGTGCTGCACGTTTTCAACCTCAAGTTTATATATATTTTTTTAAAGCAAAGCATCATCTATATCATTGTACTTCAATTACCTGTAAAGCCTCCAGAAACCGGAAAGATCCCAGTCTACGGCCCCTTGGAACCAAACAGAAGGTGGAATTGTGCAACATCTCACGATAATCATATCTAGGAAAGAATAAGTAGGAACAAATAGTAAAATAAAGCTCAACCAAATTCTCTCAACTCAATCAACAATAGTATTTAACCGTTTCAAAATTCATTCTTGGGAGGTGGCATTTACTGCCCATCCCGAGATGCCCTAACTGAGTGGCTTGCTCAGCGACTTCAGAGGGCAGTTAAGAGTCAACCACGTTGGTGTGGGACTGGAGTCACATATAGGCCAGACTGGGTAAGTATGGCAGGTTTCCTTCCCTAAAGGATATTAGTGAACCAGTTGGGTTTTTATGACAATTCAACAGCTTCATGGTCACTTTTACTGGTTATCAGATTTTTATTTCCAGTTTAAAAAAAAACTGAATTCAAATTCTCAAACTGCCATGGTGGGATTTGAGCTCATGTTCTCTGGATTATTAGTCTCTGAGTTACTAGTCCAGTAAAACAACCACTACACTAACTGATCCTGACACTGGGCACTTGAAATGGGTAATGCGGTGCGCCCCAAAAGGCTCAGGAGGTTTACCCAGTGAATAACCGTGCAATACTGAACAAGAAGGTGCCACTTCAATCCCCAGTCTGTGTGGAGCTAGCTGACTTCAGCCACAGCAGTGGTAGAGGTGTGATAACTAGTCTCAGTATCCCTAAGTTAAGGAGGAGGAAAAAAAAGAGTCCAGGCGTCCACTTCTGACTGTGGTTTGATTTCTGACATCAGTGTAAGCAAGTTCAGACTGAAGGATTGATTCAGGTTTGCTAGTCACAGAGATCACCTCATAAATGCATGCCATATTGATCCTATCTAACTGCTAGATCTTCAAAGAAATGCAGGTTGAAATGCTGCCAATTTCTCTAAGGTTCACTCTGCTCTGTAAGGCAAGTTGCCTTTCTGTCCCGCTCCCTGCCATTCCCAATGGAGCTTGGAGCTTTGTCTTTCCCAGCACCAACCTAATCCTAGCCCACAGGCAAAGAAACGCAAACTTTTTAGGTAAAGCTATTTATGTTTACACAGGAATACCCAACCATTAGTGTGAATGCACTGCTTCAGAACCATTTGCTGAAACAACCATGTAGAGCTAATTTGCACAAGAAAAGGTCACTGTCAATGGATTAAAGGTGTCCCTACAGAGATTAAATATAAAAATGAAATCATGCTGTATTAATTAAAGCACAAAAAACTGACTTCAAAGTAGAAATACTTCAATTTTTTTAAATATAAACTGAAAAGTTATTGAAAGTACAAACTCCGATGACTTGCGTCATGATTAGAAGCAGAAAGTTCACAGTTTGGAATTAGTTACACTGAGATTTATTTCATAATCAAGTTCCACTTTGCCAATTTAATTTACCATTTATCCAGCACTTCATCAGTGAGAGGGGTCAGTAAACTGATTGTCTGAATGTTCAGATCCAATACTTTGCTGAATAAAACATACAGGCAGCAGCACACGCTTCTTTTGGAAAATATTAACATGATGCAAGACAAGACCACTAGATGTTTCCAAGATGAGTGAAGCCAAACCAGCTGCAAACTACCTTCCACTGCTCCAAAGGACTTCAGTATTGCACTTCAGGGGCCAAATGTGTACACACACATTTCTTGCACTTGATCAATAGTTGCTTTATAAACATACAAATTTGAGCCAATCACTACTAAACAGGTAGGTTCAAAAAACTTGGAACTTTAAACTTGACAAATCATAAATAGGCAAAATCAGCACAGCTACTAATGAAAAAAAACAGAAAAAGCAAAACAAATTCTTCAAAATATATTCTGTACATCCTTTCAGTCACCATCTTGGGTTCTTCACAAAGCCGAGCACTTACTGCTTGAAGTAAGGTTTGCAACATAAGCAAGTCATAAAAATTACAACATTTACAAGAAAATGATTAAACTTACCCACATAAAAGCATTTCCATGTTAGAAATAATTGCTACAATGCTTCCATCAGAAAACTCTGCTTCTGAGAAGCCAGAGGTTCCCAGACAAATGATTTAATTGAAGAGGCTCAAAGCCAGCGGGCTAGAGCTCACATACTGTACCTGTGCCTCCAGTTGCTGGAAATACTTTATGATGACAACAAAACTGACCATTCACAGAGCATGCCAGAAATATAAGACCTACCCATTCCACTGATCAATTACAGAGAATGAATCCCCCACCCCCCAAAAACCATTTTAGAATTAACCAATTTTCTTTTACACTAAACAGCAGAATTATGTAAAGCATGAACTCTTTTCAACTTTTTCTGATGCAACTTTGAAAGCAAGAACATGCATACTTTTTCCCAGCTGATGTCTCACAGCTGTAGTTGGCATGTAAAAGATAATATGGATTCCACCACTATTTCCAGTAGGCCATCCTGAATTCTAGCATCCTTTTGTGGAAAGAAATTATCCTAACCTCCATTTGCAAGTCTTTTCCAAGAATACTAGTCAAATTCCTGTGGCATTACGAACAAGGAATCAATACCAATTGCAGTCTCTAGGTTAACTAGGGCTGGAGGGAAGGGGATAAATGAACTTGGGCTAAGGGACGATTGTGACAAGAGGCCAGAGAGGGAAAGTAGAGTCTGGAGGGTGGGAAAAGCAAGATAGAGGGCAGGGAGGGAAAGAAGGTACAGCAGAATTAAAGACTGGGGGAAAAGAAAGACATAACCGGGCTAGAGGCTGGAGGGGGAGAGCATGAAGGAGGTTTAGAGGCTGGGGGTGGGGGGTGCAAAGGGAAAGGCAAAGCAGGATTAGCAGGTAGAGGAGAGTGAGCAGGTCAGGGAGAAAAGGAGGGAAAGGAATGGTCATCAGAGTAAAGTTGGAGCCCAGAGAAAGCAGCCACACTGCTGTAGCCAACACCACCAGTATGGCAAGCTTGGACAGAGTGAGAGAGAGCAAGAAGAAAGGGCAAGGGAGTGGCATGGCAGAGTTAAAAAAAAAATCACCAGCGCTACTTCAGAAGCATATGATAATGAACTTAAAAGATGGATACCCTTTAAGTCTGAGAGTCACACTGAAGGAGCTGTCCCAGGTAGTCACATGCCTAATAACAATACTATGTAGGAGAACCCCAAGGAGAAGTTACACATTCACTCTGGGAAATTCACATTACAAAAAGTTTAACGAACAAAATTGTTATGCGTGCTAAGATTTCCCCAAGTTCTTAAGTACCATTGCTGCATTGTAAGCAATCAGCTAATGTCCACATTGCAAGAAGAGGAGACTTGGGCCTAAAAATTTGGTTGCTTTGCGCCTCCCGTTAGCGCCCTAAGAGGGCGTTAACGGGGCGCAAAGCAACTAGCGACGGGCGCGGTGCCGCCAACACCTCCCGTGAAATTCAGCAGGAGGTTAGCGCCACGGCCGCGATCTTTGGTAGCGCCCCCTGACTTACCGCTGGACGCTATGTCCGACGGGGTCAGGGGGGCGTTAATTAAAGGCGAGGTGCCGGGCGGCCATTTTTGTTGCTGGCTGCCTGCCAACACCTGCCCCCGTTGACGTCCCTGGCCTCCTGACCAGCCCCCCCGCGGAGTGACAGCTGCGCTCCGTGAGCCCGGCACTTCTCTTGACTGCCGGGCTCTTTTGCCGGTACTCTGATCCCTGGTGGCCCAGCTGGGCCCTGGGTCACGCTGCGCAAGGCCCCTCCCCCTTAAGGGGAGGAAGGCCTGCAGTACGTGCGCTACCGATGAATTTCGGCCGCGGGGGGGGGGGGGGGGGGGGGCTAGAAGTAGCGCCCCGGCGAAGTTAGCGCCCTAAAGGGGGTGCAACTCAATTTTTCCCCCTTGGTGTTCTGTTCCTTCCCATTATAAGGCTGAATCTGGTTAAATTTGGGTTTTGGCTCCATGTCGAGAGCCAATATTAGCAGTATTATTAATGGGGATGTATGGGGGAATTGTGTACGCCGTGGGGGTGAGCAGACAAGACACTCAGCATTTTCAGATCAGCTCACTTCTAGCTGCTGCGGCTACCATGAAGGTTACCGAGCGCGGAGACCTTATATGCGAGTATTTCCAACAGATAATTACTCAGTGGTTTCCACATTCCAATAAAACACTCCCTTCTCTCTCCAACATGTCTAAATCCAGTACTTATATCTATACACTACTCAATGGCTAATGTGAGGTGAAAAATGACAGGGTTACAGCCAGATGTGGAGTTTAATTTCAAAAGGTGCAGTCAAGTACTTGTCCACTGTCAACTTTTATTAACTCGTGGAATTTGTTTTTAATCTTCTTTCCTGTAAAGTCAAAGATGTTATTTTTGCCTTTCTTTATCGTTGCATCAGCTAGCAATGCAAAACATTTCTATCTGAACAAACCTTTATTAAAAATTATTTTAAACAGTAAACAGCTGTATTTCATAATTCCAGGGGTACATTCAAGGAGTCCGAGATGTTGGAGTCTAGGATTTGACAACTCTCCTAGCTTGGAGGGCTGAGCTGAGATCGTCATCCATGTAGTGTGGAACTGGAATCACACACAGGCCAGACGGGACAGAACTGGCAGGCTCCCTTTTGTGAAGGACAAACAAGGAAGAAGTTGGATTTTTAACACAATCCCAGAAGCTTTTGTGGGGGGGTTTTGGTGCTAGTCCACAGATTACCAGATTTATTGAACTCAACTTGATAATTTGCCATGGTGGGATTTGAACTCTCAACCTCTGGATTTCTAGTCCAGCACCATAGCCACTAGGCTATCATACCCAATATCTAAATAGGTATATGCAGATATAGATACACACCAACACACGGTTTGGGTTAGTTTGGAGTGGAATTCACTACAGGGCTTTCTCACGCTATGGCTGACAGCTCTTTTACATTAAAAGCACTGTTTGCCGACTAAAAACAGGGTTTTGCAGCATAGTATTAGAAAGCCCTATATGTTATTAGATCTTCTGGTGGAGGTAGTGGAATAATTGTCCTTCATTCACTTCTGCTCCCACCCTCATTCACTTGAGCCTTTCCCCTTCCCTCATGTCCCATGCCACCATTGCACCAGCAACACCCCTTGCTGTCCTCGCCCATCGGGCCTTACCCTGAACTGAAACTGTATAGGACCCCTCAAAGATTGCAGCACAGAGATTCTTTGCACCTTATTTATGAAATATTAGGAAAATCAAACCTATTGTCTTTGACCGCCGCTACAAACTCCATTCCCTCGCCACTGATTCTATCCCTCTCCCTGACCACTGTCTCAGGCTGAACCTTGGCGTCCTATTTGACCATGAGCTGAGTTTGCAACCCTACATCCTCTCCATCACAAAGTCCGCCTACTTCCACCTGCATAACACCGCCGTCAATGCTCATCCCAGTGTTCAAATCCATTCAAAGCTTTGCCCCTCTCTCCCTAGCTCCGTAACCTTCTCCAGCCCTACAACCCTCCGAGAACTCTGCATTCCTCCAACTTTGGTCAACATTGGCGGCTGTGACTTCAGATGTATAAGCTCTAAGCTCTGGAATTCCCTCCCTAAACCTCTCCGTCTCTCTCTCTCCTCCTTAAAACCGATCGCCATGGTCGCCCATTCGAATATCTTCTTTTTTTGGCTTGATGTCAATTTTTGACTGACTGCACTCCTGTGAAGCACCTTGGGATGCTTTGCTATGTTAAATGCGCTATATAAATGCAAAATCTGGTTGCTGTTATGGTGTGATGATATTGGCATGGAGATGCTGGGTAGCAATTATACTGCACTAGCATAATGCTAAACTACCACAAAACGGTTCACTTCTTCTCCTCTTGGGGACAGAATGGAGTTTGTACTTGTATTTTTACAGCACCTTATCACATTGAAACAGATCAAGATGCTTCACACAACTAATTACTTCTGAAGTACACAGACTTAAGCAATAAGACAGCTATTCTGTGCCAGCAACAAGCCACAAACAGTAATGAAATGAATGACCAATTAATCTTATTTCATGTGGCATTAGTTGAGGGAGGAGAGGTGGCCAGGGCAAATAGTGCTGTTGGTCTTTAACATTGACTGAAACCACCGAACAGACAGGCTTCAGTTGCGGAGAAAGTGAACCTCAACAAGAATAGAGCTCTGCCTTTACATGGGCCATCACTAGATGTTGTCCAATCTAAGGAGTTTTTGCCACTTATATATAATGCATTACAAAATTACTGAAGATCAACAAATCCTCAAATTTACACAGCAAATCTTTCTACTATAGTCTTATTATGCTCCACTCCATTTAGCATACCACTCATCCCATTCAAGGATGAAATTGCTTTCAAATAAAATTGAAATAAAAGGGTTGAGGATTGGAGCTTACAATTGATCTGATCAGCTCCTCTGTGTCACATCTAAATAATATTTAAAGACAGCTTTTTTTAAAGTTAGGATTCATGTTTTTAATGTTTCAACAATGTATACCTGCTAAGAATTATTCTTTCTAGAATATAGATTTTTCTTTTTAAATATAAACATTAAATATTTTGGACTAAACCCTTCTAAAAAGATATCAAACTTACACACAAGGCCCTTCAAAGTCAGATTTTATTGCCAATTTAAAACCAATTTTCATGGGTTTTATTTTTAGTGGTAACAAATGGAAGAAAGTTAGACATTAAAAACTTTGGAGAAAATCAGCTCACCACCACCTTCTCGAGGGCAATTAGGGATGGGCAATAAATGCTGGCCTTGCCTGCGACGCCCACATCCCATAAAAGAATTTTAAAAAACTGTGTCACTACACCATAGCTCTAGCTCAATACCTAACTCAGAATGAACGACCGTCATTTACTGTAGTATACAGAATGTAGTCCTCACAGCAGTATCTAAAGTTGATCCTGGACCCCCTAACAAAATGCACATTTTTTTCTTGCAGAAAATAGGTCACATCAGCTTGGCATGTACAGCATACAACATCTGTGGTGACATCACTGTTGCAATTCATGGGGAAAAAAATTCTCTAATTTGGGAGTAACTTATTTCTTTTACTAATTCAGCACCCAAAATAAATCAGTGGTGGAAATTGGTTAAAAACTGATTTTAAAAGGTCCTTACTTATACAGTTGTTTTAAATTACCACCTAGACAGCTTAACAAAAAGACATGATCTTACTAGAAAGGTGACTCTGAAGCATACCTTATACTTAAATGTAAACATGCCCATTACCGACTATTATAAAGCATTCCAACAATTACATTAATCCCGCAAGTTCCAATGTTTCTATGATTCATATAAATAGATTTTATATCCAGAAACAGTAGACTTCAGATTTATTGTTGCACATTTCATCACAATTTCACGAAAAGGACAGGAAAATAGAATTACACCCTGTCGTGCCAGGTGAACAGTTAGTACTGTTGAGCTTTACTGTCTGATTCCTTCTGTGCTGCTGATTCCTGATCTACAGTAACGAACATCAAGTCAACATCTCCTATGATTTCCCAGAAGAGACCCAAGAATGTGCCACATTGCAAGGTACAATAAAAATCAACTACACATTAAAGTCACTTTATTGCTTTAGGTTTTTCTATCTGTTATTCTTGTTCCTCATTTGGGAACAGTAAACCATGAACAGGAAGTTAAAGACTTGTGCAGATGAATTAACACGGGACTAAAAAGGCTGTAGATAGCAAGTTTAGAATTTTATAGTCATTCCCACCCCTAAATTGTGGTGAATTTCTATGGTGATATCTGCGGGGGGATGGAAAATTTAGACTTTACATTAAAAATGTGCATTCTGGTTAATTTTAAGCACTTTTTGACCACACAATTGATAGATCTTTAATCCAAAAACGACTAGATGAAACATACGTGACACATTGGTTTATTAATATTCAACAGACCAACCAGACCGTCACTTCCCCAAAAGCTATCCCAACAGTCACTCTTTTCCTCCCACCCCCTCATTGAAGCTCAGAGCCACTCTGCCCCTCCAACTCCCTCCCCAGGCACTCTGCCCCTCCAACTCCCTCCCCAGGCACTCTGCCCCTCCAACTCCCTCCCCAGGCACTCTGCCCCTCCAACTCCCTCCCCAGGCACTCTGCCCCTCCAACTCCCTCCCCAGGCACTCTGCCCCTCCAACTCCCTCCCCAGGCACTCTGCCCCTCCAACTCCCTCCGCAGGCACTCCGCCTCCTTGATGTCCAGGCTGCAGCTTCTACGTGATGGTGTTGCTTTGTTGTGGGATCCATCTTTGTGCTGCAGGTGGAATTTCCTGAGTTTATAGCAAGACCAGCCATTCTTATGTGCAGTACAGAGTCTGGTTCCAAACAAAGCAGCAGCACAATAAAGTACAACAGAAAATCAGACACATGATATTCAAGCCACGCTTCCCTCCTGAATTCTATAAATATACATCAGAAAACCCACATGATCCCCATAAAGAAAAGAGCCTACAGCCTCCATTGTTTGAACTGATTACATCCAAACCCACCACTCCCATTCCCTCCCTTCCTTAAAACATTGCAAGATCATTACTGACAGGTGGCATTTGGAATGGAAGTAGAGAATGAAGATCAAGGCAAAAAGTAGTTCACCTGAGAGTTGATTTGTAATTCTGGAAAGAAAACTCCACTGGCTAAGTGATTGTTAAAAATAAAGAGAGGGCATGTGCAACATTTTTATTATGTACTCACACCTTCAGTCTGTCAGTAGAGGCTGGTTAGGTAATAAAACACCATGGCTCAGGACAACAACAATTAATTTCATATCCAGGCAGATGTCTGATAGATTGAGAACCAATTGAAGCATATACACAGTATGCATTGTGTGATTTAAACCCCTCTTGCATAACACAGCTGAGTTCATGTTCCATACTCGTACACTCAAAATGTCACGATGCAAACCTTTCACTCGGCAATTTCAGTCATCAGGTGCAGACCTTTTAGTTACCTATGGTATCAGCAAGTATGCCAATTATAACACAGACACCTTCAGACTGCGTTCTCAGTATTAACAAGAGTCAAGAAAATATTGACAAAATGTCACATTTTTGGCAGCTCTGTACTATGATTAATGGCTATCTTCAAGAAAGATGAAAGATGAAGATCATGACCTTTAAACAAAACAAACTATTCCCAAAGCAGAAGAAAAATACTGCAGATGCTGGAAATCTGAAATAAAAACAGAAAGTGCTGGAAATACTCAGCAGGTCAGGCAGCATCTGTGGAGAGAGAAAAGTTTCAGGTCCTCCGACAAAAGGTCATCAACCTGAAATGTTAACTCTGTATTCCTAATGCAGTGTGCCTCAATATAAGGCTATTAAACCATGATTCAAAAAATGTTACCAAAAAACCAGACCAACTTCAACAACTCTCGACAATGCATATTCCAATATTCTTGCACCCCTCCCTAACCCTATGGTTTTCTCTTACTCTACTGGAGGGAGTGACTCAGGCTGGCATGAGGTTCCCTACTTGCCAGCAGTCTTCCAATACCGCATCCAAGTGATCATTCTTTGTGTGTGAACCTTTACAATGTGCGTCAGGGCCCAAGAACTGAGGTAAATGTAGCACTTCCTTTCTATTTGATTGAGACGAGCAGCTAACTCCACACTGACCAAAGATCACAACCAGGACCATATGACTTCATGGCATTTCACAATGCCGGGAGAACAATATACTACAGCATGAGTTGTGGGGCTGGCCTGATATTAGAAAAGGATCAATGATACTTGGTAAATAACTTTGGAGCATGACCATTTGACATATCTTTGAATGGTTGTGTACATTACCACCCCTTTTTATGCTCGCTGCTGTCATAACCAAAGAAAGGGTAATGAGACCTTCCGGTACTGATATGCCCAAACTAAAAAGAAATTACTATTAACTTACCAACATTACCACTCTAATGTAACCTGTGGCCTGACACTCCATTTTCCAAAGAACTTCAATTGATAACTGGGACAGATCTTTTATATGTGTGTTTTAACAGTATTTTGCTCAACACAATGTATTGCATGCATTGGTTTATCAAAATTATAAGTGGTGCAACACCATGTTGGTGACTACACCACAGCATTTTAGCAGACTATAAGCTATATTTTCAAATGACCAAGTTGACGTAGTTATTGAAACTTAAACACAAAGCTCCTCCAATCAGCTGAGCTATACAGACCAAAATGTCTGAAACACTGAATTAGCAGGTCTCATTTAGGGTGGTACAAATGGCTTCGGGGCCCTTGCTGTTGGGGGAAATGAGAAGAATGGAACAGGATACTCATTTCTGATTGTTATCCAACAATCTCTGCTGAAAATACACATTTGTGGACAGTATCAAACTTGGTTACAAAGTCCTCCTCAGCCAAATAGATTGCTGATATTCACTGTCTAGGCTTACACATGAAGAACGGTAGGAGTGGGTGGTTACATATTCCAGCAAGGTGTCAATGCCTTCAAGAGCAGGAGAAAATTGTGGGGCTTGGGGGGGGGGGGGGGGGGGGGCGGCGTGGAGAAGAGGAGTGGGGCTTGAAGGAGGAAAGAGGAATGTTCCCTCATGGAGGTACATGCAACACTTGGGGGTGGGGTGGGGGAAAGAGAAGAGGGATGAGTTCTGAGCCAAGGTGGTCCCAATTTCAACCCTTGATCTGTACCATTAGCTGGTGTCAGCTGGGGTAGCAGCAGTGACACTACAATTGATCACACACTCTCGGACCGGGGTAGAAGCAAAAAACAGCCTGGGTTTTGGTCCCCAATCCCTACCAGGGATCCTAGGTGAATGTCAGGAAAGGGCAGGATTGGGCTTTGCTGAAGAGACATCCCCCCCCCCCCCCCCGGGTCAAATAGCTTGCCCAACAGAATATTAAGGCTGACACATGAAGAATTTCCACTCTAGATGAAGTAGTGGAGGACTGCTGGCTCCCATGGGACCATACACAAACATGAAAAAGCAGTAGGGGAAGATGGGGTTAGATAAAGAGGGGAGGGAGGAGGTGCATAAACACCGACATGGACCTGTTGTGCCGAATGCCTGTTTCTGCGCTGTAAATAATTTGTAACTTTGTAATAAACTGGGGTGGAAAAACTAAGAACAGAGCCATAGTGGGTTCTGGTTAGTGCACTGTTTCACCTCTGAAACTAAAGTTTGAATCTAGACACAAAAGGCATCAACAAGGGGTATGGGGAGAGAATGGGAATATGGGTTTGAGATAGAGGATCAGCCATGATCATATTGAATGGCGGAGCAGGCTCGAAGGGCCGAATGGCCTACTCCAGCTCCTATTTTTCTATGTTTCTAATCCAGCCCAGACTAACATGCCAAAAACACAGGAGTTGTACATGCCATGAACAGAGGCAGTCTTAAACAAGCTCTACTGGGCATAGACCACCAGCGTAAAATTGTTCATTCATTTGGTCGAAAGTGACAGTCACATTCAGAGACACCATAAAGATGGCAGCTGCAGGAAACAGAAAACAAAGAAGGGAATTTCACAGTCCTGGAAGACTGGAAAGGGTTGCCTCATTAGCCTCATTAGTGGTTAACACCAAGATGTTAACATCAGCAACTTGGGACATATGCAAATTAATAGGAGCATTGATTTAAACTCTTTATCTGGCCTGGCAAGCTAAAAGTGGTCCATGAAGACAAACAGCTGTACATTCCTGCAGGAGGGGCCAATCTAGAAGTTGGAGCTAAGTAGAAGGAGCTTTGCTCTGTATCTAGTACATGCTGTAACTGACTTAGGAATAATTGATGCTCAAACTGGATGCAGAAGAATAAAAGCTGCTTCCTACTCACCACTGACATTGTTCATTTGGATCAACTCACAATCTTACCAAACATAGAAAATAAAAACTTAGTAACAAAAAGTACAACACCGTGGATCAAAAGTGGAAGAGTGGACTGAGACAACATTATCGCGCACGGTAGTGCTAAGTGGATGTCAGGCAAATCTCTAACAGTAGAGGAAAAAAGAGTGGGGGTGGGGGCGTGGGGAAGAATGAAGAGATGTATTAATCCCAGGCCATTCTCAAACAATTCTAGCCAGCTGATTAATGATTGCCTTCAGAGGTCAAAACTACTAAGTCTGCTATCAATCAGGAATGTTGGCCAATATACATTGGCTGTGATGGCGTTAATAGTGTCAAACGTACATTTCTCTCCCCTCCCGCGCCCCCCTTGACTGTATTCATGTCCAACATTCCTTAGTGTTTGCAATATGCTTGTCAACGACGCCAGCCTACACTGCAATTATAGTTAGTAATCTGCAATGGCATGCATTCCTTTCCAAAGTTAAAGCACAAGTTTTTCTTAATCACTTTACAGAATATGATTAGCCCAATGTGGCGTGAAGGCCACAAACCTCTGGATTCACCAGGGAAAAGTTTCAAACTAAGATCCCAAAGTATCCAATGCAACACAAGAAATCTGCTGTGCTGCAAAACTGAGCCTTTGCACTGCCATAAAAAGAAATACTTCACATTTATCCATTCAGCATCATAAACAACAACAACATGCATTTATATAGCGCCTCTAACGTATTAAAAGACAAAAAACTCGATTTGTGTCTGGACAGGAAGTCTATTTCATAGTATGGTATTGGCCTTTATATAAACTCAAGTTGTGTTGTGTGAGCAAATACCTGTGTGACTTGTACAGTAACTATTAAATAGACAATAAAGTATATGTTCTCCACAGCACCTGTTAGATTCTTATACGAGGGTATCAACATAGTCCTTTTCTACACCTCATCCCTCCTCGAACCCAAAATGTTTTAATTGATTCACACAAAATTGCTGTATGCAAATATTCTGACTCAGCCATAATGCAACTGGCTAAATATTAGAGCCAACCAGAGAGAGAGGCTGTTGCTGGAAACACTATTCACCTTTACTTCAAGTGGAAAATCCATTGTGTGTGCAGTGGAGGGGAAGAAAATCATTTTTTTAATAAAAAAAGTATTTGTTCCTATTGACCCGAGCAAAGCTGGGGAAACAAGAGAGGCAGAAATCAGACTGTTATGCATTTATTTTTAAAATGTAAACTTATTTGCATTGGGCCCATTTCAGAAAGAATGATCTTCATATTATAACCTTACAGGAAAAGGAAAATAAAAACTTGTATTTATATAGTGGCTTATTGTGTCTCTCAGAAACATCTCAAACTGTTTTACAAAGAACAAATTACATTGTGCTGTTATGATTAGGTGGGTAAATATGGCAGCCATTTTGCACAAAGCAAAGTCTCACAAATAGCATTGAGATGAATGATCAGTTAATCTGTTCCTAGTAGTCTTGATTGAGAAAGAAATGCCAAAAGACAGTGTCCAGGCTGATTTGGATCCCTAGGTATCAATACGAATCATGAACTGGGTCAGATGCCCCCTGAATTTCCAATCAACATCTTCATGGCTCCCCTCTTTAGCAAGGGCATAATACAGCTCTTGGAGTTAACTAACAATATATCCAGTTAATTGGCTTATTTTTTAAGCTAGTAAGTAGATTGGACTAGATCCTAAAGTGATCCTGCCAACAACCTATCATCTGCAAAAATGAGTGCTACAATACTTTCAGAAATGCTTGAAACAAGACACTCCTAGTCTGTTTTTCACTATGTCATCCAACACATCAATGATGAAGGTATGAATAGGATACACCATGGATAACCATGCCACACTCGAGGGGTGGAAGCAGCAGCATGCACTTTTCCCCACTTCTCAAACCAGTTATTTTGTTGCCGCAGTGAGACTGCCTGTTAAGTATTAAATTAGCGATAATCTGTACTCTGGGCTCAAGCAAGAATTAGAGTCTGCCCAAAACTAATATAACTTACATACAAATAACCATCAAATACAATGTCACTTCATTAACTATACTTTCACATTTCAGTAATAATCAGTCATCACCATACATTTGAAGCTTATGCAGACAAAATGCACACTTAAACTCAATTTAGTTCTTTGTGAGTCCAAGGAAGAGAACGACAAAGGCCTCACTGTTCCCGGCAGCTGATTGCTGTACAAACTGAACTCAAGAGACTGGGTTAGTTTTCCAGGACTTCCTGAAACATACAATTAACCCTTTGCTGTCCTCAAGAGTTCTTGGTTTTATTCAAACACACAAATATATATACACCTCATTATGTAGCCCTGAAATTGATACCACTGCAAAATGAAACGGATCACCACAAATGAAGCGTGGAGTGGATTGAAGCAGATTAAAAGAATGGTGATTTAAATTGAGAATCGATCCTGAAAGCCGAAACTCTTTAGCTGTAGTTTAGCCAGAATTAACCGTGCAATAAATGCAGCTGCAATGCCACAATTTAAAAAGTGACAATTCCCATTCTGTATTAGGCCTCCTCATCAATGTCCTGTTTAATTACTGGAGATCCCATGCATTCAATCCATTCTTCCTGCTATCAACTGAATTAGTATAATATTGTTAGCAATTAATCCCTTGCGGTCAGAAAAAAAGTTTTAATGGGACACGTTCCAATTGCTAATGCATTCTCGTCAACGGTGGACTTGTATTTTATGATTTCATTAGAATGCTGAATTGTGCAGCTTTCTTATTGCCAATTATAGTAATTATTTGACGCATTATATGTTGTAAATTCCCACCACAATACGCTTTCCAATATTGCAGGTCCCTGAAAGCCTCAAATCAGTTTACTAGATGCCTGTTCACAGCTTTAAACAGATGTTCATGAATTTTATGCTGAAGCATTCCATCTGGTTTTAAAGAAAAAAATTGTGTAGCTCAGCTCTTCAAATAAAAACACTTCCAACAGTGTCAGCAACTTCCCTAGCAGCAGGAATGGAAGCACCCTTGTTGTGCAGACAACAAAACATCAATAAACCTTTGCTACTGAAATAGTGCTTTTTTTCAGAGCTGTTCCAAGTCCCATTATTTCTGCCCTTGTGCACCCCATGAAACTGAGAGCAATTCCAAGACCCATGAAGAGTCCTAGATTTCGGTCAGTACCTTTAGGAGGCAAGCTTCACATCTAAGCTTGATTTGTAATTGAATTGCATTTACTGTAGTCATAGTCAACTAGAAAATTCCATAGATCTAATTCCATTCGTCTGCAGGCTTTTGTGGACCTAGAATTTAAAAAAAAATACTAACAGATCTCCCGTAGTGTTGTACACAGGGAGTCAAGACCAATATTTCAGGTCAAGCAAGGTAAGAAGGTTGGGATAATTGGATCAAGGCAGGGGAGGGTGGGGAACAAAGGATGCAGCTGGGAGGGGGACAAGAGCAAAGGTGGGGGGGGGGTTGGAGGGAGGAGCGGGAAGGGAAGGAGTTTGATATGTGAAGGTGGACAGGAACGGAGAGAGAATGGGGAGGGGCTCTGGGCAGCAAACTGTTTCAGCAGGAGGTGTGCCTGGTGGAAAACCTTGGTGTGGGGGGGCTCTAATAGCAAGCTGCCTCGATGGGAGCGGGTGAGAGAAAGGAGGTAAACAAGTTCACTTGCAGGGAGGAGGGTAATCCGTGGATCAATGCTGGGCATAGCTGTCTGCATCAGTACTTACTCAGCACTTTAAAGCTACACTGGCACACAGGAAGGAATATGAGACCAGGATAGCCATTGAGAGACACGAGTTCAACATGGATTCTACAAAATTTCCCCCCCCCCGATGCCTGGAAGGAAAAAAGGTGTACTTGTACAAGAGGAAAATTAGGGATATTTTACAAATTAAAATTGCTTATCCTTTCAGAATAGTCATTAGAAACTGAGGTCATACCCAGCAATTTTAATATAAATATACCAAACACATTTCTTAAATTTGCTAAATATTCTGGTTTAATTTCACAGTTCTTGTCAGTGTTGAAAACATTTAGTCACTTGCTGCTTTCCTTTGAGCAGTGGCACTTACAATAAGACTACATCTTGAGTACTATGTCCAGTTCTGGTCACAGACACAAGGGAAACATTCAAGCAAAGAAGAGCCAAGAGAATGATTCCCAGTCTTAAGAGGTCTCAGTTATGAGGAAAGCTTGGCACTTCATTCTTGAGGTGATATCTGTGAGGTGATTTTAGTGGTATAAATTGAGTAGGACAAGGGGTCACAAGTTTAAACTTATAAAAAGATAAATTTAGGACTGTTATCAGGAAGTTTTTCTTCAAAGAAAGAGTGATCAGCAGATGGAATGGACTCCTGGAAATCATTGAAGAACCAATTGGATATTACAATGGGGGAATACTTTAAAGCCATTCTAGATGGAGAGCTAAGATGGGCCAAATGGCCTTTCTTATCCGTAATTATCTTGTGAATGCTATTAGGAGGTAAGTTCATCAGAGTATCCACTAAGCAAGGACTAGAATAAGTCTTGAACTTCTAGTTTCCCCCCCACTCCCTGGTTCTTGTGAGGAAATTCCAGGCCTTGACTGACAATTGATCAGGGGATGCATTTCAAATCAAAAATTCACTGGCCCGGATTTTCCGATCGGAGGCTTCCTGCATGCTTTTACCAGGCGTAAGATTTTTAAGGGTTTTCAGCGGGCGGAGGTTCTGCAGAAAGCGGAACTCTCTGCCCACGGAGGCCCTTCTCCTGGGCAGGCGGAGGATCTGTCAAGACAATTCTTGACAGATCGGAAGAGCCGATTTTCAGCGCATGCGATTCGCATGCCTGAAACCGGCACTTCCGAGGCCCCTACGGGTGTGTACACAGCTCATACACATCTGTGGGGGTCAGAAAATACGGGCCACTGTGTTTGAAACAATTACTCCGTGATGCAGTGTGTTGCAGCATTCCCTAGAGTGGTCCTTAAACAAGACCATGCTCCAGATTCGGGCCCACCCTTTCCAATTTCACTCTGCCCTTTCCATCTTTTACACCGTCCACCAGCTGTGAGTATTAGGAAATCGTGGGCACTGCACTGAAGATACTTCCCGCTGGTAGTGCACTTTCGTGAAATTGGCACCAATTCGAACTCTGAATCAGAAGGTTGTGGTTTCGAGCCCCAATCTAGGGACTTTAACGCATTATCTAGGCTGACACTCCATGATGGAGTGCGGGTGTGCTACAGTGTCAGGTGCCGTCTTTTGTGGCACTATTCGAAGAAGAGCAGAGATCTCTCCTGGTGTCCTCGTCAACAGTTATCTCTCAACCAACACCACCAACAGATGAACTGGTCATTTATGTCATTGCTCACTGTGGCACCTTGATATATGTAAATTCATTACAAACTTGCCTACATAACAAAGACAACACATCAAAAGTTATTCATTGACTGAAGTGCGCTGCGATATCCTAGGGAAGTGAAAGGCACTATATAAATACACGTTCTTAATAACTTATCTTCCTCTTGGGCATTTTAGAGCCCTGTGCTCTGTACACTGACTTCAGGCTTTAGCTACCTCCCCATTTCGCTGCTGTATTCTATATCAGTTGGTGCCATTTATATTTTGCCACTTTCCCTTCAATTTTCAGGTCATGCCTGACTCATTCCCCTTTAGGATAACCTTTGTAATAGTCTGCACCGAGGATTTTAAAGTCTGGTAAAAGGCTATTAAATCTATTATAACAACAGAAAACGCTGGAAAAACTCAGCAGGCCAGGCAGCATCCGTGGAGAGAGAAAGAGAGTTGACGTTTCAGGTCGATGACCTTTCATCAGAACTGGGAAGAGCTGGAAATCAAATAGATTTAAGGCCAGGGTAAAGCTGGGAAAAGGGGGAGGGGATAAAGGAACAAAGGAGGAGATGAAGAGACATTAAGAGACATTAAGAGATATGCAAGGCTAGAGGTGGTGTTAATGTGACAGATTAAGGCTGAATGAAGTGTGAAATCTACTGGCAGAATGAAGGACAGCTGCCAGCTTATAGGAGGAAAAAAAAGGTGGGGGGGACAAATAAAAGGGTGGATAAAATAAAATATAAATGTGATTGGAGCTGAGGTTATGATCTAAAATTGTTGAACTCGATATTGAGTCCAGAGGGCTGTAGCGTGCCTAAACGAAAGATGAGGTGCTGTTCCTCGAGCTTACGCTGAGCTTCCGTGGAACAGTGTATTAGGCCGAGGACGGTGAGGTCAGAGTGGGAGTGAAGCGGTGAATTAAAGTGACAGGCCACCGGGAGCTCGGGGTCCCCCTTACGGACTGAACGGAGGTGTTCCGCAAAGCGGTCACCCAATCTGCGTTTGGTCTCCCCAATGTAGAGGAGTCCACATCGTGAGCAGCGAATACAGTATACTAAATTGCAGGAAGTACAAGTAAATCGCTGTTTCACCTGGAAGGGGTGTTTGGGGCCCTGGACAGTGGGAAGAGGGGAGGTATAAGGGCATGTGTTGCATCTCCTGCGCGTGCACGGGAAGGTGCCGGGCGAAGGGGAAGGGGTGCTGGGGGTGGTAGAGGAGTGGACTAGGGTGTCGCGGAGGGAGCGGTCCCTGCGGAATGCTGAAAGGGGAGGTGAGGGGAAGATGTGTTTGGTGGTGGGATCACGCTGGAGGTGGCGGAAATGGCGGAGGATGATCCGTTGAATGTGGAGGCTGGTGGGGTGAAAGGTGAGGACAAGGGGAACCCTATCGTGGTTCCGGGAGGGAGGGGCAGGGGTGAGGGCAGATGTGCGGGAGATAGAACGGACACGGTCTATTAGTTGTCTTTCTGTGAAAGCATTTTTGAACTCTTGACCTCAGCCTGCTGTTTACACCTCTCCTCCATTTTCTTGGGCACGTCCAGACTTGCCCTGGCCAGTCCTACAAGTGGGGCTTTCCCAGCTTGAGTGTGCCTGTTCTGAAGAAGTGTTACACATGAAACATTAACCTGTCTTTCACTTTTACATGTTGACTGACCTGCCATCCATTTCCAGCATTTTAATTTTAATTACATCAGGTTTCCAGCATTCAAGAGTTTACTTTACAACCTATACACCGCTGGCATAAAGCAGTAAGTAGTCAGTGGGGCGAAGGAAAACTGCAAGATCAGGTGTAGCAATGAAGCAGAATTAGAAACCACAAAGGTTTGGAGACAAATCTAAACTGGCAAATCACTTCACTTATCAAAGCTGGAAAGCAATTCTTCACTAAAATTTTACAGCTCTGGTCTCGGCCCTTTTTGATGGGCTTATAAACAACAACAGCAACTACTAGTTGCAACCTTTACTCACGGCATCTCTTTGATGAAACTTCTGGTCTCATCATTACACATCCTGCTAGAAATAGAGTCAGTCAGTCTGTGGCAATAAGACAAATAAAAACAAGACACTGTTGGATCACGATCAGTGATTTCAAACTTCACCCTGTGACTGGCAGCACAGCAAGATGCTAAAGGGAACTTACATTAATCTCATTTCGATTACTAATACATAGTTATGAAATTCAGGCCCTGCAGAGGGCAGCTCACAAGAAAGATACTTGTGTGGCGGATCGCCACCTAAACGGGCGCAATCCACTTTTCCGTCCGTGGACAATAAATCGGGCACCTTGCCTTTAAGGCGCATGCTGCCTTTAAGGCAAGAAAAAAGGAGTGGGCGTGGGCGTGGCCTCAGGGTTTTGCAGAGAAATGTTGTAGCAGCCATTTTTGACCAGAAGAGTTGTAATAAAAAGCCATGTGTTCCACATATTGACTCGGCCTCAATTCGTGCTTCGCGGCAGCCACAACACTATCCTTTTATTTCAGCAGCAAGAGGAACCGACAATTGATGTCAAATTACAGGAAATCTAGGCCTTCGTTCTTTTTTGAATTCCTTGTATGAAAGCATAATCTAGATATAACTACAGTATTGGATCACAGAAGAAAGAGTTTCATTCAAAAGACAGCCTTGCATTTTATATAATGCCTTGCCATAATTCTGAGGAACATCTCAAATACCGATCCACAGACACAAGGCAAACAATTTATAGCAGCTTTAGTGTTACTTTCATAAAGTTGGAAGCGTAAATGAAATCTTAGCTTTTGAATCCTATCTCGAACAATGTTTTAGAATTTGCTACTGAAGTGAAAGATTGCTGTACAAAAAGAATCACAGTATTTCATGTTGCAGCTTCTTCGGACATAGTCTCCTTAAAAACCAGTTTCAACGAATAAAAACTGATATTTATTACCACTGAAATACATACAAGAGTATTTACATTTTATACAACAGTTTGCCATATGTGTTACAAATTCTTTCCACTTTGGTTTCTGCATTACTACACAACTTGATATGGCTGCCAAGGTCTGCACATAATTTCAGGAGAGAGATTTAGGTTGGCGTTGTACAATACATGGTTGAATCCTCCCACGTTGGTGAATCATGTCACCACTTCCTCAATAAACTATTCATCGCAGCCAGCCCAGCAATGTTCCCAGCCAACAGACAAGCTTGGAGATAAAAGCCTAACTTGCTGGGCGAAGGTTAGGCTTCACCTGTGTAAATAAATGGGGAGCGGTAATTTCAGAACATTGTTTTGGGCGTGGTAGCTGGTAAAGTTCAGGTTTCCCCCAACACTTTTCTTGCATACTGGACTACTGTTTTCATAAATAGTCTAAGCTTCTTAAAAACAAATCTGAAGTGTTTATTCTCTGCTGATACAAGTTAGCGTAACCCAGTTGTAACAATTAAACAAATAACCACAAATCACAGTAAATTGCTTACTAGAGAATACGTAAGACGCTCACTATGCTCTTCCATCATTACAGAGGGCAAAAAAAATTAATACACTGAGCACAGGCTAAACTAGATATACAGTATAACTTCAATGGGGCAGTGATATAAAAGGCAAGTGGTTTAACAGTTAACACATGCATAGTCAATGTGATCTCCTGGACTGGTTTCAATTTCCTGAGGGGGTTGGAGATGAACTTTCAAGATTTTATTTCCCTTTTTGGCCCGGGTTTTTTTGTCTCTCCCAAGAGATTACATGACTGCTGGGGGGTAGAAAGTGTCTTGTCACGATGTTCCAGGCTATGCTGAAGACTTGTGCACCAGAACTAGCCGCGCCTCTAGTCAAACTGTTCCAGTACAGCTACAACACTGCCAGCTATCCGACAATGTGGAAAACTGCCCATTTATGTCCTGCCCACAAAAAGCAGGACAATCCAATCCAGTCAATTACCGCCCCATCAGTCTACTCTCAATCATCAGCAAAGTGATGGAAGGTGTCATCGACCGTGCTATCAAGCGGCACTTACTCACCAATAACCTGCTCACTGATGCTCAGTTTGGGTTCCGCCAAGACCACTCGGATCCCGACCTCATTACAGCCTTGGTCCAAACATGGACAAAAGAGCTGAATTCCAGAGGGGAGATGCGAGTGACTGCCCTTGACATCAAGGCAGCATTTGACTGAATGTGGCATCAAGGAGCCCTAGTAAAACTGAAATCAATGGGAATCGGGGGGTAAACTCTCCACTGGCTGGAGTCATACCTAGCACAAAGGAAGATGGTTGTGGTGGTTGAAGGTCAATCATCACAGCCCCAGGACATCGCTGCAGGAGTTCCTCAGGTAACATTCGCGCCACAGAAGTGCCAAGCAATGAGTATCTCCAACAAGTGAGAGTCTAAGCTCCTCCCCTTGACATTCAACGGCATTACCATCGCCGAATCCCCCACCATCAACATCCTGGGGATCACCATTGACCAGAAACTTAACTGGACCAGCCACATAAATACTGTGGCAACAAGAGCAAGTCAGAGGCTAGTTATTCTGCGGCAAGTGTCTCACCTCCTGACTCCCCAAAGCCTTTCCACCATCTACAAGGCACAAGTAAGGAGTGTGATGGAATATTCTCCACTTGCCTGGATGAGTGCAGCTCCAACAACACTCAAGAAGCTCGACACCATCCAGGACAAAGCAGCCCGCTTGATTGGTACCCCATCCACCACCTTAAACATTCACTCCCTCCACCACCGGCGTACCGTGGCTGCAGTGCGTACCATCTACAAGATGCACTGCAGCATCTCGCCAAGGCTTCTTCGGCAGCACCTCCCAAACCCGCGACCTCTACCACCGAGAAGGACAAGGGCAGCAGGCGCATGGGAACACCACCACCTCCAATTTCCCCTCCAAGTCTCACACCATCCTGACTTGGAAGTATATCGCCGATCCTTCATCGTCGCTGGGTCAAAATCCTGGAACTCCCTACCTAGCAGCACTGTGAGATTACCTTCACCACAAGGACTGCAGCGGTTCAAGGCGGCGGCTCACCACCACCTTCTCAAGGGCAATTAGGGATGGGCAATAAATGCTTTTACCAGGCGTAAGATTTTTAAGGGTTTACATCCCATAAAAACGAAGAAAAAAAAAATGCAGGACAAACTTGATGGACCAGCTGATCTTTCCCTGCCTGTCCTTTTCCTATGTTTGTTTAACAAACCATGCTCATAACGAACACCTGGTTTTAGGGATCCCAAAGGCAAGATCCAATTTTTCCATGAAATCAGCCCTTATACAACAAACACTGATTGACCCGGATACAATGATGGAATTCAAGCTGAGGCTAATTGAAAGATAACCTATTGTAGTGCGAATCCTGCCTGATGTACGCATTAGTTTCCTGATAAGACCATCTGCACACAAACTGCAACAAGGAAACTACAGCCAGGCAACCTGCGTGAAGGCAGAGAGTCAGATCTTCTTTGTCTCTGAAAACAAAACTTCAAACCATCGATGATCTGGACCATAAAGGAAAATCGTAAGCCTCAATCTAAAGAACTCGGTTTAACAAAGGGAATTGTTGCAACCATATGGGCCAACAGAGGAAAATCAACTCCGCTACCGTCTATGATGATCCAGAGAAAACAAATCCGTACTGCGACGCATGCAGATCTTGATGAAGAAGTCTATCACTGGTTTTAAACAGCAAGAGACAGTAACATTCCACTGTCGGGTGATGTGTTCTGCGCAATGGCTGAAAAATTTACCTATTCTTTAGGCACTGAAAACTTCAAATCTTCAAATGACTGGCTGGATTGCTTTAAGCAGCAGCATGATTTAAAATTTAAGACAGTTGCCCGCATAAAGGGAGAGGTTAAAATGGAGGTAACTAGCACATGACATAATGGGATGTTTTTCCATCTCTTATACAGAACATCAGTCCAAGGGACATTTATAACGTCGACAAAACTGGACTTTAAAAAAAAATCAGCTCTTTTGCAATAAAATTCTGGGCGATACTGGTGATGCCTGCGCTGGCACTAAACAAAGCAAGCAGCAAGTTACGCTTCTACTAGGAGGAAACATAATTGGAACCGGTCGTTTACTCACTATTTTCATTGGTAAAGCAGCAAATTCCAGGTGTTTTAAAAATGTAAGGATGGAGAGCAGGTGTGAGAAAATTGTTTTGTGAACAGCTTTAAGCATGCTGGATGGTCTGCAGAAAATGGTGATCAAAAGAAGGATCTGTTAGAGAGGAATGCGATATGCTGGGAATTTCAGAAACATAATTACAGGAAATTGAATTTGAAGTAAACCAAGCCCCTACACGAGGAACTATGAGAGATGAGGACATTATTAAATCAGTGACATTGAGTCGGGGAGAGGAGGACATGGAAGCCACACAACCACTTATCCCTTCACTGGATGAAAGGCAATCGCAACTGTACAAAACTTCGCACAGTTATTACCTGGAAATGAGGATCTTTTTGGATTGGCTAACGAGTTAGAAACAGCGTGCATTGAGAAAAGCACGAATAAGATGAAACAGTGTACACTCTATAGTACTTTTAACAGAATAAAATGATGTTCAATTCAAATTGGTCATTTCTTCAATTTTCTGATGCAGCAAATCGCCAAACCCCACTATAGTGAACACCTCGATATAATAATCTTTTTTGTCAGTCCCTAGGGAGATTGTTATAGTGAAGTTCAACTGTATTTCCATTAAAGCAAAACTCCATCAGACAACACAGCACACAACTTACACAACAGAACTGGGATCAGTCCGTAAGGCACCAATAGATCCCTTTTCACATGGCTGTGTCGTATACACAGAATTTGATGGTGAATTACATAATTCCTCAGAGCCCTTGTTCACCTCTAGCAAATATTAGCGGCAATGTTCCCTCTAATTTTTTTGAGTGCCCCGTCCCTTTAACGGGCTGTGCGGCCCATTCAAATTTCACATTTGAAAAGCTGGTCCCGGATTGCGTGGGACCGGCAGACAGCTGTGCAGCCTGCCTGGAACGCTGATTACTGGCTAGACAAAATAGATAACTAAAGACCATGGGAAAGTACCTGGGTTATAAGGCAGTCTTTTCCTTGGTGCAGTAGCATGACTGCTGATAATGAAAAAGACACTTTAAGATGGGTTTTCTAATACTTTTGCAATCATAGAACATTTGCTTCAAGCAGATGCTTCCCAATTATCCTTGTCTGCTGAATTCAATTGTTAAAAACTAGTTCTCTGGCCTTCAAAAAGAATTCTATATCAGCAAGCTATTTATTCAAAGACGGTGCATCTGTGTTCCATTTTGTAATTCAGTGAAGAGTATCATCTCTATTTTGAACCCAGCTTTTCTCTTTAAAAAAGAGACACGAAAGGAAGGCAAATTTTTGGGTTCTGATGAAGGGTCGCAAGAATTGAAACTTTTTTTTTTACAGATGTTTGTTTACTTCAGCGTAATGTATAGGCTATAGATAAACCCCATGGCATTTCTATATTGTGGCATGAACCCACAAACTTTCTTTTTTGAGGCTGGGTGACCAAAACTGTACAACATACTGTACTACAAAATTGGCACCAAATTGTTCTGACTTGTAGTCCAATGCCCTCTGATGCATCCAATACCCAATTTAACACGATAATAACTGCATCACACTGACTATAAAGCCTGATACATGTACAGTACCTAAATATTTTATATAATTTCTAAATGTTTTTTAAATCTCCCCTTGATTTGCCCTGGAGTCTCCTGTGCCATGAACCTACACTGATTGAGATTAAAGAGTGGAGACTCTGGTCTACTTCAATACTATTCTGTCGCTGGCTGCTTGGAATTGGGTGAAGACAGCTGCGCTGACTCTACTGTTGTGTTTCTTTAAAATTTCCTCCCTACTGATCATGTCTCCACCCTGAGATCAGAAATGCCTGGGATCCATTTTGCCTTTCCTTGCGAGAACATAGTTCTTGAAGATCAAGAACTCACCTTATTGTTGTATAGCATTCAATATTTTACTGTGCCGTGACTCCCTTTCTGATAGTGATACATACACAGTTCAGTTCAAATATTTTATTTGGATGTTAATTCCAACAATTATAACTAAAAGGCTGAGAATTAATATGTTAACCTGGGGAGGGGATGTTAAGGGCAGTTTCTGGGTACTATAAGTTCAAGTCCCACTCCAGAGGCTTGAGCACAAAAATTCTAGGCTGACACACCAGTGCAGTACTGAGGGAGTGCTGCACTGCTGGAGTTGCCGTCTTTCAGATAATACGTTAAACCGAGGCCCCATCTGTGCTCTCAGGTGGACGTAAAAGATCCCATGGTACTATTTCAAAGAAGAGCAGGAGAGTTATCCCCGGTGTCCTGGCCAATATTTATCCCTCAATCAACACCTAAAACATATTATCTGACCATTATCACATTGCTGTTTGTGAGAGCTTGCTGTGCGCAAATTGGCTGCCGCGTTTCCTACATTACAACAGTGACTACACTTCAAAATGTACTTCATTGGCTGTAAAGTCCTGAGGTCGTGAAAGGCACTATATAAATGCAAGTATTTTTCTTTCAAGTAGATTATGATTGAATATTTTGTGTGTTGAGCTCCCAATTACTCATGTTAACATAACAGCATTCACTGGCACACAATCCGTATCCAATTAGCCTGGAGGCATGGTATTTTAAGGTAAGATTTTGATATTTGACCTTCAGGTGCCTCCAAATTTTAATTTTCTCTCTCTTACTCTTGTCACCAGTGAAGAAGCAATTTTCCAAAGAACAAGGAGCTTCCAGCTGTGGTTTAAAAGCCAATTGATAATTGTAGGGCTTTAAAAACAAAAGTCAGATCATCTCACTAATCTAGTAAAAAGCGATAAATTGATAACCACTTCCATCAATATGAATTCCCTAAGCAAGGGTTGGGGCAGTTGACTAGCTACTGCTGTTGTGCTCCCTTGATGTTGCTCTGGAATTAATTGTTGAGTGTGCTAGGTTAACTTTGTTCCTTGAATTATTCTCTCAGTGGGGATGTGCCTCACCTCCACAAGACACCTTCCCCCAGACAGTCCAACTGAGATCGCTAACTCACGGTGTGGGAAATTGTAGGTGTAAACCTGTGTTCCAACACTCTAGTTCAGCGTGTTGATATGCCAGCAGATGGTGTCACTGGCCAGCTGTCACTAGTTTATTTTGGGGATAGGTTCTTCATTGCATGATCAGCAACTCTACTTTTCCCAAGAAGACATGTTATTTATTTTTTTTAATTAGTTCAAAGATATTCTTACCAATGCACACAAAGTATTGGCACTTATCAAGTAAATTTTAATGAATCTGATTATCCTCTTATTTGATGCTGGGAACTTAACAAAATCATCATCTAGCTTCAGGTAATTGGGGTTCTAACTAGTCAAGGGGTCTGTTCTCCCTACTGAAAGCTTCATTTGCAAAACATTTTTGCCTTCCCCTTTTTTCTTTTCCCCTTTCCCTCAGGGGAAAAATTGGGCAGTCCACACTCTTGCAGGAACCCTTTCTGGGAGAAGGAAGGGAAATGCACTGTGAAACTAATGCTGTAGCTATTTCCAACCATTGCATAATGCTGTCTTTGGTATAAATGAAGAACATCCATTCTCTGACCAGAGAATTATGTCTATAGGCTTTTTGTGGTTTTTGTGGTAAGTGTTTTTCCAGCTCCCATCTTCTTGCATTGCAATACTTCTTGTACCTTAATAGTTTTTATTACTGACTTGCAAACTGGGAACTAGATAACTCACGCAGTGGTGCAGTCTCTCTTTGTGCAATACTTTCTACTTCACTAACCCATAAAGCAATATGTTTAGCTGAGCACCTTTTGATTGTCTTCAGATTCCTTTGGTTAAACAGTCCCTTTCCATAGGACTAGAAAATGAACCAATTGAGACTGTTGCAGGACAAGGCTCAATCGTTTTGAAATCAGCTTGCCCTTTGCTTAAACATACCTTTTCTTTCTTATGCCTGCAAGGAAGAGAGCTTCGTGGAATTATCACAATAGCTTCATTGGTTTAAAGAAAACCTATCCGTCTTTCTAGAATTTGACCTGCACACAATGTTCTGGCAGTTAATATACAAACTTCAGCACTGACGTTTACGTTGAAAATTGAAGTAATGTATTTGAAGGCTAACTGTTGGTGGTAAACAGCAAGTCTCATTAGTGTGGTGAAGTGACCAAAGTAACCTAGCCAAGATAGTACAGCCCCCTTCTCTATCCACCCAGTGGTGCGTAATACTGGACGTTGCCCCAGAAATCTGTGGTTTTCAACAGCACTGAAAAAAGGTCACAGTGATTGTTTTCTCAACCAGTTAGTTTTTAAAAAGCAAAGGGAAACTCTCAACTGTGTTACTTCAAAGTAATTGGGATGACAAAATTTAGTTTTACATTTTTTTAAATCACCTGATTGACTTATGAAAAGTCCCTGAGGTCCCTCAATTTTTGCCATGAACCAATAGAACCTCAGCAAATGCCAAGTGTTGACATTGGTGTCAGTAAAACATCAATAATTACTGAAAAAATAATGAAATGCTCACGGTCCATAAGGAAGATTTTTTTTTAATCTCATGGTCGTTTTCTGGATGAATTGCATGACAGCTGCTTCCAGTCACTAAATCGCTACAAAATAATTGTACCAATCCTGTGAGTGAAGCCTTTCTTAATCCAGCCATGTGCCCATTCTGACTTTTTAAACAAAGAAAAGACCAAAGAAATCCTGAATTTGGGGAATTACTAAAAATATTAAAACTTGGGTGGTGGTGGGGGTTTGCAAAAGCTAGAAAGCCCAAATAAGAACATAAGAAATAGAAGCAGGAGTAGGCCATTCGGTCCTTCGAGCCTGCTCTGCCATTCAATAAGATCATGGCTGATCTTCGACCAGCTCTTTTCTTAAACATACCTTTTCTTTCTTTCTTCGACCTCAGCTCCACTTTCCCGCCCTATACCCATATCCCTCGATTCCCTTAATATCCAAAAATCTATCGATCTCTGTCTTAAATATACTCAACGACTGAGCATCCACAGCCCTCTGGGGTAGAGAATTTCAAACCCTTTGAGTGAAGAAATTTCTCCTCATCTCAGTCCTAAATGGCTGACCCCTTATTCTGAGACTGTGACCACTGGTTCCAGACTCCCCAGCCAGGGGAAACATCCTCCCTGCATCTACCCTGTCAATTTCCCTCAGAATATTATATGTTTCAATGGGATCACCTCTCATTCTTTTAAACTCTAGGGAATATAGGCCTAGTCTACTCCATCTCTCCTCCAAGGACAATCGCCTATTCCCAGGGATCAGTCTAGTGAACCTTGGTTGCATTCCCTCTAAGGCAAGTATATCCTTCCTTAGGTAAGGAGACCAAAACTGTGCACAATACTCCAGGTATGGTCTCACCAAGGCCCTATATAATTGTAGTAAAACTTCCTTACTCTTGTACTCTAATTCCCTTTGTAATAAAGGCTATCATACCATTTGCTTTCCTAATTGCTTGCTGTAACTGCATGTTAACTTTCTGTGATTCGTGTACAAGGATACCCAGGTCCCCCTGAATACCAACATTTCCCAATCTCTCACCTTTTAAGAAATATTCTGCTTTTCTATTTTTCTGACCAAAGTGGATAACTTCACATTTCTCCATATTATATTCCATCTGCCGTGTTCTTGCCCACTCACTTTGCAGCCTCTTTGCGTCCTCCTCACAGCTTTACTTTCTCACCTAACTTTGTATCGTCAGCAAACTTGGTTACATTACACTCGGTCCCCTTATTTAAGTCATTGATATAAATTGTAAATAGCTGGGGTCCAAGCACTGATCCTTGTGGTACTCCACTAGTTACAGCCTGCCAACCCGAAAATGACTCATTTTCTGTCCGTTAACCAATCCTCAATCCATGCTAATATATTACCCCCAATCCCATGAGCACTAATTGTGTGTAGAATCATGGAAATTTACAGCACAGAAGGAGGCCATTTCAGCCCATCGTGTCCGCGCCGGCCAACAAAGAGCTATCCAGCCTAATCCCACTTCCCAGCTCTTGGTCCGTAGCCCTGCAGGTTACAGCATCCCAAGTGCACATCCAAGTACTTTTTAAATGTGGTTAGGGTTCCTGCCTCTACCACCCTTTGAGGCAGTGAGTTCCAGACCCCCACAACCCTCTGGGTGAAGAAATTTCCCCTCAAATCCCCTCTAAACCTTCCACCAATTACTTTAAATCTGTGCCCCCTGGTTTTTGACCCCTCTGCTAAGGGAAATAGGTCTTTTCTATCCACTTTATCTAGGCCCCTCATAATTTTATACACCTCAATAATGTCTCCCCTCAGCCTCCTCTGTTCCAAGGAAAACAGACCCAGCCTATCCAGTCTTTCCTCATAGCTAAGATTCTCTACTCCCGGCAACATCCTTGTAAATCTCCTCTGTACCCTCTCTAGTGCAATCACATCTTTCCTGTAATGTGGTGACCAGAACTGCATGCAGTTCTCTAGCTGAGGCCTAACTAGTGTTTTATACAGTTGAAGCATAACCCCCCTGTTCTTGTATTCTATGCCACGGCTAATAAAGGCAAGCATTCCGTATGCCTTCTTAACCACCTTATCTACCTGGCCTGCTACCTTCAGGGATCTGTGGACATGCACTCCAAGGTCCCTTTGTTCCTCTACACTACTCAGTGTCCTACCATTTAATGTGTATTCCCTTTTCTTGTTAGCCCTCCCCAAATGCATTACCTCACACTTCTCCTGATTGAATTCCATTTGCCACTGTTCTGCCCACCTGACCAATTTATTGATATCTTCCTGCAGTCTACAGCTTCCTTCTTCAGTATCAACCACACAGCCGATTTTAGTATCATCTGCAAACTTCTTAATCATACCCCCTATATTCAAGTCTAGATCATTGATATATACCACAAAAAGCAAGGGACCTAGTACTGAGCCCTGCGGAACCCCACTGGAAACAGCCTTCCGGTCACAAAAACACCCATCAACCATTACCCTCTGCTTCCTGTCTCCGAGCCAGTTTTGAATCCAACTTGACACTTTGCCCTGGATCCCATGGGCTTTTAACTTTGTGACCAGTTTGCCATGTGGAACCTTATCAAAAGCCTTGCTAAAGTCCATATACAGAGGTGTAATAACCTCTTGTGTGGCACCTTATCAAATGCTTTTTGAAAATCCAACTACATCACATCCATGGGTTCCCCCTTATCTACCCTGCTAGTTACAACCTCAAAAAAGTTAATAGATTTGTCAAACATGATTTCACTTTCATAAATCCGTGTTGACTCTGCCCAATCATATTATGATTTTCCAAGTGCCCTGTTACCACGTCCCGAATAATAGAATTTAGCATTTCCCCTACTACTGACTAAATATAGCTAATGTAGAGACAGAATTAACATTTCAAGGAACGTTTTCCATCAGTGGTGAATCTAACTTTATTTGCAGAGCACTTGCGTTTTTGAAAAAAAGGTCTCATTTTATTGCTTTTTTTTGATGAGTCTATTTTCAATTTGGGGGCTAGTGGTAATCCAGCTTAATGCAAAATGCCCAAAAGAACCTTTTTGTCTAATAGCTCGACCTTTTTAATTTTATGTAATTATTATTTACTTTAATGAAGGAGGAAAAAATTATTGGTAATTTGCAAAGTAATATTAGACTTTCTTTGCACGTCCTTACTAGATGTGAATATCCATGTTGTTTCTGGATATTTTTTGTTTTCGCCTTTGCCGACTTCCACATTTTAAAACTGTCTGTCCGCACATTTTAAAACTGTCTGTCCGCACAGTTTACTCAGACTGGTTTTCAACAACTTTCCTTGACCTTCCCCTTTTGCTTACATTCTTCTGCTTCTGATAATTGAGCAACTATGGGGTCTAAAATAAAGCAAAAGGCAGCAAAAAAAAACCTTCAAAGTGCCTGCTTTAATTTCAACTGATGCATATTCTAATTTTCCATCTCTCTTATCCACTTCCCCACCCTAGCACTGACCGTTAATGGTGTACTGTTCCAGTGGTGCTCACTGCCCTCTGGAAACTCATTCATAGTCTTTCTTTTATGTGTGTGCCAGTCTTTCTTTTATGTGTGTGCCAATGAAGTATTGGCATGCTATAGAATTATGGTGGGTATGAGTACTGCAGCTAGGCCAGTTCTCCTTTCTCTCATTCCTAGCATTTGCACGTGCACACATATTCCAACAGAAGCTGGTGGATTTCTCCTCCCACCCAGTCTTTCCCCCAGTGTAGATGTGAATGGAAGGTAGATTTTAACTCTCGGGTGACTAGCTGGCAGAGCACGTGGTCCGGCTGGCAAGAAGCCTGGTTCATTTTGAGGGCCGGGCCGAGCCTCCTGATCATGCTGCCAGTGAGCTGCAAGCCCGCATGGGCATCCTGTGCGACTCACTGGCTCTGGACGTGTGCAATATCAGGCACCCTGGAGGCCAGCAAGAAGGTAGGTCCGGGGCTGAGGGCAACAGCCCATATTATTCTTGTAGAGCCCAGGGAGCACTCGTGTACCTTTTAGCCCCACAAAAGTACATTTTCACTTGCCGTTTTGGGGGCTCTCCCTCTTCGCTGCCCAGTATAACTGGGTGGAGCGTGCGGTGGACCCAGTTGTCCCTCGACATTCCATCGGGTTCCTATGTCCTGATATTGCCTGATTCAGGCAGACACCTGGGCTACCTAGCAAAAGACCACAATAAATATATATGGCAGCGTAGCAGGAACGTGGCAGTAAGTTCACCACAGCGATTTTGACTCCACTACTGTCCCATTTCTGCTGAGCAGGGTGAGTTATAATGGCCATTAGGTCTTCAAACCAGAATATTCACTCTGTTGTGACAGTGGCAGGTTGGAGATCTGGGTAGTATCTTGACTTCAATTTCATTCGCCCTCCCTTTAGAAATGTCCTTGTCCATGTGTCAAAATGCTATCAGTGGTTACATGCTGAAAATACTAACGAATTTCCCGTTTAGTTTCTACTGAATTTCTTTTTGTTCTTATCTGTTAGTAAAAGGAAAATGTTATTTTTTTTGGTATGGTAAAAAATTGTTGACGCCACTTTTCACAAGCTTGTCAATCTACAGAAAATGATGACTTTTTAAAAAAACTTTTTATTAAGATGCTGAATAGTTCCAGGTATTTCTGCTGTAAAACCAATTACTTAAGTGCTTCATGTAGCTAAAGAATATGCAGAAGTTTTTTTTTACAAAAGGTGACAATTTCCCATGACCTACATCCTAGGGCTCTATAAGAGGTGGCTGCAGAGATAGTGGATGCATTGGTTGTGATCTTCCAAAATTCCATAGATTCTAGAATGGTCCCAGTGGATTGGAAGGTAGCAAATGTAACCCCGCTATTCAAGAAAGGAGGGAGAGAGAAAACAGGAAACTACAGGCCAGTTAGCCTGACATCAGTCATCAGGAAAATGCTGGAATCCATTATTAAGGAAGTGGTAACAGGGCACTTAGAAAATCATAATATGATTAGGCAGAGTCAACATGGTTTTATGAAAGAGAAATCGTGTTTAACAAATTTATTACATTTTTTTGAAGCTATAACTAGCAGAGCAGATACAGGGGAGCCAGTGGCTGTACTGTATTTGGATTTCCAAAAGGCATTCGATAAGGTGTCACATAAAAAGTTGTTACACAAGATAACGGCTCATGGGGTTGGGGGTAATATATTAAGATGGATAGAGGATTGGTTAACGGACAGAAAACAGAAAGTAGGGATAAACGGGTCATTTTCAGGTTGGCAGGCTGTAACTAGTGGGGTGTCGCAAGGATCAGTGCTTGGGCACAAACTATATTGATGACTTAGATGAAGGGACCGAGTGTAATGTATCCAAGTTTGCTGGCGATACAAAGCTAGATGGGAAAGTAAGCTGTGAGGAGGACACAAAGAGTCTGCCATGGGATATAAACTGGTTAGGTGAGTGGGCAATAAGGTGGCAGATGGAGTATAATGTGGGGAAATGAGAGGTTATTCACTTTGGTAGGAAGAGTAGAGAAACAGAATATTTTTTAAATGGTGAGAAACTATTAAATGTTGGTGTTCAGAGAGATTTAGGTGCCCTCGTACAGGAATCAGAGAGTTAACATGCAGGTACAGCAAGCAATTAGGAAGGCAAATGGCATGTTGGCCTTTATTGCAAGGGGGTTGGAGTACACGAGTAAGGAAGTCTTGCTACAATCGTAAAGGGCTTTGGTGAGACCATACCTGGAGTACTGTGCACAGTTTTGGTCTCCTTATCTGAGGAAGGATATACTTGCCTTAGAAGCAGTGCAACGAAGGTTCACTAAATTGATTCCTGTGATGAGAGGGTTGTCCTATGAGGAAAGATTGAGTAGATTGGACCCATACTCTCTGCAGTTTAGAAGAATGAGAGATGATTTCATTGAAAGATATAAGATTCTGAGGAGAATTGACAGGATAGATGCTGAGAGGTTGTTTCCCTTGCCTGGAGAGTCAAGAACTAGGGGGCATAGTCTCAGGATAAGGGATCGGACATTTAAGACAGAGATGGGAGGAATTTCTTCACTCAGAGGGTTGTGAATCTTTGGAAATCTCTACCCCAAAGGGCTGTGGATTGTTAAGTCGCTGAGTATATTCGAGGCTGAGATGGATAAATTTTTGGACTCTAGGGGAATCAAGGGATATGGGGATAGGGTGGGAAAGTGGAGTCAAGGTCAAAGATCAGCCATGATCTTACTGAATGACGAAGCAGGCTCAAGGGGCAGTATGGCCTACTCCTGCTCCTAATTCTTATGTTCTTATTTATGGAGGAAGGGTCTCTAGGTTCAAAGTAGTCTGGTCTTCTACTGGGAGAAGAAAACCAAGTGGGCCTGAAGACAATTAAATGTGTCAGACTCTGTAAAACTGAGTTACATCTAAACTGGACCGTACTATATTGTGATATGTTAAAATACCCAATAAAAGAAAATGCAGCCTATTTTTGGAATAGAAGGGAAGGTGGAATTGGGTAATTAGTGTGGTAGTTTTCTCCCATTAACTTGAATAACATAACTCAATTTAATTCGTGATTCTTCTCATGACAGATTAGAGTTGAGGAATCTGAATTGAGAGCCCTGGCCTAACAAGCATTCTAAAGGTGTGTGTGTACGTCTTATATTTAAAAAAAGATGCATTTTGATGTCCATGCTGCATTGTGTGGCTTTACAGAAGCTATGCCTTCTTGTAAGTTGAGCTGCCCCAGCTGTATCAGTATTATGGACAATGTGGGACATGATATCTAAACTGGGGCTTTCAGACAAATTCTGATAATGCTGATAAAAAGCAGCTGACTGGCATTATACAAATCGTTGTGTTCTACTCATTCAGTAACAAACTGCCATTCAGGTGGGCGAATAATCTCTTCATGCTTTGCTTTAATTTTGTTAAATAAGGCCAACACTTTTTTTTCTCAGCCTTGCGTTAATAACTTGTTTTCTCCTAATTTTATTTGCTTGGAAATGATAAACCCTGGCATCGGTGTGACTTGGAGAGAGATACCGAAGTATCAGTTTGAACAGTTTCTCTGGCCGCATGGAGAAATTTATTTAATCAGAACTGTAATGATTACTAAAAACATAAACATCATAAATCATTTTAATTATGTTAAGTGCCAGCAGCTTTGCATATCCACAACTGCCTAGCTAATCGGTGAACTGGGCGAAAGGATTTGATTGAAAAATGCCTGGGGACAAAGCACTGCCCCTCCCCCTTGTTGAAATTGTACGGTTATTGATTAAGCTTAAGCTAAGGTGAACATAATGAATTGATTTTTTTTGATTTATAAGATGTGCCTCATTTTGACCTTATGCTGTGCCCTTGGCTTATACATGTGCTGCATGTTACACTGCTGGGAAGCCCAGATACATTGCCATGGTTTTTCAGAATTTTGTCTGATTCACAAGTTTTTTTTTACTTTTTAAAGGTCCGCCACACAGAACGTGCCAATGAACTAAATGGCACCATTTTAAGTATGTTATAAAAAGTGCAGTACATCATTCATGTAAGTGATTTGAAAGTATTTCTCTATCTGTACTTGCCAATGGGGAGGGAATGTTGGGCTTTGAGGGTAATGCATCAAAGCAATAAATCTTGCTTACTCAGAAAATTGTATTTCTTGCTCTTCTCTTTTTGCCCCCTCTAACCTTTCTAATTGAAAATATCTATCCAGTTTTATTTTGGTACTGTATTTCTCCCATCATTTAATACTTTGTATACAAATGTAACCCAAGCTCATTGGTCAGTTCTCGTAAGAAATGGACATTTGACATTTTTTTTTTAGACACTCATCATATTCAGCGAGTGTAAAAAAAGAGTCAAGTACAAATATTTAATGATCACATGCATAGGTGTCTCATGCCAATATATCTTCATTCTGACTTCCTCCATTGTGTATTATTGAACAGAATGAAGCACACATGAAGCAAATACTACTTAAAAAAAAACTTTCATTAACTCTATGAAATTGCTTTTCACCCTTGGAGTATGCTGCAATAGCAGATTTGCACTATTTAAATAAAATTTTAAAATATTGCCTCACTTAGCTGACTGTAAATGGTACAGCACTTTTACAAATATCTGTCGTTTGCCTCCACCACTGCTCAGTCTAATAGGTAGCAGAATGAGCTTGTGGAGCAAATACTCTCATCAGAGTGCAATATATACCTAAAATTTTGAAAAATTTCTTCAGTACTTGTGCATTTGCTGAGCTATAAACAACTAAAAACACCCATTCAACTTGGCTTTACCACAAATAACGAGTAGGATTTGAGAAAATTCACTGACATCACGCAACGCCAATAAATCTGGGCCTCTGCCAGGCATTCTTTGTTGGTATTTTATGTGCTTGTTTGCAAAAATGTTGAAGAAAACATGAGCATGCTGCAGTCGGACAGCAGCCACCCCACTAATCTAATCCTGCGGTAAAGTCTTTGCTAATCTCTCTAGCATTGTCGTATCTCATTTTCACGTATGTGGCTCTGAGGTTATGGAAACCAGATTAATGAGAATATTAATCACAGTGACTGATGTTGTATATTTCAGAATATGACATCTCATCATTTCCAGGTATGTAAGCTATGCAGTGTACATCTTGGTAGACATCCCAGATAATGAAAAAATTTAATCCACTTTAAAATAACATTCTTTTATATTAATGCTGTGACCAAGGCATTTCGGGTTATGACTTAACAGGAAATGGATTTTCCCTCTCATTTATTTTGACCCATATGATGGGAATTTTTCATTTATTTTCCCTCCCCTACCCCCAGCGTGTACGTATTGAAAGCTACTTGAAACTAACTATCCTTATGCAGAACCTGAAAGAAAGAACTTGCATTTTACAAATTGGAGATGCTGTTTAGCACTAAACTCTTGTAGATCAGTGCATTCTGTTTTACCTGCAAATCATAAGGTAAGCAATGTTAAGAGAAAATTAAGTCAGTCAAATCTTTTACTGTTGAATTTTTTTGTAGATTCTGGTCAAAGATTACTGCTTTTTATAGCATCATGTTTGATTGAACCATGTGCTAAACATGGAAAAAAACAAAAGCTGATACAATACAAAATTTTATCTACAATTTAATCTTATTGAGTACAAACATTACAGAAACATTTTTGTGGAGCGAGCGGGAAGGTGAATAATTCTGTCACTTCATCAGTGATATTTTAACACTACCAAATCTTTTCCCCTTTCCCAAATGCTGTTGGGTTATAAACTGTCAAAACTGAAGTTGAGTAGTTCAAGCAGAGATTATTGTATCTATTAAATTGGATAGGTATTTGAATAGAGGAAGATACAAGGTATGGGAAGGGAGCAGGGCAGTAGGATACGTTTTGGGTTGCTCTAGGAGAGCTAGCACAGACATGATGGACTGAGTGGCCTCTGTTTGTACTGTAAACATCTGAGGTTCTAAAAGGGAGAAAAACTGATCCAAAGTAAAGTGATTGAGAGACCACCTGAGACCCCAAAGTGGTTGCCTGCGTATCCAAGGACTGCAAGTTTTTATAAGCCCTAATGAGATCTACTAAAGGGGTCACTAATAATATTCCTTTCCATACCCAAACTTCTGACTTCCCTGATTATATGCCAGAGCAAAGGCTGTTTTATCTCCAGCCTGCCTACAGGCTGTATCCCAGGCCACTACTTTTGTGACTCTTTGAGATTTGTCTCCAGTCAAGACACAAGAGAATAAACACTTCAGCTGTCAGGAGCAGCTCCCAATAAATACACTGCAGTAATTACCAACATTGAAGTGTTGTCACACTAAAATCAACTGGAGCAAATTGAGTCATTAAGGAGTATTTTAGCCCCATTTACACCTCCCCCTGCCACCACCTCCACTCTAACATAATGAAATCAGTTGATTTTTGACTCTCTCCTGTATCATCAGCATCTCACAGGCGAGGTATTTGTGCATGTCTGACAAATTTGGCTTTTACTTTCCTCAGGAAAGTGTTAGGTTTTCATACATCATAGCTGCGGATTGATGGCGGTAGCTTTGCAGTAATTTTAATGTGAACATATATTGGAGGAAGGGAAGACTGATTTGGGAGGTTCATTTGTCTTTTCTCTCTAATTTTCTTTACCTTCAGGAGACAATATTGGCATTGCTGCCAATTGGTCTTATTGTACTTTGCCTTAGTCCTGCAGGAGCTTTGGTGAGGAGTGTGGGGAGCTTGAAATTCTTACCTGATGTCCATATGCATACTTTCTCCCGCCCCTTCGTGCACGCACTCACAAGCTCTCTTCCAGTTGGAGTTGCTGTATAGTGAGTAAAAGCAAGTACCCTAGCAAGTTGCAGTGTTCCTATTTGGTGCTGGCTGATAACAAACCGGGGTGATCAAAACTGGACCCATGTCTGTTTGGCTCAGAAACTTCCTGGTAAAACATGATCCATTGGAGGAATTGTCGACCAGCTCGGTAGACTGGGGCTTGTAGCAAAAAAAAAGCTGTGGCAGTAATAACAGCAGCCACAGTGCTAACTTGCATTTCTATCGCGCTCTTCGTGTGCAGGAAGATGCATCAAAGTGCTTATTAGGAGAACAAAATGGGACATCAAGTAGGAGGAGAAAAATGTAAAGGGTTGTGGTGGGAGGGAATCTAACCCATAATAGCAGGGAACATAAACAGTTTTACCAAGTTGCATGTTATCCAGACCCAAAGATAAATCCATTCCTATAACAGTACTGTGTGCTAAACTCACCTGCAATCTCCAACTGAGCATAGCTTCCTTTACCATTACCAAGACCACGTTCTTCTACCTCTACAACACTGCCCACCTCTGCCCTATGTCTTCCTCTCTCCCCGCCACAAACTCTAGTCCATGTCGTTAACACCTCAAGGCTTAACATCCCTAATGTTCTCGTAGCTGCCCGCCCTGCCTCCAATTCTCCACAAGATTCAACTCAATCATAATGCTCAGCCCGTGTTGTACAAAGTCCTGCACTCCCATCAACTCCATCCTCTCCAAGCTCCTCTGGCTCTCTGTGCCCTAGCAAGTTAACTTCAAAATCCTTGTTCTCATTTCCAAATCCCCCCATGACCGTGCTCTGCTACACCTTAAGAGATCACCTCCTGCCTTACAACCCATCTAACACTGGGCTTCTCCTGGCCCCCACTCCCTGTGCTCCAACATTTGTGTCTGCTTGTTCAGCCAAGAAGCCTGCTGCTCTCTGGAACTCACTGCCCAGCTCCCCCTCTTTTTAAAAACCTCTCCAAACTCTTGTCTTTGATTGTAGCTTTGGTAGATCCAGCTTGTTAGGTATTAGACCGAGCTGGCATGGTAGCAGGGGTAATCTGATTGGAAAAATCTGAGTTTCCTGGGTAAACTAAGTTAGGACAGAATTTAATTTTTTCCCCCGCCGTTAAAACTTAGGTTCTACAATTGGAGGTTTTGAAAGGTTTTGGATGAATTTTCACAGCATTACTTTTTTTTTAGCAACAGTACTCCAAAATATATATTTTTTGATTCTAAAACCCTTTTCCTCTGACTCCTGTCCCCTCCTTCCCTTCTTCTTAGCACTTGAATTTGTGAGTTAAATTTATTCTTGACTCTGCTCACTGCGATGCCTTTATCAGGTTCATTCTGTCAGTAGATTTAGCTAAAGGGTGAATGTTCTTTTTCCCCAATGTCCCACCCCTGCCCGCCTTAAATTACAAGATTAATTTATCTGATCAGAATGGACAGTTAGAAATATTTAATTTTACATATTTAAAAGCTACATAATGTATCTTCGATTAGATATACTTGAAAGAAAAAATTTGCAGGGCTTTGAGGAAAGAGCAGGGGAGTGGGACTAATTGGATAGCTCTTTCAAAGAGCCGGCACAGGCCCGATGGGCCAAATGGCCCCCTTTTGTGCTGTAGGATTCTATCTAAATAATTATACCTATGTGCAATTAGACTGGTTTCAGAAGTACCAAGAAATTTCATCCCCCGCCGCCCAAGCAATTCCGTCTTGATGTATTTTTGTTCCAAAATGTGTCACTGCTGAAGGAAGTAACGTGTAACTGAGCAGATTGTTGAATTCTGTAGATGTTAGCACTGTGTAGTCTGAGAAAATAATTCTATTCAGATGGAAATGAAAGGGCAAGTAGGAAAGTAATTCAGTCTTATTGAGGGAAGAAGAGAACAAAATTATTCTAAACGTTTTTATAGCTTGAAAATACTAAAATTGTATGATTATTACAAATTATTACTAACCTACAGCTACAACTGCTATACTAATTAATCCATTAACAGCTTCGGTGCAGTAATGGTGAAATAGTCCAGTTTTACAGCTGAACATACTCCGAACCGGATATCTTGGTGTTCGGGCCATTATCTTTTCACGACATAACGTCTCCTATTCAGTACAGCAGTTTGTTTTAATTAAAGAAGCCTGGCGAAGTAGAATGTATTTATCACATACATAGGCATCCAGGCCACACAAAAATCTTGGAGATATTTTTGTGTGTGCAAAAATTGAATTGGTTTCTGATCGACTATCCAGTGAAAAAGAAAGCACTTGAAGTGGCAGCCTACATTAGTATTTAGTAACGGCGTCAGTCGTGGCTCAATGGGTAGCACTCTCGCCACTGAGTCAAAGGTTGTGGGTTCAAGTCTCACTCCAGAAACTTGAGCGCAAAAATCTAGTCTGACATTGCAGTGCTGCACTGCCGGAGATACTGTCTTTCAGATGAGACGTTAAAACGAGGCCCCATGCGGTGGACGTAAAAGATCCCGTGGCACTTTTCGAAGAAGAGCAAGGGAGTTCTCCCCGGTGTCCTGGCCAATATTTATCCGTCAATCAACATCAAAAACAGACGATTTGGTCATTACATCATTGCTGTTCGTGGGACCTTGCTGTGCATAAATTGGATGCTGCATTTCCTACATTACAACAGTGACTACACTTCAAAAGTATTTCATTGGCTGTAAAGCACTTTGGGATGACCCAAGGGCGTGAAAGGTGCTATATAAATGCAGCTCTTTTTTCTTTGTTTATCTGCTTATTTTAGAACCTGTAGTGGGGTTTCTGCACTGACGGTTGGTTCAGTCAGACTTGTTGAATAATGAATGTGTTGTGTTCCAGTCTCGAGAGTGACTTCAAAGCACAGTGTATTTTGACCTATAAATGCACTTCTTTTTCACACCTACTGTAGATGTAAGAATGAAGCCATTAAAGGGCAGGAATTCAGTCGAGTTTGCGTATCCTTGGCATTTCTGACAGTTGTTGCAACGTTGCCAGTAGTTTCAGTAACACAAAGTCATTATTTATGGTTCAGTGAGCAGTATCTTTTGCATCATTAGCCTATTTTTCAGTTGGTACAGTGTCATTTTGTCTGTTTTTGTAGAGCGTACAACAGGAGATGCAATAATTTCCGAGCCTTAAAAAAAATTGAAGCTTATTACAGCCAAGCTCAAATTTCTTGCCTGCAAGTAAAATATTTGGTATTTAGATGGAAACGTAAAGCATCTATTATTAATAGTTAAACTTCCAAGAGCTGTTAAGTTCTGACGGTCTGCATATTTGTGCAACAGAGGTATGTATCAGGTTTGTGTATTCATGCCACTGACCTTTGCTCCTAGCTTCTGGTTCTATAATTGGCAAGGAGCCAGAGGTGAAGAGTCGAAGGTCAGCACTGTGAATGTACAAGCTGTTCATTCTTGAAGTTAGTTTCTGCTAGTAAAAGTTTAATGTCTTCCAGTTGACACCAGGGTGTGGGTGGTGTTATAATGCCTACATGCAGAAAAAATGTAGTGGTGGAGTACCACTGCGAAATCTGAACTCCACGGCATCAGTGTTGGTGCAGCATGATGATGTGTCAAAATGCACTCGACATCCGGGGTGGGATATGGCTTCACGCCTATCATTGCTTCTCTTTTTAATCCCACCCTCCAACTCAGCTACTGATCTCGGAAAGGAGAAATCTAAGCATTTGTATTCTTTTCTGCAGTTGGAGACAAGGATTTAAACACATTGATTGGCTTTTCTTACTTTTTAGCGTAGTGCTCTTAAGTGTGTGTTCTAGAAAAATCTTGATGGCAGTTTTTTCTGGGTGTGGGTCAGGCACAAACTGTTTAAAGTATATTGCTAAATGTCAAAATCATAACCACATTTCTGTAATTTGACACTTTGTACTTGAGCTACCCTATGTATACCTCAGATATTTTGAGCAACTCGCTTCCTGAAGTGAGCTTTAAGAACACTTGCGTGACTGTGTGGAATAATTCAGTAAAAACAAGAAAATGCTGGAAATACACAGTACGTCAGTCAGTATCTGTACAGAGAAAAGGCAGGTTATTACATTTTTTGACGTGTATCCTTCATTAGTCTGAAGGGTACATGTGTGAAAAGTCATAACCTGTCTTTTCTCTTTACAAATGCTGACTGGTCTGCTGTTTATTTTCAGCACTTTCTATTTTTATTTCAGAATGGCAGAGTTTGCAGTTTTTATTCTTTAAGAATAATTCATAGAAGTTGTGCTTAATTTACAACTCATACAGATTGATTATGCGAAGCTTTATGTGCTGTTTCTCGAACTGTAAAATGCTCCAAAGGGGTTAAGCAGCAGCTGTTTCCCTGCGGTTTGACTGAGGTACCAAAGTGTGTATCTGTTTTTTCCTATATATGACACAGGCTGCCAGTAGTAAGCAGGCGCTGCCACTGCTACATGTATACCCAGATCTACAAGTAGAACTGGTTGAGTTTTCTTCTTTTTCACACATCTCTTTCTGGTTCTCGGTGATGTACAAGGACTTTGTGTCATCTTTTCTTACCCAAGTTCCTGTGAGCTCATTGACCCACAACCCAAACCTGACTATTAATATTCTGTAGGTCAAAGTGACTGCATGTTGTTGTATCGCAGACTCTTTAATGATGCCTCAGAGGGATACAGGGCAGCTTTTCATGAACCTCGGGTGGATTATTGAGCTGCCAAAATGCATTATCCAAAAAGAAATGCAGGTGTAATAAGTGAACAATGCTGTGATGTGATGTGATAATCTTACACTCAAAATGTTTTGCATCTCATGCCTTTCAAATAGATTTTTGGATTATCTGCCTCTAGGAGGAATATATTTTTTCTTACAAGGATGAATGTTAGATTCATTATGTTCTGAGACAGTTTCTGTGACATTGCTTATGTGCTATTCGTATGTTTTTTTTAAAAAAAAAGGGCAAGATTACTGGTGCATGTTTCTACTCCTGGCTCCTCAAGCTGAAACCGTACCTGGGAACCAACACTTTGAAGATTCAAAGTGGTGCACTACTTTATCGTATGTGTGATTTGTGTAGAATTTAATTTTAATGTGTCCAAATGTTGATTCACCACAAATATAAGTGCTTCCTTGTTTAAATTGGTAAACGGAGGTGATGATTATCATGGTGGGGGTGGGATAGTGTTTATCCACACCATGGGTGGGTTTAGTACAAGATAAACCCAACAACTTAACAGATTGTAGATTTGGTTTTAAACAAATTAGAGAGCGCTTGGGGTTCATTATTCTTATTGGATCAGGAGTTTATTGTACTATAAATTAAAATGTCATCACATTTGAAAAAGGATCAATCAGAATTTGAAAACAGTGTACTGTACATTGAAGTGTTAGTGCAATAGCCAGTTACAGCATTTCTAGCTTTTTTCTCATGCAATCTTGTTCTGCTGTATAAAGTTTATCTTTTTAATGTGCTGTGTTTAATTAAAATTTCAAACTACAAATATCAATCATATTGGCAATGTCCGTACGAAGGAAAAAATTACAGTTATGTTAAAAGGTGTCTTGTTCTTTATCCTCCCTTAAAATCTGGATTTTTCAACTCCTTTGTAGGGCTAATTGTTAATTTAATTTCATCAATGGTAATCATGTTGATTGACTGGGGTTTTCTTTCTGTTTGAACTATTTCAACCTAAGCAGCTCTACATCAGCAAAAGCTTTCACAAAATGTTTTGGATTTAACTGTGATAATCTCTTTCACCATCTTAACATGGATTCCCAAGTTGAAAATCTGCCAGAAAAAATGAGATGCCTAGAACCCCATTGAAACCAGAAGACTGCAGATAAGTCTGAATTCTTTGTGCAGTAATTAAATAAATTAACCTCAGGTCATGCAGGTTTCCTTTCCTCCCAGCTAGTCATTCTTCTGATGTGAGCTAAATATTTTATTAGTTCCTTTTGAACTGGTACAAATGAGATACAGAAAAGGGCACTGCTTGTCATTGAATTCATGTTAGTTCTTGTGAGGTGTATGTTAACAAAAAAAAGAAAAATAAATATTTGTCTTTCCAGGCATTATTACTTCATATGTAGAGCATGCTGGTAATTTTACAGTAATTGATAATGTAACCTATGGTTCCCAAAGCTCTCTACCACTGGGGTTTTTCCTTGTGTCATGTCTGGGTCTGTTGTAAACTAATTGATAATTGATTGCTATGATTAATTAACAACTCCATTATCATTGCATCATGTGACTACCAGGATGGTAGACGGCGAACTCGATGACTTTGGTCTTTTTTAGTCTAGCAATTCCTATGTTCCTATATTATTGTGCCAAGGAGGCAGCCATTTCATTTTTTTTTTACAAATTGTTGTTTGCAGTAATTAACTTAAAAGGGCAAAGAATAGTGTTTAGCAAAACACTTCAACCACAGTTCTGCACAAAGGAGGGGGCACGGTGCTGTGATGTGGCCTTGTCAGGCACTGTAAACTTGTTTAACTCTAAGATATTTAAGAACTGTATTAAAAAAGATTACACTAGCAGTTAGGACATCGGTTGTACCTGTAGTTTGAGCTACTTGCATCAAGAATGGCAGTTGTGAAACAAAGTTTCCTCATCAGACTGTTCCGGAAATTGTACCGGACCTACCTCGAGCCCCTCCAGTAACCATATTTTCCCCAAAAAAAAGCCTGACCCATATAATATGAACATCTGGGATTCTGGTTGTATGTGTGCAACAATCAATATTCTATGATGGAAAATGTCTCTTTCTTTGTGTAATGCTGATTGTGATATACTCCACGGTTACCAGCGCAAACCTTCAAGTGAAATATTTTAAATGTTGCTTTATTTTTACTTTCCAAAAATAGCTACTAATCTAATGTCTTTTTGTGCATTTTCAACCTTCACATCGTTTACTCTTACTACTCAGTTTGATTCTTACAACCTAGAATGTGTAGAAATTTCAGTGATTTACAGAAAATCTTAACATTGGAACTATGAATGAGCATAGATGGTTGAGGCGGTTATGTTTTATCAATGAAGCATGATAGAACTATTTAAACCTAATACATGCTTTTACTGCAGAATATACTTGTTACTAGGCAACTGCTTCTTCGCAAATTCAGTATTCATTGGAAAGTGTGCATCATGGAGACGGTTGTAAATTCCCACTTTAAATATGAAAAACGCAGCTGATCATAATTCCAGTTATATCAAAAGCAGATCAAAGTAAGTGATTCAGGTAAATTCAAATTAGGGTACATCACATCATGTATAGATGGTGGATAAATCTGCAATGATCTTTGTCGCGAATTAATCAATTTTGTCAGCAGACTCACAGAAAACTACCCAAAAGATTACTGTATTTTCCCCCAAAGAGCTACTCTTTACTAAATGTACTTGTTAATCTCTATTGTATTGCACTATTATATTACAGAATAGGATGATAATGATATACAGGCTGTTTTTAAATGTTATCCTCTCTCAGGCTCGGCATCTATGCAACTCTGAGCCTCTGTGTCATGGTCACTAACACTGTCTGAGGATCCAATTAAAATAAGCAAATCTTTTTGGGAAAGCCAATTTCCAAATGTTGGCAGAGGCTGCAATTTCTGCTTGTCCATGACACTGCATGCAAGCAATTTGGTCACCAGGCTACTACTAGTTCGCATATGGTCAGGGTTTTTTTGTTGCCATTAGTAGTGACACTAAGGACACAGAATTGCTGGTTGCCAGAATTCAGGGGAGGCTGAGCACAGTGGAGTGAATGTAATTTAGCAGCTTCAGTGTACATTTGGAGGCTCTTTACTCAGAATTTGAATCTATTTGAAGAAATGTACTGCATTAGACCTGTAGTTTAAGATTGGGCTTCACTGGGACAATTATCAAGTGTGCCAACCCACTTGCAAGGAGGATACCAAAACCTTTGACAAGTGCCTTCTCTTTCATATGCAGTAAATTGCAAAAGCCTATCTGAAATTGAGATTTTGAAACAAACAGTACCAACATAAATTCCAGCAATTAGTTCAGGTGCAACGAAACAATCAATATCATGGGGCGTTATTCCAGAGAATGTAACGCGGGAAGCCCTGCTATTCCTCGACTGCCTTGCACTTCTGGAGCTGGAATGGCCCCACATTTGGCTGAGGTCTAGTGTAGGTCTAACTATAGGTTTTCTCCCATACTGTCCAACATGAGAACAAGTACATTCTTAATCGATTTGTTCTGATTTCTTACATCATTCTCCCCCCCTCCCCCCCAAAAAAAATCATTAAAAATTGGCAGTTGACTCCTAGCTGTGATTTAGATATTTTTGGATAGATTTCTATTTTATTCACTTAAGTTTCTAAATGGCCTTTGTGACTGTCCCTCAGTTTGATTCTATTCTATGGCAACTATCATTTTTTAAGTAATGTTTTAAAAATATAAGCTATTGATTATTTCTGGAGCAGTACTTCAAACAAAATGTACACTTGACTTTAACGTGCATCAGATTCAATGGTGTTTATAGCCTGTCAACGTGGTCTGTGGCTATAATAACACGAGCACCTATTATCTGCTGAATGGGCTAATACTGTTCTGCAACAAAAGGCCAGGGGATGAGGAATTTGTTTGCATATTTTGAAATTGCAAAGAAAGTTTAGGATTGAAATGGGTAATTACATCTGCAATCTACTACTGTAGAATTGGGATTTTTGATTTTGTGGAATTTTTCCCTTGTTTAAAAAGAATTTTTCCGGGTTTTTTTCTCCTACTGTAATGCAGTTGGAATTTTTGTCTATCCTCGAGCCATTTGTTGTATGGTTTACACATGTCAAGGCTGTTGATCTAAGGGATTTCATTTGTTCTTGTGTTTTGCTTCACCCTTAATATGCACTTGGGTCTAAAACCTTTCAAAACTGTGGCATTAATCCTGAGAATTTTTTCCCAGCAATGCATGGATCTGAGAGTTTGGCTTGCAAGAAGAAACTAGGGTATTAGTCAGCTTTACTCAGACATTGCAGATTTTAAAAAGGCCCAGCTGGTGTTTTAACATTCATTTTTTCTTTCCTCAAGCCGTCAGATTTTTGACTTGCAGCATAGCAGGAATGACTAAATAACCGCAATAATAATTGGAGGTCTGCAGTTCTTTTCTACCATGTGTGGAATTATGTATATTAGGGGCAAATGCTAGGGTTGGCATTATGAGATGAAAGAAAAATACTCTGCTATGGACTTCTGTCAATCTATTTAGGACTATCCAATTATGCAGTTCAAGAAAATGAAGAGAATCATCTTGAAATGCCAAGTTACTGAAAGCAAATGCTATTTCACTATACTCTACCTGTAAATTGGTTCTGTCACATTCTTGCTCTAAATTTGAAAGAAAATAAGTCTTGGTGACACACTGAGAAGCCATGCACAGCTGCATGCTCATAACAGCTTTGATAACTCAAACATCTGATTCCAGTAGAATTTTATGGGGGGAGGGGGAGGTGGGATAGTTGCAAGATGGGATAGGGGACTGAGAATGCAGATGCTTTCTTTGCAAATGTTTTCTTTGATAGGAATCACTTGCTCCATTTCCAGCTGGAATAATGTGAAGATTTGCTGCCTAGCTGGGTGTTACAGTGTAGTCTGTTTAGGAGACGCCTGTATCTGAGTACAGTCATGATCTGTTTTTATCACGTTTTTTCCAGTCTTAAGGATTTGGTCATGAGCGGTGCAAGGTGATCGATTTCTCCTAAAGTATTTGAGACAGAGGGGTATGTATAGTTGTTAGATTGATTCCTGGGATGAGAGGGCTGTCCTATGATGAGAGATTGTGTAGAATGGGCCTATACTCTCTGGAGTTTAGAAGAATGAGAGGTGATCTCATTGAAACATACAAGATTCTGAAGGGGATTGACAGGGTAGATGCTGAGAGGTTGTTTCCCCTGGCTGGAGTGTCTAGAACTAGGGGGCATAGTCTCAGGATAAGGGTCAGCCATTTAAGACCTAGATGAGGAGGAATTTCTTCACTCAGAGGTTTGTGAATCTTTGGAATTCTCTGCCCCAGAGGGCTGTGAATGTTGAGTCTTTGAATATATTCAAGACTGAGACAGATAGATTTTTGGACTCTAGGGGAATCAAGGGATATGGGGATAGGGTGGGAAAGTGGAGTTGAGGTCGATGATCAGCCATGATCTTATTGAATGGCGGAGCAGGGCCGTATGGCCTGCACCTGCTCTTATTTCTTATGTTCTTAAAAGTATTTCCTGCAAGTTATCGATTAAGCAAAGATCTGCTGCCATCTGATTTGGTTTGTGGATTTGAGCACTTAGAGACTGACTCTCGCCCAGCAAAACAGATGATTATTGTCCTTAATGGTTGCATTTGATTGACATCCACAGTTGATCTCCCCGAGGGATTTCAAATTATTGTGCAGCTTTTAATATTTGAATCTGATGTTGACTCATTAAAGCTTTTGAGACTGGGTAATTTTCATTGTTTCGTAAACCTGCAACAATTGCAAAAAGGCAGAAAATCAATTTTTAATATCTTCATAAGCTGAAACCTAAATGTAGGTTTCAATATAAACTCCTTCTAAATGGTATTTAGATTGCGAATAACCACTGCTAGGATCAAATTAGAAGGCTGCGGCACACTTGATGGGTGACCAGCTTAGGAATATTATCAGAACACACCCAGTGTGTACAAATGCCCTTGAACGTGCACTCAGGTGTTGGGAGTCCATATCTTCCCTTACGACGGCTATTATCAACACACAAGTTGTGCTGTGAGCATTCTAGATACAACAACAACATACATTTATAGAGCATATTTAACAGCAAAACATCCCAAGGTGATTAACAAGAGCGATATCATTAAAAACATTTTTGACACCGAGCCACAGAAGGAGAGATCAGGACAGATGACTAAAAGCTTGGTCAAAGAGGTAGGTTTTAAGGGCCATCAAAGGAGGAGAGAGGTAGAGAGGCAGAGAGGTTTAGGGAGGGAATTCCAGAGCTTAGGGCCAAGGCAGGTGAAAGCATGGCTGCCAGTGGTAGAGCGATTAAAATCCAGGATGCGCAAGAGGCCAGAATCGGAGGAGTGCAGAGGTCTGGAGCAGGTTACAGAGATAGGGAGGGGTGAGACCATGGAGGGATTTGAAAACAAGGATGAGGGTGAGGATTTTAAAATTGAGGTGTTGTCTGACTGGGAGCCAGTGAAAGTCAGCAAGCACAGGGGTAATGGGTGAACGAGACTTGGAACATGTTAAGATATGGGCAGCATTTTTCCCGCTAACCCGCACAGTCATCTGCAAGGTCCCACGCAGGCTGGTCACCGGCTTTTCAATTGTAGATATCACACACGCACAAAAATGTGAATGGACTGCACACTGGGGGAGGGAGGCCACGCAGGAGGCAGTGCCGCTTACGGGGGACGGTGATGGGCAGTAGAGTTTTGGCTGAGCGCAAGTTTATGTAGTGTGGAAGGTGTGAGGCTGGCCAACAGAGCATTGAGATAATCAAGTCTAGAGGTAACAAAGGTATGGATGAGGGCTTCAGCAGCAGATGAGCTGAGGCAGGGTCCGAGTCGGGCGATGTTACGGAGGTGGAACTAGGCAGTCTTGGTAATGGAGCAGATACGTGGTCGGAAGCTCATCTTGGGGTCAAACACCAACACCAAGGTCGCGAACAGTCTGGCTCAGCTTCAGACAGTTGCCAGGGAACGGAGTTTGTGGCAGAGACCAAAGACAATGGCTTTAGTCTTCCCAATATTTAGTTGAAGGCAATTTCTACTCATACAATATTGGATGTCAGACAAGCAGAGACAGTCGAGGGGTCGAGAGGTGGTAGAGAGATTGAGCCAAGTGTCATCGGCGTACATGTGGAACCTGATGTGTTTTCGGATGATATCAGGGTAGCATGTAGATGAGAAATAGAAAAGGGCCAAGGATAGATCCTTGGGGGACTCCAGAGGTAATAGTGCAGGAGTGGGAGGAGAAACCATGGCAAGTGATTCTCTGGGCCTGAAACTTGATTGGAGGGATTCAAACATGGATTTGTGGGTAAGATGGGCATGGATTTGGGAGGCGATACCATGCTTTTAAGACTTTGGAGATGGAGCGGTAGTTTGCAAAGACAGAGGGGTCAAGAGCAATGTTCCTTGTAATTTTTTTTGGCGCCATGCAGCCCCTTTTAAGGGACTGCACAGGCCATTCAAAATACCACGCATGCGCGGTTTTTGCATCGAAAAGCTGGCTGCGCGGGATGCCTGCAGCACTGTACAGACGCACAGCTTAAAGGGAACATCGGTCAAGAGTTTTTTTTGAGGAGAGGGGTAATGATGGCAGATTTAAAGGCTGGGGGCAGTACCTGAGGAGAGGGAACCGTTAACAATATCCGCTAACATGGGGCCCAGGAAGGGAAGTTGGGTGGTCAACAATTTGGTTGGAATAGGATCTAGGGAGCAGGAGGTGGGTCTCATGGACACAATGAGCTCAGAGAGAGCATTGCAGGAGATGGGATAGAATCTAAAGAAAGACATGAGTTCAGGGCTATATACAGTAAACTCTTGTTTAAACAGCACTTAATCATCCGGAATACTTTAATAACCGGCAAAATAGATAACCAGTAATCTTGCCGAATCCATCCAGCACTCGTTTTGCCGAGTCCGAGTCTCCCGCGGAGGCCGAGTTAGTCAGTGGTTTTTATTTTTGTTTGTTAAAAATTGCCTTGGTAGGTATACCTCTCTGTTATCCAGAATTTTTCATCAACCGGCACCATCCTGGTCTCATAGGTGCCGGATACGAAAGATTTTACTGTATATAATATATATATATCTCAGGAAGAAGTGACTTTCTTTTAATTTCTTTGTGTGAATTGAGACCAGGATTGTAATTGGAGTAACTTCGCAGGAAAAGTTAATGGCTGGGGGATGATCTTTACTGAAATATCATTGCATTTCTAGTGCTGCTGTGTGCATTTGATTCCACTGCTGCCTAAGTAATAAACTGTCAGGTGACAGTCTATGAATGAGGAACACACAAAACAGAAGTGGTTGAACAGAATGTGTAAAATATTTGCCTGTGAACAGAGAGGAAGAGGAGTGAGAGCATCATAAATAAAGCAGCTTTTATATTGGTGTTATTTTGGAATTCAGGAGCTGTTTACACTGCTAAAACTGGCTACCAGTGACAGGCTAGCCCTGTGAGACTGACGCCGGGTAAGGGGAGTCAGATTTAATAGTGTGGGTTCCAGGAATCAGCTCACAAGTGCTGATCTCCTGCAATCGGAATGAAAGCAGCTTATAAAGTGTAACCTCTTTAGGAAAACAATTGTTTTTAACGGTTTAGCAAATAATTTGTTTTGAGATTTTCTGAAACTTGCTACACCCCACATGTACTCACTTTTGGGTAGGTAGGAAGAGGGTCAAATTTTGTTGCAGTCATTTTTCTTTTTTCCTTCCCTCCATTGAACAATCCAGTGTTCAAATCAATAAGACAATCTGGATGGCAACAGGCCTTTCCTTATGGATTGTTTTCAGGGTAATTTTTTTTAATGAATCGGGAGACCTCATTATCTCAAAAGTTAAAAATTCATTTTGGGAAATCAGTTTACAGCACATAATTTCTGGTGCAATGTATTGCCACAACTACTGCTGCTAATCCACAAATAGTGCCACCAGAACCCTGGGTGCCATGAATTACTTCCCCGCCACAGTTCCCTGTTCTTTATATGATTCTTCACTCAGCCAACTCTACTGTTCACTTCACATAGTCATTGTACATTTCTGTACCGTAAAAATTATTTGGACTCTAATCTCAAATTATCTTCTCCAAGATTTCTTAATTTCACTGGAGACTTTGAGGGAAAATTGGAGGGTGTGTTTACCCAGGTTGTTCACTGACCATCCAGCAATGAGTTCAGACTTCTTTAGGTAGCCTGGAAGTAGACCACCCATTTTGGTTGAGAAATAGTATGGCGAAAGAACCTGAAGAAGTGGGAGTAAGGTGACTTACAAATGGCATATTCAAAAAAAAAAATGTCTCCCCGGATGGGGAAGTAAAAGTAATAAATACATTTGTAACCAAGTTATTTTGTCCTCATTCATGCTTACTGATCTTAGGTCATTACACAGTTAAAACTATTTATTAAGTAGCAGTTTGTCATCTCTTGTTTTTCTCTGTCAGCTTAGTAGCACCTCTTGCCTAAGTCAGAAGGTTGTAGATTTAAGCCTCACACAAAGACTTTAGCGTGTAATCTAGGCCAACACTTCCAACACAGTGTGGAGGGAGTACTGCATTGTTGGTGATGCATTCTATCAGATGAGACATACAAGTGAACAGAGAAGATTCCATGGCAGGGTGTTCTTCCGGTTTCCTGGCCAACATTAAACCTTCAAATAACATTGCCAAATCAGATTAATTGGTCATTTATCGCAGTGCTTTTTGTTGGACCTTGCTGTGCACAAATCGGCTTTCACGTTAGCCTAAAAAACACTTAAAAATTAATTGGCTGTAAAGTTTTAGATTGCGCTGTGTACACTGAAAGCATTTTATAAATGAATGTTCATTCTTTTCTCGCTTCCTTTTGCTCTTGCCCCTTAAGCTCTTTCCTGCTCTTTATTACTCTTCTTTGTCTCCACTCTTTCTCCTCTCTCTCAATTTCTCGCCTCCTGAGTGCTCTTGCTCTTTCTGTCTCTTCCCCCCCCACCCCACCAGATTATTGAGCTATATCTACATACCATTTGGTGGAGAGAAAAAATATTGCATGTTTCAAACAAATCCATTATATATCGTATATATTTTTCTCTGAGTACACTAAGTACTTAGCGTGGAATGAAAGATATGTTCTGTTTCAATGCAAAGGCATAGCATCTGGAATTATTGTTAACTTATTGCCTGCAGCCATTTTCACTCTCGTGATATATACACAATATTGATACCACTACATTAGCCTGATATTTTATGATGGAAGTATGTTGAATCATTGCTAACTACTTCAGCACTAAATAATCTATTTGGTAAGCAGCCCGCTGTGATGCCTGGTGCAAGCAAAAATCCATATGGCACTTTCTGTAGATGTGTCCTCTTTTGGATGCTGTAAGATCATCCAGCATCTTTTCTTCTATTTCATTGTAACCACAGTTGCTTTGATTGTACTGTGAAAGTAGTTTCTTTGGTCAAAATACTCGAGCAAGTGCTCCCACTGTGATGATGTCAGGTTGTTGAATGCCTTGACATTTATTACAGGTTATGTCATCCTACTGGAACTGATTGTGGTGTTTTTCCACACATGTAATTGTCAGCGATTAGATCTAACAATATAGGTGTTGACATTCCAAGCACCCGGTCATAGAGGGGATAAGTAGTTGCCGCATGGCAATAAGCAGCTTGTAAATGGTCAGCTCGTAGTATTACTCCTCAATTCCTTTGCTATATGTTTATAATAAAGATCCAAATGGGACCAGTGTTTTGTAATTTTTGCACTAAGTATAATTGGCAACTTCAGTAAATGCTCATGGTGAGTTGGGGGATATGGTCCTTTATAATAAATAATAGGGCTGTTACACCATGAAATACACAATGAAACATATAACGCTAATACCTAATAAATCAGTTATATAATAACTTCATGTCTTATGGCAGTTCTCAGGGACAAAAATATTACTTAGAATTTTACAGAACAGAAACAGGCTATTCAGCCCAACAGGCCTATGCCAGTGTTTATGCTCCACACGAGCCTCCTCCCACCTTACTTCATCTCGCCCTATCAACATATCCTTATATTCCTTTCTTACTCATATACTTAGCTAGCTTCTCCTTAAATGCATCTATGCTTTTTGCCTCAGCTACTCGATGTGGTAGCGAGTTCAACATTCTATTCTAATCTCTATTCCTGTAACTCACTCTCTGCTCCTTTCCCATTGTTTCACTCTATGTTGCTGTCTTTCTGTATGCATGTGTTGTGTTCTTTCACTTTCTCTTCCCTCCACCCCCACCATACTACATAGTTTTTATTGTGTATTCCTATTCTATTCTACCCTTTCTCTCGCTCTTTTTGTGAATGGTTCCTTCTCTCCATTTCCCTTTTTTCTGTAAGTATCAGCCAGTGGCTCAGTTGGTAGCACCTTCGCCTCTGTGTCAGAAAGTTGTGGGTTCAAGTCCTACTCCAGAGACTTCAGCACAAAAATCCAGGCTGACACTCCAGTGCAGTGCTGAGGGAGTGCTGCACTGTCGGAGGTGCCGTCTTTCAGATGAGATGTTAAACCGAGGCCCCGTCTGCTCTCGCAGGTGGACGTAAAAGATCCCGTGGCACTATTTCGAAGAAGAGCAGGGGAGTTATCCCCGGTGTCCTGGCCAATATTTATCCCTCAACCAACATCACTAAAAACAGATTATCTGGTCATTATCACATTGGTGTTTATGGGAGCTTGCTGTGCGCAAATTGGCTGCCGCATTTCCTACATTACAACAGTGACTACACTTCAAAAGTACTTCATTGGCTGTAAAGCACTTTGGGACATCTGGTGGTTGTGAAAGGTGCTATATAAATGCAAGTCTTTCTTTCTATCTCTGAAGGTGTCTGGTGGTCACGCATGTTCTTTTGCTTATGCAATGAGCTTTTTATGTTTTATGTCTGGCAAGACCCAGGGTACAAGGCAAGATGGCAGCTATCATGTAGTGGGTAATGTGATCAGGTGAGAATAAACTGTGTAATGTGCAGGAGAAGCTAAAACAACGCTGAGTGTTGGGCCTGGTTCTGAAGTGTGGGGATAGAGTGTATTGAGGCAGCATAGGATTCTTACAGAAAGAAAGTTGAATTTGTGTAGTGCCTTTCATATTCCAAGGGTGCCCCAAAGTACTTTGCAGTCAGTGAATTACTTTTGAAGTGTAATGTTACATAGGTAAATACAGCAGCTAATTTGCACAAAGATAATTAAATAAATGAACAGTTGATATGTTTTGGAGGTTTGATTGAGGGATGACTGCTGACCAGGACACTGGTAGAACTCCTCTGCTGCTCCTTGAATAGTGCCATGGGATCTTTTGGGTGCACCTGAACAGGAAGACAGGTTTAATGCCTCATCCAGCAATACAACACTCCTTCTGCACTTCACCAAAATATCAACCAAGGTTATGTGCTCATTTCCTGACATGGGACTTGAACCCATGACCGTATGGCTCAGAGGAAAGGGTGCTACCCGAGCCAAGCTGACACTAGCTGGTAGTAAGTGGACAGGCTGAAGCTGGAGTGAGCAGCCTGGGATGTACCACTCAAGAGGGTTGGGGGTTGAGGAGGAGAGCCAATTTCTGAAATCAGTGAGCACAGGTGGGGTAATGTTGGGTTTGGCAGGCTGTCAGGAGGGGTGTAGGCCAGCAGAGTCCAGACCAGGATGCAGTGGCTGATTTGGAACCCAGGATAGGCCAGCAGAATTGTAAGGATTATCAAATGTCCAGAAACCAGTCAGAAGGAAGATCTGATACTAATTTTGTAGAGATTGAGAGCATAGCGGAATGCTTGCAGCCTGCGAGTCTAGTGAAGCTCAGTGGACAGGATGAGGCCCAGGTTGTGTATACAGGAAGTGCTGTGTTATCAGATGAGATGTTGAACCAAGGTACCTGTGTCTAGCCCTGTGGCTACATTCCTCTTAATTACATGTGCCATTAAACTTGCAGCAACACAGAAAACTGGATTTAGATTTTGTCCTACAGACAGTTTTTAGATTTTTGCCTGTTGAATGCAACATGGTTCAATTTGTCATACGTGCTCTAGAGCCTTTCACAAGCTGGATTTGTCCAGTGTGACCCTTCATTTCTGAGAGCCACCCAGTCACGTAATTACATTTGATTTTTTTGTTTTTTGTGGGCCAAAACTGCTCAATGCTGGGTATCACATTGCAGCCTCCAAGTATGTACATACTACAGGAAACTCTCTTTTAACCGGCACCCAAATAACCGGAAATCTCTCTTAACCGGCAAAATTCTTGAGTAGGTAACCGGGGTTTTCCTTCATCTCTCCTTTAAAAATAACTTTTTTTTAAAACGAGGCGTTTACCTTGTATCGGAGCATGTAGATTGGGAGGGGAATGTGCAGCCCGGGTAGGCAGCGGCACGACAGATGGTCAGCTGGCGGTCCCCGGGGAGACGGAGCTCCGAATGCAGGCGCACGTCAGTGTGTACGGGGCTCTCGTACGTTACATAGAAACATAGAAACATAGAATCTAGGAGCAGGAGTAGGCCATTCGGCCCGTCGAGCCTGCTCCGCCATTCAATACGATCATGGCTGATCATCCAAATCCAGTACCCTGTCCCTGCTTTAATCCCCAAAGTACACATATCCCACCCTACCCCCGTAACCCCACGTATTTAATTCCCCCTAACATATCCCATCCTATCCCCATAACCCCACATATTTAATCCCCCCTAACACTAAGGGTCAATTTATCATAGCCAAATCAACCTAACCCACACATTTTTGGACTGTGGGAGGAAACCGGAGCACCCGGAGGAAACCCACGCAGACACGGGGAGAATGTGCAAACTCCACACAGACAGTCACCCGAGGTCAGATTCGAACCCGGGTCTCTGGCGCTGTGAGGCACCAGTGCTAACCACTATGCCACCGTGTCCCCCCGTTGGGAGATATAACTCTCCATTATCCGGACTTTTTGATTAACTGGCACCACGCCGGTCCCGTCGGTGCCGGTTAATAAAGAGTTTCCTGTATAGTGTTTTATAGGGTGCCGTTGGCCCAGATTTTCAGGGTTTCTTGAATGATTTCTGTAACCATAGGTGTCAGCCATGGCTCAGTGGTAGCACTCTCACCTCTGATTCAGAAGTTGTGGTTCAAAGACTACTCCAGATACACTTAGACAAATAATTTCAGGGAAGTACTGAGGGAGTTTTGCATTGTTGGAGGTGCTGTCTTTCCGATGAGACATTAAACCGAGAGGTCCTGTCACCTCTCGGGTGGATGTAAAAGCTGACATGGCACTGTTTGAGGAATGGCTGGGAAGTTCTCCCCGTGTCCTGGCCAACATTTATTCCTCAACCAACATCACTAAAACAGATTTATTGGATGAGACATTAAACAGAGGCCCTGTCTGCCCTCTCAGGTGGACGTAAAAGATCCTACGGCACTATGGGAAGAGGAGCAGGGGAGTTCTCCCAGTGTCCTGACCAACATTTATTCCTCAACCAACATTACTAAAACAGATTATCTGGTCATTATCATATTGCTGTTTGAGAGACCTAGCTGGGCACAAATTGGCTGCCACATTTCCCTACATTACAACAGTGACTAGACTTCAAAAGTACTTAATTGGCTGTAAAACACTTTGGTATGTCCTGAGGTCATGAAAGGTGGTTTATAAATGCAAGTTCCTGCTTGTCTCCCTATCAGGTTCAAATCATGTAAGGAGCTCCATGAGCATGACTCACTAAGAGTTTATAGCATATTTTCAGGTTAACTTTTGAAAAGTCTGGTCACTTTTACTTTCAAAAACATAAATTCCAGGATATTTTTTTATCTTGTTGTTTATCGTATAGGTTTGAACAAAAAAAGCAGTTAAATTTGCTGCAATTCAGTAAAGGTTAGTCCAAAATAAATAAACGCAAATTTAATTCTGGTCATTCAAGTTGCTCCTTGTCAGTTGGCATCTGTCGCATCATAAAACTTGATATTAATTTTCAGTTTAGTATCTTCATCATTGAGAACTTAGTGCTATACTTGATTAGACCCAGTATTGCAATTAACACAGTCGATTACTGGAGCAGTGAAAAGCTGCATTGTAACTTTTGTACTGGAAAATGTTCTAATGGCCAGTATTTTGCTGTGGCTGAAGATCACAATGGTGCTATGAAGAATGGGGATTTTGACTTTTTTGTAAAAAATTGATGCATCTTTTTCATTGATCTTATCTTCCTGACAGGCTGAAACTGGTGCAGAATTTCACCACAAACAGGACTGCCCTGGTAGACCCATCGTTTCAGCCTGTTCTTACCCCACAGAACTGATTTCTTCCAATCTCGACTCTATTTTTTCTCCCCTTGTCCAGTCCCTTCCCACCTACATTCGCGACTCTTCCGATGCCCTCCGCCACTTTAACAGTTTCCAGTTTCTTGGCCCCAACCGTCTCCTTTTCACTATGGACGTCCAATCTCTCTACACCTCCATCCCCTACCAGGACGGCGCTCCACTTCTTCCTTGAACAGTCCCCATCCACCACCACCCTCCTCCGCCTGGCTGAACTTGTTCTCACATTGAACAACTTCTCCTTTGACTCCAAATTAAAGGTGTTGCTATGGGTACCCGCATGGGCCCTAGCTATGCCTGCCTTTTCGTGGGATATGTGGAACATTCTTTGTTCCAGTCCTACTCACGTCCCCTCCCTCGCCTCTTTTTTCGATACATTGACGACCGTATTGGTGCCGTTTCCTGCTCTCGCCCTGAACTAGAAAATTTAATTCACTTTGCTTCCAATTCCCACCCTTCCCTCACCTTCACATGGTCCATCTCCGACTCTTCCCTTCCCTTCCTCAACTTCTCTGACTCCATTTCTGGGGTTAAGCTACCAACTAACATTCACTACAAGCCCACTGACTCCCACAGCTACCTGGACTACACTTCCTCCCACCCCGCTTCCTGTAAGGACTCTATTCCATTCTCCCAGATTCTCCATCTCCGCCGCATCTGTTCTGATGATGCCACCTTCCATACTAGTGCTTCCGATATGTCTTCCTTTTTCCTCAACCGAGGATTCCCCTCTACCGTGGTTGACATGGCCCTCGACTGTGTCCATTCCATTTCCCGCACTTCTGCTCTCACCCCTTCCCCTCCCTCCCAGAACCACGATAGGGTTCCCCTTGTCCTCACATTTCACCCCACCAGCCTCCACATTCAACGGATCATCCTGCGCCATTTCTGCCACCTCCAGCGGGATCCCACCACCAAACATCTTCCCCTTGCCCCCCCCCCCCCTTTCAGCATTCCGAAGGGACCGCTCCCTCCGCGACACCCTGGTCCACTCCTCTATCACCCCCCAACACCCCTTCCCCTGGCACCTTCCCATGCAAGCGCAGGAGATGCAACACCTGCCCTTTTACCTCCTTCCTTCCTACCGTCCAGGGCCCCAAACACTCCTTCCAGGTGAAATAGCGATTTACTTTTACTTCTTACAATGTAGTATACTGTATTCGCTGCTCACGATGCGGTCTCCTCTACATTGGGGAGACCAAACGCAGATTGGGTGACCGCTTTGCGGAACACCTCCATTCAGTCCGCAAGCGTGAGCCCGAGCTTCTGGTCGCCTGTCAATTTAATTCTCCCCTCCACTCCCACTCTGATCCCTCTCCGTCCTCGGCCTCTTATGCTGTTCCAACGAAGCTCAACGTAAGCTCGAGGAACAGCACCTCATCTTTCTATTAGGCACTTTACAGCCTTCTGGCCGTAACATCGAGTTCAACAATTTCAGACTATAACCTGTATTTCTTTATATTCATTTCTCACATGGTAGCTGTTAATGATGCTGCCATCATCATTCACACCTCATCTAGAGCCATCTTTTGTTTCTTAACTTGTCCCATTATCTCTCCTTTTGCCTTGCACCATCATCCCTCGTCAGTCAATCTCTCCTGCCTTCCATCCTATCACAGACCTTCCCTTTGTTCTTTCCTCCCCAACTCCCTGCCTCTGCTTAAGAATCTCTCTTCTCTAACCTTTTCCAGTTCTGATGAAGGGTCCCCGACTCAAAACGTTGACTCTGTTTCTCTCTCCTCGATGCTGCCGGACCTGCTGAGTGTTTGCAGCATTTTCTGTTGTTATTTCAGAATTTCACCTAGTTTCCAATAATTTGAATAACCAATAGCATGAGGTTTTACTAATAGTGTGACTTATAGTCAGAATGTCACTGGTCAATTTAAGTTTTTTTTTAAATCATGTATTTGATGCAGTAAAGCATCATGAGAGAGTAATCTACATGTCCAAGAGTGGTTCCTAATGCCCGACTAAAGCCTGCATGCCTAGAATGAGTTCAAGTATTCTAGCTCAGCACTTGAGTCACAATGATTTTTTTAAATCTACTGGTTATAAAAAATGGTCCAGCATGTTTTATTGTGGACTGGAGGTGATTAAAGCACTCATCTGTGCCTCATGCTTTTAATCAGCTCTCATTCTACTTTTCCAGCATAAAGCACGGAGGACCGAGCATTATTGCCACAATAGCGCTGATAAAACAACCCAAGGTCATGGTTGTATTATGGCTTATGGGTGTGTTCTGTAACCTCAGAGAATTAACTGGAGAATTTATTCTTTGTGGTTCCATGTTGTTGAGGCTATTATCATTTGGAATGCTGTCTGTAAAACTGGCTCACAGCAGTAGATTTGTTTTAAGTCTCACTGGTTCATGAAGGGTAGTTGAAAACACAACTGTAGTTACATTGAAGTCCTTCGTCACACTTTGCTGTCACTAATGCTGCTGTGTTTTTGTACTGTGAGCCAAACAGTTACTGTACATTTGGCAAGCACTTCATTATATCCTCAATTTACATCTGTCAGCACAGAGCCTTGGTCTATTGTACACTGATCAGCTGCTTCATCTGTTCAGTACACAGTATCCACAGAAAACTTCAATCAAAATGTCTGCATCAGTCAGCAAATCTCCGTTCTATGGTGGACAGCCCATATTAGTTGCATTAATGCCATTGTTCTCTTACAATCACTGGTACACAGCCTGCTTAGGAGCTTTTTGATGAGGTTGGACCACATACTTCAAAGGGATGATTTTTCTGGGTTTTATACATTAATCATGAAATGTGTCTACAATCATCTCCTACAAAAAAAGGGCTGTATAAATTTAACAAAATTGTTGGCCAAATATTCCTCTTTTGCTTGTATACAATCTCTCTCAAGATCATTATAAATGGACATTTCTTGCATTTTGGGTTTTTACTCTTTTTGAATGTCTCTCTGTGTAACACAAGTGGTCTCAAATTAATGGTTTATTTATTTTGGAATGATATAACGGTCAAGACAATTGCTTTTGTTTTTGCTATATAGCTCAAGTTCAGTTAATTCTATATTTTCCATCTATCCCTTTCCCTTCATGGTGATTCATCTTGATTTTTGACCTGCCATTTCTTCATTCATTTTGATGTCTTAGTTCTCCTCCTTCACAACTCTTCCTGAGATCAGACTGAGGCTTGATGATCAGTACAGTGTTGTATGTTTCTTGCATAAGATAGGCTTGAATCCATGCGAACCTTTGCAGGAAGCATTTTGCCTAAAATAAGTAAATTATTGTTGTGTTTTCAAAAACTAACTGGAAAACACACAAAATATACTATAAATAAAACACAGCTAACTAATGGCCATTTCCTAAACGATTCAAGTGAAAACTTGTACAACCCATTCATTCTTCAAGATTGTGAATTTTATGGCTTGCTTGTCAGTAAACTACTTCCCAGTTTCTACATATAAACTGTATTTGTGCTACAAAATATGACCATCTCTTAATGTGTGGAACTTAGTTCAGGGTTACATTATCCATGGCTACAGAAATCATCAAACAAATTGTGGAAATAAATCAGCTGGGGAAAATTGTGTTTTCTAGTTGAGGAAAAGTATCTGTTGCCTTCCAAATAAATTGCATTAACAGATCAAGGGGGGTTATTTTGGCCAAAGGGTGAAAACAGGTACTAAATGGGTGCTGTGCTAATAAGACACGCCGGTTTGAAAGTCTGGATTTAGCACACAATTTTGGTCCTAATTGCTGATTACCATAATTTGAACTTACCTGGAGGTGCTAAACCAGAAACCTGCAAATTTAGCTCTTAAGTGCAGATTAGACGCAATTTTCGTGGAGCAGTATATGTGGGCTCCTTGCACCCACTTCCACTGAAGATGTGGAGTTCACTGGCTGGCACACAATGGCACATTGCAGGATGGCTCAGGGACCAAGGGAGAGGAGCACAGGTTCTCGGATGCGGCACTGGAGGAGGGATGTCCGATACCCGCAGGGAGGAAGGACGCCACCTCGCTCTCCTGTCCCTCTCTCCAGCAGCATCTGGTGCTGCTCTGCCTGGCCTCGTGTCCTCATCTCATTCCTTGTCCAGACCAAGGGGGACCCCTAGCACGATGTCCTTGATCAAGCACTCCCTTTCCCCTGGTGGCCAATAAGGTGCAGAAGCACAGCACTTACTCTTTTTAGGTGAAGTCCTCCGAGAATTTGCAGAATAAATGTTGCGCGAGTGTTGAAGTCTTGACAGAGTGTCCCCGAAAGTCGCCCGATGTGTTTCAGAGGTCCTTTTCACAGCTCCCAGCAGCACGTGAACATGAAATGGTGAGTATCCTTTTAAGTAGTGCTTGAAATCGACATCCAATGCCATGTTTACTCCCAAACAGCTGGCTGCTGTTAGAGGGCTTTAAGACAAGCGCTAGCCACAAAAATGCCGCGCAGCCCCTTTAATGAGTGCTAGCAGGCATGTAAAGTGGCAATCAGCCCTTTAACAATCCTCCAGGCAAACCGTTCCTGGCGCAGGCTTCAATTCCTTTACCAAGATGGCGTCTTGTGCTAAACGCGTGCTGAACCGGCGTTTCCGCTCAAGACCCCATCTTGGCCACCTCGGAGGATCGTTAGCGCCTGAACGCGCTGTCGAAAATTGCCCCCAAATGTCTTCGATAGCTTTCAGTTTCTGTTCCTGCCTGGAATAATTTGCTATACAAATCCCGTTTATTTTTTGCTCTGAATGATTTTGATCAGGAATCTCTGGTTACCACATTTACAATTACCACAGTCTAATACCTTAGCTTGCAATAAAAAAAGCTGCAAATTGGTTAAATGATGTAGTATTGGAAAGATTTATAAAGCGAGCAGTAATGCTTCAAAGAATGCTGAGGGAGGCGTAGAAGGTAACCGTGTAATTCTCATTCAGTAATATACTTGGCTCTCTTGCCTCCGAGTCAGAAAGTTGTGGGTTTAAGTCTCACTCCAGAAACCTGAGCACGTAATCCAGCCCGACACTTTAAATGCAGCACTGAGTGAGTGCTGCATTGTCAGAGGTGCCATCTTTTTGGTGAGATGTTAAACTGAGGCCCCGTCTACCCCCTCAGGAGGATGTAAAAGATCCCATGGCACGATGTGAAGAACAGTAGGGGAGATCTTCCAGTGTCCCTCAACCAACATCACTAAAACAGATTATCCGGTCATTATCACATTGCTGTTTGTGGGATCTTACGGTGTGCAAATTGGCTGCCGCGATTCCCACATTGCAACAGTGACTGACTAGACTTCAAAAGTACTTCATTTGTTGTAAAGTGTTTTGGCCTGTCCTGAGGTTGTAAAAGGCACTGTATAAATGCAAGTTTGTTCTCTCTTTTTCTCTCATTCTCTCTCTTTCTCCATCAAGGTATAAGCCTGGGATAGCAGCAGGAGAGTAGAAAAGCGGAGGGCCTGTGGTTGTTAGGTGGGGATTGGGAGCTGACAAAGTACCCGAGAGATGAGAAATTAAAGATTGCATGGGGATAGGAGAGAAGGATTCAGGGAGGCTGTGGGGGTGGGAGGAGAGGAGATGGAAGTAATGGTCTTGATTTTGGATCAACAGCAAAAATGTGCATATGGATAGACTCAAAGGGAATTCGGATTACATAGGAATGGCAGGAATTGGGTGCGAGACATGTCGGGGTTGTAAACAAAGAATAGAGAGATGATATGATATGAAAGAGCAAACTTCTTATGTAGTGTCTCCCTCTTAATAGCACAGCAAAGATCAGGACCTCATGGATGATGGGCACAAGTTAGTGCTATACCATGTTGCTAGATAAAGCACAATGGACTGGATTACTTAATGAAATGTTTACAAAAAGAAAGAAAGTAAGCAAACAAACAAAGGCTGAAATCACTAAGGAGTTAGTCATTTTCCAGCTTGCCAAAGAATCATTGTGAATATCCCTCCACTCTTTATCCATCTTCTTGATGCCATTCTTACTTACCCCACTGACCATCTCCCAGTTGATAACAGTTGTATATTTTGGGATTAAAGTTCAAGTGAAAATTAAGGCAAATTCAAAAATGTGACTAGTCAAAAGGCAGGAAGTCATTTTGAAAACTCTTTAATACTCCAGACAGAATATGCCTTCTGCAATAAATATTACAGATTAAATACAAAACCCAATTTGGTTCATGGCAATACATGCCAAAATTTTCTTAATTGGTCAGTGCTTGTTGTTCTGCATTACTTTGAAAGATTGTGTTTCAATTAATACTATTTCTGATGTCCCTGAAAATCCCCCCCACCCCCTCCAGTGTACCTCCTACTCCACACTTACACAGTGTTATCAGACTTTGTGCTTCACACACTGTATTTTCATTTATAGGACATTGGGGGAAAATTGGCTCTTTTTGATTCTGAATTCTTGAACTCTTCTATCTAAAGCCAGTACTTTTTAAGTCAGCGTCTGAATGCAGAATGTAATTAATATGAGTAAATACAGCAATTAATCTTGCCCAGAAGGCATTGAGCAAGTTTTGACAAGATGAGCAGTTTTTGAGTGAGCACCTAGACATGTTGTACTTTTAAAAAAGCTGAGCCACTGTACTGTAAGTAGCACAGTGAAGGTGATGCATGAAATTTACAAATGTACTTGACCACTTAAAATCCATGCATCTTAAGTGTTATAATAAGTATGTTCTAATGAATGTCCAATAGCAAAAAATATACGGTGAAGAGTGTTTGATTCAATTTGGTGCTATCAGCAAATTACAATTTCATTCCCCCAATTCCCAAGTGCCAAACATTCATGTGTATAGTAGATAAGAGCAGCTTTAACACTGACTCGTGAAACACGTTGGGGCAGAATTTGCAGTCGGTATGACAGTGTGAGTACACTGTCATACTGCCTTTGAAATTGACCGTAAGTTCAGGATTTCCACATGCGCTTGCGGTAAATCCCAAACTTGCGATGTCAAGTTCCGACTTGACAGATCATTCACTGCAACTGTATTATCTTCATTGCTGGCGCAGAGTTGGGTCAACTGCCCAGCAATTACGCAGGAAAATTTTACGGCTGGTGCAAACAGGTGCAGGAGCCTGTTTGCACAGCGTAAGGGATGGGGGGATATGGGTGAAGCATCAAAACAGCTGCTTGATCGCTTGAAAAGGGATCCGTGTTTATTTTATCATATGCTTTGCTGAAATGGCATGTTTTATAGCACATCAGGACAATGAAGTTCAGTGAATGTGTTTAACTGCATGTCATCATCAACTTCCTCAGAACTGCAAGATTTAAGTTAAATTAAGCAGGGCTGTCATTTCAGTGCATTTAATTGAAGATTGAAAAAAAAAAATCACTGCATTTCCATATTGTGGGTGATGAGGTGCTGAGCTTAGCCAGGGATAAATAGACCATGTTCACTTGATTATTATGGACTACCACTGTTACCCCATGAGTTAGGTAAATGGTGTAATGTGTGAATTTAAAATTTGATTGATGTCGGGCATCAGAGATTTACGTTTCCTGATTGGCGCACCACCCCACATGATTCCAGGTACGCTTATGCACTTGGTGCGCCCTGGGATCCGTGGGCCACTACAATGCGCACAACTCCGCAAGTTTTTGAAGGGGGCCTCGCACCAGGTAAGTGCGGATTTCTTTCAGAGGTCGGCGGCGTACTCCTTAGCTACAGCTCCGACCACAATTTCAGGGCCCATATTTTCTCTGTCCAAGAAATTTCGTTTTATCGCTACCCTTTGCTTTACGCCTTGAAACCATCTATCTATCCATGTGACCACATTTGCCTTAATCTCATATGCCATTATCCTTGTCATAAATCTCTATTGTGGTTCCTTATCAAAAATCCTTGTAAACCATATCTAATTATACTACATTTATCCTCTCTTTAAAGAATTCTAAAGTTGGTCAAGCACAACGTTTTTTTTTAGAAATCCTTGCTGAGTGGGGCCGATTTGTTCATATTTCCCAAATGCTTTACAATTTCATCTCATGCCTTAGATTTTTAACAGTTCACCAACAACTGAAGTAAAACCAGTTGGCTCATGATTATCTGTCTTTCCCTGATCTTTTCTTGAAGAGTGGGGTTACATTTACCACCCTACAATCCTCTGGCACAATTATCTCTTTCACATAATTTTGGTAACTTCTAGTAAGAGTCTCTGTTACTTCTTCCCTAGCTTCCCTCAGGATCTCTAGATGTAAATAATCAGATCCCACCGGCAGCATGTGGCACTGGTAGTAATCCTGAGATTACCACCTTTGAGGTCCTGAGACTTAATTTACCTCCTAACTCCTGGAACTGTGTGTGTAGAACCTGAATCCTGTTCCTTTCTGCAATGAACAATGGCTTCCATCAGATTTTGCCTCTTTGTCTCTTCCCCCTCCCCTCCTCCACCACCCCCACAAAGAGCTCTGTGCTTGCGCTGTTAAGTCCCTTATCCTGACATCTGGGCAACAACATACTGTTCGGAATTCAAGAACTGAAGAAAACTGGAAGAAAGGAATATAATCTGTGGTGTTTTTATTGAAATCTAACTTTTCAGAAGATTCCTTAAAAAAATAACCTGCCTGATGACCTAGTTATTTTTTTAAAACATGCCTGCTGTATGGGCAACATTTCTTTAAAATAAATATAATTCTTACATTGGTAGAAACTCTGCTGCAATCATTTCTTCAATAACTTCAGTATAAAGCAACAAGTTTAACTCTGATTGATTATCTGCTCATTATTCAATACAGTGTTACAGAATCCTTTATAGCCTTTCATTTAAATCTTGACAAATAACTGATGGCGTCTGTGTGAAGTAGCAGCCCAATAGCCACTGTTTACTTTGTTACTGGTTTATGTTGTCAAGCTGATCTCAATGTTCAGAGACAATTGTGCGAATAAATAATATCCTATTTAGAAATCCATGTAAGTTAAATGTAAAAAATCTTTAGTAAGTTTTATCTGTACAGTACATCACCCTGAGCATCCTTTTTGACGTCAGGTAGGTTTACAGTGGGCTAGAGTGACTCCTGAAAGATTTAATTCCTGTGGATGTTTGGACTCCCATCAAAATGCCAGTCAAAGGCTTCAAATTCTTGTGCCTGCTTTTCCACTAAGAATTCTGGTGCTAGCAGTCAGGGCAACAGTCCAGAGGCTGTAGCCGTTGTACTGTTGTGAACTTCCGCTCCCTCCTGTTTAAGTACTTGTATAGAAAGCATAGATTTAGAGTCTCCATCAACCAGTTTTAACACTGGAACAATTGTAAATTCACTCAACTGGCTTTGTTAAAACAATTTTAATGCACATGTTGCTGTTGACTAGTTACAAGCATTTGTGCTCATCAGCCAACAACAGGTTGTCTCTGACCATCAGCCAGTGAAAGGTTAAAGTACAAATGACGGTAGAGCCGCTAGTGCGTTTGCATTGATGTCGGCACATACAGTGTCTCGATGGTTAAATCATATTACTTGCAGTTTGAAGGAATGGATTAATGATGAGCTGCCAGTATTTTTTTTTTTACGACTAGGGATTCAGCAACATCAATGTTTTTTGTTGTCCGCTTAAGCTGTCGTGATCTGGATTTAAGCTTTTGCTCTGCAGAAATCAGCCTTTATTCAGAACGTTTGCTGATTACAGTTTAATTGAAATTAAAAGCCTTCCAACAAATATAATAGACAATCCAAGAACAGATAAAAGCACAGAGTATCTGCTCTGGGTGTAATTCTGATTTAGATCATGCTGCTGAATTTGAAGAGAGTTTGTTTATGTCTGAGTATCATATCTAACATATGGCAAATATAGTTAAACTATGCTTTTATTGGTATTGTGTTAGCTTTTGTGGATTAGAAAAGGGTGTATTGTATTATTGTACTGTAAGAAACTTATGATGAATGGCTGCTTTGTTAATGAAAGTCACTTGTGTACCCAAACTGATTCTCCCAGTAACATACCCTAAATTCATTGGACTTGTAGTATATACTTACATATTCCTGTTTAAAGGGTCATTCGGCTGATAGCAAGTTTGAGTTTAGTGTTCACAACAAACTATTAGTATTTTAAGGTTGTTAACTGTCAGAGTAGGTTTTGAGACTGATAAATCTAATTCCACCAAGTTACACATTGGAGTGCGTTTTCTGTAATAATGTGCCAATAACTTAGCCACAATTGCTTTATCATCTGCACTGCACAGCCTGAGGATCCATTCAATTCGGTTGTTGAATTACTAACTAGGTATAATCTATGTATGCAGATATTTTCACGTTCTAGTGTATAGTTTGCAAGCTGTGACAATGGCATTTTATTTCCCCCATTTGAAATCGTGGTCTATTGCATTTCTACTCCTTTTTGTAATGCAGAGGCACAGCACCCCCCTTGTACTTGTGGAAAAGTACCTTGACATAACAGTTCAGTGCTCAATTTCGATATCTTTTAAAAATTGCTGTGATAATGTGAACCAAGCCATTGGTATTGCCTGTTCCTTTTTATGTCTTTGCCAGGATTACTGCATACCTAGACTACCATTTCTGAAAATGTTGCTTAGTTACCAATGGACTAACCATGACCTTTTGCATAGCTGAGATGTTTCCCATTGTGATCTGTTTCATTCTAGGCAATGCTATGTAAAATGAGTCTTGGAGTTGAGATTTGCTCTTTGTTGCTTTCTTTTCCCTGTGACCACTTTAGAAAATAGTTTCCATTTAGTACCAAAATTTGTCCTTCGTACTCTATTACTTCATACAAGACTTTTTCCACCAGTGTGTACAAATGTTTTTCAAAAGCAAATAAAAACAAACAATAAGGGATGATTTACAGCAAGAATAGTCACTACATGGCTTTGGCAATCTGCAGTATTGCGTGCATTTCAGGTCCTAGACCCTGGTACGGGAACTTTTACAATGATCACGGTGTATTTTTCATTACGTTAAAGCTGCAGGATTTCCAGATGACCTTAAAGGCTTTGAATGTTTTCAAGAGTAATGCAGTACCTTATGTTTACCAGCCCATCAGTGACCAAGTGCACACACAGCAGCATCTGTAATTTTTGGTTGTAGTCTTAAGCGCAGTGATGAGCTGCTTGCTGAATGTGCAGCAACTGGTAGTTTTCATTTAAAATAAAACTTATACTGATGCTACGCCAGTAATTTTATGGGACTGCCATTCATCACTATTAATGGCTTTAGAGTGGCACTGCTGCAGAAGTGCCGCAGTCATGCGAGAAGATCTAAGTGTTTATTTCAGTTTAGTCCCAGATTAAAAACACTTGATAGTCAGGTTCTACTCAAGTACTTCAATAAACTCTTGGGTGTGCTCCCTTGCAATATTGAGAATTATTGCCTCTTAGTAGTTGGGGTTTTCATTGTGCAATGCACAAGAGTGGCTGTCCAGACTTGCCATTTAGGCCTCATGCCATCATGAAAAAATTGATGCTTTGAAAATACAAACTTGCAGCAGTACTTGAAACTAGATGTGCCACTCCACAGCTTGGGAGTAGTTTGTGAATTTCAGATGACTTACAGAATATTTATAGAAGAGCTCATTTAAATATTAATTGACAAATTAAGTTAAACCTGTTGAAGGGACCTTCGCACAACACTTACTTAAGCTCCTGGTGTATTTTAACTGGTTATCCATCTGTACCGCCTAAGCAGCCCTTGTATGGTAGAGTAGTTGTGCTGAGCCAATTCTGTCACTGCAGTTTTCATAAAACTACATAGGCATCCAAGTAGCAAGTGTTGATTAAGTGCAGGCGACTTAACTCATGAATAAAGGACATGAGTGAGCCAGAAGTTCTTTCCACATGTTGCATGAAAACAAACCTTGTTTTATCAGTTTCCACCATCGCCCCCCTCCCCCCCCAATACGCTATATAGAAAATACATCAAAGTTACCATATGGAAACAGGCCATTCGGCCCATCTAGTACATGCTGACGCTTACCCTCCATGTGAGCAAATAGTTCGGCTTACATTTACCCACCCTGTTCCCATATCCCTTCAACCCCTTTTTCCTTCATCTGCCTATCAATCTAATCTTGACTGTTGACATAGTGCTTCAACTACTAATCCTGGAAGTGAATTCCACAGCCTCACAATTCTGTGTGAAGAAGATTCTCCTACCCCCTGTTCTAACTGTCTTCCATTTAATCTTGTATATATGGCCCTTCGTTCTTGATCCCTTAACTGCTGAAAACCGTTTGCTTCTATCTACCCTGTCCCAACCTCATAATTCTATCATATCACTTGTTTCTGCATTGCTCAAATGAAAAAACCTAATTTTTCAAGTCAAGTATTTGTATTCCTCATAGCAGGCAGCATGCTAGTGAATCTGCATTGTACCCTCCTAAAGCCTCAATATCTTTCCTATGTTATGGAGCCCAATATTGCACACAGTACGCATGCTGAGGTCTAAATAAGACTTTATATAGGCTCATCATTACCTCTTGGCTTTTATATTCTATACCCTTTGTCATAAAAGCTAGAATTCCATTAGCTTTGTTTTACAACCTTATTAACCTGTGGTGCTGCCTTTAATGTCCTGTGAACTTGTATTTCCAAATCCCTCTGCGATTTCAGAGCACTGAGCCTACTTTTACTCAGTATAATTACTGGTGTTTTTTTTTACCAAAATGTATCAAATCACACTTACTGACATTGAATTCCATCTGCCACTCCTTTTAGCCCATTCCCCCATCTTATCCATATTATTTTGTAGCCTCCCTTGACCTTCTAAAGAACTAACTATATTACTCCTATTTTTATCATCTGCAAATTTCGACACCACTCCCTCGAGGCCTATATCCAAATAATTGATAAACACAGTGAACAGTCGTGGCCCCAGAACTGAACCCTGTGGGGCACCAATACCCACTTCCAACCACGCAGACACTGAACTCTAGTTTTTTCTCTTCTAACCAATTTTTAAAACAGTTTGCTATCCTCCTCCTAATTCCATACCCCATAATCTTATCTAACAATCTCCCATGTGGTACCTTGCCAAGTCCATGTACATTACATCCACTGCATTTCCTTATCTGTTACTTCCTCAAAGAATTCCATGAGGTTTGCCAAGCATGATTATCCCGTTGGAAATTGGGTGTTGTATGGGAACCCGCATGGCTCCAAGCTATGCCTGCCTTTTCGTGGGATATGTGGAACATTCTTTATTCCAGTCCTACTCAGGTCCCCTCTCTCACCTCTTTTTCCGGTACATTGATGACTATCAGTGCCATTTCCTGCTCTCGCCCTGAACTGGAAAATGTCATTCACTTTACTTCCAATTTCCACCCTTCCCTCACCTTCACATGGTCCATCGTCGACTCTTCCCTTCCTCGACTTCTCTGTCTCCATTTCTGTGGATAAGCTATCGACCAACATCCACTATAAGCCCACTGACTCCCACAACTACCTGGACTACACTTCATCCCACCCCGCCTCCTGTAAGGACTCTCTTCCATTTTCCCAGTTTCTCTGTCGCATCTGTTCTGACGATGCCACCTTCCATACTAGTGCTTCCGATAGGTCTTCCTTTTTCCTCAACCGAGGATTCCTCTTTACCGTGGTTGACATGGCCCTCAACTGTGTCCGTTGCAATTCCCGCACTTCTGTTCTCACCCCTTCCCCTCCCAGAACCATGATAGGGTTCCCCTTGTCCTCACCTTTCACCCCACGGATCATCCTCCGCCATTTCCGCCACCTCTTCTGTGATCCCACCACCAAACACATCTTTCACTCCCCTCCCCTTTCAGCATTCCGAAGGGACCGCTCCCTCCACGACACCCTGGTCCACTCTTCAATCACCTCAAACAGCCCCTCCCCTTCCCACAGCACCTTCCCGTGCAAGCGCAGGAGATGCAACACCTGCCCTTTTACCTCCTCCCTTCCCACTGTCCAGGGCCCCAAACACTCCTTCCAGGTGAAGCAGTGATTTACTTGTACTTCTTGCAATTTAGTATACTGTATTCACTGCTCACGATGTGGTCTCCTCTACATTGGGGAGACCAAAAGACAGATTGGGTGACCACTTTGCGGAACACCTTCGTTCAGTCCGCAATCGTGATACCAAGCTTCCTGCCGCCTGTCATTTTAATTCTCCGTTCCACTCCCACCTCTCCACCCCCAGCCTCTTAAACTGATCCAACAAAGCTCAACGTAAGCATGAGGAACAGCACCTCATCTTTCTATTAGGCACTTTACAGACTTCTGGACTTAACATCGAGTTCAACAATTTCAGACCATAACCTCTGTCCCTATTTTTTCCAGATGGCAGCTGTTGATGATTCTGCCATTCCCATTTACACCTCTTCTAGACCCATCTTTTGTTTCTTTACTTGTCCCATTACCATCTCCTTTTGTTTTGTACAATCATTCCTTTTGTCATTTAATCACTCCTGCCTTCCACCCTATCACAGACCTTCCCTTTTGTTCTTTCCTCCCCTCCCCCCTTTCCTGCCCCTGCACTTGCTTAAAATCAGTTATCTCTAACTTTTCCCAGTTCTGACGAAGGGTCATCGACCTGAAACGTTAACTCTGTTTCTCTCTCCACAGATGCTGCCTGACCTGCTGAGTATTTCCAGCATTTTCTGTTTTTATTCCTTTGGAAATTGTGCTGGCTACTTCTATTTTCTCTTTATCTAGACACTCTGGGGGGAATTTTGCCAGCCCTGGGGAGGCAGGCATGGAGGCGGGACTGCCGGGAAAATGGCAGAAACTGGGAGTGGGTACTGAACCCGCTCCCAGCCCGCCTCCGTGCCATCTTCCCGGGAGGCGGGTTTTGACAGATGAAACGTCATCCGCTGACGTCCTCTGTCACCGGCTTTCCCTTAGTTGGCCGGCTAAGCCCGCAGGGCGGGCTTAACAAAGTCAATCAAGGGAAAATAGCGTGGGTCGGCCGGACGCGTTGGGGGCAGGACTGAAACTCGACAACTAGCAGTCCCGCCCCCAACGAGAAAATCCAGCCCATAATAATTTCATCCTTAATTAAGGACTCTTTTTTTAAAAAATCTCTACCACAGATGTTAAGCTAACTGGCCTGTAATTACCCAGATTAACTCTGTCTCCCTTTTTAAAAATAGGTACTGTATTAACCACTCTCCAGTCCTCTGGTACACATCCACTTTCATTAGAGCCCTGAAATATAATTCCAAGGGCCCCTGCCGTTTCCTCCCTCAGGATCCTGTCAGGCCCTAGCTGCTTCGCCTTCTATCCATCACAATTCTCTCCCACCTCACTCTCGACTACTTCAGGATTCACCTCCGCTGAGATCCTTCCCTTTAGTAAAGACCGATGCAAACATAATTTTTAAAAGACAATTAGATAAATATGTGAAAAAGAAAAACTTAAAAGGATAGTTCTTTGAGAGTAAGAATATGTGCGATGGGCCAAATGGCTTCCGTTTAAAAGTCAAGGATTTTTTTTCCCCCAGAGTGATCAGGTGATTCCAGGCCTTGGAGACTAGTTATGAAGAAAGGTTCAAGTGATTAAATTTACTTTCGCTGGAGAAAGGACTGAGAGGAGGCATGGTAACAGGTCTTTAAAATAATGAAAGGTAAATTTAAAATACTACTTCTCAAAAAGCAAGCTATTTAACTCGGACAATAAGTATAGGACATGAGTACAAAATTCACAAGCCTTCAGCGAGATTAAGGTGATTGGCAGAAGAACCAAAGACGACATGAGGGAAAACTTTTTTACGCAGCGAGTGGTTGAGATCTGGAATGCACTGCCTGAAAGGGTGGTGGAGGCAGATTCAATCGTGGCTTTCAAAAGGGAATTGGATAAGTACCTGAAGGAGAGGGCTGTGGAGGCTCCGTCGTTGAGTGTATTCAAGACAGAGAGCGATAGATTTTTGAATATTAAGGGAATTAAGGGATATGAGGATAGTGCAGGAAAGTGGAGATGAGGTAGAAGATCAGCCATGATCTTATTGAATGGCGGAGCAGGCTCGAAGGGCCAAATGGCCTACTTCTGCTCCTATTTCTTATGTTCTTAAAGTACTTATTAAATACCGTTGCCATTTTTTGATCATCATCTACAAATTGACAGGAGCCCCACCTCAATTTTGACAATTCTATTTTTACCGATAAACTTCACTGTTCCTTTTGATTTAAAAAAAAAATCCTCATACTTTATCCCACTCTTAACCTTTTATTTTCTCATTCTGGTGTTCTAGTTTTTATACTGATATTTCCCTTTCTAGTTGGATCTTAACCGGTATCATTGCGGTCACTACACCACCCAAGGTGCTCACGCACATTTAGCTCATCTACTCAATCCGTTTCATTACTCAAACTAATTCAGCCGCCGCCCTTATGCGCCTACTAAGATGATGCTTGAGGAAGGAGCCCTGTACAAATTTTAGGAATTCCATTCCCTTTGCTCTGTTTACTCTCTCTTGGTCCCAATTGATAAGTGGATAATTGACTGGTCTTAGTGGTCTTGCATCGTGTTAAAATTTCTGGATACACGGTCATACTGAGGTTGCATCAGTAATTGAAAGCAAGCTTAAGTTTCTAATAACCAGTAACATAGTCTGACTGTACAACAATGTAAAAAATGTGCTAATAAAAAAATTAAGAAAATCTGGCTAGTGACAAGCCTATCAATGGTTACTCTGGATTTTGCAATGGCACGTTCAGTGGACAAGGATGCACATTTGTTGATGCAGCTTTTGCTATTATCTAATAGGCGTTACCATAAACTTCATTCTCCTGCAGCTCTTAATGAGTCTATTAATAAATCCCATCCTTGCACAGCAACTGTAAATCAGTAGTGTGTGAAGTAATTAATGAAGTTGAAGTTTCAAAGCAAGCTAATGGAGAACCTGAGCATGATATTTGCATTTATATCCCAAGTTGTCCAGTCAGATGACACCATCACTCAAAAGCTGTAGAGAAAGGTCTGGGAAGAAATTACACATAGCAGGAATCAGGCATTCAAGCCCCATTCCCCTCCATCCCAAGTAACCAGTTCTTGAATGGTGCTTTGTCATCTTTGTGACGCTCCTGTGAAGCGCCTTGGGACATTTTACTACGTTAAAGACGCTATATAAATACAAGTAGTTGTTGTTATTGAGGGGTACAGAGTGGAACACAATTCTTTTAGTGAAGGAGGGGAAAGAGATGGATGACTCAGCATGGCGTGCGACAGTATTCGAATACAGGTAGGCATTGGGGATTGTATAAACTGGCTGGCCAAAAAAACCCTGATGCAATTCGAACACATTGGAGTTTCTTTCAGCTCCAGTAGGTCACCACACTGCGCAGGTTGTATTAAAATATGCAATTCTTGGACAAATCCAGAAGCATGTGTCATGGGTGAGGTAGGAATGTTTTGTTCCACAACCTGACGAGGAGTCTATTATACATCACTTCTTGGAACCTTGTTTGTGCTTCATGATTTGTTTTTGTTAACGTTTTACTAGATTAAAGGCGCTATATAAATGCAAGTTGTTGTGTGTCTGATTTCAGGTGGGGAAAGGGTCGAGAACAGGATTGACTTGCTAATTCTACAGATGCATGCTAGCTTCTGCAGCTGTTTGAGCAGTTTAGTGACCATCTATATTTAATGCCTAATTTCCTATATTGGTGCTTGCCCCCACCCCACCACACCCACTACTGCATCACATGATAGCACAACATTAGCAAAAGTCCAGAGAGGTTCTAGACTACCTGAAATGTATGCATTTAATTTGCAGTGGGATAATCGGAGCAATCTGTGTGGGCTTAATTTCTTTTTATTCATTCATGGGATGTGGGTGTCACTGGCAAGGCCAACATTTATTGCCCATCCTAATTGCCCTCGAGAGGTTGTGGTGAGCCATCTTCTTGAATCGCTGCAGTCCGTGAGGTGAAGGTTCCCACAGTGCTGTTAGGGAGGGAGTTTCACGAGGTACTGTCGAAGAAACCTTGGCGAGTTGCTGCAGTGCATCTTGTAGATGGTACACACTGCAGACACGGTGCGCCAGTGGTGGAGGGAGTGGTGGTGGATGGGGTGCCAATTAAGCAGGGTGCTTTGTCCTGGATGGCGTCAAGCTTCGAGTGTTGTTGGAGCTGCACTCATCCAGGCAAGTGGAGAGTATTCCCTCGCACTCCTGGCTTGTGCCTTGTAGCTGGTGGAAAGGCTTTGGGGAGTCAGGAGGGGAGATACTCGCCACAGAATACCCAGCCTCTGACCAGCTCTTGTAGCCACAGTATTTATGTGGTTAGTCCAGTTAAGTTTCTGGTCAATGGTGACCCCCCAGGATGTTGATGGTGGGGGATTTGGTGATGGTAATCCTGTTCAGTGTCAAGGGGAAGTGGTTAGATGCTTTTGTTGGAGATAGTCATTGCCTGGCACTTGTGTGGCATGAATGTTACTTGCCACCTACCAGCCCAAGCCTGAATGTTGTGCAGGTCTTGCTGCATGCGTGCATGGGTTGCTTCATTATCTGAGGAGTTGCAAATGGAACTGAACACTGCAGTCATCAGCGAATATCCCCACTTCTGACCTTATGACGGAGGGAAAGTCATTAATGAAGCAGCTGAAGCTGGTTGGGCTGAGGACACTGCCCTGAGGAACTCCTGCAGCGTTATCCTGGGACCGAGATGATTGGCTTCCAACAACCACAACCATCTTCCTTTGTGGTAGGTATGACTCCATCCAGCGGAGAGTTTCCCCCCCCGATTCCCATTAACTTCAATTTTACTCAGGCTCCTTGATGCCACACTCGGCCAAAAGTTGCCTTGAGGTCAAGGGCAGTCACTCTCCCCTCACCTCTAGAATTCAGCTCTTTTGTCCAAAGCTGTAATGAGGTCGGGAGCAGAGTGGTCCTGGTGGAATCCAAACTGAGCTTCGTTGAGCAGGTTATTGGTGAGTGAGTGCCGCTTCATGGCACTGTCGACAACACCTTCCATCACTTTGCAGATGATTGAGAGTAGGCTGATGGGGCGGTACTTGGCCGGATTGGATTTGTCCTGCTTTTTGTGAACAGTGCATACCTGGGGAATTTTCCACTTTGTTGGATAGATGCCAGTGTTGTAGCTGTACTGGAACAGCTTGGCTAGAAGTGCGGCTAGTTCTGGAGCGCAAGTCTTCAGCACTACAGCCGGGATATAGTCTGGGCCCATAGCCTTTGCTGTATCCAGTGCGCTCAGCCGTTTCTTGTTATCACATGGAGTGAATCGAATTGGCTTCTGTGATGGTGGGGACCTCAGGAGTAGGCCAAGATGGATCTTCCATTCGGCACGCCTGGCTGCAAACGCTTTAGCCTTGTCTTTTGCACTCGCGTGCTGGGCTCCACCATTATCGAGGATGGGGATGTTCATGGAGCCTCACCTCTCATTAGTTGTTTAATTGTCCACCACCATTCACGACTGGATGTGACAGGACTGCAAAGCTTTGATCTAATCTGTTGGTTGTGGGATAGCTTAGCTCTGTCTATAATATGTTGTTTCCACTGTTTAGCATGTATATAGTCCTGTGTTGTAGCTTCACCAGGTTGGCACTCATTTTTAGGTACACCTGGTGCAGCTCCTGGCATGCTCTTCTGCACGCCTCATTGAACCAGGGTTGGTCCCCTGGCTTGATGGTAATGGCAGAGTGAAGAATATGCTGGGCCATGAGGTTACAGATTGTGGTGGTATACAATTCTGCTGCTGCTGATGGCTCACAGCGCCTCATGGATGGCCAGTTTTGAGCTGCTAGATCTGTTCTGAATCTATTCCATTTAGCACGGTGGTAACGCGATGGAGGGTTGAAGAGCCAGTGTCTTCGGTCCCCCGCCACGAACACCTTTCTCTAACCACCGACTCAATCCCTCTCCCTGGCAACTGTCTGAGGCTGAACAAGACTGTTTGCAACCTTGGTGTCTTATCTGACCCCGAGATGAGCTTCCGCCCACATATCCGCGCCATCACAAAGACTGCCCATTTCCACCTCCGTAACTCCGCCCCACTTCAGCTCATCTGATGCTCAAACCCTCATCCCTGCCTTTGTTACCTCTAGACTTGACTATTCCAACGCACTCCTGGCCGACCTCTCACGTTCTGCCCTCTAAACTGGAGGTCATCCAAAACTCTGCTGCCAGTGTCCTAACTTGCAACAAGTCCCGTTCACCCATCACCTGTTGCTTGACTAGTCTGTGGGACAGCTCTCCCAATGAAAATCCAGTCCCCATGTTTAAGGTTTCTCAGAATTATCTTCCAACTGTGATTGAGCAGAACAGCATATAGGATTTGAAATAAGTGTTTGTCATCTTATCCTTTGATGCAATAAACCAATTAGGATGCTTTTTGTTTTGGTTTTTTTTTAAAAAGTAATGGGAACAAGTGCTGAGTTTTGAATTTGCTAAGAACTAGACACATAGGGGGTTATTTTAACAGGAGGGCAGGATCGGTGTATGGGAGGCCCGACGCGGATAATGTACCCAGAAGTTTGAAGTGAGGCCCGGCTGATTTTAATTGTCGGCCCTAATTTTAACATTAATTAAATTTGGTGAGAACTGCATTAAGGCTGGAAGTCAGGAGATGGAATTGGGGCGGGTGCTGCCCTCCCGCCAGGTACCTAAGGGAACGGGCCCCAGCATAAGGTAAATGCTGGGGGGAGGGGGGAGGGGCTCAATTATCTGCCCACGGAATTTCCCATCATTCAGCTGTTAATTAATGGACCACTACTTGTCCCTGTTGCGGTCAGCAGGGGAGCTCCAGGGTGTGTATCTCGGTATTTGCGCTAGGATGCGTCGCCCTCCCCCCAGCCACCCCATGGGATGATTGTTGGGGCCACACTCCATTGTCAAATATTAGCTTGTTTCAGTTAGTAATAATGCCACCCAAGTCAGAATGAAGGTGTATTATGAAGAGTTCAGAGAAGCGTGACCAGGATAATTCCAGGCTTCAGAATACTAAGTTATGAAAAAAAGGAAGGGAAAGGAAGGAATGGAAGTGGAGTCAATTATGTAGGCAATTTTGCATCCAATTTGTCCCACAAGGTCCCACATACAGCAATGACAATAACCAGATAATTTGTTTTGATGGTTCTGGTTGAGGGGTAAATGTTGGCCAGGACACTGGATAAGATTGAAGTAAATGGGCTTTTTAACTTAAAATAAAGTCAGGAATAGAGGAAGCTAGTACAAAATTCATGTGTCTCAAGCAAGGTCAGAGCTCAGAAAAAAACCTCTTCCATCCTCCCCCCACCCCCCAGCCAAATTACTCTCATTCTAGATAGTCTTATATACCCATGATTATTCCTTTTGTAAGGTTAGTTTCTTTTTCCTACAGTTTTGCCACCACAACATAACCTGCCAATTCACTGAAGTATATCCAATGTAATCTATTTTTTTTTTTTAAAAGCAGTCGTAAAATATTCTGTTGTCAGGTAAATCATTGTTAAAAATGATCTCATAACTAAGCTTTTGTGCTAAAGCACAAAATTGACATCTTTTCAATCCAAGTAAATGCAACAAAAAAAAAAATCAGGTGCACTTAGTAAAAGTACCATAAATTAAGCCAGAAACTTTTCTGCACGTTGTGTTTGATTGCTACACTGATCTGAAGTAGCTCGTGGGAGGACTGGAGCTTTGAAGAATTCTTTTGTCCCCTGAAGCAAAGAAATGGGAGATAAAATTCACTCTCCCTGCCTTTCTCCACTCCATTATAAAGGGGCCCATGGGACTCTCAAACTTGTGCATTCTTCAGTTACAACACATAATTACTGCCGAGTCAGAAATTGTTAAGTACACACCAGACTGAAGTGTAGAATACTAATGTACCACTTCCAGTTGTAATAATTTTATGTAAGCAGACATGTGTATGATGACACATCCTAATCAAAGCATTATATTTCAACAAATAATTCATCAGGATTTATCTATCTATATAGGAAGGAACAAGTGCTTTCTCCTCCCCCCTCCTTACCCCAAATATTCAGCCTTTTCCACTTCTATTAAGAGGTGTTTTGGTCATTTAATTGATTATTTAATATAAATAAAAAAACAAAATGCAACGCTCAATACTGAAGCTAAGTTTCTCCTCCCAGGGCTGTACAAATTCACATTGGGCCAGTTGGATTGGGATCTTACAATTCAGCATGTATTGAAACTCATCTCTGCCTTGAATTAGTTGATGACGAATATTAAATTACCAGTGCAAAACATACAGTGCCTGTCCCCTTGAGGCAGAAACTAAACAGAGATTCACCACCTGATGCAAGACTCACAAGGCACAGCTAGTAGAAAATCCAGTACCTGAAGATGCAACCCTTTAGACCAATTAAAGATCAGAATAAAATTCTTGTTTAAACCAGAAAAGGATACCTTCCTGATGGCTTAGTGGGTAAAAGCAGTACATTATGTGACACTGAGATATACAGACCATGAAGATGTGTGCTGCAAAGTTGCTATTTGGGCTTATTTAATATATTGCTACCAACATGCCATCAGAAAACCACACTTGACTCACTGTGCTTTACTGTTGCACTACAAGCTTCTTTTGTGATATTCATCATTCATATACCACCAGTCTCACAGCCAGGTGTTTGGGACCTAATTTTAATCCAGTGACCCCTGCTGGACAGTGTGTGTCTGCAGCCATTACATGATGGCAGGATGCCCTTCATGGGTTCATAGAATCATAGATTGGTACAGCACAGAAGGAGGCCATACGGCCCATCGAGTCTGCTCTGGCTCTTTCGAAGAGCAATCCAGTTAGTCCCAACTCTCCCACTCTTTCCCCATAGCCCTGCAATTTTTCTCCTTCAAGTATTTATCCAATTCCCTTTGAAGGTCACTATTGAATCTGTTTCCACCACCCTATCAGGCAGTGCATTCCAAATCCTAACCACTCGCTTCGTAGAAAAGATTTCCTCATGCCACCCCTGGCTCTTTGGCCAATCACATTAAATCTGTGCCCTCTGGTTACCGAGCCTTCAGCCACTGGAAACAGTTTCTCTTTATTTACTCTATCTAAACCCTTCATGATTGTGAACACCTCTATCAAATCTCCTCTTAGCCTTCTCTGCTCCAAGGAGCAGAAGCCCAGCTTCTCCAGTCTAACCATACAGTTAAAAACCTTTTGTCGTCTCAGTGAATTGTATTATTCCAACGGCAAATCCAAGTACTTTATAAAAAAAAAACTTGTAAGCAGGAGGTTCACTTATGGGAGTGGTGTTAAACCCGAGAGAATATCTTGTGCAACACACAAAAATCGCTAGCCAGCTTAATAGACTACTGACACTGTCTGAGCTCGCACAGAAAGGGCCACTTGGGCCTAATATTGGAAGTTTCCAATGCCATGGAACCAGGTGGGAGATGTGGTTGGGTAGAAAAATAGTTCCTTTCAGGACAGTGTGTTGACATCTAGTTATTGTGATACCAACATACTTTGCTGTGCGATGATACAATGCAGCTTTGTATCAGCAAACTACCATGAGATCCAAATTACAACAAGATGGCTGATCATCACAAAAGATTCAGAACAGAATAAATTAATACAGGCATGTCTTGTGTCCTTAGTGCTGATTATTATAGAACAGTATTTCCATATAATTTGTCACGGTGAGTGAGTGATGCAAAACACCAGGTGTTAAGAGAGAAACCAGTAATCCACAAGAGGGAATTACTTCTTTAAAAATCTATAAATGGAGAAAACTACTCAATTTGAATTCGGCATAAACTTTCAACAGTATACAACAACAGCGTTTAATGGTTAACTTATATTGGCAAATTCCTTCCTGAAGCAGATGCCAATGTTGGCTTCTCATCCTGCTCCCCCCACTGAAGAAACTGCCTTTATATTGATTGGTGTTTGAATTTGGATTCAGGCAGTCCGTGATTTGGCGCTTATGTTGTTAAATCTGCTTTCAGTAGACTAGCAGCAGACTTGTAGACACAGGTAAAACTACAAGTTCACTGCCAGTCTACAGAAACAGGATTTATACAGAATTAAACATGCGGACTTGAGCACAAAATTTAGGCCGACACTTCAGTGTAGTAGTGAGGGAGTGCTGCATTGTTGGAGGTGCTGTCTTTCGGATGAGATGTTAAACCAAGGCCCCATCTGCCCTCTCAGGTGGATGCAAATAATCCCATGGCACTATTTCATAGAATAGCAGGGGAGTTCTCCCCGGTGTCCCGGGGCCAATATTTCATAGAATAGCAGGGGAGTTCTCCCCGGTGTCCTGGGGCCAATATTTCATAGAATAGCAGGGGAGTTCTCCCCGGTGTCCTGGGGCCAATATTTCATAGAATAGCAGGGGAGTTCTCCCCGGTGTCCCGGGGCCAATATTTCATAGAATAGCAGGGGAGTTCTCCCCGGTGTCCTGGGGCCAATATTTCATAGAATAGCAGGGGAGTTCTCCCCGGTGTCCTGGCCAATATTTCATAGAATAGCAGGGGAGTTCTCCCCGGTGTCCCGGCCAATATTTCATAGAATAGCAGGGGAGTTCTCCCCGGTGTCCTGGGGCCAATATTTCATAGAATAGCAGGGGAGTTCTCCCCGGTGTCCCGGCCAATATTTCATAGAATAGCAGGGGAGTTCTCCCCGGTGTCCTGGGCCAATATTTCATAGAATAGCAGAGGAGTTCTCCCCGGTGTCCGGCCAATATTTCATAGAATAGCAGAGGAGTTCTCCCCGGTGTCCTGGGGCCAATATTTCATAGAATAGCAGGGGAGTTCTCCCCGGTGTCCTGGGGCCAATATTTCATAGAATAGCAGAGGAGTTCTCCCCGGTGTCCCGGCCAATATTTCATAGAATAGCAGGGGAGTTCTCCCCGGTGTCCCGGGGCCAATATTTCATAGAATAGCAGAGGAGTTCTCCCCGGTGTCCTGGCCAATATTTCATAGAATAGCAGGGGAGTTCTCCCCGGTGTCCTGGGGCCAATATTTATCCTTCAACCAACAGCTAAAAACAGATTATCTGGTCATTATCACATTGCTGTTTGTGGGATCTTGCTGTGCGCAAATTAGCTGCCGTGTTTCCTACCTTACAACAGTGACTACACTTCAAAAGTAAAGTGCTTTGAGACGCCCCGAGTTCGTGAAAGGCGATATATAAATGCAAGTCAGTCTTTCTTAGAAAATGTTGTGATTGGGGGGAAAAAGTACACTGATGAGTGTGTCTATAAAATGGGCGCGCACTTTAACATCGAATGTGTTTGACTATGAAATGAATGTGCAGCATGTGGATTACTGCCAATCTGACTACAAACAGGGACATGGTGTTCTGTATATACACTCGTAGAGTACTGCCATAGCGCTGCCCCATTTTACCAGCCAACGCAGATTGCGCATAAATCGTGTTCGCATGAACGTGCCCGCTATAAACGGTGGGTTACTGTATCTGGGTTCACATAAGAATGGCCACTGGAAAACACTGATTAAACACATGCACACACACTAGTTGACCTCCCGTGACACTGCTCCCCGATTTGTACAGTGGGGGTCTTACCCCCTTCTCGATTACTGTTGGTGAGTGGTACTCAGTGCATTGTGATTAGCAGTGGACAAATGTAATTTAAAAAGAAAACTGCTTTCAGTTTATTATTAGTCGTAAACCTCTCGGGCATTAGTCTATGATTTCAGAGTAGAGCACACCAGCACTGTAATCATCAGTTCAATCTTTCTCCACAGATGCACGCATTATGTAGAGCAAAATAAGTTTGCATTTATGACTAGATACTGTCAGATTAATTATTACAGTGACAAATCTTTTGTGCAAGATCTTGTTCTCAAACGACAAACTTTGAGTTGTCTATTGCCTATTTACTGGATAAACCTATTCAATACAGACTTGCAACTCAATACATATACAACATTCTCTTCATTTTTCTATCCTTCCCAACACACACACCAATTAATAGCTCAGTCACGCTTGGAAATCTTATCTCAGATCAGGATTTGAAACTAATCAAGGGTTTCAGATGTGTAGCTTCAAGTATTCATTTCACTTGTTTCTGGCTTTGAAAGGGTAAGACTGAACACCTACCACCTAAGAGAAATAGCTTAATACAAAGGGCTCAAGAAGCCCAGAAATGACTATTAGTCAACTGTACCCTCTAGAAAGACTTGCATTTATATAGCACCTTTCACAACCACCAGACATTCCAAAGCACTTTACAGAGATACTTTTGGAGTGTAGTCACTGTTGTAATGTAGGAAATGCAGCAGCCAATTTGTGCACAAACAGCAATGTGATAATGACCAGATAATCTGTTTTTGTTATGTTGACTGAGGGATAAATATTGGCCAGGACACTGGGGATAACTCCCCTGCTCTTCTTCGAAATAGTGCCCATGGGATCCTTTAAGTCTACCTGAGATGGGCCTCAGTTTAACGTCTCATCCGAAAGACGGCACCACCAACAGTGCAGCACTCCCTCAGCATTGCACTGGAGTGTCAACCTAGATTTTTGTGCTCAAGTCCCTGGAGTGAACCCACAACCTTCTGACTCAGAGGCGAGGGTGCTATCAACTGAGCCACAGCTGACACACACACTCTACCCAAACCAAGACACATATGATGGACATCTCCATAAGTTAGGCTAACCATATAACAAAGTTGCAAATGTATTACACATTCTTCACAAGTGCCAATATTTATCATAGATTATTATGGCTGCCTGGGCACAACGACATGCCCAATTGGTTCGCCATTAATTTTTAGTGAACATAGTTGTAGCTTTTTATACAGTTTGAGAAAATTAGTTGAAGCCATTTTCTAACATCACTTTGTTATTGGGCTGTCATACCTGTGAAAATGTGATTATTTCCACTGGTGTTTCTCTACAGAAGTGTCAAAATAAATTCTTGGAACCATGACTTGTAAAAGCAGCTGAACAAACTGACAAGGATGCTGTAAATATCTAAAACGTGGGTGGCTATAACCATCTGGACTTTTCAAACAACCGAAGATATGCCATTAAATTCCTGGGAGAATAGTGTGCATTTCATCTTGTGCTTACTGTATCTGAATAAAGTACATCATGATATATTTTGTTTCTTCAGTTTACGGAGGCGCTCAACGTATTTTCAGTTACACCATATAACACCAGTAACTACAAGGATATGCAAACAACTATACAGCACAAAAGACAGCTGTATGTACAATTCTGCAAGGGAAGTAAGGAGCACTCGATCTTTAAAACCAGACACAAATTTTGTATTCGGTTATCTGGAGTACAGTGCCAATGACATGGAAACCACCAGTAAATGAAGGAGAACCAAAACTTTAATCAACCAGAAGCCTGATACAAAAAGATACCAGGAAAGCCCATTCCAATTGTGCATTAAAATGCTCTAAATGAATCTGAAGTAAATTTACAGAAATACAACCTCTTCAACCACCACCAGATTCACACAGGTCAATTATACACCTCATTTATATAAGTAATCAAATACATTAAAGTACATCCACATTTGTAAATAAGCTTCAGTCCCAGAATAAGCTTCATGGAAATGTTGTAATGCACATTGGAAAGGCTACAGTATTTTTCATTTTCATACTTTAAAGGCATTGTTCTGAAGTACCTATATACCATGAAGGCATAAGCAGATTAACAACTGACTCAGTTTCACCAATACCATTGTTCGCATGAAAAGAATCTTAACACGGTCTACCATAAATATTATGCATTATGACATTTTCATAAGTTTATGGGAGAAGCATAAACTGTCTTGTTATTAACAGTTTTTATTGATACATTTGGTGGTCCCAGGCAATGCCTCAGCTCCAAGCCTTGTGGAATGTCACCAATCTATGCAAGAAGGGACTTGTCACTACGGATGGCATAACGGTGGATATCAAAAGAGCTGCAGGTTCTCAACAATTATTTCACCAGTGTGTTAAATGTAAACTATTAATTTTTTATTACAGCGTAATAAGAGCCAGCAAAAAAATAAATTAAGATTTAAAAAAATTAATTCTTGGAATGTGGGCGTCACTGGCAAGGCAGGCATTTATTGCCCATCTCCAGTTCCCCTCGAGAAGGCGATGGCTAGCCTTCTTCTTGAACTGCAGTCGAGTGGTGAAGGTGTTCCCAGTGATGTAAGGTAGTACGTTACAGGATTTTGACCCAGTGATGATGAAGGAACAGCGATATATGTCCAAGTCAGGGTAATGTGTGACTTGGAGATGGTGGTGTTCCCATGCAGCTACTGCCCGTGTCCATCTAGGTGGTGGAAGTCACGTGTTTGGGAGGTGCTGCTGAAGAAGCCGTGGCAACTTGCTGCAGTGCACAGTATGCCGTTGATGGGGGGTCGATATTTATGCAAGTGGATGAAGTGCCAGTCTAGTGAACTGCTTTATTCCAGATGGTGGTGAGCTTAGAGTGTTGTTGCATCTGCACTCATCCAGGCAAGTGAGAGTACTATATCACACTTCTGACTTATGCCTTGTAGGTGGTGGAGAGTCTTTGAGTCAGGAGGTGAGTCACTCGCACAGAATTCCCAGCCTCTGACCTGCTCTAGTGGCCACGGCACTTATGTGACAGATCCACGTGAGTTTCTGGTCAATGGTGACTGACAGGATGTTAATGGTGGGGGTCTCGGCGATGGTAATGCCATTGTATGTTAGGCTCTCTCTTGTTGAAGATGGTCATTGCCTGGCACTTGTGTGGTGCAAATGGTACTTGCCACGTACCAGCCCAAGCATGGCTGTTGCTCCGGTCTTCGTGTATGTGGGCATGAACTGCTTTGTTATCTGTGGAATTGCAAATGGAGCTGAACACTGTGCAATTATCAGCGGACAGCCCACTTCTGACTTTATAATAGAGGGAAGATCATTGATAAAGCAGCTGAAGATAGTTAAGCCTAGGATATCCTGCAGTGATGTCTTGGGGCTGAGATAGTTACATTCAGAGCCAATTTTTAAAATATCAGCTATTTAAAACTACTGTTGCAATGCTACAGGGCCTAGCAGCAAGTCCTTTCAGGCCTCACTAAAATAGTCATGTTAAATCTTCAATGAGATATCGGCAGGAGCTGCTGCTTAAACCTTGAAGACAATCACAGATTAGTCAACATGCAGAGACCATTTTGCTCTCGTGGCTGAAACAAGAACCATAAGCTCTGGGGAAAAGCAGCTCAAAAGAAGTTTAGTGTCCATCAGAACTAAAAAGGAAAAACTGTTTTGTGGAGATTGTTGAAAGATTTTTATCTGCATAGTGTAATATTTTGACCAGCCAATGCTAACCTAAGTATGGTGCTTAACCCATTGAGGAATTCAGTAGAATCAGTGCAAAGCAGAGGCAATTAATAAATTACAACAGCTTGCATTTATATAGCGCCTTTAATATAGTAAAACGTCCCAAGGAGCATTATCAAACAAAATTTACACCGAGCCACATAAGGAGAAATTAGGGCAGATGACCAAAAGCTTGGTCAAAGAGGTAGGTTTTAAGGAGTGCCTTAAAAGGAGGAGAGAGGGATAGAGAGGAGAGGTTTAGAGAGGGAATTCCAGAGCTTCATGCCCTGGCAGCTGAAGGTACGACCAATAGTTGAGCGATTAAAATCGGGGATGCTGAAGAGGCCAGAATTAGAGAAGCGCAGATATCTCGGGGGGTTGTGGGGCTGGAGGAGCGAGGCCATGGAGAGATATGGAAAAAAGGATAAGAATTTTTAAATCCAGGCGCTGCTTAACCGGGAGCCAATGTAGGTCAGCGAGCACAGGGGTGATGGGTGAACGGGACTTGATGCAAGTTAGGGCATGGGCAGCAGAGTTTTGAATGACCTCAAGTTTACGACGGGTAGAACGTGGGAGGTCGGCCAAAAGTGAGTTGGAATAGTCAATTCTAGAGGTAACAAAGGCATGGATGAGGGTTTCAACAGCAGATGAGCTGGGGCAGGGGCAGAGTCGGGCGATGTTCCGGAGGTGGAAATAGGCGGCCTTAGTAATGGTGTGGATATGTGCTCGGAAGCCCATCTCGGGGTCAAATATGACACCAAGGTTGCACAGTCTGGTTCGACCTCAGACAGTTGCCGGGGAGAGGGATGGAGTCGGTGGCTAGAGAACGGAGTTTGTGGCAGGGACCGAAGACAATGGCTTTGGTCGAAACTAATATTGAATCAGGGACAGGGACTCAACAAAATTAACGTAAGCAAATTAACAGTAATGAAGAAAATAATGGTACTAAAGAGTGACAAATCCCCAGGACCAGATATGTTCCATCCCTGGGTTTTAAAGGAAGTGGGTGAGCACATTGCAGATGCCTTAACTATAATCTTCCAAAGTTCTCGATTCAGGAACCATTCTGTTAGATTAGAAAATTGCGCATGTCGCTCCGCTATTTAAGAATGGCGAGAGAGGTAAACCAGGGAATTATAGATCAGTTAGCCTAACATCTGTTGTCAGGAAATTACTAGAATCTATAAGTAAGGACAGGGTGACTGAACACCGTGGAAAATTTTCAGCTGATCAGAGAGCCAGCATGGATTTGTAATGGGTAGGTCATGCCTGACAAACCTGATTGATTGAATTTTTTGAAGAAGTGACTAAAGCAGTGGACAGGGGAATGTCTATGGATGTTATTTATGTGGACTTCCAGAAGGCATTTGATAAAGTCTCACTTAAGAGATTGTTGCAGCCCATGGAATTGAAGGCAAATTATTGACCTGGCTAGAAAATTGGCTGTGGTGCATGAGACGGGGAATAGGGATAATGGGCAGGTACTCTAATTGACAGGATGGGACTAGTGGTGTCCTGCAGGGATCTGTTTTGGGGCCTTAACTATTCACTGTATTTATTAACGACTTAGATGATGGGATAGAAAGCCACACATCTAAATTGGCCGATGTCACAAAGATAGGCGGCATTGTAAGCAATGTAGATGAAAGCATAAAATCACAGAGATATTGATAGATTAAGTGAATGAGCAAAACTGTGGCAAATAGATTTCAATGTAGGCAAATGTAAGGTCATCCACTTTGGACCTAAAAAAGGATAGAACAGGGTAGTTTCTAAAGGGTGAAAAGCTAAAAACAGTGGAGGTCCAGAGACTTGGGGGTCCAGGTACATAATCATTAAAATGCCATGAGCAGGTACAGAAAATAATCAAAAAGGCGAATGGAATGCTGGCCTTTATATCTAAAGGACTAGAATACAAGGAGGTAGAAGTTATGCTGCAGCTATACGAAGCATTGGTTAGACCACACCTGGAGTACTGTGAGCAGTTCTGGGCACCACACCTTAGGAAAGATACATTGGCCTTGGAGGGAGTGCAGCGTAGGTTTACCAGAATGATACCCGGACTCCTGGGGTTAAATTACGAGGAGAGATTACACAAATTAGGGTTGTGTTCCCTGGAATTTAGAAGGTTAAAGGGTGATTTGATCAAAGTTTAAGATATTAAGGGGAACAGATAGGGTAGATAGAGAGAAACTATTTCTGCTGGTTGGGGAGTCTAGGACGAGGGGGCAGAGTCTAAAAATTAGAGTCAGACCTTTCAGGAGTGAAATTAGGAAACACTTCTACACACAAAGGGCAATTGATGCTAGATCAACTGTTAATTTTAAACCTGAGATGGATAGATTTTTGTTATCCAAAGGTATTAAGAGATATGTGGCAAAGACGGGTATATGGAGTTAGGTCACAGATCAGCCATGATCTCAGTGAATGGCAGAACAGGCTCGAGGGGCTAAATGGGCTACCCCTATTCCTATGTTCCCAATATTTAATTGGAGAAAATTTCTCCTCATCCAGTACTGGATGTTGGACAAGCAGTCTGAAAATTTAGAGACAGTGGAGAGGTCGAGAGAGGTGGTGGTGAGGTAGAGCTGGGTGTCGTCAGCGTACGTGTAAACTGACGCTGTGTTTTCAGATGATGTCGCCGAGGAGCAGCATGTAGATGAGAAATAGGAGGGGGCCAAGGATAGATTAGATCCAGATGGGACACCAGAGGTAACTGTGCGGGAGAAGGAAGAAAAGCCATTGCAGGTGATATTCTCTCTGCAATTAAATAGATAAGAATGGAACCAGGCAAGTGCAGTCCCACCCAGCTGGACAACGATGGAGAGGCATTGGAGCAGGATGGAGTGGTCAACCGCATGAAAGGCTGCAGACAGGTCGAGAAGGACGAGGAGGGATAGTTTACCTTTGTCACAGTCAGATAGGATGTCATTTGTGACTTTGATAAGAGCCGTTTTGGTACTGTGGCAGGGGCGGAAACCCGATTTAGAGATTCAAACATGGTGTTCCGGGAAAGATGGGCACGGATTTGGGAGGCGACAGCACATTCAAGGACTTGAGAGGAAAGGGAGGTTGGAGATGGGGCGGTAGTTTGTAAGGATGGAGGGGTCAAGGGTTTGTTTTTTTGAGGAGAGGGGTGATGACGGCAGATTTCAGGGAGAGGGGGACAGGACCTGAGGAGAGAGAACCGTTAACAATGCCAGCTAACATGGGAGCCAGCAAAGGAAGTTGGGTGGTCAGCAGTTTGGTGGGAATAGTGTCGAGGGAGCAGGAAATGGGTCTCATGGACAAGATGAGCGCGGAGAGGTCATGAGGGGAGATCGGAGAGAAACTGGAGAAAGATGGGAGTTCAGGGCTAGGGCAGGGGGTAACCTTAAGAGGAAGTTTGGCCCGGTGGGCTAGGAGAAGGAAGGGAAGTGGCAGAGGCAGCTGAACGGATTGTCTCAATCTTAGAGACAAAGTAGTCCATGTGCTCCTCACACTTGTTGTCGGAGGTGAGGGTGGAGGAGACAGCGAGAGGGGTTTAAGACGACAGTTAGCAGTGGAGGATAGAAGCCGGGGTTTATATTTGCATTCCAGAATGCTTCTGGAATAGTGAGCAATTTTGGCAGACGAGAGCAGGACCCGATAATGCTTTATGTGGTCCAGCCAGATGTGGAGGTGAATGGCTAAACCAGTTGTCCGTCATATCCGTTCAAGTCTGCATCCCTTGGACTTAAGGGAGTGAAGATGAGGGCCGTACCAGGGGAAATGGCCAGGGTGAGACAGAGTAATTGTTTTAATAGGGACTAGGGCATCAATGGTGGTGGTGAGGGTGTGGTTGAGCAGATCGGTAGCTGCAGAAATGTCATAGCGAATGGAGGTCCAAAGGCTGGACAGTTAGGATTTCATAAGTGTAGTTGTAAGAGAGTTGGGAAAGAGTTTTTTCCAGGGGCAGACACAGAAGGAAGTAGGGTTGGGGGGGGGGGGGGGGAAAGGGGGATGTGGGTGGAGAGCGACACGAGGAAGTGGTCAGAGGTGGCCTTATCTGCAATTGACATGATGGGAGTAGCGAGGCCACGAGAGATGGCAAGGTCGAGGGGGTGGCTGTGAATATGGGTTGGGAAGTTTACATGGAGGGAGAGATTAAGGGAGGATAGGAGGCTAGTGAACTCGGAGGAGAGAGAGCATGATGAATTGAGATGGAGGTTGAAATCAGCGAGGATGAGAAGTCGTTCGGTGCAGATTAACTATTAACTAGTCAATAGTTGCTAAAAGCACTCTTGCTTGTTGGTAAATTAACCATCACTTTGAATCCATATTTCATAATTTCCAAACCCAACCCTTCCTCTCATGCTTATCAACCTCAATTACCTTTGCAGTGCAAGAAACCCTCTCTCGTTTTTAAGTGGTGCCCCGGATCTTGTACTCTTCAAGTAAATTTCTGTTGATTCACAAATGCCACAGAATAATTTCCTGAAAAGTTGCATCTGACAGTTTCGCAGGAATTAAGAGGGGGAAAAATCCTTTCATGACAGTTTAACATAAATATAAACACACGATCTCCAGAGTGGTATTAACTTCTATACTAGAATCCTCTGCCGTGCAATAATTCAAGTCAGACCAAAAACAGATCCTTGCAGGATAACTAGTCTTTTGATTAACAGCAGTAACAATACTGGGACTGGGCAAATAGTTGCACGGCTACGGTAGACAAGAAATGGCTAGCATTTAAAGAATTGATACATAATTTACAACAAATATACAATCCTTTAAGGCACAAAGATACCACAGGAAAAGCGGTCCAACCGTGGCTAACAAGACAAGTTAAAGATAGCATTAGATCAAAGGAAGAGGCCTATAATGTTGTCAAAAATACTAAGCCTGAAGATTGGGAGGATTTTAGAATGCAGCAAAGGAGTACCAAGAAATTGATAAGGAATGAGAAAAAAGAATGAGAGTAAATTAGCAAGAGACATAAAAAGATTGTAAACTTTTCTATAGGTATGTAAATAGGAAGAGATTAGTGAAAGTAAACGTGGGCCCATTAGAGGCAGAGACAGGAGAAATTATAATGGGTAATAAGAAAATGGCAGAGATATTAAACAAATACTTTGTATCTGTCTTCACGGTAGAAGATGCAAAAAACATTCCGGAAATAATGGGGAACCAAGCATCTAGAGAGAATGAGGAACTTAAAGAAATCTGTATAAGTAAAAACATAGCACTGGATAAAATAAATGGGACTAAGTGGTGACAAATCCTCTGGATCTGACGACCTGCATCCTAGGGTTTTAAAAGAGGCAGCTGCAGAGATAGTGGATGCACTGGTATTAATCTTCCAGAATTCCCTAGATTCTAGAACAGTCCCCAAGAATCGGAAGATAGCAAACATAACCCCGCTATTTAAGAAAGGAGGAAGAGAAAAAATGGGGAACTATAGGCCAGTTAGCCCGACATCAGTAGTAGGCAAAATGCTAGAATCTATTATTAGGGATGTGGTAACAGGGCACTTAGAAAATCGTAATATGATTAGGCAGAGTCAACATGATTTTATGAAAGGGAAATCGTGTTTGACAAATCTGTTAAGAGTTTTTTGAAGATGTAACTAGTTGGATGGATAAGGGGGAACCAGTAGATGCAGTGCATTTGAATTTTCAAAAAGCATTCGATAAGGTGCCACACAAGAGGTTATTACACAAAATTAGGACTCATGGGATTGGGGGTAATATATTAGCATGGATTGAGGATTGGTTAATGGGCAGAAAACAGAGAGTAGGAACAAACGGGACTTTTTCAGGTTGGCATGCTGTAACTAGCAGGGTACCGCAAGGATCAGTGCTTGGGCCTCAGCTATTTACAATCTATATTAATGACTTAGATGAAGGGACGGAGTGTAATGTATCCAAGTTTGCTGATGATACAAAGTTAGGTGGGAAAGCAAGCTGTGAGGCGGACGCAAAGAGGCTCCACAGAGATATCGACAGGTTGACTGAGTGGGCAAGAACATGGCAAATAGAATGCAATGTGGGGAAGTGTGAAGTTATCCACTTTGGTAGGAAAAACAAAAAAGCAGAATATTGTTTGAATGGTGAGAGACTGGGAGATGTTGGCATTCAGAGGGACCTGGGTGTCCTTGTACATGAATCACAGAAAGTTAATATGAAGATACAGCAAGCAATTAGGAATGGTATGTTAGCTTTTATTACAAAGGGATTAGAGTGCAAGAGTAAATGGGGGCTAAATTCGGTTGATTTGCGCCTCCCGTTAGAAATTCAGTGGGAGGTTAGCGGTAGCGCTAACCGTTAGCGCCGCACGGCGATGACGTCATCGCTGTGCGCAGTGCCCCGCTCGTAATATTGAGTGGCGCCCCCTGACTTACCACTGGATGCTATGTCCGCCGGGGTCAGGGGGGCCTACCTGCGGCCGAGGCGGCGCTAGTTAAAGGGGAGGTGGCCGCCTGCCAGCACATAGAAACATAGAAACATAGAATCTAGGAGCAGGAGTAGGCCATTCGGCCCGTCGAGCCTGCTCCGCCATTCAATACGATCATGGCTGATCATCCAAATCCAGTACCCTGTCCCTGCTTTAATCCCCACAGTACACATATCCCACCCTACCCCCATAACCCCACGTATTTAATTCCCCCTAACACATCCCATCCTATCCCCATAACCCCACATACTTAATCCCCCCTAACACTAAGGGTCAATTTATCATAGCCAAATCAACCTAACCCACACATTTTTGCCCCCGTTGCTGTCCCTGGTCCCCGTGAAGCCCCCCCCCCCCCCGCGGGGTGCCGGCTGCTCTCCGTGCACTCATAAGGGGAGGAAAGCCTGCAGTACCGCGGCACGTAGCGCCTCGATATTGGCTTGCAGCGCCCCAAGAGACACATGGGGCACTTTCAGTAGTGCCCCTCCTACCTCTCGGGGTGCTACCTGGGAAAATTGGCCGCGGGGGCGCTAACTTTTTCGGGGCGCTAGCGCCCCAAAACACTCCAAAGGGGGCGCTACCCAATTTTTACCCCAAGAAGTCTTACTACAATTATACAGGGCATTGGTGAGGCCACACCTGGAGTACTGTGTACAGTTCTGGTCTCCTTACCAAAGGAAAGACATACTTGCCTTCGAGGGAGTGCAACGAAGGTTCACGAGACTGGCTCCTGGAATGAGGGGATTGCCCTATGAGGAGAGATTGAGTAGACTAGGCCTATATTCCCTCGAGTTTAGAAGAATCAAAGGTGATCTAATTAAAACATATAAAATTCTTAAGGGGCTTGACAGGGTTAATGCTGAGAAAATGTTTCCCCTGGCTGGGGAATCTAGAACATGGGGTCACAGTCACAGAATAAGGGGTCGGCCATTTAGGACTGAGATGAGGAGAAATTTCTTCACTCAAAGGGTTGTGAATCTTTGGAATTCTCTACCCCAGAGAGCTGTGGATGCTCAGTTGTTGAGTATATTCAAGACAGAGGTCGATAAATTTTTGGGAACTACGGGAATTAAGGGATATGGGGATAGTGCGGGCAAGTGGAGTTGAGGTAGAAGATCAGCCATGATCTTGTTGAATGGCGGAGCAGGCTCAAAAGGGACAAATGGCCTACTCCAGCTCCTATTTCTTATGTTCTTATTTTTAATGCAAGTCAATAAAAGGTCTCCTTGACTTTTGGTATTCCAAAAAGCATATAGATTCATGAACTAACAGTGCTAGATTCAATGATTTTTAGGGCACTAAATCGACCCCAAACTTAGTCTGTGATCTAAATTTGAGAGTTCAGTGTTCACTGGCTGCTAAATGACACAAAGGATTTACTCTTAAAACACACAACCAAATCCTCCATAGGAAAATGTGCGTGTGAATATTAGATTAGAATGAAGAGGGCTTCATGCAACTTCTTCACATAAAAAGTGATCAATACCAAGAATAAGTAAAACAGTGGACGTGAAAACTCCAAATAATTTACAAAGCCATTCAATACTGCGATGGAGTGAGAAGAACTATTCGGTCCTTCTGGATGGATAACTATGAGGGGATGAATGGCCTTCATTATGTGTCTATTTTGTGATGTTATGAAATCTCAGTTGTAGAAAAAAAAGTGGCATATGTTATACGAACAATGACGGACAGGTAAAGACCCTCTGGTCCATCCAGCCTGTCCCACACAATTGCTATACCTTGTGTATCACAATATATACACTCCCCTCCGCAACCCACCCCACCCAAAACCATGTGATCTCCTGGGACAGGCAAAAAACAAGATTAAAAACCCAAAGCAATTTGGGAGGGAAAAAATCTGGGAAATTCCTCTTGGACTCATCTAGGCGATCGAAACTAGGCCAGATCATCACCCTGGCCCTGAGTTCCCTGAAGTACCTACCTTTTGTAAGAGGTGATCTCCGCTCCAACCAGAAACAGGTCCAGCTCTCGCTTGAATTCAGCAAATCAATGTCCACCGCACGAGACGGCAGCCTGTCCCAGAGGTCCACTATTCTCTGGGAAAAACTACAGGCTAGGGGTTCCCATCTCCCCGAGGACCCTCGGGTGGATATCATCCAGCCCGGCTGCTCTATTTTCAAATTCTTAATTCTTTCTAAAACAATATGTTCATCTAATTTAATACTACTAGTTTTATTAAAATCATTCAATTCTAATAGTCGAGCATTATCTTCAAGAGTGAAAACCGATGCAAAGTACTCATTTAATATTTCTGCCATACCCAATGAGTCCCTTGTAACCTGTCCATGAACATCCTTCAATACAGGCTTTGACAGTTCAGTGACTCTTCACATAACTGAAAAAGCTTTTCCCATTACTTCCACAAATGTCTACGATCCTCTTTTCCATTAGCCTTTTAGCTGATCTAATTTTGTTTTCTTTAGCTGTTCCTTGTACTCAACTCTGCTTAGTTGTATTAGATGCCTTTAATTTATAGAAACAATCTTGTTCTTAAAAACTTTCCATTTGTATTCTATATTGGTCTCACCACCCAGTAGGGTTAGCCAATTTACCCGTTCCAAATCATCTGCCATTTTAGTGAAGTTTGCGCTTCTGAAATCCGATACGAGTTGCAGATTCCCAGTATCTTTATATGGTTTCAATTGGCTGGTAGAACTAATGTTGTGGTCACTGCTGCCCAGATGTTCCCCCACATGGAGGATTAAACACCTCCCTCAATACCTGTGAAATACAATTCTAAAATCTGTATTCTACATAGAAAACAACTATCCAAGAACCTATACATAAATCCAATCACATTCTTTGGACAGTAATACCATGCACACAATATTTTTGTTTAAATTACCAACACTAAAAGAGTGAAATATGAAACAGAAATACTAGATTGTGTAGTGATAAACACCAAAATTCCATTCTGCGAAGTTGCCCGTCTGAGCTGGAGCAGTGGAATGTGGGTAAGCACTAAAATTCCCTTCTAAGTTGCCTGAAAGGCTGGGTATGTCCCTACAATGAAGGAGGGAAAATCCCAGAACAAAAAGCAATAGAAATCACCTCCAGCACACAAACAACACCTACAGCTTTTTAAAAGCTGGCTGATGCTTACATCCCCGCAGCTGTTGAATGGCTTGGAGAGTCTAGAGAAGGGGGGGGGGCGGGGCAGAAAAGGAGAAGCAGGATGATGCCTTACAATCTTGCACTTGAACAAGCTTTTCAAAGATAAACACAATAGCATGGTTAAATGTTTGAAGCATTTTGTTTTGTTTGTTATTTTAAAGAATGGATTACTTTCATAAAGGTCACATTAACACCCTCATCCCCAAAGCACAGGTCCCATCATCCACGATTCACTGAATAACTTTGTGAATGTACTGCCCGTATGCCTACATAAAACATCCTATATCACTGCAGTTACAGACAGCGGTGACATGTAAAAATCATCTGTCGAAAGGCAACAAGAGTACATACTAATGCAATCTAAGGTGGGTAAGTGTAAGTGTGAGGTAATACATTGCGTATATGAAAAAAAAAAGGAATGGGAGAATACACTCAATGGAAATATGCTGAAGGGTGCAAATGGGTTCAAATACCCAGAATGGGTTTTCTGCCCCCCCGCTTCACTAGACTCTCCAAGCCACCCTGAAGAGCAAGTGCAGGTAAGATAAATCCATTAAAAAAGCCAATAACATTTTGGGCTTTATAAATATGGACATATAGAATACAGGTCTAAAAAAGTAATGATAAATTTGTACAAAACATTGGTTAAGCCAGTTAGAGTATGGTGTCCCATAACAGAATAGACAATAAAGCCATACAATTAAGTACAATGTGAATTCACCAGGATAATGCCAGGGATGAGAAACTATAGTTATGAGGAGACTCTTGAGATACTGGGATTATTTCCACTGATGCAGAGAAGCCCAAGAGAGCCTGTAATGAGGGGTCATCTATTTCAAATTGTCGCTAAGAGAGGGAGGAGAGGGGTTGGGAGAAATTGTGTTACACAGAGGATTGTTGAGTATGGTATGCTTTGTCAAAGGAAGTGGTTCAGGCAAAGACCATTGTATCTTTCAAGGGAAAATTGGATAAATATTTGAAGCAGATGAAAACAGAGGACTGAGTAGAGTGGGCCAGTGAAATTACTTTTTGTTTGCTCCAGCATAGAGCCGGCACAGATAGGATGGGCTGAATGGCCATCTTCTGTGCTGCAAGACTCAATGGTTCATAGTAAACAGTCAAACTAAAATAAACTGTCCCAATTCACTTGCTTACCAAGTAAGCCATCAAAAAATTTCAGTTGAACCGAGACAGGATCCTGCACAGACTAGAGCTAGCTGGCCACGAAAACTGTCAAACGTGCTATCTACAAGAACGTACACTGATGAGCACTAAGGAATCACGATTTACACATACCGTGCAAAGCATTTCTGTTGTGTTGTGAAGCAAGACTTCATGTTGTGACTTTGCAGAAGGTTGTAAGTGCCAAGTTCAGAAAGAATGAGCTTTAAACAAAAAGTTAGCGGCTTGCCATTCTGCACAAGCACCAGTTCGGGGATGTCTCAAGTCTTCCAGACAGCAGATGGTACAGGGAAACAATTGCGACAATAAAACTGTATCACGCACTCAGAATCTCTCCGAACCCACCAAATTATGGACACGCTACCCAATACATTTTAATAATATAACCCTGAATGGAAGGAAAGGCTCAGCTCCAACATGTGATGTGGTACTGAGTCACAGAAAGCAGGAAAGTTTCAGGTTGGATCTATGGAATTAGATCACTGCAGCTAGAGCAGTGTGGGAGGGAGTGGTACAATCCTTCTCAATGTTCCCAGATTGGAAAGGAAGTAACAAATGGGAGAACTCTTCATTACTAAAGTGACTCCATCAGGAAAGGGCACCTGTGTGGATATTAGGTGAGGAGCATGGGGTTTGACTTTAATCCTCTCCCTCTTGAAATGGTCAAATAGCACACCAATCCATCTTTTCACTCACACATGAAGAATGGCTGCTTGGGCAATATACCAGGACTCCTTTCAGGAAGGGTGTGGTAATGTGAGCAGCTTGGGTGATGAATTCCCAATGTGGAATAATGAGAATTACACACTTGACTTTTGAAAATATTTTAAAAATCATACTGCTCCTTTAAGTTTTCCAAGCCATCCATTTATACTCCCGATGCCCAGTGATAACTTTTAAGCAGATATTCAACAAGTTTGGAACAATAACGTTATAACTAAATTAGAGCAAAAACAGTTCATGTCTTTTTATTCTAACGCCACAGATTATCCCAAAACAAATTCAGGATTTAAAGGAAGTGCAACGCTGACCAACAGTAAACATCCTCTTAAAACTATGTGGATTCATAAGCTGCTTAATGTTTCTGCTATCCAATTTCAACAATAGAGCAATGAGGTGCCAAGAAAATCGGTGGTGTCTTTTTTTGAAGTGGGGTGGGGGGGGAGAAAAGAGAGAGAGCACCATTTAATACAAATTCTGACCCCACCAAATTCACTAATCAGTAACTGATAAGCTCATTCTACATTGGAAGGCCCGATTACCCATTACCATCTCCCTTCGCCTCGCACCATCATCCCTTTTGTCATTTAATCTCTCCTGCCTTCCACCCTATCTGTTCTTTCCTCCCCTACCACTTTTCCTGCCTCTGTACTTGCTTAAAGCCTGTTACATCTCTAACTTTTTCCAGTTCTGACGAAAGGTCATCGACCTGAAACTTTTCTCTCTCCACTGATGCTGCCTGACCTACTGAGTATTTCCAACATTTTCTGTTTTTATTTTGGAAGGCCTGAGGTTTGAGTATGAGTCTATATTACAGTAGCTAATCTAAGGCAGGGCAGTGGCAGGACAGTACAATTGATCGCAGGACCTCGACAATCAACCAGGGTTTCCATTTCGAGATCGAGAGATTTCTTCTAGAAGTGTGTATATGAGGACACAATTTGGTTTGGCCGTGGTGTCCAATGTGATGGAATAGCCTGCCACTCAGTGACAAGACTCATATAAATGACCACTTGGGCAACGTATCATAATTTGCACATTGCATAGATCTGTATCCGAACCAGGAGTTAATGCATTCAAGAAAGATGGGGAGAAAATTAGCGGGAGGCGGGAAATGGAACTATTCTCTACAAAGGATACCATATCAAGACTGCTCCATTTGCCTTTTGAACCAGATCAAGTTTTATTTTTTTTAAACTCCATGCACACTTAGTATTTTAATTTTTCTACATACTTGGTGCATGTGAACACACCCCGCACTTATGTACATAATGTTGAAAAGGTTTGAACACTCAAATCAACAACAGTCACCAATTGAACCTCATGATGGCACCCATACCAGACCACCATAATTTGCACCAGAAGTAAATATGAGTACATTAGTAGTCAGACTCAGTAAGGAACATTCAACAAACAGCACCAGCGAAGCAGAACTTGCTGAAACATTTTGATTTAACAAAATAGTCAGTCCATAGGGTACAACTTACCATTCGTGATCCTGTTATTGCCTCCACAATATATCACGCAAGTTTACAAATAAAAGTCAATAGTCTACAGTATGTTACAAGGCAGTAATTTAATTTTTCTTCAACCATCATTGGTTCATGAGAAAGTAGCCCCAAATGAGTTGTTCTCATGAACATGGAAATACATGCCATATCCTGATATTTAATACTGTATTTGTTACTGAATAGAAGAGGTCAGTGGTGGGCATCTCAATTTGCTTTCAACAAGCTACTTGATCTCAATCCACAGAAACAATGTTATCTATATTCAGGTGAAGCATTATTCCCTAGTATTCAAATCTACCTCTTACCCATACAAAAAGTAGATACTGTATTTTGACATATGATAATTACTCAGTGATGTCACTGGGCTTATTTATACTAATGGTATCAATATGCCAGAGAGGAGAACAAGCTTGTTGTATGACACTCTTAATTCAGCATCAAGAATTAATTCACCCAGTATATTGTGACATACAGGTGTGATGCACGCAGGGGCATATATATGTAAATATTAAAAAATATATATAAAAATAAAATATATTTATTTTATATTATGTATATTATAATATGTCTGCATGCACGTTGTCAATTTTTTCTATTACAAATTCCCATGTAGAGTCTCCTGTGATATTCTCTGACTGTACTGTAAGAAGTATGTCGTATTATATGGACTGGAACACTGCAACATGCAAAACAATGCATTATAGATGCGTGTCACTTTAAGCTGCAAAATCTAACTGATGTTAAACTGGGTGAATTCATGTGCAGGTCAATAAAATGGTTGCGGAAATTGTAGCTCAGTATTTTCTGTTGCTGGAGAGTTTGTCAGTACATTCCAAATGACTGCTTTTGTTTCTTTGTACTCTCTCTCAGCTCTCCCCCACGCCAATACCTTGGGCAAGAAATGTGTGTACACATATTTTTATGAAATATTCTTTAAATTTTTTGAACTGCACAGTACAATATCATGTTACCACATTTAAACTCAACCTAGCAAAGAAAGTTAAAGAAATGGTTGCATACACAACAATTTATAATCTTTGTAGCAAGCTGTTCCCCAAGGTTTGGTTATCTCTTATGGGGAATTGTCTTTATATAACTAAAGATCTACATGTCTGTACACTATACTTTGTTCATCACTCAAAACATCCTTCACCTCACCAATAAAATTCTGGATGTCTTAATCTTTCTGAAAATGCTGTCTTAAATATAAACTCAAGTTCATGAAATGATGATGCTATTCTCACACCCACACAACTCAGAAACGTGGCCTGGAAGTCCCAGTGGAGCATCATCAATTTTACACCACTTCCTATTGCGTCACTGCCAAGCATCACCCAAGATAGCAGTCAGGCAGTGGAGTTGAGCTCCATTGACTCTGGCACAGCAAAAGACATAAACTGGAGGTCATGACAAAAGTGCAACCCTGATGCTGCCATTTACCTTCCACCACAAGTTTGACTCCTTGGGTTAACAGACCAAGCAGCAGTGAGTGTGAATAATGCGTGCACGCAAAGTGTTACCCAAGGAGCCTACATATAAGTAGCAGAGTTCCCTTTGAATCACCTGCAATGGCTTCTGTTCCCATTCCTGTTCTGTTACCTCTGGAGTTCCCCAAGAATCTATCCTTGGCCCTCCTATTTCTCATCTACTTGCTGCCCATCAGCGACATCATCCGTAAACATGTCAGGTTCCACATGTACGCTGATGACATCCACCTCTACCTCACCCTGTCTCTGCTTTATCACCAGTACTGGATCAGTAGAAATTTCCTCCAGCTAAATATTGGGAAGACCGAAGCCATTGTCTTCGGTCCTCGCCACAAACTCCGTTCCCTAGCCACCGACTCCATCCCTCTCCCTGGCAACTGTCTGAGGCTGAACCAGACTGTTCGCAACCTTAAGTGTCGTACTTGAGCTTCCAACCACATAGCCGCTCCATCACCAAGACTGCCTACCCTCACCTCTAACAACGCCCTACTCTGCCCCGCCTCTGCTCATCTGCTGCTGAAACCCTCATCCATGCCTTTGTTACCTCTAGACTTGACTATTCCATGGCCGGCCTCCCATCTTTCACCCTACATAAACTTGAGCTCATCCAAAGCTCTGCTGCCCGTATCCTAACTCGCACAAAGTCCCATTCATCCATCACCTCTGTGCTCACTGACCTACATTGGCTCCCGGTCCAGCAATGCTTCAATTTTAAAATTCTTATTCTTGTTTCCAAATCCCTCCATGACCTCGGCCCTCCCTATCTTTGTTGCCTCTTCCAGCTCTACAAGCCTTCAAGATCTCTGCGCTCTTCCTATTCTGGCTTCTTGCGCATCCCCGATTTTAATCGTTCCACCATTGGCTGCCGTGCCCTCAGTTGCCCAGACCCTAAGTTCTGGAATTCCCTCCCTAAACCTCTACTTCTCTATCCTCCTTTAAGACGCTCCTTAAAACCTACATCTTTGTCCAAGCTTTTGGTCACCTGTCCCAATACGTCCTTACGTGGCTTGGTGTCAAATTTTTGTCCGATAATCGCTCCTGTAAAGCGCCTTGGGACGCTTTACTACATTAAAGGCACTATATAAATGCAAGTTGTTGCTGAAGTAAGCAGGAACACCCAATGTGCATGGCCATTATATCTTGCCTGGCACAATTAAGGCATGTTGAATAGTATCATCCTCAGTGAGCAGGGATGACAAAGACAATAACATGGATTTATATAGTGTCTCTGATGTTAAACAATCACAAGGAGCTTAACAGAAGAGGAAGAGGAGCAAATGTCTTTGTGGGACAGTTCGGAGAGGTGACCAAAAGCCTGATTGAAGAGATGAGTTGTAAGACGGTTTAAAAGATGGAGATGGATGCAAGTAGACAAAGGGATTTACAGAGGGAGTGCCAGAGTACAGTCAATGAGACTGAAGGCTCGGTCACCAATAGTGCAGCAAAAGGAGGTGGGATAGACAGGAGGCCAGAGTCATAGGACTGGGGAGGGCGAGAGGGAGTGGGGGTGAGAATGCATGGTTGGATGATGTCAGGAAGAGATCTGTAGATGAGGATTTTATACCTGATTTGTTGAGGAACATGGAGCTATATAGTTCAGCAAGGATAGAAGTGATGGGGCTTAGTAAGCAAGATTTTTTTTTTTTAAATTACAGCTCAGTGAAGTGCCTTGGGGTATTCTTCTGCATTAAAAAGGTGCTATAGAAATGCAAGTTGTTGTTGTTGTTTGTTGGCTAGAACGTGGGTGGCAGTGATTCAAATGATTTGGGATTTATGGAGAGTGACGGTCAGGAGGCTGGCAGGAAGGGTATTGGAAATTTTTTTTATTTAAAAGGTGATAAAAGCATGGCTAAGGGTTCCGGCAGCAAAACAAGCTTACGGGTATAACAAAAGCCACACATTTGATCTGAAATATGTAGAAAGCCAAACAGTAATACAATAACCTGTCTTATGCTGTAGTTACATATTCCTTCAAGATACAGGCCAAATTTTTATTTTAAATCATTTCAATTTAGCTTAATTTTACTTATGCAGAAAGAAAAGCGCAATGCAAGAAGCTTGAAAAAGAAAGAATCTGTTGTATAATCAAGATTAAAAACTCACAGATGCAAAGGAAAAAAACACCCCCTCCCTCACATGTGGTGTTGGGGCAGAAGGAGGAAAGGAAAAAGAAACAAATCACTGAAATTAAAAGAAGCTGAAATGCAGTAGGGTTCCTGGTTCAACCTTTGATGCTTTGTGTCTCCAATGTCATGTATATTTACCTAGAGTATCCACAAGTCAGTCTTGTTTTTTTTAAGTAAGTCAGTCTTGTTGGGTGAGCATTACAGAGGAGCTCACTGAAAACACTGATTGAGCCTAGGCAGCTTAAGTAAATACTATACTGACAAGAGAACTCGGAGGGCCAGTATTCTTTTTTAAACATCTGGAAGGGATACTGGTTCATTCCAGCTCCATGCTTACAAGTTTTTTTTATGGTCTAGAAGCACGAGGCAGAGGTAACTGATTTATGGAGTTTCTAAAACTTACAATCTCCTAAATGGGCAGTGATTGAAATTTAGCTTAGTGTACCTACTTGCATTTGAAAGTCAAATTCTCATACACTCAAAACTAAAAAGTTGATTTGACACAGCATAAGCAAATTTGCTTTAAAACATTTACAAAAAGGTAACCAAACACTGCCTTTTCATTTGTTTTCGGAAGTGTATCAATGATCAGTGCTACAAGGAAGACTTTGATTCTTCACTACAAAACATCTTGTACCCTGTCAGCTTGCATTAAAAAATTGCAATGACTTAGAATCTTTAGAAAAACATGAATGTTTCAGACAACCCTTTCACCGGCCAGTTGTGATACAGAAGCTATTGGCAAGGCACTAAATTCTAGTTGCTGCACAGTTCACTTTCTCAAGTCTAAATTTCTTGTTTGCTAATTGTTTTAGGTTTTGGATAAAATTTACACTAAGTTACAACTTGTTTAGCTCAGTGCTAGGAAATGTTGCTGTTACACTATTCAAATTTGCTAAATTTAAACGTTTTGTACTGCATCATTTTTGACTAATGTAAAAAGAAAATCCATCTTTAAATTAAATGAAAGTCAATCAGTAGATAAGGCCATGAAACAGAAATACGAGTCAACACCATCTCTCCAGTTGTTCAGACCTAAATAGGGTTTATACTTGTGAAAGGATTAACAGTTAACGTACTGCCAGAAGAAAATAGACTTTAAAATGCACACGATGATAGGAATCTCAATGGGAAACTAATACAAGACGAGACATACTGCTAACCTTAGAAGGTGCAAATCTTCCTATGTATAATTCTGTACTTAGTGAACCTTCTATCAGTAACGTGACAGCTTCTCTGTCAACTTGTAAAAAAAAATTCTTTGACACACCACTGAATTAGCTTCAATACCAGTGGCACAAGATCAAAAAAAAAACATCGACCGTAATAGTCCGACCAACCTTCACCACGTCTACGAACTAAACACAGACTCAATGCTACTAATAACTCTTGGATTCTAACCAGTATCTGACTGTGAGGAAGTCAGCAAATAAAACATCACACCACCTAGACACTAGAATTGTGACGCCTTACACACTAAGAGGTAGAGAACAGCTAATTTCATCAGACACCCAAAACAGCACGTCCAACGCTTACAGTGGTATCACAGACCACTGTACTTCGATAACTTGGTAAGCTACAAAGATGTATCTGTGACCCATTCTGTGAATGTGTGAAGCAGATGGGATTACTTTTTTTTTAAATGACAATCAAAAGTGAAAATCGAATGCATCTGAACGTAATTTAGTTCTGTAAGAATGACAGCCCTAGTCTGCCCCAATAGGGAAATTTTCTCACTTCTTCCACAACTTTCTCCCATACGCTCCTTAAAGTAATGACTCTTGCGGACTCTACAAAATATGCTAGCAGCCCTGTGATAACTCATTAAGTAGCCAGTCCAGACGGAGAGTATCGACAGGCTATTTCCTCATGGTGGGGGAGCAACTGGGCATCACAGCAGGACTCGAGCTTACCACCCCAATATCCATACGTGCCTAATTTCCATTAAGAGCCACTGGACAATGATCAGGAATAGAATCACTGGACAATTGTTCCGCCCACCCAAGGTGGCAAGACCATTTAAGTACCACCATACCAGCGGAGCTCAGCTAACTCAGCACAGATCAGGAATTGAACCTGGGACCTTCCTGGTCTGAAAAGGCAAGTGTGACATCTGGCAGAGCATTTATCCACTGAGTCAACATGGGCGCTAGTTACAGGATTTCATCCTGGAGCGAGCACTACCATAAACATTCATTCCCTCCACCACCGGCGCACCGTGGCTGCAGCGTGTACCAAAATGCACTGCAGCAACTCGCCAAGGCTTCTTCGACAGCACCTCCCAAACCCATGACCTCAACTACCTAGAAGGACAAGGGCAGCAGGCGCATGGGAAAACAACCACTTCGAAGTCGCACACCACCCTGATTTGGACATATATCGTTGTTCTTTCATTGTCGCCGGGTCAGAATCCTGGAACTCCCTACCTAACAGCACTGTGGGAGTACCTTCACCACACGGACTGCAGCGGTTCAAGAAAGGGGCTCACCACCACTTTCTCAAGGGTAACTAGGGATGGGCAATAAATGCTGGCCTTGCCAGCGACGCCCACATCCCGTGAATACATTTTTAAAAGATACCACTCTGGAATAAAATGAGCAATGCAAACCATGCTGATGTAAAATGCACCATTACAGGTACCCAAGCAAAATGTTGCTGTGCAAATTCACAATGTAATTTTTCCTTGAAGTTCTGCAAGCTTTGCTCCTCTCTCCAACTGCCAACAGTGCAAGCAGGACTTGAAACAAAAAGCACCATTACACCAGGCAAATAATGTAAATATACTTTTAGCAAGAATCATAGAATTTCACAAAACAGAAGGAGGCCATTCGGCCCGACTTAGTCCCATTCCCCTGCCCATTTCCCATATTTTTTTTTTTTTTTTTAAATTTGTTTTCCAATATTTATCCACCTTTTAAAAATTGTTATGGGTTCTGCTTCCACCAGTTTCTGGTAGGGTGCTTCATGTTCCAGCAACCTTTTTGTGCAAAAAAACAAAAAAAAGACTTGCATTTATATAGCGCCTTTCATGACCACCGGACGTCTCAAAGCGCTTTACAGCCAATGAAGTACTTTTGGAGTGGAGTCACTGTTGTAATGTGGGAAATCCCATACCCCTCTGTTAATTCCTTTGGTGATGATCTTAATTTTAGTAGCTATAGGTAGAAGAAGCTGTACCTGAAGTAAACATACAAAAATAATTTTTCTCCTCAAAACTGAGTCAATTCACATTTGCATCGATTATACAACTAAGTTTATAGGTCCCCCCCCCCCCCCCCCATACCATCTCGCAAAAAAATACATAGGTTCATGGGAATGTTAGGGAAACTCACTCAAATGGAAATAGTTTCACCTACAAATTATTGTATGATCATCCAAAACTGCTGCTTTACAACTCCCCCCCCCAAATTCTTGTACACCCTCTCCCCTTCGCCCAACTATTGGCGACCATTCCCTCAGCTGCCCAGGCCCCACACTCTGGAATTTCCGACCTAAACCACGCCACCTCCCTCTCCTCCTTTAAGACACTCCTTAAAAGCCACCTCTCTGACCAAGCTTTTTGTTACCCCTCCTAATCTCATTCTTTGGCTCAGAGTACAATTTCCTCACACTTGCAAAGCACTGTGGGATATTTTTCCTACATTAAAGATGCTATTTAAATACAAGCTGTTGTTGTCCTATTACTTTCTTTCCCCTGCTTATGTTCTCCATTCCTCTCCCGAGCTAGACAACTCCTTGCTGGCGCATGCTTCAACGGTTACCAATTCACCTCTGGTACATCAATAAGCTGCCATTATTCAAGTGTGAGCCACTGAGTGTTGGCAAGCTATTCAATTGCATGGGGCCATTAAAGTCCGAGTCAGAAGCTAAACCGTGTCCTTCCAGGACAACCATACGTGTGCACCACCAGCAGACATTGCTGGATAGTGCCCAGGAGCACAAAATGGCCAACTGTAATGCCTCATTGCTGCCACAGACTAAATAATCTAATTTAATAGATGGTGGCAACAAACTAGGGTCTTCTTAATAACAGAAAACGCTGGAAAAACTCAGCAGGCCAGGCAGCATCCGTGGAGAGAGAAAGAGAGTTAACGTTTCAGGTCGATGACCTTTATCTGTATGAATTTGCTACTTATTGGATAAACCCACAACCACCAGGGGAAGCATAATTCCTTTTAATTAGTCCAGTTAAAGGTTGAAATGATGCATTAAGAGATCTCGCCTCAGCTAGATGTACCTTTCTCCTCTCAGATGGCCAGAGTGAAGCTATTAAACTCACACCTTGATATCTTCACATATTAGTGAAGGCTTGCTTTTGAAATTGAGTCTCCCATAGGATGACCCAATGTTTCGGTGTTGTATCTGCGATGCTGCCTATCCATTTAAGCCAAATACATAGTTCCAGAGGTGCAAATTTGGATTCTGATCACAGAATGGTTGCATTTTGAGTAAACACATGAGAAAATAAAACTTTGTACAACTTTTCATTTGTTGGAAACTGACAATTCTTTATAAACATTTGAGTTACATAAACTCAACAAACATACAACTTTCACTTTTTGAGTAAGAAAATGTACAAAATTTCACTTGTAGTCAATTCCAAAAAAGGGCTTCTTCTAATTGAACTCCACGTCAGATCAACAAGAGTGCCTATTTCAACCTCTAATATTGCTTGCCTTCACCATCACCTCAGCACACCGTTGCTCAAATTCTCATCCACAGTCATCGTTGTCATGTTCCATTTCTCCAACGGTCTCACTGGTTCCCCAAATGTCATCTTGCATGAAGCCCAACTACTTCCAAACTTTACCGCCCATATCTCATCCATCACGGATAATGGCTATGAAGCATTTGAGAGAATGAGAGAGGGTGCCATATAAATGTACTTTCTTTACCTTTCGCTCCTCTCCTTTCAAACTTCCAGCGGCCCCCTCCCCACCGTCAGTGCATCAATTTCAAAATTATCATTTAAAAAATTCTTAATGGGCTTGCATGAAGTACATTTCAGAAGACATACAAAATCAAGTATCTTGTTTGAGATTTGTAAGTAGCACAATCTAAAATCTTACCAGACCACCCAGATATACTCTATGCATTGACCAAAAACTTTATAGCTCAGTGTATTAACAGGACAGATGATAATGAATACAGATTATAGAAACTACATCATACTTGCTAATGGTCAATTAGAGTCACAGAGTTATACAGCACAGAAAGAGGCCCTTCGGCGTATCGTGCCCGTGCCGGCCATCAAGCCGTCTATTCTAATCCCATTTACCAGCACTTGGTCCGTAGCCTTGTATGCTATGGCGTTTCAAGTGCTCATCTAAATGCTTCTTGAATGTTGAGGGTTCCTGCTTCTACCGCCCTTTCAGGCAGAGTGTTCCAGATTCCAACCACCCTCTGGGTGAAAAAGTTTTTCCTCAAATCCCCTCTAAACCTCACCTTGAAACTATGCCCCCTGGTTATTGAACCCTCTACTAAGGGGAAAAGTTCCTTTCTATCTACCCTATCTATGCCCCTCAATTTTGTACACCTCAATCAGGTCCCCCCTCAGCCTTCTCTGCTCTAAGGAAAACAACCCCAGCCTGTCCAGTCTCTCTTCATAGCTGAAGCGCTCCAGCCCAGGTAACATCCTGGTGAATCTCCTCTGCACCCTTTGATAGTTGAACTGTCAAATGATCGTGGTGTGATATAAATCAGGCTGTACAGTAGGTGCACACACACTGCAATGTACTACTCAGTAATCTGATTTGCAAAGGAAGTGTAAAGGAAGGAAATGTCACACATCCTTTATTATACACTGGGTAAAAGAACATCTCTATATGGTTTAGTCAGTATATAGCTCAGCACTTTTAAAAGTTGCAAGAGCTATGCATTCTATGATTCAAATTTTATATTAATTTACTGTACTTACAAAGCACCTACCTGCTGCTCATCCTCCCACAATAGTGTGACTGGAAATCTAAAACCCCTTCAAACAGCTTGAATGACCAGAGTTACATTTTTTTTATTAAGTAAAAATATCTGGACTCTGGACAAAATTGCAGTTTTGAAGAGGTCATTGCAACAAGTTTCTAAGACCTTGTTTTGATTCACACATTAATTAAAGCTGTTGGGACCCTCTCATCATGTTGATTGCATTGAAGTTATTAAAATATTAAATCAGACACAAACTGCTTATCCACAGCAGCCCATTTTTCTGCAATAAACGGACAATGGGCTGGATTTTGATACTGGGGCGGGTTGGGGTCGTGTCATCCACTTTTCGTGTTATCCGCCCGACTGCAATTGGATGTGGGAGATTGATGCAATTTTCACTTAATTGGGCAATTGAGTTCCAGCATGTGGGAACCCATGACCCAATTAGTGTTTTCAGTCTGAAAGCCGCCTCTGATGATGTCATCACTGCTGCTGCATTGAAGGTCTTCAAACACTGCCTGGCCTTTGCTGAGAGGGGACCTGGATGCAAAATGAGCAGCAGCAGCCCCAAGTCTGTTCCCAGATATTTTTACACCACCACTCCCAGATATGTCTCCTCCACATAGCCATCCATATATGCATCCCCATAGCCAGCCATCCAATGTGCTCCCGCCAGGTTTCACATTCGTGGTTCAGAACAGGCGTGCTTCACGTAGAAAAAGGGTTAAAATCACAAAGGCCTTTCAAAATGGCATTATAGAGGCAATTTAGTGCTTGTTAAGGGCCTTAACAGCCTATCCCGCCTCTTAGAGGCAGGACCAGCAAACACGATTTAATGAAAATTGCGTGGAGGCGGGATGGAGCCGGGCTTGTACCCGCCCACTTTCGCAATTTTAACCCCCCACACGCCTCCAAACCCACCTCCATGGGTCAATGAAAATCCAGCCCAAAATGTGTACTGGCAGACACTGGAGGACTTGGGCTGGGACTGGAGGACTTGGGCTCGGGCAGGGGTAAAAAGAGAAATCAAAAACCCTTCTGTGGCTCCCTGACAGCTTACCAAATTTATGCAGACCAGCAAGGTCCCGGGTCCATTCCCCAGTCTGTGCTGAGTTAGCCGATATAGGAGCGCTATAACTGCCCAGCGTCCTTGAAAGAAAGAAAATGTTTGCATTTATGAGCACTTATCACATCATCTCAAAGTGGTTCACACAATTAGTTACTTGTGGAATGTGAATGTAGCATCTGTTTTATGCAGGAATGTTCCACAAACAGCAATAGGATGAATGACCAGTTAATCTCTTTTTCGTGGCGATTTGGGAGAGATGTTCGTAAAAGTACCAGAACACTCTACTCTTTTTTAACTAGTGCCATGGGCTCTTTTATAGAGGAAAAGAAAGAATTGCATTTTTATAGCACTTTTCACAACCTCTGGACATCCCAAAATGCTTCACAGACAATGTAGAACTGTTTAAAACGTAGTTGCTGTTACAATGTAGGGAAAACATGACCACCAATTTGCGCAGCACCATGTCCCATACACAGCAATGAGATAAATGACCAGATAACCTGTTGTCGGTGGTGTTGGATGTGCCCCTGGCTTTGAATTGCCCCGGTCATCTTCGCTCTTCTCCCCCCCTCCTTCCCCCAAAGCTGCACCTTGCTACAGCAATGATTGTGGCCCCTGCTCCCAATATGACTACCTCCAGCACGGATACCACGGGCCATCCTCCTGCCCCACTAGCCTCAGCTCATGGTGTGGTGACCCCTCCTCCAGGTAATTCTTAAGAAATATAAATGTAAAAAGCATACATTTTAGATAAAATATATAAAAAATTAAATTGAAATAAGATGTATATTAATGCTGATTTTCCTTTCCTTCCAAGCCTCTTGCCCTCTAACTCCACTCCACCCCACTCGGTCTTCCCTTTGGGTCCCACATTGCTCTAACTCCTCGTATAACTTCTAGGTTTCTATATCACAGTTCTCGGTCACCTCCAGTCCAATTATTCCTCACTCTGTATGCTGGGGTTGCCAACCCTCCAGGACCCTCCCAGAATGGATGACCGATCTCCTGGGCACTGTTGCCTGCGACCCGGGAGAAAAGTACTTGAAATTTCCAGTTGTTCATTTGGATTTCCAAGTGCATGTTTATTAGAATGTGGTTTTAGTGATGTGGTGTTTGTTAGTTTTTGGAATCCAGGTTTTACGTGTATAGTGAAGTAGTTCCCACGGTCCACATGGTCCAGGGGTCCAGCCACAAGTTCTGTGTACAAACAGTAGCTTTTGCTAAATGACAGGTACTGTTTCTACAAACTTGAGCTACAAAGACAACTTACAAACTAAGTGCACCTGCTGCATTTTTGAAAACAGAAACTGCAGTTAAATGAAGGGATGAAGATCTTCAAAAGTCAGTCTAGAAAGTATGATTTTATAAGCTCCTTCACATATCCTTACTCTTTCACATTACACAATGCTGAGCCAGAGCTTATGTACATGTGTACGAGAAATAGACATTGCCAAGCACAGTATTCATAACCTCAGTCAACTGCATACAATTCGCAATGTACAACGAGGTACCACATGCCTATCAACTAGAAACCTTATTCTACTGGATGAAGATCAACTAAAAACTTTGTTGCTTTCTGTACAGGAGTTGAAGGGGACAATTTCTGGTTGAGATGTTTACACAAGCTACCCATATTAAACTGGAATTGATACTTTGGAATAGTATTTTCACCTGTGTAACTAGGTAACCAAAACTGATAATGAAGAGTCTGGTATCTATTGTGAGGATGAATGAAAGACAACAGAAAAATGTCTGTAATTTGCTTAAATTGTGTATAAGCAAGCAGGTCTCAAAGAAATCACTTCAGGTCACTTTGCAAAGAATCCCACATATACTATCCTCTGTAGACTAAATGCATATGGTAATATAAAAATAGGGTATTGCTATGTTTCCTTCCTCTGTTCTTCCCTTCTCTTCTGAAGGCACTGACATTTGCTAAGGTACAGTTCCACAAACATCAACAGCCCTCCGGTACTTTGCCCATACTTTCATTTTACTTTACTTCAATAACATGAGCCTGGAGTGAGCATCAGATATCTTTACAACTGTGGAGCAGTAGAACAGCTGATCCTAATCCGGTCCTCACCCAACTCTCGCAACACACTTTGCAGCAGGGATAGCAATCAACAACAGGAACTTTACCTGATTTTTCTCCTCCTTGGCACTGAGGCCAATCATAACATGCAAGATCAGCTGACTCGGCACGACCTGCCTAACCCAATCCAGCCTGGGACCTTCTAGTTTATATAGATTATCCCCACACAACCTGGTGCATTTACTCAGAGTCATCAGTCTGCATTACTGGTTGCCAAGACCCGACAGGTCTGCCAAATTACTGAAATCCTATTCTGTACAATCATATAAACAGAAGATAGTTACTAAAATAATTTGAAGCGCAAAGTAACAAATAAATTCTCAATACTGGAGGTCACTTAGCCACTACAATTCCACACATCATAGGCATTAAACAGGAAACTCTACACACCTTGCTTTAATGTACCATATGGCTCCCTCACAATTTCCTTAAATAAGACAGGACATCCCCTTAGTTTCCTCTTCCCCTGGGAAAACATGTTTATTTTTAGACGCAGCTTAACTATTGTTTGTGGAGGGCTAGAGAACAGCAGAATGTCAATAACATAACTAATGTAGAGATAAACTAAGGTATGATATTGGGCAACTAAAACACATAGGCCAAAATGTTTGAAGATTGCAACAGTGCCTTTTTTTCCCCCGAAGACATTTATATGTTGGGGGGGGGGGGGGGGGGGGGGGGGAAGAGAGGTTGAGTAATTATGTTCCTCAAAATACTTTAAAAAATGGAATACCTCCCTGCTTCCTGCACGGTCGATATCAATTCAGTTGCAGCAGATATTTTCCCCTTCTACCAGACCTACCCTTGTGGCCTCCAAACAAGACTCAGAATTTATCAGTTATTGACGATTCAATGCTGTCCATTTGCACCCATTAAGAACTTCAACTAAACTTTGAGAAATCACCGAGACTCCCTGAGCCATGCCTGTCAAGGGTACTTCAGGCAATCAACAGGTTTGTTGGGAGATTTTGCAAAAGGCCATATCATGCTTTTAAGAGAGACATCTTAAACATTTAGAGAGGTCATGTATCACTGTAAAATGTCTAACTGCGCTCCATAGTGCATTTGAAATTTGACAGTTTGGAAAAAATATACAGAGGCATTCTAAATGTAATTTAAAAAAAACCTCTACCCGACACAGGGACAGCAGCAGAAAGTAGCTGCTGTCAACAAGCCAAACAAATTGAAGGTTCTAGCTGAGGTGGGGGAGGGGGAAAAGGGTGCTGCACTTTTGTATTGGACTGTAAAGGGAAAGGTTAAGTTAGCAATATCAAGATTTCATGGAATCTAGAGTCTCAAAATGACAGCTCTAGGGTGTCTCTCTCTTTCATCGCGCCACCCCACACCCCGGCAATCTGAACCAACTCCTATGGTACATGAAAATATGAAAAAGGAGGAATCTCCCTGACTGCATTTTGAGAATGACATTCTATGAAACAATTCAAACATGGAGAACACAATTTGCAAGTTTATCAAAGCAAGGAGAAATGTGGCAACCAATCTTTAGTTGAAGCTTTAGTAAAATGCAATACAGAATTGGGCTGTAAATGCCAGCAGCAGCCAGCACTTCTCCTCTGGAAACAGGGAGAGAGGGTGGGCCACCAATGTGTGAGGTGGGATTCTGTACCACTAGTTTTCTTTTTCAAAAGCTTGCACTGAGCAAGTGTTCACTTCTTACAACCCAACTGAGTTAAATGAGGATGCAGTGAGTGAGAACTACATTAACCTGTAAGGAATAATCTCAAGCTTCAATACATCAAAATGGAAATAGATGATGGGATTATTAGTTTTTGAAAATGAATACTTACTGCATAATGGAGAATTCAGAGAGATGTCACTCGTACCCTAATAAGACAACGCACATGCCTCCAGACGCACACAATGCCACCTCACAAGGTGGCCTCCTTACATGTCTCTGAAGGTGTTGGTATTTTGTTCTGGCCATGAATAGGCTTGTTTGCACTGCCCACCTGTACAAATCTCCAATGTGATATTCACATTACTGACCTTACCTTAACATCAGGGCAGATGTGTGGTCAGTAATATAATGCTGCAAATGCAGCTTCGAAACAACTGCACATACTTCAATGTTCTCGACAATGCTATGAACCTGTCCAACATAAATGAGGAAATTCAGTAGAAAGTAGAACCATTTCCACTGGCTGTAGACCCAGTTTATAAATTGGGATATCAGATTTCAGCCCTTGTTGATGAGGACTGCAAATGACTCATTAGCAAATGACTGACAGTGATTTACATGGCAAATGTGCAGCACATTCAAATGTAAGTGTTGTCCTTCCTGAGAAGCCTTTAAAGTATAGCAGCAAATAAAACACATTGTTTCTTTGAGGATGAATCTGAACAGAACCCAACTCCACATACATTCGTCACCTGTCCTCTCACCAAGATTTTGAGGAATTTTTAATGGCGACTTCTGCCATCCAGAGGGATACAGTTAGTAAAACTTTCCAGCTTTCCTCTAAAATATTGGTAGAAAATAAAGAGTCTATTTTTCTATCAGTATACAAGGAAATATATAAATGGAAATTAATTTACAGATATTTGCCATGATAAATCACGAATGAATTTTGCTGAATAAAGGCAATCTTACTTCTGTAATATATTCCATCAATATATTCTAATTAAACTGCGCACAGCCAGGTCCTACAAACAGCAATGAGATACATGACCAGATAATCTGATTTTTAGTGATGTTGGTTGAAGGATAAATATTGGCCAGGACACCAGGAGAACTCCCCTGCTCTTCTTCGAATAGTGGCATGGAATCTTTTACTACCCGAGACCAGATGGAGCGCCTTGGTTTTACCTCTCACCCGAAAGACGGCACCTTCGACAGTGCAGCAATCCCTCAGTAATTAAACCTGGATTGCGTGTTGGAGTCTCTGGAGTGGGACCTGAATCCGTGACCTTCTAACTCAGAATACCAGTTACCACGGAGCGCATTTAGCTGGCTGGCTCTCCTTATTGGTTCCCTCTATGTGATAACCAGCTAAATATTGAATTTTAAGGGATCAGTTATTGGTAACCTTAGCACAGTCACCAAAGGCAACATACACATGTACACCAAGTGCATGCACCAAAGTCAACCTGATAAGACTTTGCTTGTTATAATTTTCTTATTTGTCAGCTTCACTGGGAAAAACAGAGTTTTGCATATTTTCCACAAATTCAAACAAAATTAATTAGTTGCTTCAATGCCAATGCATCTGTGAACAGCAGTGATCAGATTAGCTTACATTACTTTTGACAGCATGTGTGTCCGATATTCAGTTCAGAACATTGTTTTACAGCATTAAATACCAGAGGGAAAAGTTCTACTGGGCTACTATTTATGCAGTTAGTACCAATATTTGTTCACATGGTTATTTTCTGCCCAACGTACAAAGTTATTGCTGAAGAATGGAACCAGTCTTCCATTTTGGGATATCCACTATTAGCATAAGAAATCGTTTGCTGCAATATTTGTTGCTGCGGTGTTTGGTAGCTAATTTCAGCTAAGTACTTCAACATAAATTTCTACCCTCCTCTATATTGTATATTTAAACCAGAAACAAAATATAAAATTAATAGTATAGATGTTAGAAAAACCTAGATTGGCAACTTGGCAAAGACTTTGTAGTTGCTCTGAATCCACAGACTCTAGACAGTACTCTACCATTTGTTTTGTCCTATGCTTCTGGGCTGTACACTCAGGAGCTAGCGGAGATAAACCACAGACACTGATGAAACAGTACAAGGCAGTAGGAGATGTGCCAGAACTGCACCCAGGGCCTTAATAGAACGTGAATATTATCTGGCAATTAGACTACGATTTCAATACCTTATCTTTAAATTCTCCATAAAATGTTGGGTTATCTGCATTTATTGTCAGAGTTCATAAATGTTATCTACAGTTTATAATGTTTTGTTAAATCTCTGTTTTATCTGAATTGAAATTAAAAGTGGTTTTATTTGAGGGCCAAATTAATTATTTTGAGGAGTGCTCAAAATAATCATAACTTTCAGCATACAAACTTTGTGGACGGCTACCAAGTTCGACAAATCAAAAATAACAAATTTGAGGACATTTTCCTTCAGACAGTACAGCTGGTAAAAATAACACTCCACGATAAAGGTGTTTCTCCCCCCACTTGGTTACTGTTTTCACATGAAACTGAAAAACTGGATCAAAGCAACAGCTAATTCGGAGGTTTTCTTGCGACCATTGTCCCTTGTTGACAGTAAGCTGGAAGCCAGGATCACAGTTCTGAAAGTGCCAACAGCTCTCTGCCCTTGGAGAACAGCTCTTTAACTAAGGTCACCAAGTTGCCTTGACTACAATTACCAAAGCCTTGAAAAATGAAGTGGATTTCTGCATCCAGCTGCTAAACATGACCAGGCTAGAGTATTGAGGCTGCTGACAAAGAGATACTTTTCATTAAAAAAGCTGCATTTTCATTTTCTTTCTATGCTCATGTCAGTAGGAATGAAAAAATGCAAGCTACCCATTTTTAGCTATATTATATATATTATAGCCAAAAATGAGTAGCTTGCATATATAAAAAAATTTATATAGACAAGCTCAATTTCAACATTGAGATTTGGGGAATACAAAACTAATTTTACATTATTAAATATGTATAAAATGAAATGGTTATTAAAAAAATCCATTCATAATTGCCAATCTATTACAGCCAGAGACATACCATTTATAAATTCAGGAGACTCATCTGAAGGTTATGGTTGTTCTACCCATCTCCTGGAAATTCCTGAAGTGTATTGAAAGAAATGGGGAGTATTTTTTATTCCAAGCACTGTTCCACCCAGGAGAGAGAGAGAGAGAGAGAGAGAGAGAGAGAGACACTAGAACACCACTACATGATGGAGTGCGAGTAGGGGAGCACAACAGCAGGAGAGGTTTTGTTTGACATTTTAGGCTTGAATAGACATAGGTTTCCCCCCCAAAAATAAACGTATGAAATAATACCAAGACTCAGTTAATTCTCATGGTTCTCCCTTTTTCTTTTAAAAAGAAAGAATACTCCAACAATAATTCTGGCCTACTCGTGTTCCTATGCTCCCCATCAATCAGCTCCTTGAGCCTGCTCCACCATTCAATTAGATTATGGCTGATCGGTACCTCAACTCCATTTGCCTTTGTGCCATATCCCTTGATACCCTTACCTAACAAAAATCTTATCGATCTCAGAATTGTCCCAGTGTAAAGGAATAGCCATATTTCAGAAAAATACACCATCCTATGAACAGAATTCTGACATTATTAAAATATGACAAACTGGGTTTAAAAATTTAAAAGCCTCAACAACACAAAGCTGTAAATACAGGCTTCGGAGATAAGATGAGCTTGTTAACACAAAGCTGTAAACACCATACAAGCTTTTGAAATGGGAAATGGTTATTGACACTGAGACAATGGCCCTATTGAAGAAGAAAAGGCTTGCTTCCAAGGAGTCTGCAGTTTGGAACCAACACAATAGCTATACCTAGTTTAAAGTGTTAAAAGCAAACACTTCAAACAGAAACACAGAACATTAAAAAACCATGTGCCTTTGTAAAAGTATCAAATGAAACAGGAAACACGATTATATATATAACCAATTAAGATGGCTAGGAAAACAAATACCCTGGTTGAAGTGGTTTTGATTTACATATTGTAAAAGGTAAACAGAACACTTTGAAAATATTACATCAATAGATGACACCAAGCAATCACATTGGGCTGGATTTTCATTGACCCGTGGAGTCGGGTTTGGAGGCGTGTGGGGGGTTAAAGTTGCAGATTCGGGGGTCCCGACCCCATCCCGCCTCCATGCCAGTTTCGCTGGCGGCAGGTAACCGACCTGTGCTGGGACCCGCCTCCGAGGCGGGAAGGGGATTAGTGACAATTAACTGCCTGTTAACAGGTAGTTAACAGGCAGTTTTTTGCCTAATCCCTATTTTGAAAGGTGAAATGTGGGCTTCCCGACAGGTGCCAACCACGCCAATTATCAGGGCGGACCGTGGGTCTGCAGGGGTTGGAGGAGTCGATATGTCCGGTGGGCAGGTGAGTGATGGGTGCATGTGTGCAGAGGTAAGTGTGTACGGTAAGTGCAAAGTGTGGGAAAAAGTTTTACTTACCTTAACTTCCTCCTGCAGGTGTCAGCCCTTCAGTTCTCAGGAGTCAGAAATCTCACCGGCACAGAAAGCAGAAAGGCCGTGGTGCTGTCAAAAACGGCAGCCTTCTGTTTTCTGTGCTGGAATGATTTCTAACTCAGCCTGAGAGGAAGGACTCAAGTTAGAAGACAAATTGTCAGTGTTTGATAGCTTCACAGAGCTGTCAAACGCTGATATTTCATCTGTCAAAAGCTCTTGACAGATGAAATGTCAATCTGTGACGTCACCTGTTGCCGGGTGGCCCTTAATTGGCCTGCTGAGTTCACTGGGCGGGCTCAACAAGGTCAATCAAGGGAAAATACAGTGGGTTGGCCACAAGTCGATGGAGGCGGGTCTACAACCCAAAAAGTGGGATTCACGACCCCAACCCGCCCCTAGTATCAAAATCCAGCCCATTGTGTTTGTATTGAAAATGGAATAGTTAGGAGACACGACTTCTGCTAATAACCAGTTAAGCCAATATTAAGAATTGAATGGAAGACCTTCGGTAAGAATGGCATCAAAGAGATAAATCTGTCGTAGCCATTTTATGATAAGTTTTTGAAACACCTATACAGCAGACACGATTCTGAAAGTTAACAGCTAAATTGACAGTAAGAATAGAAAAGAATTCAATAGAGAATAACTGGAGATAATTAGCTTACATCAGCAGAAAACTTCAAAGAATAAACCACTAAAAAAAGGTATAAAAATAGAGCTTTTCAGATAGAAAGTCAGAAGTCGCTGGAACGAGGCAAGCGATTCTCTCACTCTTCAGAGGCAGACTCAGTTTTTAACTCGGAGTCTCAGGGATGAAACCGTACCTTTATTTGATTTTGGTGGATATTCTGGATTAAGAAGAAGACTTAGAAATGTAAAAATGTAACGAAGTTAAGATTTGAGAATAAGGATCTCTGAATAGAATTGTAAGCTATTTGTATTTTGAACTGTTAAAGTTGCGATTGACTCACCAACTGTTAACTAAATGTCGGTTCCTTAATAAATCTATATATTTTTAGAATTGTCTCAGAGTAATTTCTGTATCAACCTCGCGAACTCAATCTCTGTACACTCTTTTGTGAGGAGTTGCAGAATTCTGGGGGGGTTTCCTGGACCTTCATAATATCCGGAAGGTTACAGTCTAGTTAAACTTATTAAAAGTGCTATCTGGAGGACGGTAATATCTTCAAGTCGTTTCTTTCCTTTAGGGACCTTTAGACCCAATTAAGCGTCTTATAGGATTCGGCTATCTCTAACTTTAGTTGAAGGGGAAGGTCTGGGGAATACGCCTGATCTGGGGTGGCCCGAAAAGGGCTAGGACTTGTAATTATCCCTTCACCAGCAGCTGCAGCCTTTTGGAAGAAACAGTTCCAGAGTTCCACTACCCTATTTGTGAAACACTACTTCACAAAAGCATGCCTCTTGTTTATCTATCTGAGAGAGAGATTCAACTTGAGGGTTTCTCTTCTGGTAAGTTATTAACTTTTATTTTTCTGAAACTTCAAGGAAAATTCTGCTGTTCCTATTATTTTACACTATAAAATGGGGCGGGGAGGTGGGTAAAAACCAGGAAACAACTTGCATTTAGATAGCGCCTTTAGAAGCTTGGTTAAAGAGGTGGGATTTAAGGAGGATCGGGAGATCAAACAACAAAGGACTTTAGGGAGAGAACCCCAGAGCATGGGGCCTAGGCAGCTAAAGATACGGTCGCCAGTCATGGGACAAAGAGAGGGAGGATGCACAAGAGAGTGTTATGGGGGTGGGGTAGTGGTGCTGGAGAAAGTTAAGGAGATAGCAGGAACAAGCCTATAAAGGAATGTAAACACAAGAATAAATTTTTTAAAGTTGATGCATTGGAGGACCAACAGCCATTGCAGATCAGCAAGGACCGGGTGATGGGTGAGCAGGACTTGGTGCAGGACAGGATAAGGGCTACAGAGTTTTGGATCAGCTGGAGCTTATGGAGGATACTATGAACAAAAAGACTTTCCCACCCTTCCTTGAATGTTCTTTATTGTTTTAAATGTTATCAATTTTTAACATAAAATTGACAGCAGACTTGCCATTTCACGTGATTCCACAAAATCTCATGATTTTCATGGTTTTTTTTTCCGTTTTTCGACACCTAATGCTGGTGGAGCCTGCAAACTTTTCTTACACCTTCATTCTAGCACACCATCAAATAACAAAAAAGTAATGATATCTTAAAGAAATAAAATAAGGCTAGAAAAAAATAAAAGCGAGCTAGCGTTTTTAGTAACACAGAATCTTCCCCTTCCCTGAATTTTGACTCAAGAATTAAAAAAAAAAATTAGGCAGCTCAAAAAATAAAAACAGGAAAAGAACCACTTTCTACCATCACACATAATTAATGTAATCTGACAGGATGTAAGAAATACATTCAATAACGTGTCTAAATTCAACAGAACTGTAAGCATCCGAAGATAGTCTTTAGTTTCCCTTTTTATTGGTTTAACTTCATTTGGTGAAGCAGCAATAAAAGTCTGCATGAACAAGCTTGTAAAATCTCTGCAGCCTGCCCAGTGCTGATCCCAATGCAGGTTGTAAGACCTGGTGAATTGCACAGACATGCAGGGCAGTGAACCATGGCAATCACAATTTCACAGACTGGATAAAATACTGAACAACAGTAGCAGACACTTTGGCCCTCCAGCTATCCAGCCTATGAAGATTAACATGCATGCGATATACTATTACCAAACTAGGCCCTGCATTTCACAAACATTCAGAATGTAAACCTGGATGGAAAAGAATTACCAACAGCAATTTACCAATTCCAAATAAACTTTTTTTTAAATTAAAAAGTTACTGATTTGCATAATTGCAGACTAAATATTAACACATAGACCTTGGGTAAATTCAGTATTAGTTTCTTTAAATGCTCAACTCTGCTAATGAAATCTTCACTTTCTTTACCTTACCACAATCTCAGAATATTTGGCCATTCAGAAATACAAACCTTATTTTCCACACAGCTCAGCGACATACTGATGATCAACCTAACGTGCACTAGAAAAAAAAAGTTTACATTTTTGCATGTACTCAAACATATTTATAAAGAAGCTAAATAGAAAAGTAAATGCAAAGCACTCCAAGGGACAGGACATTTTCCAAAAGAACCCGATTATCAACATTAAATACCTAATGTTGATAAATGGAAAATAAAGTCAATGTAAAGCAAACTCGGTATTGTCAGATGACAAATTGCCCAGGCAAGTTATATAAAAGGGAAAACTATTGTTGTTAGCAAGGTTCAGAGAACACTCTGCGCTGGGTAACTCAAGCAGTGTCTAAATACCCTCAAAAGATGGCATTTTCTTGGCCAGACATTCAAATTTCTCTTTCTGAAAGTATCGCCAACGACCCTTGAAGTGTCATGAATTCATCTAAATGATCCCCAGTAAAGTAACTGGATGGGCTTTATGCGCTTGTGAAGTTCAAAAGCAAATTCTGACAGTGACTCTGCTCCAGACTAGTTCAACTGAAAAAGCTCAGGGCCCAGCCGAGCCACAGCTTGAAAACTGCAGTGGCATTTCCAAAAACTCTCACAGCAAAACTGCTACAAGGGAAAACCAGGCACTGAATTGGAGGGTCAGGCTATTCAAAAGAGCTGTTCATCTGCCTCTCCTCCTCCCAACACACCATTTATAACTTATTTACATTCAACACAGCAGCCTACGACAGACAAAAATAAGGGAACACCACATGAAAAATTCATAACATGAGCAGCTGCTGAAGATACAGACAGGCTAAGTTGAGAAACTCTGGTAGCTCCCGCTGTCAGCGACGTTCCTGCAATAGAACTGCCTTTAAAACTGACGATGGAAATATTTTGGAAACATAACCGTTACGCTAAACTTTGAAGGGAATTTTAAAAATGGCATGGTGTCGAGAGAACAGGACAGTAAGTTTGGAATAACTGAATCTAACCAAGTAATGTTTTCCTCTTCCTCCCCCCCACCCCACTCTATAAAGTTCCTTGCAAAATTAAAACATTCAGTATGCTACCTGAAACCAGAATGTAACATGTCACGATAATAAATTTCTGCACTGCAGCTGCCAGTCTTAATTCTAGAACAGAGCTAAATGCTCATGGAACACAAGAAATTCCACTTTTTAAAAAGCATAATATAAACTGTGTGTAAAAATAAAAAGCACGGGCTCCACCTTCCGCTTGCTGTTGCATCCTTCGCCTACTCCATTCAGGAGCTGCCCAGGAATCTATAATGCTGCAGGTTGCGACTGGAGGTGGAAGTAGAGCACTGTTGAAGTGGAAAGTGGCAGTCAGCAGCGAGATGGCATACTTATCACTCCCCACTGTCAGATCGTTTCTGCCATCCGCTTTTTCGGAAGATAATGTTTTTCATTGATGGCACTCATCCATGGCTCTCCACTGGGAGTGGAAGAAGGATGCCATGAAATCTTGGCTAGCACATCTTAGAAGAAGTGACTCAACCAAAACACTCTTTAAAGACTCATACAGGCTTGCTGACATGAGAGAGGGAAAGTAAAATAAAGGTAACTTGGTTACCACAAAACAAGTCTGTGACTTATTACTAATATGATTTTGGTTAACAAAGTGGTTTTAAAAAACATCACATGGGAAGCGATCAGGTTCAGTGGTAGAATAGAGGTTGGGAGTTGAGAATAGTTTGCTGTGATACTTCTGTATTCCAAAGTAACTTATTGCTGTCAATTGAGTTAATTGTGACCCTCCTGTTGGCTGCAGAGAGGCTTTGTAGTACACTGTGGAGGAACTAGAAGTTGAGCATGTGGCACTTGGCTTTTGGGTAGCCAGGTTACTAGAAAATCACTTACCATGGAAGTGCATTACTGCATTATTGGTATCTCAGAATATCCTACTACCGCTCTTTTTTCAAGCAATCTTTTTGTGATTGAAGGACTCTGAGCAATACAAAACAGACCAGAAGTTGAGCATGATGTTCAATCAGGATTTTGCCAGTTTTAAAGCACTTTAAATATATTCAGGCCACTCACTAGTTGGGACGCATAGATCCAGCACATTGTTCCAAAATGCAGGACGTTGCAGATTACAAGATCTCCCTCCAGGCGCTGAGATCGCAGTTTAGCGCCTGCTAATCCCCAAAAACAGCAAATTCCCGTTCTCAAATGTATCTCCATGAGATGGTGTCAAATAGAGGAAAAGGAAGAAGTGTGTGTGGGAGGAGAAATCTGTATATTGTGGTTCAATACTCAACTAATGAGGCTTGAATAGGCATAGGTTCCCCCTGACCCCCCAAAATAAAGTGTATTAAATTATACTAAGACTCAGTTAATTCTCATGCTTCAAGTTAGTTTGCAAGAACAGAAGATTCATCAAGCACCAGGGGCTCCACATTTGTAAAGCTGGTTGTTCTATGTAATCAATCATTTTGTTAATGTCAGCAGATTGTTGACTGGTGGCCCTTAAGTGGCTAGGCCAAGACCAAAACATCTATGCAGTTCTATTTTTATGACCAGCTGTTAAGGTCAAGAGTGACAGCTGCACAGTAAAAAAAAAGGAAAATTTTTTTTGGCTGCTGTTGAATTCCCTGCATGACAAGCATGTTTTCATTTTTGCTAATCCACTACCTACAGTTAAATAGGTACCAGAACTGGGAGGATATAACTATCAGGAAAGATTGAACAGGCTGGAGCTCTTTTCTCTAGAAAAAAGACTGAAGGGTGACCTGATAAAAGGTCTTTTAAGATTATGAAAGGGTTTGATAAGGTAGATGTAGAGAAGATGTTTCCACTTGCGGGGGAGAGCAGAACTAGAGGTCATAAACAATGCTCCCCCCAAGGTGCGCGGTCGCAAGGTCCCATGCAGACCGGTCACCAGCTCCTGCCACTGGAAGAGATACCGCGCATGCAGCAAATTCAAAGGGGCCACGCACAAAGAAAAAGAGGGCACATTGGTCATAAGTATAAGGTAGTCACTAATAAATCTAATAGGGAATTCAGGAAAAAAGTTCTTTACCCAGAGAGTGGTTAGAATGGGGAACTCGATACCACAAGGAGTAGTTGAGACAAATAGCTTTGATGCATTGAAGGGGAAGCTGGATAAACACACGAGGGAGAAAGGAATAGAAGAAGATTATGCTGATGGGGTTAGAAGAGGGGTGGGAGGAGGCTCGTGTGGAGCATTGGGCCAGTTGGGCCGAATGACTTGTTTCTGTGTTGTGCATTCTATATATTTCTATGTAAAGCAGCCAGGCTTTCTCATCAGCTTTATACCAATAATTTCCTCAATATGACAATGCACTTTTATGAAGTAACAAAAGATAGAGAGGTCACCTTCTGCACCGTTGATAACTTAAAAGTATCTTTGTATTTTCAATTTTATTAATCAAAGACACAAGCCACACATGATCTGAAAAATAATACCAATAATATAAACATGTACATTTGAAGGAATCTTACAAACATCAAGCACTTGAGGCTAACGTTTTAACACTCATTAACTGCTTCACCAGTTCCCCATATCATGCACCAGCCAAGATTCACAGCAAATGACTGCTGCCAATTTCACTCTTCAACTAGGTGAGAACATTAAATCTAGATTGTACACTGAACACATCTCTGCACATTTGCCTACTTTTGGAACCAGGTTCAAGACATTTTGAATAGTGCACCAGTTTTTTTGGCACTGCTATCCCAACTAATGGGATTTATTTTAAACTACATTTAACCATACACCATCTCTCAACCAAGAAGGGTGGGCAACCTGCTCCCATGTCTCTGCCAATTCCACTATGAAGCTGCTATTTTGGAGAATATATATATCCCCACACACATTTGCCCTCTTGTAGAAGTGGGTCACAGAGCATTCAGAATAGTCAAGTACAGCTTTTGGCTCTGCTATCCTGACTGATTGAAGATTATGCAAACAAGTGCAGCGTAGGTTTCTCAACACTGGAGTTTGTCCAGCTAAAGCCAGCTGGACAGTTAAAACTCTGAAAACTGCATAGCTGAGAGATCACTTCCCACTGCGCCCTCAGCCTAGGAAAGGAGCATGGAGACTTATAGCAGTGGACAAAATAATTTAACAAATGCAATCCTCAATTTTGGCAAATGTTGAGAACAGTAGTAATTATTAAATATAGGTGCCTCAGCATGCTCCAAAACATTCCTTCACTCTCCTTGTAGTGAGTTTCTACTCTCAACCTTGCCGAGTGCAATTAAAATACGTCCCTATTTGAGAAAAGAAAAGGAGGGTTTTTAAAAAAAAAAATCCAGACACCTCTTGACTTTCTAGAATGAGCTAACAGAATAAATCTGGCAGGTTTTTCCAAAGTAATTCAAAGAGGAGGTAGTGGCTGATACCCCGTTTATACTGCATGTGGCAGCAGGAACGATAGAGACAACCCTGTAGTATAAATGACCCAAACTTTGACATCAAAAGTAGTGAAATCTTCGCGCAGTGGTAAAATTAAAAATATTCCCACTGCCAGCATTTGCTGTTGTATTGCCAGTTTGGTCTCCGTCTGTCTCTCTCTCGTGAAGGCTCACGGCCAGATCCACAAGGTCACAAATGTGACTTTGAACTGCGTACATGTAGTAACATTAAAGCAACAGTCACTACTTCAGAGCAACTATGCATGCACGAATCACATTTGAGTAGTTTCCTGCTGCCACAGTATAAACAGGGCAATTTTGGCATACAAGAAACCTGAATTATTGATCCACTTTGTTCAAGAATATAAAAAGAGTATAATTTAGGAGACACTTTATTTAGGTAACTTTCATGGGCAAGCTTAGGAGTAGGAGAGAATTTCATTTTGATGTAAACATAAAATTGAGACAATCGAGTCCGCGGCAAGGTAGAGCAGCTGTTGGTAAGAGTAAGTATTTTGCCTCTCCTTTCAGTCTGTTAACCTTTAGACTATTTAAGGCCCAACTTCTTGGTATAACAATTTAATTTAGATTTTTTTTTAACAACAGAATGGTTCGTGTAAATAATAATCATCCAGATTTGCTCATTACTGACCTTGATTTTGGGAGTGAGAGGAAAAAGAGAAGTGCGGAATGTCAGAGTGCTTTTAATCAATCAAAACAGAACAGTCTAAACGTAACCAGGAATTATTAAGACAGCAAAACATGTGAATTACTTGAACTTTACCCAGTGGAACTGATTCACGTTTCATTATAATCCATCAAAGACCTATTAATGTCAAATTTACATGAAGTGGATTTAATTATATTCAGCCAGTACTTTTAATTAAATTTGGCAGGTTGTTAACATTCAATCTGTCAAACAAAGGACAATTAAAAGGAAATTATTTTACTCATAGATGGATAAAATGTTGCACCAAACATAGCCTGTGGAGTTACCCTTTTTCTCAGACGGGCTGAATTTTTCAAATGCTGCCAGCACTTTAACAAAAATGTCCCTTGGTTTAATTAATAAAGCTGAAACCAAAATCAATGGTGTGAAGAAAATATTCATTTTCTTCAATCATGAAGACACAACACAAGAGGGGAAAATCTTCATCGTGTAAACAGCTTAGTTCTAAACTTATGGACGTGCATAAAATACTGAGCTCTCTCAAAAGTTTATCTATACGGGTCCAGAACTCAAAATCTATTTCTATAACAGAACAATTTTATGTACCTGCTCGCAATAGAAAATACAAGACAGTAATTGGAAAAATTGCAGCAAATTTGGAGAAACCTGACAATTCAATCAATGCTTAATTTCAGAGCACAAACACCAAATTAAGTCGATCACAATATGTTAATGTTATCACGATGTAGTCCAATCTGAAACTAAGGTCTTCAATCTAAACAGAGGAAACTTCAAGGGTATGAGGGACAAGTTGGCTATGGTAGATTGGGAGACTACACTAAAAGGTATGAAGGTGGACATACAATGGCTAACATTCAAGGAAATAATGCATAATTTGCAACAAACATATATTCCTCTAGGGCATAAAAACCCTAAAAGGAAATGTGATCCAACCATGGCTAACAAAAGAAATTAAAGCTAGTATTAAGTCAAAGGAGGAAGTTTATAAAGTTGCCAGAAAAAAAGCGGTCAGCCTGAGGATTGGGATCTTTTTAGAAATCAGCAAAGGGGGAACCAAGAAATTGATAAAGAAAGGGAAAATGGAATAGGAGCACAAACTAGCGAAAAATATAAAAATGGATTGTAAAGCTTCTATAGGTATGTGAAAAGGAAAAGACTGGCGAAGGTAAATGTAGGTCCTTTACAGTCAGAGAAGGGAGAATTTATAATGGTGAATGAGGAAATGGCAAAGAAATTAAAGAAATACTTTGCTTCTGACTTCACGGAGGAAAGGAGGGAGAGAAAACGGGAACTACAGACCTGTTAGCCTCACATCAGTAGTTGAGAAAATGCTGGAATCTATTATAAAAGATGCAATAACTGGGCACTTAGAAACTAATAGTAAGATTGGGCAGAGTCAAAATGGATTTATGAAAGGGAAATCCTGTTTGACAAACCTATTGGAGTTCTTGGAGGATGTAACTAGTGGAGTAGACAAAGGGGAACCGGTAGATGTGGTGTATCTGGATTTTCAGAAGGCCTTCGATAAGGTCCCACACAAGAGGTTGGTGAACAAAATTAGGGCACATGGAATTGGGGGTAATATACTAGCATGGATTGAGAATTGGTTAACAGACAGAAAACAAGAGTAGGGATAAACGGGTCTTTTTCAGGATGGCAGGCTGTGACTAGTGGGGTACCGCAAGGATCGGTGCTTGGGCCCCAGCTATTCACAATCTATATCAATGATTTGGATGAGGGGACTAAATGTAACATTTCCAAATTTGCTTAGCAGATGCTCAAAAGGGACCTGGGTGTCCTTGTACAGGAGTCACTGAAAGTGAATGTGTAAGTGCAGCAAGCCATTAGGAAGGCAAATGGTATGCTGGCCTTCATTACAAGAGGATTTGAGTACAGGAGTAAAGAAGTCTTACTCCAATTATATAGGGCCTTGGTGAGACCACACCTGGAGTACTGTGTACAATTTTGGTCTCCTTACCTAAGGAAGGATATACTTGCCATAGAGGGAGTGCAACGAAGGTTCACAAGATTGATTCCTGGGATGGTGGGACTGTCGTATGAGAAGAGATTGTGTAAACTAGGCCTGTATTCTCTTGAATTCAGAAGAGAGACGAATCTCATTGAAGCATACAAAATTATTACAGGGCTTGATAGGGTGGATGCTGGGAGAATATTTCCCTTGGCTGGGGAGTCTAGAACCAGGGGCCACAGCCTCAGGATAAAGGGTAGGCCATTCAGGACTGAGATGAGAAGAAATTTCTTCACACAGAGGGTGGTGAATCTTTGGAAGTCTCTACCCCAGAGGGCTGTGGAGGTTCAGTCATTGGATATATTCAAAACAGAAGTCGATAGATTTCTGACTAGTAAAGGCATCAAGGGATATGGCGATAGGGCCGGTGAATGGAGTTGAGGCAGAAGATCAGCCATGATCTCATTGAATGGCGGAGCAGGTTTGAAGGGCCAAATGGCCTACTCCTGCTCCTATTTCTTATGTTCTTATGTGTAAAAAACCATCATCTCCCAATTTTTTTGTAAACAATTGCTGCTAGTTCAAAATTGGGAGTAGTATTTGTCCTTTAGTTTTGGAAGAAAGTGCTCTCTCCTCTCTTTCATACCTAACTTGTTTATTAAGTCTATGTAAATAAAACAAAGATTATTTTCCTTCAGTGCAGTTACAGGAGCAACCTTCTAGAGCATTTTACAAATGTAAATAAAACAGAATTCATAACCTTGTCAGCATCTTTATAGTGTACTGGTCGAAATCACGTGGTATTGCATACAAGACTAAGTGAATTCCTCTAGTGAAGCATGATTAGGGAGTGGGGGGATAATGGACCAGGGCACGCAGACATAATTCAATCACCATTTTAAAATTACACGTTTGGGGCTTAGAAATTTATAACGGAAATATTTCGAAGTCCGCATTTATAATAGAAACTGTCTATGTAAACATATCACGCTGAGTTTACACCTTCCTGTAAATGGAGGCACTGTAGCAGCATCACTGGTGGGAGGATGTAATTACAGTGTGACAAGTTTACATAGGCAATTTCCATTACAAATGTAGACATAGGAATTTATTAGAAAAAGTTGACAGGAAATGTGTGCAGATGGAAGATTATTATTATATATACACATTTACAACAAATTAAACTTCAATCTTCAACTAATTAAAACAAATCAGAAAGTTATAGTGTATTGCAGAAATGGAAGTCAATTTTGTTTCATGCATTAAGTGCATTTTCAGTTCAAGAGTAATGAAATCCAAGAGCAGTACCAATAAAATCAAAATTAATTCCTGTATCCATTGAGGGATATAGGCAGCAGATTTTTCCTAGGAACAGAAGAGGTTTATCCAACATTAACATCTCCTCTGCCCCAAAACTACCAGATTAACTGATCGACATCACACAAGGATGCCATGCATATTGGATACCGTGCATAGTACAGTACAGACCATTTCACAAGGAGTGCTCAACACATTTCAATAGAAATTTTAGAATCACTGGGTGATGACAGAACTGTAACAAATCAAGTCAAATTAAACCTGTGCAACACCACCTGTACTCCATTTGCTGTGTGCAAACCAATGACGACTGTCAACATTCTTTGTTTCCAATCGATTTGAATAAATTCTGCCTTATCAAGAACATTCAAAGTTTTAAGCACATTTATACTACTGGCTAACTTAAAAACTCAAGTCCATAGATTTATTCAAGCAACCCTTTCAAAGTAGTTCTAGTTTCAAGAACATTTTAAATGGATAAAAACTATGTTTGTTTCACATTTTAGAAAATAAAATATGATGGGCTAGAAATTCGTCTCGGGCTGTGGTGCAAAAAGGGCGGTATCGGATTGGCCGCCCGTTATACGCAGCGCCTGATATTCCATTCCATCACTGATCTGATACCATCCGTTTTGCACCACCGCCCGAGATGGATTTCTAGGCCAATGACAAAGTGAATGAAAGCAAAATGGATTGTAGATTAAAAATTTACACATAGGGAGAATGCTTATTCCGGATCAAACTAACCCCAGACAGAAATAATCTGATCTCAGATTACACAACTTCACAATGCTTAATACTGCTCACCAGTTTCACTGTACAATATATTGTTCCATTGCAACGCCAGGATATACTGGCTCAGATATTACTGTGACTCCCCAAGTTTGACATTAAATACAGCAAACATTTTAGAAGCCACTTACCAATACACAACACAACTACTGATCAAACTGGCTTCATGTTTTAGTTTCTTCAAGGATCATTCCAAAATAATCTCATATTTGGTTGGCACTAGGCAACATGTTTCTAGGAAGGAGAAAAACACCATGCAAAATTCTTGATAAAGAAGTATCAACTTCAGGCAGAGAGCTAGCGAAAACTGTCAATACTTTCTTCCAGGAAAGGAAGGTCCATTTGTTCCTTTGTAATAAAATGTCTTAGACAAGATACGTACAACTCTTTACAAACTAATGTAACAATTGGGGCGGGGAGGGGGGGGGGGGAAGAATAATCAAATTTATCACAAAAAAGACAATGCAATTCCAAAGTTTTCTTGGAGGGCTTTTAAACTGAAACTTTGAGGTCACTGTGAAGCAGTTTCCACTTTGCAGCTATGTTAAAGTTGCAGTACATATCTGGAGTCAGGGATCCAACATGAAATGCAAGAGTGAAGCGGTGTGAGCCTCACAAATGTATAGACAGTGCAGACACTACAGCCCTTGCTCTCCAAACATTTAAATCTTGACTACTGGGAGAGGAGCATTGCGCATATGTAACCACACATGCAAAGCTCTCCCTTGGACAGTTTAAGTCAGGCAGTATAAATGGGGTTACTGTCTGGCTGGAGCCGATACTCCAACCATAAATGCAGCATTAGAAAAGTCCCCTCCCAGTTAGCTTCTAGGATTTGAACCGCATCCCCCCCATTCCCATCCTTTAGAGAAAGCTGAATATTAGGTGTTTATCTAAAAAAAAATCCATTAACAACCCCAGGCAATATTTAATCCCACCACTATTTCTACAACTGAAATTCCATATACACACACACACACACACAAACTACTCCCTATGCAATGAGTGCACGGCTCCTTACTTTCCACAGCAAAGCCTTAGGTGAAATTGCTGTGCTCCTACAAAGGCCTATTGTATGTAAAAACTGAAAGTTCTATTACCATATGCCACAGGCTAAAAATTATTAAATTACCTACCCTATGCAATTCTCAAACTTTGATCAACCATCTCAATTCCAGCTGCAAATTTGTATCAGTTGCAGAGTTGTTGGTCAGAAAAACTCGTTCTGCAGAACATCTTATTAAATGTACGTAGACTAATTATTGAACCGGTACTGCAACTTAGTCTTTACTAGCTGCACAGCCCGTATTATTGCACTTATATACACAACTGGGAAACAGTTGTAAATGAACCACAACAGGAAAATTGTAAGATAATACATTTGATGGATTATACTGTTTGCTACAAAGGAATTTATGCATTTTGACATGGAAGTAATATTTACATCACACACTGAAGTGGTCTCCACTGTAATTATAAACATACATGGATAGTTAGCTAGGCTAAAATCTTATGACTGTCCCCACTGTTTTATTTCCAGAAGTACCCATCGAAATAAAAAGCCCCCTGAAAAGTAGTAAAAATATGCACCAAAGAATGTATTTCCCTCATACCAATTTAACCCGACAGAGCGCACAAGCAAGGGAATTCACATCTCGACCTCGGTCAATGTCATCATTGTACCAGATTGAACCATTCTTCAGTTTATCCCGCCATATGAGAAACACCTCATCTCAACTCAGCATCTTCCATGCATGCCATGTAACAAGGAACTCACCATAAAGCAGAGAACTCTGAAATTGATCGTACCTGCTGCAGAACCCCCATCTCCACATTTAAGAAACAAAGAACTTGCATTTATATAACACCTTTAGCAGCCTCACCGTATTCAAAAGCGCTTCACAGCCAATGAAGTACATTTGAAGTGTAGTCACTTTACAATGTAGGGAACATGGCAGTCAAGGTTCCACAAACAGCAATGACAAAAGTGACCAGGTAATCTGTTTTAGTGATGTTGGCACTGAAATAATTCCAATGCTATTCTTTGATAAGTGCCATGGGATCTTTTACATCCAGTTGAGGGGGCAGACGGGGCCCTTGGTTTAATGTTTCATCTGAAAGATGGCACCTCTGACAGTGCAGCACTCCAAGTACTGCACTGAAGTATCAGCTAGATTATGTGCTCAAGTCTCTGGAGTGGGGTTTGAACTCATAACCTTCTGACTCGGAGCCAAAAATGCTACTGAACCAAAGCTGACATTTATATTTCAGAGCAATTTCTTTCCCAGCTCACTACTTTTCTCCTCCCTGCTGTGGTATGGATTCACAGGCACCAGTCGCCCTCCAATACCTTGCCCACGTAATCATTACGTGAGCCTCGGCATTGAACAGTGATAGCTGCGATTTTCCCCCATGTGGTCAAATAGCCCAAGTCAATCCTGTCCTCATTAGAACCTCACAAATGCACTGTTCTCATCGGACATCCACTGATGCAAACTTCCATGAGGAGTCTCCAGATAGCAATCCAGGGTAGGAACCTGACCAACTTCCCCTCCCTATCCCAGACAACTGTCTAGCACTTATGACTAAGCTCAGCTCCCTCAGCACAGATTAAGGCCCAAGACCATGGGTCAAACCTGGAACCTTGCTAGTATGTATGCCTCAGCTACTCACTTGAGCAATTAGACAAACCACACAGTGCAGTTTATATAGTACTAGATTCATAAGTAAACAAGTGCACAAGCATTTATGATGGTGTTAGAAGCTGTGCTGCTTGGAAGCACAGACTAACACCACTTTCAGTGCAGCACACAATTTCTAATGGCACTAGCTCAGCTTCATTACTAAATGAGGCAAAAGCCACAAATATGGTTTTAGTTATGTTGTTCAACTGTACCTATTCTGGATGATGCAAGGAAAATGTCACATTAGCTATGTAAATACAAGGCAATTCTTCCCTTTGAACAGTTACCTCACTCACATCAGCGCTCCTGTACAATGTAGCAAGTGTCAAGTTGAAATTAGTTTTAATTAAGCCTTTACAGATCAAGCCAAGTATCACGATATTGGTTATATAGTGTAAAGTCTATGTGAAGTTCTCTTGTTCATGTATCAACCAACACAACAACAAAGTTCAAGCATAATTAAGCTTCTAGTTTTAAATTCAGAAGTTCGCCAGTTGCATAAGTACTCCTAAAAATTGCAGGCATCCAACTTCAATAACCATAGAACATTAAGACTTTCCGGTGAATGTTTTGGGCCATTCCCTGCACAGTTATTTTGAGTCATCCATGAAAAATGTCACTTGCAGTTTCAAATCATTGCCGACTGTGGATTTCTTTAGCCACACTTAATACTTCACTAGTACAAAATAACAGCAAGGTTTTTATGTATGCCTATGCATTTTATAATAAACCATATTTCTCAGAGGGTGGTCTTGGACATTTTGGATATGGTCTGCATGCCTGAGGGGATCAGGCTAAAGAGAATGATAAGACAGACAATGAATTGTCTAAAAGCCCAGATTAGAGTGTACATTGGGATCCAGACTTGCTTATAAAACTAGTCCCCAAATTGCAAAATCACAAGTTAATTTACCACTGTCCAACGCCAGAAAAAAATTAAACCAGTTCTGGTTCAGAACTGCATGCCCCAGAATGCACTGTAAAATAATTTAAATATGCAAAACATTCCAAGACAATGTGCACACAATCTCAGTTGTTGGGTGCGGGGTTGGTGGGGGTGCTTAGAGCTGTTAATAACAGATATAAATCAAGTTAAACTACTTAGAAGTCAAAGTACTAAAGCTTTGCTACAGCACAAATTCATTAATGTACATCACTCAGGAGGTTAATTTAAAAAAGTGCCACACTGAAATATTTGTAGTAGAATCTAATCTGTTAATGGGCCTGTGAGCCTATAAAAGGGATGACGCAAAAAGGAGACTGCACACACTGCCGTTCACCTGTCAGCACATGGACATTCGTTCACAAATTTGACAGTCAGCAAAAACCTTTTGCATTTCTGCAACTTCAGCAAATTGCCGTGTGTCATAACTGCATTACAGCAGTCGATCATAGATGTTATGAATATAAAATTATTAAAACAAGGCAATAAAGGTCAAATTCCATTAACCACTCACTGATTGACAATGCACAAGTATCGAAATGTATAACCCTTCAATCCTTGATATTTCTCATCACTTTCTATTAATCTGAAAAAGTATTGTGAAATGTTTAGGAGCACAATGCTTCTACTGAAAGTTGGGGTGGGAGGGGTTAGCATTTCCATGGTAACAAAGAAAACAAAACTATACAGAAAGTACAACAGTAAAACTACAGCCATACCATATAACCTCCAGCCTTACCGCAAGTCTTTTTGCCCAGAAAAGAAATCACCCATTAACTCTTTGCAACATGCACTTTTGCTATTAGGGCAAAAGCATCTTATAAAACTGTACGTGCCAATTAGAGCCTTTTAAATGTGTAGACAGACAAAATGGGAAACATTAAATCTTTTGAGCAATTAGTTATCGGACGTGCAAGTTATTTAGAACTGCAACTTCTCAGCATTTCTTCAGGGATAAAGTCACTTTGCATGCAAGTCTACAGTGACAGCTAGAATGCAATGCAAGGCATTCCCGACACCCCTCAGCTAAATTACAATCAATAAAAGCTCCACCACTGCAGGAAAGTATAAAACCAACCAAGAACCTCCGGAAACAGACACACAATTTCACTTACAAAATCATGAATGTACTTCTGCCATGTCACAAAATAATTTGATACCTCAAGCAGAAATTCTGCAAAACTGTAACACTACAAAACATTTTCTTTAAAACTCATCTGATAATATTCCAACTTCCATAAAAAACAACGTTTCTTTAGAGACTTTGCTGAAAAACCACAATCCAAATAGAACTAACCTGTTTAATTGCCTCAGTGGGGAGGGGGGAAATCAGTTCTCAGGGAATGATAAAAAAATCTTGGAAGTGTATTACAAAACCAATCAGGTTAGCAAAGAAAAGGGCAATCACTGCCAGGAGGGGAAAAAACAACCATTTTGTATAAATTGTGCGGTTCGATCGATTTTTACAATGAAAGACGATACAAATAGAAATCCTAAACTAAAAATGGTAAAAGTGCCTCAAGCCCCATTTCCGAAATCTCAATTAGACTCGAAAATTCCAGCTCACAAGATTATGCAAACGGAGCAGCTTCTTTATACTTTTCCTATGCGTGATACTGTGTGCTATGGATTGTCCACTGCCCTGTAAAAAATGATTATATCTGTAGACTTGCCCGTTCCTCCATACAAAGAACTGGACAACTGATGCACACCAATAGTGCCGCACGGTTTCCTAAAACATCGGATGTAAAAGCCAAAAGCCATTTCACGTCAACGAAACCTACCACGGGATGGAAAGAAAATGTTGCTCCTGCAGGGCACACACTTAGGTTTACTTTTGTTTGGACTCTTACCTTTTCTTTTGCTGTCGAAGAAGTACATTTCAACACCATTCTTCTACCAAAATATGTGTTGCAGATCCAAAAAAAACCGCACGTTGTTGATACGTGACTGTTACTCAGTTTCAACTGCGATACCTACCTTTCTCGTGGGAGAAACAATCATTTTTCTAAAGCTAACATTTACCTCTCATATTCGTCGTTGTCCTTGTCGCAGCGGGCGTCCTTATGTTTCTGCCAGTCTTTTCCATGTTTACAGGTCGTTAAGAGGACAATATCCTCTGCATTGTGGACATGATATAAGGCATTCCTGGTATCAGAGCCTATGCCAGTCAAATACCTTTTCCCTTTAAATACCAGCAAGTACTTTCTCAGGGGAGGGATGTTATTGAAAAGCATGTAACCCTTCTCCCCTCCGGTCCTTGGGTGATCTTTCGAAAAAAGCGGTATGGAAACGTCAAAATTGCTCCTGAAATTTTCAGTACTGATGCTGGCTTTGGCCAACATCGCCTGGCTGATATCAAAACCCAGGTCCTCGGTGTAATCGGGCCATGTCCCCGAATAGAGATTAAAAATTAAATGGTTCCTGCCATTGTTCCACAAGTACAGACTCTGAACTTTACTCTTTAGGTTGTGTACGTACTGAGGCGAAAGCTGGTCCCGATCTAAAGTGTCTAAACTCAGCACGAAGAGACAAGCCTGTCTCGGATCCGAGGTATAAAACTTGGAGTTCTCGATGGCTGCCAGGATGTTTTGGTAACTTTCGGACATTTTCTCCCCTTTCTGCTGCGGGTAGACGTAGACTTTGAAACCGTTTCTCTGGCACAGAGAAAAGTCGAAGCAAGAGTCCATGCGGCATTTCTTCGCCTTGTAGACGCTGCTGTTAATCTGCCTCTTCTGCCGGGGAGAGCCGCGCTGCAGGAACTCTTCGTCCTCCTGCTGGTCCCCGGCAGAGAAGCTCTGCAAGGAGCTGGACCACTCGGGCCAGCGCTCGGGACCAGACAGCGAGCCATCATCGTCCGCTGCCCAACGCCGGCTTTGCCTCCGGGCGGCAAACAGCTGTCCGAACCGCACTCCCGCCAGGTAGACGAGCAACAGCAGACTGGCGCCGGCTGAGAGTAAAAGGTAGCGTTTTTTGGCCTGCATGTGTCCGATCGCAGAAGGCTCGCCGCACAGGAGGAGGAGTACCACCAGCACCGGGAGAAGAGACTAAATCCGAGCCTGAGACTGAGCCGGAGCCGATCACCTCCAGTCCGCCATCTTCCCCCAGCCACAGAGCCGCACACTGAATGAAGAAACTTCAGCACCCTTCTTCTTCTTCTTTTCCCAGATCCTGCTATTCCAGCGCATGTGGGCGATTTTTTTTTTTGTTGCAACTAGTCTCCACCACCACCACGGCTACGATGTGGCATGTAAAGCTGCAGCGCCCAGGCGCCTCATCGCCGCGCTACTCTCAGCAACGTGCCGCTCCTTCCAGCGGCGAGCCGGGGGCTCCGCGCGGCGGGGCAGACAGAACGCCGGCCCGGCGCGTTCTGGAACACCATGGGATTCCGTCCCTCTGTCCGCCGCCTCGCGCCCCGAACCCTGCCCCGGCCTCCCGCCTTCGGTCCGCCCAAAACTCCAGCGCTCGCGCTCGCTGGCAGCCCCTCAGCAAATCCCACCCCCTCCTCGCTCGCTCGGCACCGCACCAGAGAGAGAGAGACAGAGAGCAAAACCTAATCAAGGCACCGCTTTTCAGTCCGATGGAAAAGCAAACCGGTATTTGTGTCTTGGCGGGTGAAAGGGAGGGAGGGCGCTACGCACGGTTATCGCCGCGATTGATTCCTTTCGAGGGCGCTGAACGCGGCTTATGATCTGGCCGAGCACCCTTCCCTCGTCGGCCCTGATTGCATTCTAACTCCAGCCCCCCCACCCCCCCGGACACGCATTCCCGCACCCTTACCCCTCCCCACCCCGCTAAAGTCAACGCCGTGCCATTGGGCTGCGTCACTTCCTCGCAAGCCGACTGGGTCCAATAGGGCAGGGCGGAGGCGGTGCCTGGGGGGAAGCCCATTCATGGGAAGTGAGCGCTTGTTGCAGTTTCGAAGACCTGACAAAGAGGAAATAGTGACGATAGTACTTGACTCATAGAATGGTTACTGCATGGAAGGTGGTCATTCGGCCCGTCCCGGCTCTCTGCAAGAGCACTTCAGCTGGACCCACTCCCCCGCCCTTCCCTTTCCCCGTAGCCCTGCAAATTTCTTTCCCTCAGGTACTTAAAAAACTCCCTTTTGAAAGCTGTAATTGAATCTGCCTCCACCACCCTTTCAGGCAGTGCATTCCAGATCTCAACCACTCGCTGCATAAAAAAGTTTCTTCTTACGTCGCCTTTGGTTCTTCTGCCAATCACCTTAAATCTATGTCCCCTGGTTCTCGACCCTTCTGCCAATGGGAACAGTTTCTACCTACTCTGTCTAGACCCTTCATGATTTTGAACTATCACATCTCCTCTTAATCTTCTCTGCTCCAAGGAGAACAACCCTAGCTTCTCCAGTCTATCAACATAGCTGAAGTCCCTCATTCCTGGAATCATTCTCGTAAATCTTTTCTGCACCCTCTCTAAGGCCTTCACATCCTTCCTGCATATCTGGTGCCCAGGATTGGACACAGTACTCCAGTTGTGGCCGAACCAGTGTTTTATACAGGTTCATCATAATTTCCACACTTTTGTTCTCTATACCTCTATTCATGAAGCCCAGGATCCCGTGGGCCTTTTTAAATGCTTTCTCAACCTGCTTTGCCACCTTTAACGATTTGTGCACACATACCCCCTGGTCTCTCTGTTCGTGCACCCACTTCAGAATTGTACCATTTGGTTTATATGTCCTCTCCTCATTCTTTCTACCAAAATGTAGGACTTCACACTTTTCTGCATTAAATTTCATCTGCCACGTGTCTGCCCATTTCACCAGCCTGTCTATGTCTTCCTGAAGTATATCACTCTCCTCCTCACGGTTCACTATACTTGCAAGTTTTGTGTCATCTGCAAATTTTGAAATTGTGCCCTGTACACCCATGTCCAAGTCATTAATATATATCTAGAATAACAACAGAAAACGCTGGAAAAACTCAGCAGGCCAGGCAGCATCCGTGGAGAGAGAAAGAGAGTTAACGTTTCAGGTCGATGACCTTTCATCAGAACTGGGAAGAGCCGGAAATCAAATAGATTTAAGGCCAGGGTAAAGCTGGGAAAAGGGAGAGGGGATAAAGGAACAAAAGGAGAGATGAAGAGACATTAAGAGACATTAAGAGATATGCAAGGCTAGAGGTGGTGTTAATGTGACAGATTAAGGCTGAATGAAGTGTGAAATCCACTGGCAGAATGAAGGACAGCTGCCAGCTTCTAGGAGGAAAAAAAAGGTGGGGGGGGGACAAATAAAAGGGTGGATAAAATAAAATATAAATGTGATTGGAGCTGATGTTATGATCTAAAATTGTTGAACTCGATATTGAGTCCAGAGGGCTGTAGCGTGCCTAAACGAAAGATGAGGTGCTGTTCCTCGAGCTTTCGCTGAGCTTCCGTGGAACAGTGTAATAGGCCGAGGACGGTGAGGTCAGAGTGGGAGTGAAGCGGTGAATTAAAGTGACAGGCCACCGGGAGCTCGGGGTCCCCCTTACGGACTGAACGGAGGTGTTCCGCAAAGCGGTCACCCAATCTGCGTTTGGTCTCCCCAATGTAGAGGAGTCCACATCGTGAGCAGCGAATACAGTATACTAAATTGCAGGAAGTACAAGTAAATCGCTGTTTCACCTGAAAGGGGTGTTTGGGGCCCTGGACAGTGGGAAGAGGGGAGGTATAAGGGCATGTGTTGCATCTCCTGCGCGTGCACGGGAAGGTGCCGGGCGAAGGGGAAGGGGTGCTGGGGGTGGTAGAGGAGTGGACTAGGGTGTCGCGGAGGGAGCGGTCCCTACGGAATGCTGAAAGGGGAGGTGAGGGGAAGATGTGTTTGGTGGTGGGATCACGCTGGAGGTGGCGGAAATGGCGGAGGATGATCCGTTGAATGTGGAGGCTGGTGGGGTGAAAGGTGAGGACAAGGGGAACCCTATCGTGGTTCCGGGAGGGAGGGGCAGGGGTGAGGGCAGATGTGCGGGAGATAGAACGGACACGGTCGAGGGCCGTGTCGACCACGGTAGAGGGAAATCCTCGGTTGAGGAAAAAGGAAGACATGTCGGAAGCACTGGTATGGAAGGTGGCATCATCAGAGCAGATGCGGCGGAGACGGAGAAACTGGGAGAATGGAATAGAGTCCTTACAGGAGGCGGGGTGGGAGGAAGTGTAGTCCAGGTAGCTGTGGGAGTCGGTGGGCTTGTAGTGAATGTTAGTCAATAACCTATCCCCAGAGATGGAGATGGAGAAGTCGAGGAAGGGAAGGGAAGAGTCGGAGATGGACCATGTGAAGGTGAGGGAAGGGTGGAAATTGGAAGCATAGTGAATGAAATGTTCTAGTTCAGGGCGAGAGCAGGAGACGGCACCGATACAGTCATCAATGTACCGGAAAAAGAGGTGAGGGAGGGGACCCGAGTAGGACTGGAACAAAGAGTGTTCCACATATCCCACGAAAAGGCAGGCATAGCTAGGACCCATGCGGGTACCCATAGCAACACCTTTAATTTGGAGGAAATGGGTAGAGTCAAAGGAGAAGTTGTTCAATGTGAGAACAAGTTCAGCCAGGCGGAGGAGGGTGGTGGTGGATGGGGACTGGTTGGGCCTCTGTTCAAGGAAGAAGCGGAGCGCCCTCAGGCCATCCTGGTGGGGAATGGAGGTGTAGAGGGATTGTACGTCCATCGTGAAGAGGAGACGGTTGGGGCCGGGAAACTGGAAACTGTTAAAATGGCGGAGGGCATCGGAAGAGTCACGGATGTAGGTGGGAAGAGACTGAACAAGGGGAGAAAAAATAGAGTCGAGATAGGAAGAGATAAGTTCCGTGGGGCAAGAACAGGCTGAAACGATGGGTCTACCGGGGCAGTCCTGTTTGTGGATCTTGGGAAGGAGGTAGAAGCGGGCTGTGCGGGGTTGGGGAACTATGAGGTTGGCGGCCGTGGGGGGAAGATCTCCAGAGGAGATAAGGTCAGTGACAGTCCTTATCTAGAACTGACCCCTGGGGAACACCTTCCTCCAGTCTGAAAAACAACTGTTCACCATTATTCTCTGTTTCCTAGCACTTAGCCAATTCCGTATCCATGCTGCCACTGTCCCGTTTATTCCATGGGCTTCAACTTTGCTGGCAAGCCTATTATGTGGCACTTTGTCGAACGCCTTTTGGAAATCCATGTACACTACGTCAACTGCATTACCCTCATCAACCCTCTCTGTTACCTCATCAAAGAACTCAGTCAAGTTAGTTAAACACGACTTGCCTTTAACAAATCCGTGCTGGCTTTCCTTAATTAATCTACACTTGTCCAAGTGACTGTCAATTTTGTCCCTGATTACTGTTTCTAAAAGCTTCCCCACAACCGAGGTCAAACTGACTGGCCTGTAGTTGCTGGGTTTATCTTTACATCCCTTTTTGAACAATGGTGTAACATTTGCAATTCTCCAGTCCTCTGGCACCACCCCCGTATCTAAGGAGGATTGGAATATTATGGCCAGTACCTCTGCAATTTCCTCCCTCAATTCCCTCAGCATCCTAGGATGCACTCCATCTGCTCCTGGTGACTTATCTACTTTAAGTACAGCCAGCCTTTCTAATAACTCCTCCTTATCAATTTTTATTCTATCAAGTATCTCCACTACTTCCTCCATTACTAAGTCTATGGTAACATCCCCTTCCTTGGTGAAGACAGATGCAAAGTACCCATTTAGTACCTCAGCCATACCCTCTGCCTCCATGCATAGGTCTCCTTTTTGGCCCCTAATCGGTCCCACCCCTCCTCTTACCACCCTTTTACTATTTATATGCCTATAGAAGACTTTTGGATTACCTTTTATGTTGGCTGCCATTCTATTCTCATGCCCTCTCTTTGCCCCTCTTATTTTCTTTTTCACTTCACTGACCTTTCTATATATAGCCGGATTCTCAGATGTATTTGCAACCTGACATCTGTCATACGCGCTCTTTTTCTGCTTCATCATATTCTCTATCTCTTTCGTCATCCAGGGAGCCCTAACTTTAGTTGCCCTGCCTTTCTCCCTAGTGCGAATGTAACTCAACTGTACCTGAACTATTTCCTCTTTAAAGGCAGCCCATTGTTTCATTACAGTTTTGCCTGCCAATCTTTGATTCCAGTTTACCCGGTCCAGATCTGTTCTCATCCCACTGAAATTGGCCTTCCCCCAGTTAAACATTTTTACTCTAGATTGGTCCCTGTCTTTTCCATAGCTAATCTAAACCTTATGATACTATGATCACTGTTCCCTAAATGTTCACCTCCTGACACTTGCTCCACTTGACCTACCTCATTCCCCAGAACCAGATCCAGCAATGCCTCCTCCCTTGTCGGACCGGAAACATACTGATCAAGAAAGTTCTCCTGAACACACTTCAGAAATTCTTCCCCTTCTCTGCCCTAATCACTATTACGATCCCAGTCTATATTAGGATAGTTGAAGTCCCCCATTATTACTACTCTATAGTTCTTGCACCTCTCTGTAATTTCTCTGCAAATTTGCTCCTCCATATCTTTCCCACTATTTAGTGGTCTATAGAACACACCTGGTAGTGTAATGGCACCTCTATTATTTCTTAACTCTAGCCATATAGATTCTGTCCTTGACCCCTCCAGGACATCCTCCCTCTCCAGCACTGTAACATTCTCCTTGAACAATACTGCCACACTACCTAATATCTTTCCTTCCCTATCTTTCCTGAACACTTTATAACCAGGAATATTTAATACCCAATCCTGCCCTTTTTTGAGCCAGGTCTCAGTTATTGCCACAACATCATATTCCTATGTGGCTATTTGTGCCTGCAGCTCACTTACCTTGTTTACTATGTTTTGTGCGTTCACATAGATACACTGTAAACCCATCTTAGACCATCCTGTATTCTCTCTTAGTTGGACCCCACCTAATACCTTAGTATTTCTTACTTTAGTGCTCTCTGCATCTTCCAATGCTTTGAGCACTTTATTTCTCCTTTCTAATGTTACATCCTGGTGCCCATCCCCCTGCCAAATTAGTTTAAACCCTCCCCAACAGTACTAGCAAACCGCTTCGTGAGGATATTGGTTCCTGCCCTGTTGAGGTGCAAACCTTCCGGCCTGTACAGGTCCCACCTCCCCCAGAACCGGTCCCAACGTCCCAGGAATCTAAAGCCCTCCCTCCTGCACCATCTCTCCAGCTGCGCATTCATCTGCGCTATCCTTCTTATTTCTATACTCACTAGCGCGTGGCACCGAGAGTAATCCGGAGATTACTACCTTTGAGGTCCTGCTTTTTAATCTCTTTCCCAGCTCCCTGAAATCTGCCTGCAGGACCTCATCCCTCTTTCTACTTGTGTCATTGGTACCAATATGGACCACGACCTCTGGCTGTTCACTCTCCCGCCTCAGAATGTTCTGCAGCCGCTTGGTGACAACCTTGCCCCTGGCACCAGGGAGGCAACATACCATCCTGGAGTCACGTCTGCGGCCGCAGAAATGCTTGCCTGCTCCCCTAACTATCGAATCCCCTACCACTATTGCTTTCCCACTCTTCTTCCTCCCCCTCCCCGTACAGCTGAGCCACCCATGGGGCCGCAGACTTGGCTCTGGCTATACTCCCCAGAGAACCCTCGCCCTCACCAGTACTCAGAACCGAATACTAGTTGGAGCGTGAGATGCACTCAGGGGACCCCTGCACTACCTGCCTGGTCCTTCTCTTCTGCCTAGTGGTTACCCATTCCCTTTCTGCCTGCACACTCTTTATCTGCGGGGTGACCACCTCCTGAAACGTGCTATCCACGAAGCTCTCAGCCTCATGATTGCACCGCAGTGACGCCAGATGCTGCTCAAGCTCCTCCAGCTGACGACACTTCCTGCACATGTGATTGTCCAGGACACGGGAAGCGTCCTGGAGTCCCCACATGGCACAGGATGTGCATTCCATCGGACTGAGCTGCCCTGCCATGCCTTTACTTAATAGACTATTAACTAGAAACACTTACCAGCTACTCACCAATCAGCTCCTTCCCCTGGTTGTAACGGCACCACGGGTGGCTCAGCTGTACAGGGGGAGAGGAAGAAGAGTGGGAAAGCAGTAGTGGTAGGGGATTTCAATAGTTAAGGAGCACGTCAACCTCATACAGGTTTTACCGCTGCTGCAACATAAATGAATTGGCCCAGCTACTTTTCTTTGTTAATGTTTTACGCAATATACTGCTCAATATAGGAGTAAATAATTTGTGATCTTTTTAAAAAGTAGCTTTTTAGTTTTTTCTGGTTTTATACTTTTTCATTGGTCTGATTATTTTGCTGCAGGGGCACGCTTACTTTGGGTTGTATTTTCCCCATCAAAAAAGCGGAGTAGGGCTCATTTTTCCTGTCCTCTCATGCTTCAGTCCATCGGAATCTGTTACAAATTCAAATTCTTTCCCATATCTATTTGTTTCTTTGTGAGGCAAAAATGTCGGTTTTTAAATCCTGGTCTCCGCTGTATGCATGGGAGCAGACCGGTCTGGCACATTTTCACAGCTGCTCTGTATCGATCGACAGGAGGGGCACTTTTCCTCACCTCTAATGTGGCGTTTCATTCAGAGAGCCAACCTAGAACTTGTTAAACTCGTTCATTAAGAACTGTTAAGTCTGAACATCAATGAAAGTTTTGATTTCAACCCAGATTAAGGGTGTGGGACTCCAATAGTTTGCATTACCAATCCAATATACATTATTTCATATCTGAAATGCATAATGAGACTGAAGTCTAAACTACCACTCAGATGCATTTTCAGCATTTGACACAGTGGTTCAAAAAATATAAGGCATTTTAGGGGAAAAATTTGGTGGCGCCCCCTTTGGGGCGCTAACTTGCCCGGGGCGCTACTTTTAGTGCCCCGAAAAAAGTTAGCGCCCCAGCACCTTAAATTCAGTGGCAGTGCCCCAAGCAGGAGGTAGGGCGCTACTGGAAGCGCTCCCCCTCCTTCCTGGGGCGCTACCATTGAATATCGCGGAGCTACGTGCAACAGCGCCACGCGCGTCGGCACACAGCACCTTGGTATTGCAGGCCTCCCTCCCTTGATTAAAGGAGAGGGGCCTAGTGCAGCGCGCACCGGGGCCCTGCTGGACCACCGGGGAGCCGGGTGCCGGGAAAGCAGCCCGGCACCCAAGAGGAGTGCCGGGCTGAGTGATCGCGGCTGGCACCCCAATGAAAGAGGGGAAGGGGGCAGGTACTGGCAGGTGGCCAGAAAAAAAAATGGCCGCCCGACACCTGCCCCTTTAAATACCGCTGCCATGGCTGCACAAACGCCACTCTGACCCTGTTGGACATATCGTCCGATGTTAGGTCAGGGGGGCGCAGCGATGACGTCATCGCCGGAGGTGCAGCGCCGCGGGGCTCTACCGTCTATCGCCGCCGCTAACCTCCCATTGAATCTCGTGGGAGGCGTTAGCGGCGCCGCTCCCGGGTGCTAGGGGCTTTGCGTCCTGTTAGCGCCCCCCGGGGGTGCTAACGAGGCACAAAGCAATCCAATTTTTCCCCCTTTAAATCCAAATAAATACATAGAAGGTTTAATCCCTAATCTGTGTTAAATTAGTTGGTCTCAGCAGAAAGGTACATTTGAAAATGAAAGGATCTGCTGGTCCACCAAGCCTATGTCATACAGTTAAGTTGCAATTGATTATCTTGATCCTCAATGCCTCAATTTCTCTCCAACTCTGAAGGCAATCAAAACAAGCTCCATGAGACACACCGCCCAATACCCCACCTACCTTTTGTACACTGATATCAGCTACAGCCAGGAACTCATCCAGCTCCTTTTTGAACACTTACCGCAAATACACACTCACCACACAAGCCGGCAACTTGTTCCAAAGGTTGATGACCCCTTGCAAAAAGAAAAACCTCCCCAAGCTGGGTACAGGAAAAAATAGCTAGGGTTCCCACTTCTGCACTATGTGGGTGTCAGAGGAGGACAGGATCAGGTTCAGCTGTGATACCCTCCATGGAAAAATAGCCTGTCTAAGCTCACATGTGAAGAATGGTTGTTTGGACGGGGACTACCGGCATGAATGGAACCAAACTTCAGCATGAGCAAGTGATTTCAAAAGAGGAGAGGAGAAGAGAACATTGGAATAAAAAAGCAAGTATTACAAAATGTGTTGGAATTTCAATGCATGATGGAATAGTAAGATTTGCCCTTGGGATTCTCTACATAGTGAATTCTTGATTTCAGGCACAATATCAAGTGGAAGCACGGAGATGAAAGCAGGTAGAAAGGAAAGGAGGGAGATAAAAATCAAACTTCCAAATGGTTAGTTGCAGAGCCACAGTTACGAGAAGCCTGACATTGGTTTGCCTGCCTGCTGTTTTAGCCAGGAGATGATTCATGCTGCAGTGAAGGGGAGCAAATACCAATAGCTTACAAAGAAAGGAAAGAAAGTGCAGAGCAGGTAGTTTATTTATGTCCAGGAGTTTTGGCTTGAAAACCCAGAGTGTCTGAATGTAAACAAACCACCCTCACAAACAATGCCCTTTTACACTGTTCTTCAGCTCCTGTGTTACAATACAATAGAACAAATTTCCCTTTTATAGATGGGTGGCTTTGTTATCGATAATGAATAACAAGAAGACTATAAAAGTACAAAGTCTGGGAGGGTGGTAGTGGTAGGTTTTTGTTCAATCCTTGGTGATCTAATTGGAAGGGGAGGAACCACTGCTAGATGTGTCTGGTCTGCTGTAGGAAACTTAAAGATGTCATTCTGATTTCCAAAAAAGCCAGACAATCTGATTCCCTCACCCAATGCCACATTATATTGTTTCACATTGAGTGAGGTATTATGACTGGAGACAATCAACCTTATCGTTAATGTTAGATATACTTTTTATAATCTGTCTTGGAGGATTTCTGGGCAGACGCAAGTTTTTAAACACACATTTATCAAAAGGTTCCCACTCTCCCCTCATTCCTATTTATTCCTAATAAAGTTTATCTCGGTTAATCTGCTGCAGGTTAGGGTTCACCCTCCGCCCCGCACCCCCCCTCCCCCAGCTAAAACTTGAGATACTTGCACCGAACTGAAATTTCTTTTTAGAGAATGCCTTCCCACCTCGTATTCCTCTATGGATACTAAATGTTCTCCCTGTGACACAGGCCTCATTGTCCATAATTCATTGTAATTACAAAGTTATGACAAGTTTCTGCGAAATAAATAAAAGTGAGCATTTGAAATTTGAAAGCTGTCCAAATATTCAGGTCTTTGCAAACTCAATTCCAAAAATTATTCTTGATTACCCAGACACATGCACAAATCTCCCTTGACTACTAGAGAGCATGGCTGCAGTGCCACATCTAATAGACTACCAATCATCATCACCATGTATCACCATGCACCTCCCATATACTACATAGACTTCGCTGTCATAATGGCTGCTTTTTAATTCACTGGATGATCTTTAATAGCCTTGATATTTGGGAGGAATTATCCAAGTTGTGGATTCAATAGGAACAAAAAAACAAGAGTGGTGTGGAAGATTTTTTGTGTTCCAGTTTTCTCCCCTCTTCTCCTGATGGTACTACCACTTACTAGGACTCCACAGCATGGCCATCTCTCAAATACTTTGCCCAAATGTCAGGCCCTTACCAATTATGCCCTGTGCCGTAGCCCAGAGGTAATTCTGGGGGTGGGGGGGGAGACGGACCTGTGCTTGTTTTAGGCCCATAAAAAGGATTAAATTTAGACCCTAATATTTCAGATGTTGACATTGTGCTACTTTATACTGAATTAATTTAACATTTTTAAAAACTTTACTGCATGCAGTGACTATTGTTATATTTATATATTTGGTGCTTCTCGACTATTCAATTAATTCAACAGAATTTTTTACTTGCCTTGGGTTTTTTGTTTATAATAGAGTTTGACATTGTTTAAAAAGTTCATCGCTCTACTTTTTTTTTCTTAGCGAAGATAATTATTCATTCACATTTTATATAATAGTTGCAGATGAACCATACTTCTGCAGTGCAATGAGGTGTGGTTCACAAGATAATTACAGGGGGATAAATACTGTTCTCTGCAGCCACGACCGGGAGTTCCAAAGGCTGTATTGCCTGCCCAATGCCAGGGTTGAGGATATCTCCACGTGGCTGGAGAAGGATTTGGAGTGGGAGGGGGAGGATCCAGTTGTCGTGGTCCACATAGGTACCAATGACATAGGTAGATCTAGGAATGAGGTTCTACTGAGAGAGTTTGAGGAGCTAGGATCCAAATTAAAATGTAGAACCTCAAAGGGCATAATCTCTGGATTGTTACCTGAGCCATGCACAAATTGGTATAGGGAGAAGCAGATCAGAGAGTTAAATGCGTGGCTCAAAGAGTGGTGTGTGAGGAAGGGGTTTTGATTCATGGGCACTGGTAGCAGTACTGGGAAAGAGGGAACTGTTCCGCTGGGATGGGTTCCACTTAAATCGGGCTAGGGCCAGTGTCCTGGCGAATCGAATAACTAAGGCTGCATATAGGGCTTTAAACTAAAAAGGGGGGGGGGGAGAGGCGGTCAGGTGAGGGGAAATTTAGAAATCTAAAGAGTAAAATCAAGGCAATGGAGCAGTGTAGCAATTTGGGTAAAGATAAGCAGAGTGTGACAGGAAGGGACAGAGTTTAACAGTAATAGTGAATCAGCAAATAAGATGAAAGCAGGGAATAATGGTAACAAGTTAAAATTAAAGGCTCTTTATTTGAATGCATGAAGCATTCGTAACAAGATAGATGAATTAGTGGCACAAATAGAGATAAATGGGTTTGATCTAATAGCCATTACAGAGACGTGATTGCAAGGTGACCAAGGTTGGGAACTAAATATTCCAGGGTACTTGACATTTCGAAAAGGCAGGCAGAATGGAAAAGGAGGGGGGTAGCCCTGATAATAAAAGATGACATAAGGACAGTAGTGAGGAAGGATCTTGGCTCGGAAGATCAGGCGGTAGAATCAGTATGGGTGGAGATAAGAAATAAGGGGCAGAAAACACTGGTGGGAGTACTTTATAGGCCCCCTAACAGTAGCTATACCATTGGACAGAGTATTAATCAAGAAATAATAGGTGCTTGTAACAAAGGTAATGCAATAATCATTGGGGACTTTAATCTTCATATAGACTGGGCAAATCAAATTGGCAAAGGTAGTTCATGGAACGCATTCGAGACAGTTTTCTAGAACAATGTCATGGAACCAGCCAGGGAACAGGCTATTTTAGGTCTTGTATTGTGTAATGAGACAGGGTTAATTAGTAATCTCATAGTAAAGGATCCTCTGGGGAAGAGTGATCATAATATGATAAGTATTTCATTCTCAAATTCACTGTGAAATTCTAAGGCTGAAACTAGTCTTAAACTTAAACAAAGTCAATTACATAGGTATGAGGGGCTAGTTGGCTAAGATAGATTGGGAAATTAGATTAAAAGTTATGACAGTGCATAAGCAGTGGCAAACATTTAAAGAAATATTCCAAAATTCTCAACGAATATACATTCCATTGAGAAATAAAAACTTCATGGGAAAAGTGATCCATCCATGACTAACTAAAGAAGTTAAGGATAGTATTAGATTAAAAGAAGCGGCTTATAATATTGCGAGGAATAGTAGTAAGCCTGAGGATTGGTAAAGTTTTAGAAACCAGCAAAGGATGATCAAAAATTGATGAAAAGGGAGAAAATAGAATGAGAGTAAACTAGCAAGAAATATAAAAGAGATTGTAAGAGCTTCTACAAGTATGTAAAAAAGAGAGTAGCAAAAGTAAGCATTGGTCCCTTAGAAGCTGAGACAGGAGAGATTATAATGGGGAATAAGGAAATGGCAGAGACATTAAACAAATATTTTGTATCTGTCTTCACAGTAGAAAACACAAAAAGCATACCAAAAATAATGGGAGACCAATGGGCTAATATGAGTGAGGCACTTAAAGTAATTAAGATCAGTAGAGAAAAAGTACTTGAGAAACTAATGGGACCAAAAGCAAAAAAAATCCCGTAGACCTGATGGCCTACATCCTAGGGTTCTAAAAGAGGTGGCTGCAGAGATAATGGATGCATTGGTTGTGATCTTCCAAAATTCACCAGATTCTAGAACGGTCCCAGCGGATTGGAAGGTAGCAAATGTAACCCCGCTGTTCAAGAAATGAGGGAGAGTAAAGGATCCGCTAGGAAAGAGTGATCATAGCATGGTTGAATTTCAAATTCAGTTGGCGGGTGAGAAAGTTATATCTCAAACCAGTGTCCTGATTTTAAACAAAGGCAATTACAGTGGCATGAGGGCAGAACTGGCTAAAGTGGACTGGAAAAATAAGTTAAAGGGTAAGACATTTAAGGAGATATATCATAACTCTCAACAAAAATATATTCCAGTGAGAAAGAAAGATTTTAGGAGAAGGGAACACCATCCGTGGCTAACTAAGGAAGTAATGGATGGTATCAAATTGAAAACAAAGGCATATAATGTTGCCAAGATTGGTGGGAGACCAGAGGATTGGAAATTTTTAAAAACCAGCAAAGGATGACTAAAAAAAGAGATGAATAATTATGAGAGTAAACTGGCAAGAAACATTAAAACAGATAGTAAGAGCTTCTACAGGTATATAACAAGGAAGAGGGTAGCTAAAGTAAACGTTGGTCCCTTAGAGGATGAGACTGGAGAATTAATAATGGGGAACGGGGAAATGGCAGAAACTCTGAACAAATATTTTGTATCTGTCTTCACGGTAGAAGACACTAACAACATCCCAATAATGGATAATCAAGGGGCCACAGGGAGGGGGGAACTAAAGACAATCACTATCACTAAGGAAATAATACTTGGTAAAATAATGGGACTAAAAGATGACAAGTCCCCTGGACCAGATGGCCTGCATACCAGGGTCTTAAAAGAAGTAGCTGCAGAGATAGTGGATGCATCGGTTGCAATATACCAAAATTCCCTGGACTCTGGAGAGGTCCCAGCGGATTGGAAAACCGCAAATGTAACACCCCTATTTAAGAAAGGAGGGAGACAGAAAGCAGGAAACTATAGACCAGTTAGCCTAACATCTGTCGTTGGGAAAATGCTGGAGTCCTTCATTAAGGAAGCAGTAGCAGGGCATTTGGAAAATCATAATGCATTCAAGCAGAGTCAGCATGGTTTTATGAAAGGGAAATCTTGTTTAGCAAACTTGCTGGAGTTCTTCGAGGAGGTAACGAGCAGGGTGGACAAAGGTAAACCAGCAGGTGTGGTGTATTTAGATTTCCAGAAGGCATTCGATAAGGTGCCACATAAAAGGTTACTGCATAAGATAAGAGCTCACGGAATTGGGGGTAATATATTAGCATGGATAGAGAATTGGCTAACTAACAGAAAGCAGAGAGTCGGGATAAATGGGTCATTTTCCGGTTGGCAAACGGTAACTAGTGGGGTGCCACAGGGATCGGTGCTGGGGCCTCAACTATTTACAATCTACATTAATGACTTGGATGAAGTGACCGAGTGTAATGTAGCCAAGTTTGCGGATGATACAAAGATGGGTGGGAAAGCAAGTTGTACAGAGGACTCAAAGAACCTGCAAAGGCATATAGACATGTTAAGTGAGTGGGCAAACATTTGGCAGATGGAGTATAATGTGAGAAAGTGTGAGGTTATACACTTTGGCAGGAAAAATAAAAAAGCAAATTATTTTTTAAATGGAGAGAGATTACAAAATGCTACAGTTCAGAGGGACCTGGGGGTCCTTGTGCATGAAACACAAAAAGTTAACATGCAAGTATTGCAAGTAATCAAAAAGGCAAATGGAATGTTGGCCTTTATTTCAAAGGGGTTGGAGTATAAAAGCAGGGAAGTCCTGCTACAACTGTACAGGGTATTGGTGAGACCACACCTTGAGTACTGCGTACAATTTTGGTCTCCTTATTTAAGGAAGGATATACTTGCATTGGAGGCAGTTCTGAGACAATTCACTAGGTTAATTCCAGAGATGAGGGGGTTGACTTATGAAGAAAAGTTGAGCAGGTTGGGCCAATACTCATTGGAATTTAGAAGAATGAGAGGTGATCTTATTGAAACATACAAGATACTGAGGGGGCACGACAAGGTAAATGCAAAGAGGATGTTTCCCCTCGTGGGGAAATCTAGAACGCGGGGGCACAGTTTTAGAATAAAGGGTCGCCCTTTTAGAACTGAGATGAGGAGGAATTTCTTCTCTCAGAGGGTCGTAAATCTGTGGAATTCTCTGCCCCAGAGAGCTGTGGAGGCTGAGTCATTAAATACATTTGAGGTGGAGATAGACAGATTTTTTCAAGATAAGGGAGTGAAGGGTTATGGGGAGCGGGCAGGGAAGTGGCTTTGAGCCCAAGATCAGCCATGATCTTATTGAATGGCGGAGCAGGCTCGAGGTGCCAAGTGGCCTATTCCTGCTCCTATTTCTTATGTTTATGAGAGAGAAAACAGGGAACTACAGGCCAATTAGCCTGACATCAGTCATTGGGAAAATGCCTGAATCCATTATTAAGGAGATGGTAACAGGACACTTAGAATATCATAACATGATTAGAAAGAGTCAACATGGTTTTATGAAAGGGAAATCATGTTTAACACATTTATTAGAGTTTTTTGAGGATGTAGCTAGCAGGGTAGATAATGGGGAACCACTGGATATAATGGGCTGGATTTTGACATCTTTTGTCATACCCATTCACTTTAAAGGACCTTCAAATAATCAGGTTAAATTAAAATTTTGTCGGCCCGCGAGATGATGCACTCCAGTCCCCGCAGCGCCCACCTGTCCCGGAAGGCCTTGAGCTTGCCGGCGGACACCGCGTGCTCCATCTCCAGGGCCACCCGGCCGCAAACATAGCCACGGAAGAGAGGCAGGCAATTGGGCCGGACGACCCCCTCGACCGCCCACTGCCTGGACCTATTAATGGCCACTTTGGCCAGGCCCAGGAGCAGTCCCAGGAGGAGGTCCTCCGACCTGCCCGCTCCCCTCCGCACCGGGTGACCGTAGATCAGAAGCGTGGGACTGAAGTGTAGCCAAAAATCGAGGAGCAGCCCCTTCAAATAATAAAACAGGGGCTGCAACCTCTCACACTCCATATACACATGGAACACGGACTCCTCTAGGCCGCAGAAATGGCAGGCGGCCTGGGAGTCCGTGAACCTACTTAGAAACTTATTGCACGGGACTGCTCCATGCAACACCCTCCAGGCCATGTCCCCAATAGAAAAGGGGAAGACTCCCGCGTAGAGAGCCCTCCATTGGGGACCTCCGCTGGACGGCAGGATGGCATGCCGAGGTGTATCCGGTCGGTAGGCGAAGATGACAGAGTGGCGAGTGTGCAGGAGCAGCCCGTACAGGAAACCCCACTGCGCAGAGCTAAAGGGCACGGAGGGCATTTCCCCGAGAAGGCTCAAGTTGTGAGGCGCAGGTTCCCGAGGGGGGTTTCGGTGCCGCGCGCTGATGAGGAATTCCGTCCGAACGGGGGTCAGCCCGAGCCCGGCCGCGGGTCTTGGTGTTTCCGCCCCGGCGGTTGCGGCCACGGGCCCAGGTACGAGGCCCCCCCACTCCCAGAACTCACAGCCAACTTCGCGAGGTATGCAGGTGCGAGCTCCGGCAACTCGTCGTCGATGTCTTGCTCCACGAGGAGACCCGCCTTGAGGTGCTTAGTCTTCCGCTGCACCTTCCCCCCGCCACCCCCCCCCCCGCCGGAGACGGTGGTGACGTTGACCTCAGACGACGACCGCGCATCAGGTGCTGCGGGCGCGTGGGCTGGATCAGGGGGGATAAACGGTGGCGGCACCAGCCTTGGCCGCCTTGGATGTTCCGGCGGCCTTGGAGGCGTGGCAGTTTTTCCGGATGTGCCCCACCTCCTTACAGGCGTGGCACCGCACACCGTCAGACGTCCAAAAGACCCGGTAGGCGGTCCCCTCGTGGTTTACTATAAAAGCGCCTTCTGTGTCCTCCTCCCGCACCAGCTGCACGGAGAGCTGGCGCCGGAAGGAGAAGACGTGCCGGAGGCTGGCCTCCCTGCAGCCGAGCGGAATCGGCGTGATCCCCGACCTCACCTCTCTCAGTTGACGTAGGTGGGGGAGGAGGAGCTCAGCCCAAAACAAAGGGCGGGACGTTGGATATAATGATTCGCTGCGCGGTGGCCTCAAGCGGATCCACCGGCAGGAAGGTCCCGCCCACGGTGAGCCCCTTTTCGATGGCCAGGGACACCGCCCGCTCCGACCCCAGGAAGAACACAGCCTTCCCGTACATTTTCGAGGCGGCGACGATGGCTGAAGGGCCGACAACCCCAGCCATGGCCTTCACACACGCCTCGATGGTCATGTTGGGGTGAGTGTAGCTCTTCACCTGTGCTTTTTAGTGACTAGGCGGAAAGGCGACGGGGCAGCAGAAGCAGCGGGATTAGCCGTGGCCGTGGCTGCCACACCCGCGTATGACCTTGCCGGCCCCGCCGCCGATGATGGGCTCGCCATCGTGGCGTTACCTTGTAAAGGGCTACACTCACCCCAAGTCACAGGCCTGATGGAAATGGCCTTGGTTGTTTGTTTCTTTTTCCCCCTGAGCAGAGGGAGCTTTTTAATAGGTGAGGCACACCTCTCCCCTTGTTGACTGAATTGGGAGAGGGGCCTTCTCCCCTCTGCTCAGTAGGCAATTAATAAAAAGTGAGGTGCCTCTATAGAGAGTGAGGTGCCTCTATAGAGAGAGAGGCAGAGAGAGACAAAGAGAGAGAGAGAGAAAGGGGGTGGGAAGGAGGGAGGCCGCAGGGGCTGGGTCTCCACTCGAGATGGTGGGTGGGTGCACGCGGGGGTGCACTCTCCGATGTAAAAGAAAAGAAAAGTCTTTGTTGAATGTCTCCTCTTCTGGTGGGGGGAGAAGATGTCTTCACCTGGGAAAAAAGCAAGCTGGAGATGCCCAGGCTCAGTCCACCACCAGGTCTTAACGATGTTTGAAATTAGATAATTAGTTGAGGACTTCGCCTGGGCAGCTCCAGCTGTCCCAGGTCAAGCAATGAGGAGGGGCGTTTACTGGTGGTGTGTGTGGCCTAGTTTTTTTGCAAGAGACACACACACACACCCCAGGATGTTTTTCTCCTTCTTTTCCTCCCACCACCTAAATACAAAGTCTCTTGGAGAGTGCACCTTTACACCCACCTGTAGTTGTTTTCCAGATGGCTCTCCCTCCTTCCAAGCAGATGTTAATAAGGCTTGTTCCTTCTCCTTCCCTCTCTCCCTCTCCTTCAATGGAGACCAGTTGGGGAGGTAGTGATGGGATTAGCTTCCCTGGTGTTGGTTTCTCTCCTCTCTCCTCTGGCACCTCAGTAGCAGCAGCAACAGCAGTGCTGGATGTGGTCTCCACTCTCTCCTCTTCCTCCTGTGCACGGAGAGCAAGACCTCTCCTCTCCTCTCCTCTCCAGGCACCTCTGTAGCAGCAGCAGTAGTAGCAGGCGCTCCTCCTCCTCACAGAGAGACACAGACAAGTCCCCTACCAGCTCCTCTACAAGGGCGACTGCTCCAGAGCTCTGCAGCCAGGAGAATGCACAGGTAACAGCCACTGCTCCACGCCCCACTCGTGCAAAGAGTAGAGGAGTCAATTCAACCTGTGAGTCTGGATTTTGATACTGGGGCGGGTTGGGGTCGTGTTATCCACCTGACTGCAATTGGATGTGGGAGATTGATGCGATTTTCACCTAATTGGGCAATTGAGTTCCAGCATGTGGGAACCCATGAACCAATTACTGTTTTTAGTCTGAAACTCGCCTCTGATGATGTCATCATTACTGCTGCATTGAAGGTCTTCAGAGACTGCCTGGCCTTTGCTGTGAGAGGACCTGGATGCAAAATGAGCAGCAGCAGAGAGAGAGAGAGAGAGAGAGAGAGATCCCTTGCTGTGGGACCTGAAGGCAAAATGAGCAGCAGCAACCGTAGGCCCAGATATATTTTTCCTACTACTACTACTGCTCCGTTGTAATAGTGGACCTGCAGCTGATAGTCAGCTTTTCAAATGTGTTACTGCCAGGTTTCACATTCGTGGTTCAGAACAGGCGTGCTTCACGTAGAACAAGGGTTAAAATCACAAAGGCCTTTCAAAATGGCATTATAGAGCCAATTTAGTGCTTGTTAAGGGCCTTAACAGCCTATCCCGCCTCTTAGAGGCGGGACGGAGTCGGGACCAGTAGACACGATTTAATGAAAATTGCGTGGAGGCGGGATGGAGGCGGACTTGTGCCCGCCCGCCAGTTTTCGCAATTTTAACCCCCCACACGCCTCCAAACCCGCCTCCACGGGTCAATGAAAATCCAGCCCAATATATTTGAATTTCCAAAAGGCATTCGATAAGGTGCCACATAAAAAGTTATTACGCAAGATAAGGGCTCATGGGGTTGGGGTAATATACTAGCATGGATAGAGGATTGATTAACGGACAGAAAACAGGGAGTAGAGATAAATGGGTCATTTTCCAGTTGGCAGGCTGTAACTAGTGGGGTGCCGCAAGGATCAGTGCTTGGGCCTCAGCTATTTACAATCTATATTACTGACTTAGATGAAGGGACTGAGTGTAATCTACCCATGTTTGCTGACGATACAAAGCTGGGTGGGAAAGTGCTTGTGAGTCTTCTTTACCTGCAGAACTGTTCCATGGATGCACATTTTGCATCCTCCACCCCACGCAATTGCTTTCCTTGTTAGGTTTCCTGTGCATATTGTTTTCATGCATAGGGAGTCTATTGAAATTGGGAGAGAGGGGACTCGCCTTGCAAAATTTAAGTGAGCTCAGCTTTGATTTTGCCACTTGCACAATTGGGGTTAATATTTCTGATGACAAATAATTTAGTATTTTGCCTTTTTATTTAATCTAATTTGACATAACATCTGCATGTGCAACAATAGTGTGGCCATGGCATACAATAGTATTGAGTCTAATGTAATTGGTAAAGTAAAACAGTATGGTAGTAAGTAAAATTCTAATAATAAAATACCAATAATTGCCAAGTTTCTCCACTGTGTGGAAAAACTTTTGCCAAATTTAACATAGAGTGGACAGTTCAGATTGGTGAAAATTTGACCAAAATCCAGATTTTCACACAAAACACATTGGTCCAGAATTTGCGCTCGGGATGACGGCGAACTGGCAGCGTTCACTGTCGTTCCGCCTTTGAAACTGACCACAACTTCGGGATTTGGCACATGCGCACATTTGCGGTCAGTCATTGACAGCTCCAAAACAGGCTGCACCGTGCCTTCCTCCCCACCCCCGCACAGAGCTGGCAATCTGTGTAATCAGCTAAATCATAGAATGGTTACAGCACAGAAGGAGGCTATTTGGCCCGTCGAGCCCGTGCCGGCTCTTTGCAAGAGCACTTCAGCTAGTCCCACTCCCCCGCCCTTTCCCCGTGGTCCTGCAATTTTTTTTCCTTCAGATACTTATCCAATTCCCTCCTGAAAGCCACAATTGAATCTGCCTCCACCACCCTTTCAGGCAGTGCATTCCAGGTCCTAACCACTCGCTGCGTAAAAAAGTTTTTCCTCATGTTACCTTTGGTTCTTCTGCCAATCTTCTTAAATCTGTGTCCTCTGGTTCTCGACCCTTCCGCCAATGGGTACAGTTTCTCTCTATCTACTCTGTCTAGACCCCTCATGATTTTGAACACCTCTATCAAATCTCCTCTCAACCTTGTTGGCTCTAATCATTGAAACTGACACAAACTTCAGCTCTTCCACAGTAAGTACGCTGTTAAATTCCCCACTAAAAGTTTGACCCAAAGGGATTAGGTGTAACTGGGGTTTTGATAGCATTATTACTGCTAAACAAATGTTTAGGGCCTGGAAAACTAATTTTAGTCTAATTTCAGAGTATTTACTGACACCCGGGTGATTCAATCCAAAGTGTTTACATAACATTAGATTCTATTCCTACAGTACATTGTTCTCAATATGCTGTGAAATGTTTCATATTAACACAAGTGTGATATATTTCTACACTATATTCACAACTTTCATTGACTTTTTACTTAAGTAATAATGCTTGATCATATGGAACTGTTTCAGGAAATTAGGGATAGGCTGGGCAAAAAAAATAATCTTGCTTTTCAACTGATGAGGCAATTCTCAATATCCTATACGTGACAAATAATGGGTTTACATTTTAAAATTTACATTAAAAAACATTGGTAGGTGCATTCAGAAGAAACTACTAATGTTTCAAAATGGTTGCAAAGTAAACTCCTGGTAGCAGTGTAGGGAGCCGCAGCATATCTTCCAGGGATGCATCTGGTCATGCCAAGGTGTCCTCAATTGAGTTTGAAAAGGTGGTATACTGGATTGTCCACAGGTATAGAGATTTACAGAATACTGTGCATTACATGATTTTCTGGTAACATTGAGTATCACACCACTGCTGCCTGTTGGAAATGGTAAATGTGGTAAGCTATAAAAGATGAATAACTGATTGATTACTGCAGCCAGCTACCGCACTTGGGCAAGATTTCATTTGCACTATTTGCTTTGGCTTATTGCGGTCTGAAGTGTTAGGACCTAAAATTATTGTCTTCAGCAACACAAAGTGGTTTAGCGCTATCAAATTAATATTTATAAATCAATTTGAATGTTTGCTGTCTGCTTTCCCACCAAAAGCAGTTTTTTTCCCTGGAACACTGGCAAGGAATAGCCATAAACAGCTCCAGGTGTCAAAACAGCAACGCCTGTTGACCGAGACCTACTATAAAATAATTTGTACTCGTCACAGCTTTATGCATTTTTTCACGAGTTTTAATTAGTAATATGTAATCTGCAAATCATTGACACATAAGGTAGTTATTAAAAAGTGTTATGACCTATACACTGAATTTATAGTAAAAATACCGTAGAACCATCGACATTTACAGCACAGAAGGAAGCCACTCAGTCCATCATGTTGTGCTGACTCTTTACTAAAACTAATCCTACTGCCCTGCTCTCCTCCATAACCTTGAATCTTACTTTGCTTAAAATATTTGTCTAATCTTCCCTTAAAAGAAGCAATATGCTCTGCAACAACTATTCCCTGTGGCAGTTGGAGCAGTCTTTGGTGGAGCCCTCAGGGGCTCCAAAGCGCAGAGGGCATAGGTCAAATGCATCTCAGCAGTCAGGGCAGGAATCTGAGCAGCCTGCCTCAACCTCTGCTCTACATGGGATCCACCACGTAGAAGCAGTTGGAAGCGTAAGTTCAACAAATTGTAATTCACCAAGGTTATGCACATGGGTATTTGACAAAATGTTATATTGTTAAGTTTCCTTTCTTTATAATGCCACATAAAATTTATAGATTAATACCACTTCCATGTCTTGCCCATCATTGCAACCCGAGTGTTAAATTGCCCTTTCACTTGTTTCATGATGAATGTCAATCCGTGATGGGACGCATTGGGCAGATGTTCAATGTGTGGATGAATGGTTGAAGGACTGTTTAGTGCAGGTAGCGGGTGGTGGTGCAGTGGGGGTGGGGCAGGGGTTGCTCCTGGCGGTAGGAGGATTTAATTTGTTATGTTTTACACTAGGTGAACATTTATGATATTAGGGCATCCCGAGTAGCAATGTAAATGGCTGGTCTGGCGATAGATGCCCGTCTTCATCCTCCTCCTCCTCCTCTATGTTCTCCTCATCTGAAGATGAGTGATGAGCCCCTTTGTCCACCTCCACCTGAAATCCTCTCTGCTGTGCAAAATTGTGCACCACTATCATTCTGGCACCCTTGCTGGCGAGTCTTGTTGGGCGCCTCTAGACCTATCTAGGCACCTGAAGCGTATCTTCAACATTCTAATGGCTTGCTCGATGGCACACCTAGTGGTCATGTGGCTGTCATTGTAGCGCTCCTGCATTGCATTGGTGGGGTTCATCACAGGTTTCATGAGTCAAGTTTGAAAGGAGTATCCCTTGTCTCCTATGAGCTAGCCCTTAAATCCGTTTCCTGGAAAGAAAATGTCTGGAATGTTGGACTGCCGCACTATGAATGCACCATGAGAGCTCCCGGGGAATCTGGCACACACCTGCATGAACCTCTTCTTGTGGTTGCACACAAGCTGTGCATTGATCTGAATATAACCTTGCAGTTTATAAAAAACCCTGGTTGCTGTGGTGGTGCTCGGATTGCCACGTGTGTGCAGTCAATGGCACCCTTTACCTGTGGGAATCCAGCCAGAGAGGCGAATCTGAGTGCCCGCTCATTCTAGTTATTGTCATCACAGGGGAAATTTACATAATTGCCGGCCCTGGCAAATGATCCATCAGTGACCTGCCTTATACATTTAAGTGCAACCTGGATATGTTACCAGTAGCACCCCAGAAGCATCTGGAGGCAAAAATGTTGAGGATGGTGGTCACTTTCATAACCACTGGTAATGCGTGGCCACCAGTCTTCCTGTAGGAGGCTGCAGATGTCAGCCACCACCTGACCTGACAACCTCACCCTGCGGAAGCACTACTCTTCTGCAAGGTCAAGGAAGCTGAGTCTCTGTCTGTAAACCCTGTGACATGGGTAGTTCCTCCTGTGACCTCGGGCCCTCTCCTGTGCACCTCTCTCCTGTGCATGTGCTGATTCCACCACAGCGCGATGGTCTTCCTCTTCTGATGTGCTGTCAAATACATCCACTTTGCTTCCCATCCCGATCTTGTCAGTTTGAAAGCCTCTAAGGTTGAAAAAGCTATATCCACACAAGAACTCTCTGCCAAACGTTTACCACAGGGAACTGAGACAGCAGCTGTGAGCTTTTATTCAGATGGGCCAATGACAAGTTTAAATTACCAAATGAACTGCGGCTCAATCTCGCCTCCGTTTCACTGGTCAGTTTCCCGAGCCCCAGGAAACCCGTGCTGCACACATTAAATGTACAGCAAAGTTAAAATCAATTTACAAAGAGCTCATTAACGTCTCCTAAGGACATTAATTGAACCAACCATTACCTGCCCGCCTGCAATAATTAAATCCCCAACTTCAGCAAGTAGGCTTCTCGCCGGCATCCAAACGTGCCTCCGTTAAACCCATGTTGGAGCTGGGTTGCGGTCCCGAGCAAGAATTCATTAATTTTATCCCCTGACCTGCCCCCAACATACCTGTTCTTGGTGGTTAAAATTCCCCTCAAATACATACAGCAGATAAACGTCTCATTCAAGCAAAAATGTATTTTATTCACAACACTTCAATGTAACTGTATAAAAAAGAGATGGTTGGGGAGCAGAAAGAAAAGGGTAAAAGGAAGTTTTCCCCAAGGGGTTCAACCTACAAAGATGTGGTGCGTGGTGTTTGATAGGGGTCTGTATTCGGGCCGTTCTTATTTACTTATTTTTTTAATTCATTCTTGGGATGTGGGCGTCACTGGCAAGACCAGCATTTATTGCCATCCCTAATTGCCCTTGAGAAGGTGGTGGTGAGCCGCCTTCTTGAACCGCTATTTTTTGTTACCCTTCTCTCTTGTTTTTATTGATAGTTCAGCTCCAGGTATCTTTAGCACATGCTGCAGCGTGAATTTTAACTGCCCTCTCTCTGGAGGAACACACTATCATTTACTGTGCACTTGTATGTGGAGCAAACCAGTCTGCGTGCTCTGGGCTACAGTCTGTTGTCAAAGATATCCATGCCATGGGTCAACATATTGGCCCAAAACTTTGGCTGAATACGGGAGAGTACGAACTGTGTACTCTCGCGTATTCGGTCCCGAAGTGCCGGTTTCTTGCATGCACTGCGCATGCGCGGGAAACCGGCACTTCCGGTATTGCTAAGGGGGCGGTTCCTAAGTGAACCGCGTGCGCACTACAGGCTGTGTGCACGCAGCACACTTAGGTTTTTTTTCAGGTTTCAACGCGAGGGTAAGTATTGAAGATTTTACACATGAAGAAAAGGGGCGTAAGACCCCCTTTTAACAAGGTAAGTAGTTAATTAAGTATTATTTAAAAAAAATTTCAACAGGTTTATCTTTTTTAGAGGCTTTAAAGAAAGGTAAGTTTATTTTTATAACTTTTAAAAAGAATTTAAATTTTTTCAAAAATTTAAATTTTTCTTTAAAGTGGTTAATTTATTTAACTATAGTTATTTTATTAATGTGATGGTTTTTAAAAAAAATTTATTTGAGGTTTAGCTGTTCTTTTAGGGGCAATTTGTATTCATAGTTTTGACAGTTGGCCTGTCAAAACGATGAATGAAAGATGGTGTGCTGCCATTGGCTCTCCATGGCCCACGTGATCCCAGAGGTCGCATCGAACTAACTGCGCCTCTGGGACACGCACACACTGCGCGCCGGCACCAGGGAGAGGCCCAGGACCCGAAGTTCGTGTGGGCCCGAAACATAAAGGCAGGCGCGGTAGGTAAGATCGCGCCGGATCCTTACCCCCGCGGCAACCATCGAAGTCTAATTTCTGGGCCATTAGTATACAAAACCTACAGTGCCACTGGGAAGTTTCCAAAAAATGTATGACACTGCAACTGAAATGATTATTAATTTTATTAACAATACCACGTTATACCAGCCATTGCATATAGCGGGCAGATCACGTTTGCATGAACGGACCCACAAGAAGCGGTGGGGATTGTAAACGTAGTTCAATGTAGAAAAATGTTAAGTAATGAAACATTGGTTACATCACATTTAGAGTACTGTGTGTATAGAATCATAGAAATTTACGACACAGAAGGAGGCCATTCAGCCCATCGTGTCTGTCCCAGCCAAAAAACAGCTATCGAGCCTAATCCCACTTTCCAGCACTTGGTCCGTAGCCTTGTAGGTTACTTCAAGTGCATATCCAAGTACTTTTTAAATGGGATGAGGGTTTCTGCCTCTACCACCCTTTCAGGCAGTGAGTTCCAGACCCCCACCACCCTCTGGATGAAAAAAGTTCTCCTCAACTCCCCTCTAATCCTTCTACCAATTACTTTAAATCTATGCCCCCTGGTTATTGACCTCTCTGCTATGGGAAATAGGTCCTTCCTATCCAGTCTATCTAGGCCGCTCATAATTTTATGCACCTCAATCAAGTCTCGACTCAGCCTCCTCTGTTCCAAAGAAAACAACCCCAGCCATAGAGTCATAGGGGGAAAAATTCAGTTGGTTGCGCCTCCCGTTAGCGCCTTCAGAGGGCGCTAATGGGGCGCAAAGCAACGAGGGCCCAGGCCTGGCGATGTTTCCACCGCTCGCGAAATTAACTAGACATTTTGCAGCGGTGCTAAACACTACCGCCACAATCTCCTGCGCTGGCAGATCGTGACGTCAGTCAAGTGTGCAACGCCCCGGTAGCGCCCCGTAGCGGATATTGAGTGGCGCCCCCTGCCTTACCGCCTGCTGCGAGCAACGACAGGTTCAGGGGAGCGTTTTGCAGTCAGGAAGGGACTGGGGGAGCGCTATTTAAAGGCGACCGCTTCCTGCCTTTTTTTGTTGGTGACATTTTTGAACCACGCATTCTGAGAGAGAGAGAGAGAGACTTCTGGAGAGATTCAACACAGTGTGAAGGAGTTTTGGGTACTGAGCAGCACTTTGCAGTTTCATTTTGATTTGCCCTTCCTTGTATTGATTTAGAAGAGACTGTGGGGACTGCACTCTGAGCTCTTTCCCTGGTTCTCTCCATTGTTCTTTCCAGCAGGTTTGATGTACAGGTCTCTCCAGGCTGAGATTCAAGGCTGCAATGAGCAGGATGTGGAAGGAAAGCAAGTTCAACCCTCCCCTTTAAGAAATGGCCGGCGCCATTGTGTCTGTGTTCAATTGCTGACTGACATCACATGAGCTTTGCTAGCGCTCTGAGTTAGCGCCTCGCTCCTCGGCCTTTGCGCCTTAAGACATATGTGTAGTGCCTGATTTAGCGCTTCAATCATCTCCAGGGGCGATAAAAGTCAAGTTTGCAGTCGGAGGCGATAATTAGTGCCAGGCGCTAATCTTTGCACCCGGCCGATAATTGCGCCCCAAATGGGGCGATACTGAATTTCTCCCCCATAGAGTCATAGGGGGAAAAATTAGGTCGCGCCCCGTTTGGGGCGCAAATATCGTCTGGACGCAAAAATTAGCGCCTGGCGCTAATTATCGCCACTGACTGGAAACTTCACTTTTACCGCCCCGGGAGGTGAGTGGAGCGCTAAATCAGGCGCTGCACACCTGTCTTAAGGTGCAAAGGCCGAGCAGTGAGGCGCTAACTCAGTGCGCGAGCGCAGCCTAGGTGCTGCCAGTTAGCGAGGGAACACAGACACACTGGCTCCGGCCAGTTCTTAAAGCGGGGGGGCCAACTTGCTCCCCAGCCACACCCTGCTCATTGCAGCCTTGAATCTCGGCCTGGAGAGACCTGTGAATCCATTTTGCTGCCAAGGATGGAGAGGGTGAGAGAACGAGCTCAGCGCTTCACCGAGCGGGCCTTGGATGCTCTGGTTGGCGTGGTGGAGCGCAGAAGATCTATACTCTTCCCTGAGAGTGGCAGGAGGCCTTTGCCACGCGAGTACAGAAGAGTGTGGAGGGAGGTGGCTCAGAGCGTCTCCTCCAGGAGCATGGTGCCCAGGACCCATGTTCAATGCCGCAAAAAGTTCAACGACCTCACTCGGGTCGTCAGGGTGAGTGGCTTTTTCTCAATACCTCTCCATCCCTCCATCTCAACCTCACTCTATGGCCAGAGGGTCTTAAAACCCCAATGCCCAACACTCATCCAACACCTATGGCCCTTTCATGAAACACACACACACATTCCACACTTTGCATACAGTAAGGGCTATTCACCTATGGGAGGCACATCAGGCAAGACCATGGCTGCATACAGTAAGGGCTATTCACCTATGGGAGGCACATCAGGCAAGACCATGGCTGTATATTTACTCAGATGCTGTCCTTTTTCTTGCAGGCCAAGCTGGCGCATAATAGGAGACAGCAGCAACGGACAGGTGGAGGGCGGCCTCAGCTGCAACCCCTCAGCGATCTTGAGGAGCGCGTCCACAGGATTGTGGCAAGCCGGGTGATCGGTCCCGTTGCCACCTGAGACGCCGACCCCGTTCTGGACAGCAATGGTAAGGTCATCACCTTTTTGTCCTCTGTCCTTCCACTTGTCCCTCACAACACCAGCCTTTGACACTTTCAATCCAACTTGCTAACTCGCTGCACTTATTCCTCCCTTACTGCCACCCTGTCCTCACGCTAAAGCCACTCTTGTACCTCCCTGCTTTCAGATGGTGATTCACCAGCTGAGGAGACGGGCCCTGAAGCTGCCAGTGGGAGTGAAGCTGCAGCCGAGGAGGAAGAGGAAGCCGGAGCATCAGTGCCACCCTCTCCCGAGGAAGCCCATGCCCACACTGGGAACACGCCTTCCCTGGAGGGGAGCAGGGGGGAAGGGTCTGATGAGGGTGAAGCTCCAGGACCCAGCGGGCTGCAGCAACGCCATGGGGGTAGGGAAGAACGGGGGCCTTCTCCCCAGAGGGAGAGTATGCCAGCGACTCCTACTGCAATGGACGCAGAGGAGGAGCGGCTGATCGCAGAAATGAACACCCAGGCGGTGGGCATGCACACTGAGCTCATGGGTGCAGTGGGAAGGGTGCCCGAATGCATTGAGTCACTGGCAAGGAGTGTGGAGCACTTCGCTGTAGCACCGGCGGATGCCACACTAAAGCTTAGTGCTGCAATTCAGTCACTGACTGCCGTGATCCCATCTCTGACTGCTCTCATGCAGACTCAGATTGAGGCCACGCGAGCACTGACTGCTGCCAACCTCGATGGTTCGTTCACATGTCCCCGGGGCTCTCACCGCGCCGCAGCAGGCCAGCAATCTGTGCTCCAGCAGATTGCTCCGGATGCTGAAGTGCTGCCCCTTGGGAGTGCCAGTGTGTCGGGCGAGCAGGGAGTTGCTGTCCTCTCTCACGATGACAGCATTCCTGCTGCCAACACTGTCACTTCTCCACTGCACTTGCCACCGCCTGTAGGACAGACTGCTGCCGCCCATGCAGAGTTGGTGCAGTCTGCAGCCGGGCCCTCCAGGCCCAGAACTGGTCGAGGCCGTCCTTCAGGGGCATCTGCAGTGTCAGGGTCTGACAATCAGCAGCCTTCCACCAGCCTTGCTGCAGCCACTGAGGTCCCATTACGGAGGAGCAGTAGGGTTAGAAGGGGGGAAGTGCGCAAGGGAAGGAGATCACCCTCGAAGGGCAAAAAGTAGGAGGTGTGACAAAATGCTGGTCATTTTTTTATTAAAGGCCGAGGTTCGTGGTCCAACTTTTGTCTAGTGTTTTGGACATTATCTCCAGGTTGTGAGAACCAGTTATGTTAATGACTTTTTTTTGTGTTTATTTCTATGAGTTTGTCATGAGGAAATGACACACACAGAGTTTGTAAAATAAATAAGTTTTTGTATTCAAAATATACATGTTTGGTGTTTGGAATCATTGGTGCCTTGGCCGGCTTAGGGGTTGCGTGCTGGGTTCATTGATGTTGTTAGCAATGGCAGAAGCCATTTCCACAGCAGGGGCCCTAGAAGCGGCTTGCTATCAGCCGTTGACGGACGGCCCTTGCAGTTTCACCATTGTGGGCCGCCCTCCCGCCTTGGTGCTGCTGATGATCATCCTCCTCGTCCTCTTCCTCCTCTTCCTCCTCCTCCTCTGGTGGTGCTCCAAGGCCTGGTGGCATTGGCTGGGTCCTGACGATTGCCATGTTATGCAACATGCAGCACACAACTACGAAGTTGGATACTCGCTCAGGCGAGTACTGCAGGGCTCCTCCAGAATGGTCGAGACAGCGGAACCGTTGCTTCAGCACGCCGATTGTGCGCTCAATTATGTTCCTGGTAGCTTGATGGCTCTCGTTGTACCGCAGCTCAGCAGGGGTGTTGGGCGTACGGAGCGGTGTCATCAGCCAGGTGCTCAATGGATACCCCTTGTCCCCGAGAAGCCAACCAACTGGCTGATGCGGTGCCTCGAAAAGTTCTGCCACAGTAGTCTGGCGCAGGATGAAAGCATCGTGGCAGCTGCCAGGATAGTGGGCATTGACAGCGAGTATCAGCTGTCTGTGGTCACAGACCAACTGAACATTCAAGGAATGGAACCCCTTTCTGTTCCGGAAATCCTCGGCATTCTCATGCGGAGCACGCAAAGCCACATGCGTGCAGTCAATGGCGCCCTGCACCATGGGGAAGCCCGCTATCCTCGCAAAGCCCAGAGCGCGGTCACGCTGCTTGTCTGGGGTCATGGGGAAAGAGATGACCTCTCGTCTCCTTTTAAAGAGGGCATTTGTGACCTGCCGGATGCAGCAATGCACCGCGAACTGGGAGATATTGGCGAGGTCCCCAGCAGCAGCTTGAAATGAGCCAGTAGCATAGAAGTTGAGAGCCACTGTGACCTTCACTGCCACCGACAGAGACGTCCTGGACCTCAGTTGAGGCTGCAGATCTGGCTGCAGCAGGTGGCAGAGCTCAGTGACCACCTCCTTGCTGAATCGCAGCCTTCGCAAACACAGCTCCTCAGACAAATGAATGTAGGAGAGCTGTTCACGATATACCCTGGGAGGGTAAGCTCTCCTGTACAGACGCCTGTTGGCCCTCCTCCGTCTGGCCATCATTGCCACTCTCTCTCTGCGTCTCTGTGTCCTCCGATTCAGCTGGAGCAGGACGACGCCCCCATTCAGTGCAGCCCCCATAGTCTCTTTGCAAGCAAAGTTATGAAGGACAGCAAGCAAAGTACCAGCGAAGTTAGGATCAGTAGGCAAAACTACCTCACAAAGCGTTGACTCAATGCAGAAGTCTCTCTTTCTCTCTCTCCGAATCTCTCTCTCTCTCTCAGAACGAGTGGTGCAAAAATGTCAACCACAGAAAAAGACAGGAAGAGGCCCCCTTTAAATAGCGCCCCCCCCCAGCCCCACAGCGATTGATAGCATTCCAGTCTTCCGGTCGTTGGATGCGCCAGGCGGTAAGGCAGGGGGGCGCCACTCAATTTCCGCTCCGGGGCGCCACAAGGGCATTGCACCATGGAATGACGTCACAATCTGCGCGCGCAGGTGGTCGCGGCGGTAAAGTTTAGCGCCGCCGCACAATGTCTAGTTAAGTTCCCGAGCGGCGCAAACATCGCTGCGCCCGGGCGCTAGCGCCTTTGTGCCCTATTAGCGCCCTCTTAAGGCGCTAACGGGAGGCGCAACCAACTGAATTTTTCCCCCATAGAGTTATACAGCACAGAAAGAGGCCCTTCGGCCCATCATGTCCGCGCCGGCCATCAAGCCCTGTCTATTCTAATCCCATTTTCCAGCACTTGGTCCGTAGCCTTGTATGCTATGGCGTTTCAAGTGCTCATGCAAATGCTTCTTGAATGTTGTGAGGGTTCCTGCCTCTACCACCCTTTCAGGCAGTGAGTTCCAGATTCCAACCACCCTCTGGGTGAAAATTTTTTTCCTCAAATCCCCTCTAAACCTCCTGCCCCTTACCTTGAAACTATGCCCCCTGGTTATTGACCCCTCTACTAAGGGGAAAAGTACCTTTCTATCTACCCACCTATGCCTCTCATAATTTTGTACACCTCAATCAGGTCCCCCCTCAGCCTTCTCTGCTCCAAGGAAAACAACCCCAGCCTGTCCAGTCTCTCTTCATAGCTGAAGTGCTCCAGCCCAGGTAACATCCTGGTGAATCTCCTCTGCACCCTCTCCAATGCAATCACATCCCTCCTATAGTGTGGCGACCAGAACTGCACACAGTATTCTAGCTGTGGCCTAACTAGCGTTTTGTACAGCTCCATCATAAGCTCCCTGCACTTATATTCTGTGCCTCGGCTAATGAAGGCAAGTATCCCATATGCCTTTTTAAGCACCTTATCTACCTGTCCTGCTGCCTTCAGGGATCTATGTACATGCACACCAAGGTCCCACTGATCCTCTGTCCTTCCTAGGATCCTACCATTCATTGTGTATTCCCTTGCCTTGTTTGTCCTCCCAAAATGCATCACCTCACACTTTTCAGGGTTAAATTCCATTTGCCACTGTTCTGCCCATCTAACCATCCCGTCGATATCGTCCTGTAGCCTGAGGCTTCCCTCCTCGCTATTTACCACTCCACCAATTTTCGTGTCATCTGCAAACTTATTGATCATACCTCCTACATTCATATCTAAATCATTAATGTACACTACAAACAGCAAGGACCCAGCACCGATCCCTGCGGTACACCACTGGACACAGGCTTCCAGTCACAAAGACAACCCTCGACCATCACCCTCTGCCTCCTGCCACTAAGCCAATTTTGGATCCAATGTGCCAAATTGCCCTGGATCCCATGGGCTCTTACCTTCTTGACCAGTCTCCCATGTGGCACTTTGTCAAATGCCTTACTGAAGTCCATGTAGACTATATCAACTGCACTACCCTCATCCACACACCTAGTCACCCCCTCGAAAAATTCAATCAGATTGGTCAGACATGATCTCCCCCTGACAAAGCCATGCTGACTCTCCCTGATTAATCCCTGCCTCTCCAAGTGGAGACTAATTCTGTCCCTCAGAATTTTTTCCAATAATTTCCTTACCACTGATGTTAGGCTCACTGGCCTGTAATTCCCTGGTTTATCCCTACTACCCTTCTTGAACAATGGTACTATGTTAGCTGTTCTCCAGTCCTCTGGCACATCCCCTGTGGCCAGAGAGGTTCTGAAAATTTGTGTCCGAGCCCCTGCAATCTCCTCCCTTGCCTCACACAGCAGCCTGGGATACATTCCATCAGGGCCTGGGGAGTTATCCACTTTTAAGCCCGCTAAAACCACTAGTACCTCCTCCCTCTCAATATTAATTTGTTCAAGTATATCACAATCCCTCTGCCTGATTTCTATGCCTACATCACCCTTCTCCATAGTGAACACAGATGCAAAATATTCATTTAAATCCTCACCTGCATCTTCTGGATCTACACACAGATTGCCACTTTGGTCCCTAATGGGCCCTACTCTTTCCCTGGTTATCTTCTTGCCCTTAATATACTTATAAAACACCTTGGGATTTTGCCCGCTAGTGTTTTTTCATGCCCGCTCTTTGCTCTCCTAATTTCTTTTTTAAGTACCCTCCTGCATACTGCTCTAGGCTTCCACTGTTTTTGGTCCTTTGTATCTGCCAACAGCCTCCCTTTTTTTCTTAATCCATTCTCGTATTTCCCTTGACATCCAGGGTTCCCTGGGCTTGTTGGTCCCACCCTTGACCTTTACGGGAACATGTTGGCATTGTACTCTCTCTCCTTTCTGAAAGACTCCCACTGCTCTGATGTGGATTTTCCTACAAGTAGCTGATCCCAATCCATTTTGGCCAGATCCTGCCTTATCATATTAAAATCGGCCTTCCCCCAATTTAGAACCTTTATTTGCGTTCCATCTTTGTCCTTTTCCATGACTACCTTAAATCTCACTGAATTATGGTCACTGTCACCAAAATGCTCTCCTACTGACACTTCTACCACTTGCCCGGCTACATTCCCTAGAATTAGGTCCAGTACCGCCCCCTCTCTTGTAGGACTTTCTACATGCTGGCTCAAAAAGCTCTCCTGGATGCACTTTAAGAATTCCGCACCCTCTAAGCCTTTCACACTCTGACTATCGCAGTTAATATTGGGGAAGTTGAAATCCCCTACTATTATTACCCTATTATTTCTATACTTCTCTGAGATTTGCCTACATATCTGTTCCTCTATCTCCCCCTGACTGTTTGGAAGCCTATAGTACACTCCCAGCAAAGTGCTTGCCCCCGCGAGTTGGCTAGGATGGATTGGGGAACGTTACTTAAAGGGTTGACGGTGGATAGGCAATGGCAAACATTTAAAGATTGCATGGATAAACTACAGAATTTGTTCATCCCTGTTTGGCATAAAAATAAAACAAAAAAGGTGACTCAACCGTGGCGAACAATGGAAATTAGGGATAGCATAAGTTCCAAGGAGAGGACATATAAATTGACCAGAAAAAGCAGCAAACCTGAGGATTGGGAGCAGTTTAGGATTCAGCAAAGGAGACAAAGGGATTAATTAAGAGGGGGAAAATAGAGCATGAGAGTAAGCTTGCAGGGAACATAAAAACTGACTGTAAAAGCTTCTATAGATATGTGAAGAGAAAAAGATTGGTGAAGTCAAGCGTAGGTCCCTTGCAGTCAGAATCAGGGGAATTTATAATGGGGAACAAAGAAACAGCAGACCAATTAAATACATACTTTGTTTCTGTCTTCACAAAGGAGGACACAAATAACCTCCCAGAGATGTCGGGGAACATAGGGTCTAATGAGAGGGAGGAACTGAAAGAAATCAGTATTTGTAGGGAAATGGTGTTAGAGAAATTGATGGGATTGAAGGCCGATAAATACCCAGGGCCTGATAATCTACATCCTAGGGTACTTAAGGAAGTGGCCCTAGAAATAGTAGATGCATTGCTGGTCATCTTCCAAAATTCTATAGACTCTGGAACAGTTCCCATGGATTGGAGGGTAGCTAATGTAACCCCACTATTTAAAAAAGGTGGTAGAGAGAAAACGAGGAATTATAGACCGGTAAGCCTGACATCGGTAGTGGGGAAAATGCTCGAGTCCATTATCAAAGATGTAATAGCAGAGCACTTGGAAAACAGTGACAGGAGCGGACAAAGTCAACATGGATTTACAAAAGGTAAATCATGCTTGACTAATCTACTGGAATTTTTTGAGGATGTAACTGGTAGAATAGATAAGGGAGAACCAGTGGATGTGGTGTATTTGGACTTTCAGAAGGCTTTCGATAAGGTCCCGCATAAGAGATTAGCGTGCAAAGTTAAAGCACATGGGATTGGGGGTAAGGTACTGTCTTGGATAGAAAACTGGTTGGCAGACAGGAAGCAAAGAGTTGGAATAAACAGGTCTTTTTCTGAGTGGCAGGCAGTGACTAGTGGGGTACCGCAGGGATCGGTGCTAGGACCCCAGTTATTCACAATATATATTAATGATCTAGACGAGGGAACTAGATGTAATATCTCCAAGTTTGCAGACGACACAAAGCTGGGTGGGCGTGTGTGCTGTGAGGAGGATGCAGAGAAACTCCAGTATGATTTGGACAGGTTGGGTGATTGGGCAGATGCATGGCAGATGCAGTATAATGTGGATAAATGTGAGGTTATCCACTTTGGTGGCAAAAACAGGAAGGCAGATTATTATCTGAACGGCAATAGATTGGGAAAAGGGGAAGTGCAACGAGACCTGAGTGTCCTTGTGCACCAGTCGCTGAAGGTAAGCATGCAGGTGCAGCAGGCGGTTAAGAAGGCAAATGGTATGTTGGCCTTCATAGCGAGAGGATTCGAGTACAGGAACAAGGATGTCTTGCTGCAGTTGTACAGGGCCTTGGTGAGACCACCCCTTGTGTATTGTGTGCAGTTTTGGTCGCCTTATCTGAGGAAGGATGTTCTTGCCATGGAGAGAGTGCAGCGAAGATTCACCAGACTGATACCTGGGATGGCAGGAATGACATATGAAGAGAGATTGGGTCGATTGGGCTTGTATTCGCTAGAGTTTAGAAGAATGAGAGGGGATCTCATTGAAACTTATAAAGTTCTAACAGGACTAGACAGACTAGATGCAGGAAGGATGTTCCCGATGGTGGGGGAGTCCAGAACCAGGGGTCACAGTCTAAGGATAAGGGGTAAGCCATTTAGGACTGAGATGAGGAGGAATTTCTTCACCCAGAGAGTGGTGAACCTGTGGAATTCTCGACCACAGAAGACAATTGAGTCCAATTCATTAAATATATTCAAGAAGGAGTTAGATATATTTCTTAAGGCTAAGGGGATGAAGGGATATGGGGAGAATGCAGGGACAGGGTACTTAATTTGGATGATCAGCCATGATTGCATTGAATGGCGGAGCAGGCTCAAAGGGCCTGAATGGCCTACTGCTGCTCCTATCTTCTATGTTTCTATGTTTCTATGTTTTTGTTATTAAGTTCTACCCATATGGCCTCATTAGAGGAACCTGCTAAGATATCATCCCTCCTTACAGCAGTAATTGACTCCTTGATTAATATTGCGACACTCCCTCCTCTTTTACACCCCCCTCTGCTCAATGCACCACACCACCAGCACTCACCTACCAACAATCTCTTCCTATCACCAATCACACCTCACACTCACAGCTTCACTTCACCCTCACAACCTTATCACTGCTGCAACACTCACACCCACATCTCACAACTTGCACACACTGACTGCTATTCAACTATGGCAGGCACATCACCCAAACACATTGCACCGCACTCACTCACACACTTCTTTTTCTCTTGCAGACAAACATTATGCATAATTGGAGAGAGTAGCGGCAGACAGGCGAGGGGCAAGCTGCCATCCAGGACCTCAGACAGCTGGAGGAGAGAATGCTGAAGATCATTGGGTGGCAGATAATGGAGGCCGTAGGCAACCAGCGAGGTTAAACCCCTTGGGGACAACAACGGTATTTTCATTCCTAATCCTTCTTCTCACATCCCACTTCCCCCTCATCCCACAATCTCTTCTCACTTTCAAGCTGCTAATGCTGTAAGCATGCATATCTTGTTTCCCCGCCCCCGTCCCCTCACCATCACTCTTGTGACATTTATCTTTCAGATAATCAATACCAAGCACCCGAGCAGCCAGTCCCCGAGGCGATGCAAGAGAGCAAGTGGGGAGGAGAAGAAAAAGAAGAAGACACAGCATCACTGCATCTGTCGCTCGCTCAGAAACTAGCACTGCGCATACTTTAGAGGCTAGTGTAGAAGCGGGATCTGCACAGCGTGAGGTACTGGGCACGAGTGGGCTGCAGCAAGGCCAGGGGGAAATGATAGCTCCAGGACCAGCTCCCGGAGGGTGAGTTCGTGCGTGAGTTCTGCTGCACAGGACTCAGATGAGGACCTTGATGGGGCGGCCTTCAGAAGAAGGGTGATGGGCATGCACACCGAATTGCTAGGTGCAATGGCAAGCCTGCCAGAGAGCCTCTTGGCAATGTCAAGGAGCATGGAGGAGTTGGCCTCCAACATTGCACGGGGCTCTGCGAGAGCTTGAAGGCCAGGATTCCTAGGCTGGAAATGATGGAAAACTCCCGAACCAAACATAATGCTGTGTGTGATGGGCGATGTCGTGGCTGCCATTGCAGCACAGGTGGAAGCAACCCAACATCTTAGTGCTGCAGCAGAAGCGCAGACCACTCTCATGAAGTCTCAGCTGTGATATTCCATGACAGAGAAATGGTATGATGGGGATGTGGTGCGCAACGGGGATCTGGGGTTTCATTCATTCGGATTGGAGTCTGATGAGGCATTCACAGACAGCCTGTCTGGAAGGCGGATTGGCTGCCTGCCTCCTCCCTCCCTCCTCATCCTCTTCCTCTTCCTCCTCCTCATCCCTCGTCTTCCTCCTGAGATGGTCCCGCAATCCCTGGTGGCAAGGGCTGTGCCCTCATGATGGCCAAGTTGTGAAGCATGCAGGAAACCACCACGAAGTGGGACACCTGCTCTGCCAAGTACTGGAGGGCTCTTCCCGAGCGTACAAGGTAGTGGAACTGTTGCTTCAGTAGCCCAATGGTCTGCTTGATGATGTTCCTGGTGGCAGCATTATATGAGAGCTGGGCACGAGTGGTGGGGTTGCGGAGGGGAGTCGTGAGCCAGGTGCAGAGGAGATAGCCCTTGTCTCTGAGCAGCTACCCTCAAGTTTCATGTGTTGGCTGGAAGATTGCTGGCAGACCGGACTGACGCAGGATGATGGCATCATGGCTGCTGCCAGGATAGCGGGCATTGACCATCAGGAAGTGCTGGGCGTGGTCGCACACCCACTGCACATTAAGTGAGTGGTAGCCTTTGCAGTTACGGAAGATCTCAGGATTGGTATACGGCGCCCGCAAAGCCACATGGGTGCAGTCGATGATGCCCTGCACCATGGGGAAGCCCGCTATCCTGGCAAAGCCACATGCGCGCTCATCCTGCTTTCTCTGCTCATAGAGAAGAAAACTTAATCCATTCTCCTGGTGTAGAGAGCCTCTGTGACCTCCCGGACGCAGCGATGGATGGCGAACTGTGAGATGTTAGCTATGTCTCCTGCTGCAAACTGGGAGGATCTGCTGGCGAAGAAATTGAGGGCCACGGTGACCTTGACTGCCACTGGGAGAGCCATGGTCGCCCTGCTCTCAGGCTGCGGGTCTGGTTGCAGGAAGTGGCAGAGTTCTGTGACCACCTCCTTGGTGAAGTGGAGCCTCCATTACACTGCTTCTCACTTAAGTGGATATAAGAGAAGTGCTCTCTGAAGACCCTAGGTGGGTAAGGCCTCCTGTTGAGAGCCCTCCTGGCCCTCCTCCTCCTTCCTCTGCAAGCATCTTCTCCTCTTCTTCGCTGTCTCTGCTCCCTCTCCCTAAGATACTCGAGCATGAGGGGGACTGCCATGACTGTGAGCAAGTAGTGTGAGCAGAAGCCTTTAAATAATAATGAAGGCGTTCTCCACTTGCAGCAACTCTCCCTGTTACCTTAGAACCTTGAAGGAAGTTAATAAAGCTGCTAGAGTTGCAGAAAGTTGCACAGAGCCAGTCAAACTGCAGAAACATGTCAGGTGCAATTGATTGCTGTTGATCCCTTTAAATACCGCTGCTGGTGCCTCCTTCCTGCTTGTCAATGCTTGCTCAGCTGGTTTCACTTAAGGCATGCCGGTAAATGGAGCGGCGCACTCGAAACTCGCAGATCAGGCGCCAAGTGAGCATTGCACACTCACTGACATCACGATCTGCATAATCTACATATCCCTAGTGAGCATGGACATCAGAAATGGCGGCCGCCGTGGGACCTGCCAGCAGTGGGCGGAAGAGCGGCCCGAATCTGGCGGTAATGGGCGTCGCTAAACCCCCCTGAACTTCTAGGCCAAGGATGTAATGTTGAACATGTACAAGACCTTAGATCACAATTGGAGTATTATTATTCCACATTATAGGAAGGATATAAAAGCATTGGACAAGATGCAGCGTAGATTCACTGGAATATTATATTAAAGTTATGAAAAGAGAGCTTGTTTCTTATTCATTCACGGGATCTGGGCGTCACTGGCAAGGCCAGCATTTATTGCCGATCCCTAATTGCCCTTGAGAAGTCTTGAAAAGTGTAGGATTCTTTCACTAGAGATGAGAAGATTAAGCAGTAACCAGACAGAGGTCTTCAGAATTATGAAAGGATGTAATAAAATTAGTGGTAATAGATTGCGTCCACGAGTCAGTGAAACATTATTAAGAGGGCACAAATTTAAGATAATCACAAAAAGAATTAAAAGGGAGGTTAGAAACATTCTTTGCACAGAGGGTGGTTAGAATGTGGAATTTTCTGTCATAAACTGTTTTTGAAGCAAAGCTCCATATTTTTCTTTTACACAGAAATAGTTGCTTGAATAAAAGAAATATTAAAGTATATGGGGAGTGGAAACATGGGGAGTGGAAATATCTCCCTCAAAAGCAGTTGAGACTAGGTCAATTGAAAAATTCAAAACTGAGATCGATAGATTTTTGTTAGATCAGGGTATTAAGGGATACGGAGCTAAGGCAGATAAATGGTGTTGAGGTACAGATCAGCCATCATCTAATTGATTGGCAGAACAGACTCTAGGGGCTGAATGGCCTACTCCTGTTCCTATAAATATTGACAATTTGGAAGGATAGACAGAAAGGAAAGGGAGGTGGGGTGGCTTTGTTGGTAAAGGATGGGATCAGTGCAGTGGTGAGAAGTGATATTGGCTCAGAAGATCAAGATGTAGAATCGGTTTGGGTGGAGGTGAAAAATAATAAAGGGAAAAAGTCTCTGGTGGGCGTAGTCTACAGGCCCCCGAACAGTAGCAATACTGTTGGACAGAGTATAAATCAACAAATAATGGAGGCCTGTAAAAAAGGTACGGTAATAATCATGGGTGATTTTAATCTCCATATTGATTGGACAAATCAAATTGGCCATGGTAGCCTTGAGGAGGAGTTCATAGAGTGCATCCGGGATGGTTTCCTAGAACAGTATGTAATGGAACCAACCAGGGAGCAGGCTATCTTGGATCAGGTACTGTGTAATGAGACAGAATTAATAAATGATCTCATAGTAAATGAGGGAGAGTAAAGGATCCTCTAGGAAAGAGTGATTATAGCATGGTGGAATTTCAAATACAGTAGGAGGGTGAGAAAGTTGTATCTCAAACCAGTGTCCTGATCTTAAACAAAGGCAATTACAATGGCATGAGGGCAGAACTGGCTAAAGTGGACTGGAAAAATAAATTAAAGGGTAAGACAGTTGAAATGCAGTGGCGGACATTTAAGAAGATATTTCATAACTCTCAACAAAAATATATTCCAGTGAGAAAGAAAGTTTTTAAGAGAAGGGAGCACCATCCATGGCTAACTAAGGAAGTAAAGGATGGTATCAAATTGAAAACGCAGGCATACCATGTTGCCAAGATTGGTGGGAGACCAGAGGATTGGGAAATTTTTAAAAACCAGTAAAGGATGACTAAAAAAATAATAGAGAGAAGATGAATTATGAGAGTAAACTGGCAAGAAACATTAAAACAGATAGTAAGAGCTTCTACAAGTATATAAAAAGGAAGAGGGTAGCTAAAGTAAACATTGGTCCCTTAGAGGATGCGACTGGGGAATTAATAATGGGGAACGGGGAAATGGCTGAGACTCTGAACAAATAAATTTGTATCTGTCTTCACGGTAGAAGACACTAACAACATCCCATTAATGGATAATCAAGGGGCTACAGGGAGGGGGGAACTAAAGACAATCACTATCACTAGGGAAATAGTACTTGGTAAAATAATGGGACTAAAAGATGACAAGTCCCCTGGACCAGATGGCCTGCATCCCAGGGTCTTAAAAGAAGTGGCTGCAGAGATAGTGGATGCATTGGTTGCAATATACCAAAATTCCCTGGATTCTGGAGAGTTCCCAGCGGATTGGAAAACTGCAAATGTAACACTCCTATTTAAGAAAGGAGGGAGACAGAAAGCAGGAAACTATAGACCAGTTAGCCTGAAAGGATTATTACTAGTTCTAGCCCCTTTTGGGCTACCCCGGATCAGGCGTATTTACCCAGATAGTCACCTTCAACTAAAGTTAGAGGTAGCCAAATCCTAAAGATGCTTAATTGGGTCTAAAGGTCCAGACTATCTCTCCCTAAAGGAAAGGAACAGCCTGAAGATGTTACCGTCCTCCAGATAGCACTTTTAATAGGGTGAGCTAGACTGTAACATTCTGGATATTATGAGGGTCCGGAAAACTCCCTCAGAATTCTGCAACTCCTCACCAAAGAGCGTACAGAGATTGAGTTCGCGAGTTTGATACAGAAGTACTATGTGAGACAATTCTAAAAATATATAGATTTATTAAAGAACTGACATGCAGTTTACAGTAGGTGTTTCAATCACAACATTAACAGTTCCAAATACAAAAAGCTTTTACAATCTTATTATCAGAGATCCTTATTCTCAAATCTTAACTTCGTTACATTTTTACAGTTCTTAGTTTTATTCCAGGATATCCACCAAAATCAAATACAAGTACCTTGATCCCTGAGATACAAAGAGTTGTAGACTTACAGAGCTTGCCTCTGAAGCCTGAGAATCGCTTTGCCCCTTCAAGCGAATCTATCTTCCCATTTGAAAGTCCAATTTTTATACCCTTTCTCAGTGGTATTTCCTTTGAAGTTTTCTGTGGATGTAAGCTAATTATCTCTAGTCATTTTTCTGCTGATCCCTTCTATTCTTACAGTCAGTTCAGCTGGTAGCAAGCAGACTCGTGTCTCTACCTTTAGGTGTTTCAAGTTCAACACAAAAACAATGTGATGGCTGGTGCCTCCCCCACTTGATGTCATTCTTACCAAAGTCTTCTGTTTGTATCTTTTTACAATGTGTAAATTAAAAACACCTCAACCAGGTGCACCATTGTCTTCTTAGTTACCTCAGCTGGTTGCATTAAGAATTATGTCTTTCGTGTTTCATTTGATGTTATTTTTACGAAGGCATATGTTCCTTTAATCTTATGTGATTCTTTGAAAGTGTTGGTTTAAGACACTTTAACAGGGTATACCATTGTGTTCTTTCCAAGCTTCAGACTTCCAGGAACCTTTAACCTTCTGTTTCATTAAGGCTATTGTTTCAGTGTCAACAACTTATCTTATCTCAACAGCCTGCATGCTGTTCACAGCTTTAGATTGTTGAGGCTTCCAGATTTTCAAGCCCAGTTTGTCATGTTTAATAAAGTCAGAATTCTTTCATAGGATGGTGTCTTTTTCTGAATATGGCGTATTCCTTCACAAGCCTAACATCTGTCATTGGGAAAATGCTGGAGTCCTTCATTAAGGAAGCAGTAGCAGGGCATTTGGAAAATCATAATGCAGTCAAGCAGAGTCAGCATGGTTTTATGAAAGGGAAATCATGTTTAACAAACTTGCTGGAGTTCTTTGAGGAGGTAATGAGCAGGGTGGACAAAGGTGAACCAGTGGATGTGGTGTATTTGGATTTCCAGAAGGCATTCGATAAGGTGCCACATAAAAGGTTACTGCATAAGATAAGAGCTCACGGAATTGGGGGTAATATATTAGCATGGATAGAGAATTGGCTAACTAACAGAAAGCAGAGAGTCGGGATAAATGGGTCATTTTCCGGTTGGCAAACGGTAACTAGTGGGGTGCCACAGGGATCGGTGCTGGAGCCTCAACTATTTACAATCTACCTTAATGACTTGGATGAAGGGACTGAGTGTAATATAGCCAAGTTTGCGGATGATACAAAGACGGGTGGGAAAGCAAGTTGCGCAGAGGACTCAAAGAACCTGCAAAGGGATATAGACATGTTAAGTGAGTGGAAAATATTTGGCAGATGGAGTATAATGTGGGAAAGTGCGAGGTTATACACTTTGGCAGGAAAATAAAAAAGCAAATTATTATTTAAATGGAGAGAGATTACAAAATGCTATAGTTCTGAGGGACCTGGGGGTCCTTGTGCATGAAACACAAAAAGTTAGCATGCAGGTACAGCAAGTAATCAAAAAGGCAAATGGAATGTTGGCCTTTATTTCAAAGGGGTTGGAGTATAAAAGCAGGGAAGTCCTGCTACAACTGTACAGGGTATTGGTGAGACCAAAGCTTGAGTACTGCGTACAGTTTTGGTCTCCTTATTTAAGGAAGGATATACTTGCATTGGAGGCAGTTCAGAGACGATTCACTAGGTTAATTCCAGAGATGATGGGGTTGACTTATGATGAAAGGTTGAGCAGACTGGGCCTATACTCATTGCAATTTAGAAGAATGAGAGGTGATCTTATTGAAACATATAAGATACTGAGGGGGCATGACAAGGTAGATGCAGAGAGGATGTTTCCCCTCGTGGGGAAATCTAGAACGCGGGGGCACAGTTTTAGAATAAAGGGTCGCACTTTTAGAACTGAGATGAGGAGGAATTTCTTCTCTCAGAGGGTCGTAAATCTGTGGAATTCTCTGCCCCAGAGAGCTGTGGAGGCTGGGTCATTAAATACATTTAAGGTGGAGATAGACAAATTTTTGCAAGATAAGGGAGTGAAGGGTTATGGGGAGCGGGCGGGGAAGTGGCTTTGAGCCAAGATCAGCCATGATCTTATTGAATGGCGGAGCAGGCTCGAGGGGCCAAGTGGTCTATTCCTGCTCCTATTTCTTATGTTCTTATACCAGTGCATTCTTGATAAGCCAAGAAGCCTGTTTCTGTGTGGTAGCATTTTATAATTTATAAGGCTCAGCCAATGGCCCAGTATGTAAAGACAATACTCAGTGTTGCACTAAGACATCTGGGAGGAGAAATTGGGCTCTGTAGCGTCCGTTTTTAGGGGCTAATCGACCTCCTAAAGGTCAAAAACTAGGTCCTAGATGGTGCGCACACTTCCAATAGGAAGTACGGCGGACGACATCTTGGTAAAGGGGTCTGCGTGCACACACTTAACAACCGCTAGCAGCATGCAGAGCAGGTAGATTATGATGTCAATCAGAGTGCAACGCTGATTTGACACCAGCACTGCCATTTTCGAAAGTCATGCTCCAGCCAACCTCCCACAACTGAACATGCATTCAACGGCATGAAGGACCCCCACCAGCGCTACTTAAAGGCATCATGAACTACTTACAGGTTAGTTGCTGGATTATTTCTTATGGCTGGTGGTGCAATTCTATGCATTTTTGGAGCTTTCCTATACTTGTCTAAAATTTCAATAGTCTACAAGGAGTGGTCTGGCTAGAGCTGAAGTACTTTTTTCTTCATTTAAAAGCTTGTTCTGAAACAAGTTGGGCAACACGGTGGCATAGTGGTTAGCACTGGTGCCTCACAGCGCCAGGGACCCGGGTTCGAATCTGACCTTGGGTGACTGTCTGTGTGGAGTTTGCACATTCTCCCCGTGTCTGCGTGGGTTTCCTCCGGGTGCTCCGGTTTCCTCCCACAGTCCAAAAATGTGTGGGTTAGGTTGATTTGGCTATGATAAAAAAAAATTAAAAAAAAAATTGACCCTTAGTGTTAGGGGGGGATTAAATATGTGGGGTTATGGGGATAGGATGGGATATGTTAGGGGGAATTAAATACGTGGGGTTACGGGGGTAGGGTGGGATGTGTGTACTGTGGAGATTAAAGCAGGGACAGGGTACTGGATTTGGATGATCAGCCATGATCGTATTGAATGGTGGAGCAGGCTCGACGGGCCGAATGGCCTACTCCTGCTCCTAGATTCTATGTTTCTATGTAAGTTTCTTCCAGACATGGGTGGCCTGGTAGGCCTTCCTCTTGGAATTGAGCATGACTGGGAGAATGAAGAGAGGCCACGCAGAGCAGGACAAGCTGCTAGAAGAGGGAGGAGGAGGAGAGGCGCTCAGCAGGAGGCCATATCCGTCGAGTGTCTTTAGGAAGCAATTCTCTTACCTGAACTTCAGCGAGGTCCAATGCATGAGACGTCTTTGCTTCACTAAAGAGGTTGTGACTGAAATCTGCCAACTGCTGCAGCCATAACTGCAACCTCAAAGCAGGGCAAGGACTTCATTGCCTGTGGCTGTCAAGGTGACTGTAGCATTTAACTTTATGCGTCTGGCTCCTTCCAGACTGCTGCTGGAGATATAAGAAACATCTCGGAGTTTGCAGAGCACTGCTGCATAAGGGAGAGCACTGAGGCTCTGTATATAAAGAGAGACAGCTTCATCTCAGTCCCTTCTTGCCAAAGACAAGCAGGTGGAGTGAGCACGGGGGTTTGCTCGGATTGCAGGCTTCCCCATGGTGCAGGGCGCCATTGACTGCACGCACATTGCTTTGCGTGCACCTCATGTGAACTCTGCCATTTTCCTGAACCGAAAGGGATAACACTCCCTCAATGTGCAGTTGGTGTCTGACCACAGGCAGTGCATCAAGCAGGTGAATGCCCGTTAGCCTAGCAGTGATCATGATTCCTTCATTCTGTGGCAGTCCTCTGTGCCAGCTGTTTTTGACCCACCACGGCAAGTCAAAGGCTGGCTACTGGGCGACAAGGGTTATCCATTCATGACATGGCTCATGACTTCGGTACGGACCCATGCACACGTGCACAGCAGGCCGACAATGAGAGCCATGCTGCCACAAGGAATATTATAGAGCACACCATTGGCATCCTCAAGTAACGTTTCCGCTGCCTGGCCCACTCTGGAGGAGCCCTGCAGTATTCAGCTGAGTGGCTATCAAGATTTGTAGTAGTCTGCTGCATGCTGCACAACCTGGCCATTATGAGGGAACAGCCCTGGCCACCACCCATCAGGCGAGAAGCTGAGGAGCAGGAGCACAATGTAACCCCACTATTTAAAAAAGGTGGTAGAGAGAAAACGGGGAATTATAGCCTGACATCGGTAGTGGGGAAAATGCTAGAGTCCATTATAAAAGATGTAATAGCAGAGCACTTGGAAAAAAGTAACAAGATCGGACAAAGTCAACATGGATTTACAAAAGGTAAATCATGCTTGACTAATCTACTGGAATTTTTTGAAGATGTAACTGGTAGAATAGATAAGGGAGAACCAGTGGATGTGGTGTATTTGGACTTTCAGAAGGCTTTCGATAAGGTCCCGCATAAGAGATTAGCATGCAAAGGTAAAGCACATGGGATTGGGGGTAAGGTACTGACTTGGATAAAGAACTGGTTGGCAGACAGGAAGCAAAGAGTTGGAATAAACAGGTCTTTTTCCGAGTGGCCGGCAGTGACTAGTGGGGTACTGCAGGGATCGGTGCTAGGACCCTAGTTATTCACAATATATATTAATGATCTAGACGAGGGAACTAGATGTAATATCTCCAAGTTTGCAGACGACACAAAGCTGGGTGGGAGTGTGTGCTGTGAGGAGGATGCAGAGAAACTCCAGTATGATTTGGACAGGTTGGGTGATTGGGCAGATGCATGGCAGATACAGTATAATGTGGATAAATGTGAGGTTATCCACTTTGGTGGCAAAAACAGGAAGGCAGATTATTATCTGAATGGCAATAGATTGGGAAAAGGGGAAGTGCAACGAGACCTGGGTGTCCTTGTGCACCAGTCGCTGAAGGTAAGCATGCAGGTGCAGCAGGTGGTTAAGAAGGCAAATGGTATGTTGGCCTTCATAGCGAGAGGATTCGAGTACAGGAACAAGGATGTCTTGCTGCAGTTGTACAGGGCCTTGGTGAGACCACACCTTGAGTATTGTGTGCAGTTTTGGTCACCTTATCTGAGGAAGGATGTTCTTGCCATGGAGGGAGTGCAGCAAAGATTCACCGGACTGATACCTGGGATGGCAGGAATGACGTATGAAGAGAGATTGGGTCGATTAGGCTTATATTCGCTAGAGTTTAGAAGAATGAGAGGGGATCTCATTGAAACTTATAAAATTCTAACAGGACTAGACAGACTAGATGCAGGAAGGATGTTCCCGATGGTGGGGGAGTCCAGAACCAGGGGTCACAGTCTAAGGATAAGGGGTAAGCCATTTAGGACTGAGATGAGGAGGAATTTCTTCACCCAGAGAGTGGTGAACCTGTGGAATTCTCTACCACAGAAGGCAGTTGAGGCCAATTCATTAAATATATTCAAGAAGGAGTTAGATATATTTCTTAAGGCTAAAGGGATCAAGGGATATGGGGAGAAAGCAGGGACAGGGTACTGAATTTGGATGATCAGCCATGATCTCATTAAATGGTGGAACAGGCTCGAAGGGCCGAATGGCCTACTCTTGCTCCTATCTTCTATGTTTCTATGTAAGAGGAGGAGGAGGAAGTGGAGAAGGAGCAAGTGCAACAGGAAGAGGAGGAACAGGAAGAGGAAGGGACGATACAATGTAGACAGCCCCTTTTTGCCCGGGCTCTAAGTGATCAAATAATTCATGAGTGATACCAGTAGCCTCCACCACAAGACCCCATTCACCAGCAGTCCCACACTCCTTACCTTTCCTCTGTCACTGACCAAAACATTGTTCTCTTTCCGACAACACAAATATAAAAGCCACCAAAAATGCACATTCCAATCCAAATTTATAAATTAAATCATGACATAATGCATACAAAAATAAATTAATCACCCTTGTGCATTCCCTTAGTGTCAGATCATTAAACTTCTTCCTGCATTGCATCCATGTTTGACGAGCAACACTTCTGGCATTGACCTCCACCGCTACTTCTTCCCACTGCCTCCTGAGCATGTGTCTGGAGGGCCTGCTGCACCCCCTGCGGATACAGATCATCTCTCCTCCTCTCCACCAGTTCCACCAAGGTCTCCAGTGCATTGTCTGAAAACCTTGCTGCATGCTCACTTGCATGTTCAGCCAATGCTCAAAGTATCACAGCACTGATTCAGTTTTGAAAAAACTCTCCACCACTTATTGCAGCCACATTGCACCTCCCCTTTAAGAGGTGCAGGCTGCCTTTAAGTAGCACTAGACACTCATGATATTGGGCCCCGGCTGATGCGTGCAGCCAATGATCAGTGTAGGTAGCACTGGCTGCGCATAGAAATCAGTTAAAAGAGCAGGCAGCATGAATTTAATGTGCTGCCTGCAACACTATGAACGGGCAAGAGTTAATCGCACACCGCGATCCCTGCGCCCGGTTTCAGGTCTTATCCAAGTTGTTCCCCCACCCGCACACCCTGGGTTAAAAGTTCCCAGGCTTGATTCCCAGTGTGTGTGCGCTGAGTTAACGAATCTGAGCCGGGCAGCAGTAGGGGTGCTACAATTAGCCTTGGTGTTCCGAGAGTAGGGGGATGGAAATCAGCCAAGGCTCCTGCTCCTGATCATTGTCCAATAATTTATTTTCGATGCATTTGGACCACAGGTGAGGATAGGATTAGATTTGGCTATGATGTTCTCCATAGTCAAATAGCCTATCAACACTTACTGCTGACGAAATATAAAATGAATATACTAAAAGGTAGAATTAACACTCGAATGTAGAATCAATATACTGAAGGGATACTGGATTAAAGACAGATCTGGAGAATCGACAGATTTCCAAGGTTGAACAGTAATCGACTGCAAACAGAATGTACTGTGTGATAAGATAACTGGTACAAAGATAACTGGTATTCATCTCACTAACTGGTCTGTAGATAATCTGCTCATTAGTTTTGCCTAATATAGATGTTTTTAACTCTTTTGTTATAATCATGTAATGGGCAGATGTGCCAGTGGTCACGCACACCTAGGGAAACCGTGAGCAGCTGTGCTGACTATACCCTGGGAACATACAAGATAGAATTGGTCCAGGTTAGCAGACAGCTGGTGTCTTCCAGATCGGTAATATATGATCTGTTCTTTTTGGTCCATTGATGATAGTTTGTATACAGGACTTTACTTTATGGTTTGTTTCATTGTTGAATCTGTGACTAATCAATAAAGCCTATCTGAAAGGATTCTGTTGTGGAGTGTCTTCATTGAGAGTTCCAAACCAAAATCTAAACATATAGGGGTAAAAATTTGTTATGACCTGATTTCATGCGCATCATTGACGATACACTTCCATCATTCACTGAAACCAGGAGGCCCGAGGCTCAACAAAAATTGGGTCTAGGGCCTCATGTAATAATAGGGGGGAGCTGCTGGCCCCTGCCTTTTCTCCAGAGGCAGCTTGCACATGTAGCCGGCTTGAATTTGATCCACTCGCCTCACCGGCAGAAGACCTCAGGTAAGTACCTGGGAGGGAAGGAGAATGCAAGGGGGAGGTGGGGGTGGGTTGATCAAAGGCAGGCAGCAGCCCTGAGGAATGCTGTTGAGCTAGATAGAGAACTACTGCTTCTTCTGGCTCCACAGCAATGTTAAAAAAAAATAATCTTAGGACGCTGCAATCACTGGAGAAACCTGTGGGAAGCAGGCTCAGCACTGCCCAATTCCCTGCAGGGGGTGTAAAACAAGCGTTAGGCCTCTTATGCAAGGAGTCTAATGCCCATAAAATGAGCGCAATGAGAACCAGTTTCTACCCCATATTTTAAAGATCGGTCTAACAAATTAGTCCAGCACAGCCTAGGTTTACACATGGAGAATGGCACTCAGGTGAGATACCATAAGGTTGCTTGTGCCTGTGGAACCATACCATACATAAAGTTTAGCAGCTTTAAAAGTGGATAAATCCCCAGGCCCAGATGAAATGTATCCCAGGCTGTTCAGCAAAGCAAAAGAGGAAATAGCAGAGGCCCTGACCATCATTTTTCAATCCTCTCTGGCTTCAGGTGTGGTGCCGGAGGATTGGAGGACTGCTAATGTGGTACCCTTGTTTAAAAAGGGAGAAAAGGATAGACCGAGTAATTACAGGCCAGTCAGCCTAACCTCGGTGGTGGGAAAATTATTGGAAAGAATTCTGAAGGACAGGATAAATCTTCATTTAGAAAGACACGGATTAATCAAGGATAGTCAGCGCGGATTTGTTAAGGGAAGGTCGTGTCTGACAAACTTGATTGAATTTTTTGAGGAGGTAACAAGGAGGGTAGATGAGGGTAGTGCGTTTGATGTAGTGTATATGAACTTTAGCAAGGCTTTTGATAAGGCTCCACATGGCAGACTGATCACTAAGTTAAAAGCCCATGGGATCCAGGGCAAAGTGTCAAGTTGGATTCAAAACTGGTTCGGAGACAGGAAGCAGAGGGTACTGGTTGATGGGTGCTTTTGTGACTGGGAGGCTGTTTCCAGTAGGGTTCCGCAGGGCTCAGTACCAGGTCCCTTGCTTTTTGTGGTATATATCAATGATCTAGACTTGAATATAGGCGGTATGATTAAGAATTTTGCAGATGATACTAAAATCGGCTGTGTGGTTGATACTGAAGAAGGAAGCTGTAGACTGCAGGAAGATATCAATAAATTGGTCAGGTGTGCAGAACAGTGGCAAATGGAATTCAATCCGGAGAAGTGTGAGGTAATGCATTTGGGGAGGGCTAACAAGGAAAGGGAATACACATTAAATGGTAGGACACTGAGTAGTGTAAGGAACAAAGGGACCTTGGAGTACATGTCCACAGATCCCTGAAGGTAGCAGGCCAGGTAGATAAGATGGTTAAGAAGGCATATGAAATGCTTGCCTTTATTAACCGTGGCATAGAATACAAGAGCAGGCGGGTTATGCTTCAACTGTATAAAACACTAATTAGGCCTCAGCTAGAGTACTGCGTGCAGTTCTGGTCACCACATTACAGGAAAGATGTGATTACACTCGAGAGGGTACAGAGGAGATTTACAAGGATGTTACTGGGAGTAGAGAATCTTAGCTATGAGGAAAGACTGGATAGGCTGGGTCTATTTTCCTTGGAACAGAGGAGGCTGAGGGGAGACATTATTGAGGTGTATAAAATTATGAGGGGCCTAGATAAAGTGGATAGAAAGGACCTATTTCTCTTAGCAGAGGGGTCAACAACCAGGGGGCACAGATTTAAAGTAATTGGTGGAAGGTTTAGAGGGGATTTGAGGGGAAATTTCTTCACCCAGAGGGTTGTGGGGGTCTGGAACTCACTGCCTGAAAGGGTGGTCGAGGCAGGAACCCTAACCACATTTAAAAAGTACTTGGATGTGCACTTGGGATGCTCTAACCTGCAGGGCTACGGACCAAGAGCTGGGAAGTGGGATTAGGCTGGATAGCTCTTTGTTGGCTGGCGCGGACACAATGGGCCGAAATGGTCTCCTTCCGTGCTGTAACTTTCTATGATTCTATGATTCTACCATAGCTGGACAAAAAGGGAGAAAAATTATATTGACATGACTAACTTTCAGATTTGTGAAAGTATCAGCAGAAAAAGTGCTCATTACTGGATAAAGGAAGATTTCTAAATTATTTTCTTTCCTTGCCCCTTCGCAGTCTTCCTCTGTCACACACAATCCAGAGTTGGATGGGTACTCCAGACTATTGCCAAATCTGCTCTAATATCATCTACTGTGAGATACACAATAGCAATATGGTGACCATCCCTTTGATTTTCTATCTCTCTCTGCCAGGAAGTGCTGGTCTGTGATTGGTATGGCTAAACCAAGAACTCTGCATATGGGCTGAATTTGGGTGAACTATACCATCTCTAGATGAGGTTCAAGTTAAAAGATGGGCCCCACTTACCAGTATTTCTTCTCAATTATCTCCCTTTTGTTCCTGTCTTCTCCTTATATAGGGGTGCAGTTTCAAGAGCACCAACAGCACTCCAGTGCCTCAATCAAACATCCATTCTTCACGTGTAAACCTATTCATTGAGTGTTAGCAGGCTATTTACTATGAAGGTATATGAACTAAGCCTGACCCTAGGTGTATATATGAGGGAGGACTACTTAGGGAAGGTATTAAAGAGTTGTTGTCATGTGTGAACCCATCCCTAGCATTAGTTAGTGGTTTGAGGACAGGAAGAACAGGGGAAGAAATGACACACCAACAGTGCATTCATGATTGTTTAAGTAGAATTTAATATTCAGTGTTACTTTGTAAGCAAGAAGAATGAAATAAAAACTTGCATTTATATAATGCCTCATGATACTTCAAAGCACTTCATATTGAATTAATTACTTTTTGAAGTGCAGCCATTGTTGTTATATAGGCAAATGGAGTCGTCAAATTGCACACAGTACGGTCCCACAAAAGGCAAATGAACAAATGACCAGATAATCTGTTTTTGGTGGTGTTGGCTGAAGGAGGAATGTTGATCAGGACACCAGGGGGGCAAAATTCGGTTGCTTTGCGCCTCAAAGCAACTAGCGCCTGGGCACGGCACTGCTAACGCCTCCCGTGAAATTCAGCGGGAGGTTAGCGGCGGCGGTAGCGCCCCGTGGCACTGCGCTTCCGGCTAACTTTTTCGGGGCGCTAAAAGTAGTGTCCCGGCGAAGTTAGCGCCCCAAAGGGGGTGCGACCCAATTTTTGCCCCCAGTTATCTTCTACATCCACCTGGGCAGGTAAAGACAGGACATGGGTTTAATGTCTCATTTGAAAGATAGCACTTCAAAAAAAACAGTACTCCCTCAGCATTACACTAAAGTGTCAGCCAGATAATGTCACAAACTGAAGCTTGAACTCACAATTTTCACAGACAAGTGTGCAGCCAAGTAAGCCAAGCTAAGGAAGGGAAATACAACATAATGACTTGAAATGAAAAAGCTTGATGATTATACATTGGTAGTGGGGCTTATAGCCCATTTTAAACATTAGGGGTAATTTTATGAGTCTGCATTGTAGACACAGAAAATTACTCCCGGTCAGAAAATCAGCGGTTGTGCGTACCTAAATTTCCAATTTGTGTTGTTTACAGGTAAGGCTTTTAAAATTCCTCTATTCTCTTTTGTCCTTGCTTTCACTTTGACTGTGTCTCTCTTTCTCTTTGTAATGTCCTTTAGGGAAGGAAATCTGCCCCCCTTACCTGGTCTGGGCCTATATGTGACTCCAGGCCCACAGCAATGTGGTTGACTCTTAACTGCCCTCTGAAATTGCCTTGCAAGCCACTCAGTTGTATCAAACTGCTAGGAAAAACAATAAGAACAAAACCGGACAGATCACCCGGCATCGACCTAGACACCGGACTCGGACACAGCAAAGGTACACCCAGCTCAATCAACCCTGCAAAGACCTCCTCACTAACATCTGGGGACTTGTGCCAAAATTGGGGGAGCTGTCCCACAGACTAGTCAAGCAACAGCCTGACATAGTCATACTCACAGAATCATACAGCCAATGTCCCAGACTCCTCCATCACCATTCCTGGGTATGTCCTGTCCCACCGGCAGGACAGACCCACCAGGGGTGGCGGCACAATGGTGTACTGTCGGGAGGGAGTGGCCCTGGGAGTCCTCAAAATTGATTCCGGACCCCATGAAGTCTCATGGCATCAGGTCAAACATGGGCAAGGAAACCTCTTGCTGATTACCACCTACCGCCCTCCCTCAACTGATGAATCAGTACTCCTTCATGTTGAACATGACTTGGAAGAAGCACTGAGGGTAGCAAGGGCACAGAATGTACTCTGGGTGGGAGACTTCAATGTCCATCACCAAGAGTGGCTAGGTAGCACCACTACTGACCGAGCTGGCCGAGTCCTGAAGGACATAGCCGCCAGACTGGGCTTGCAGCAGGTGGTGAGAGAACAAACACGAGGGAAAAACCTACTTGACCTCGTCCTCACCAATCTACCTGTCGCAGATGCCTCTGTCCATGTGTAGAATTCGCAATATATCGCGATTTTATAAATAAGGAGAAAAACACATAGTTTCGTTCAAACAGCTTTTATTTCAGCAGAATGCTGTCAGGTTTTCAAAGTGGACACAAGCAGCTTATAAAATGGCCGCCACGCCTCGTGGCAGAACATTCTAGATTCTTCGACAGGCAGACAAGATGGCGTTCCAATAAACATTTGTGCAAGATCGATCAAGACTAAGCACATTTAAGATAATACACGAGACATCATGGGTTTGCAGTATACACATAAATACTGAAATCGGTCTCCCAGGTGCGAATAAGGGCTATTGTACCAAGTAATCAAGAACCCATCCAAAGACATTAATATGCAAAATCCCAACGACTCTACGATGAGAGAGCCGTTAGCGGGTAGTTACAGAAAACATTTGGAAGCCCCAAAACCCCTCCAGGGAGAACACCAACCGATTAAACAATGGGAAAAGTATTAACAGGTACTCAGACAGTTACGAGTATCCCCGAAACCCATTAAAACGGAGATCACCCTATACAAGAAATTTGAGCGCCAAACCCTAACAAAAGAAAAGACATTAAGGTTGGGCGGGAAAAGAAAGGATTTTGCACTATAACTGCAAGCTCCAACCGTCCATCTTTCTCTTATCCTCTTATTCGGTTGACTCTTATCCTCGTGGCTGCTCTTGACTCGCCGTCTTGTTCCTGCTTGCCTCGTGTCTCTTTTCAAAAGACTGTTGAATTTTACGATCCGCCCGGATCTGCCTCGTGGCGTGCCGTGAAGATCTGTGTGGAACTGGGCTGTGAAGCCTTGAAACGGGCGCACCATCCCGAGAAGTCGGTAAACGGTGTTGGAACCAAAGGCCCGAGATGAGATGAGATAAGATGAGATGAGATGAGATGAGAAGAGAAGAAGACCATACGTATCGCCACGGTCAGTAAGCTCCGACCGCGCCTGTAGGTCAAATAGACACTTTCCTTGCCCAGGAAGACCTTCTTTGAGTTCTACAGAACTGGCAGGAAGACTGTTCTTCGAATTTTATCGTATCAGTGCGAGGGCACAGGAAGACTCTTATTTGAGTAGTATCGGAACTCCAAGGACAACACAGATCTTCATGACAGCAGACGTTCCAGCCTGCTAGCCAGAGCAGAAACGAGTAAACAAGTGGGGTACAGAGACCCCTGATCGACACGTGGGTGATCAGGTGCTGCGGTGAAAAACATCCGATCAGAGTTTTCGGAATTCTCCGAGTTATCACGAGTGGTGAGCATGAGTCTCAATCCTACAAGTCTAGTTTAGAGCAGATATTGATAGGGGAGGGTTTAAGTTTTAAGGATAATTGTAATGTGTGCCCCCATTTACGATGTGTCGTTCGTTCCTCGTTTCCCTGAAATTAGTTACATAACTGCGTGTAAGATTGTACTGTCATTAATCTGTGCTTATGACATGTATTTCGTAATCTTAAATAATATGCAATAAAGATTTTCCATTTCGTACCATTCAACCGGGTCTACCTGAGTTTTATCTCCATTACTGCTCTCGCATCTAAGTCCAGTGTCAGAACCGTAAGGGCGAGTGGGTCGAACCACTCACAGGTGTCTAGTGCTCCCAGACTGGCTGGAGACCAGAACAGGCAACAAGGCCTAAACCTGCACTAGCATCCAGGCTGCACAGAGCCACACGAATCTCACAGGTTCAGAGAGAAACCCTTACAGAAAATGGCGACTGCGGCAGGACACTGGCAGCGAGAGGGTAGTGTGTTAGACTTTGGTGTGAATGTACGAAATGTCATGCAGGAAAAAATAGCAGATTATGTGTTCGGAAAGGTAAATTTAACTAAGAAATGGATAAGTGACCTGTTAGCGGATAAGAGTCCACTAGAGGCAGCCGAGAGGTGGACAGATAGTAAGGAACATAAAAAGACAGTCGAGAAAGCGGTCTGGTTAATGTGTTATAAAAGACAAGTCCAAATTTCAAACCAGGTCATTACAGCGCAAGCAGCTCGGATCAGGCATTTAGAGGAGGAAATGGACGAGAAGGTCACTGGGGGGGAGTTGCTCATTAGGAATTTAAGTGCGTTGCACCAAGAACGCCAGGTAGTCACCAGTCACCATAAAGCAAAAATAGAATACCTCGAATGCCAGGTCACTGAGGCAAAGTTAAGTGAGGGCAGACTAAAGGAACGATGTGCCCGCCAAGCTGCCGAAATAAAAGCCCAGGAAGAGAGCTTAACGGGGGTTAGGGCGGCATATAAGATGGCCCTTGAGGATAAATTTCAGGGAGCCGATCATAGCGTCTGCCAAAAGGAGATAGAGCACCTTAAAAGGGCCGTGAACAAAGCGCACGGCATGGTGTGCCTTATCAGCCCGTCAGCACACCAGCCGCTAGTAGATGAGGAGTTTCAGAAATTCCCACCAAGCAAAGCAGAGGAAGTATTAGCCACTACGCCCTCCGCGCCACCCAGCTATTCGGAAACCTGGGTAAGGGAGAAAGTGGTAGCAGAAACGAAAGAGCCCACTGAGGTAGAAGTGGAAAAGGGACCGTTGTGTCCGGTCACGGGTATCAAAAGGGGCCCAAACGGAGACGGTGGGGAAGAAGGGAATCTCCTCAACCAGCTTGTGTTGCCTCACAGCTCACACCAGCTGAGGGTTATGATAAGTCACGTACGGAAGCTGACCGAGTCAGACGACCCTTCCGTACATTTCAGGGAAGTAGAGCAAACCGCAGCCATTAACGGCTGCGACGATGGGGAAACAGCAAAGATGCTGTTATTTTCATTAGGTAGTTCGATCCTTCAGTGTCTCTCGGACGAGAGCAAGAGGGGAACCAAAAAATATGAGGCACTAAGAAATGAGGTCCTAGAAGTATTGGGGACGGACGATGAAGGTCCGTTTGTTAGAGTGGGACAGACAGTGCAGATGGAGGGAGAACCCCCGAAGGTTTTCGCCGACAGGCTGTGGCCAGTATACCAGCGCAGCTGCCCAGGTGCGCCAGAGCGCGACGATGTGGAAGGCGTCGGTTTAACTCATTGGCTCAGGTGTATAGTAGCCAACAGTTTGCCAGCCGTCAGAGAGCAGGCAAAAGCGTGGTTTGATCCCACTGACCCCAACATTACTGAGGAGTCGGTCTTAAATCGACTCACGGTAGGATACCGTAATATCAGGGGTATGGGAACACGTCCCCTTAAGGGAAAAGTACATGAGGTACGACCTGCAGCCCCGGCTCAAAAGGAGTGGCATCAGGAGGGTAACCGCGCCCCGCAGGCAAGTAATGCTTGTTACGGGTGCGGGAGGACAGGGCACTGGCGCAAGAACTGCAGGAACCCTTGGAAGGATTCCAGGGATAAAAATCCCGCAGCCCGAGCCCAGATGCCTGTCTCTGTTAGGGAAGCTAGTGCACCCACCCCTCCCGACGACCTCGAAACAGTGTTGGGAGCCATGCGCAACTTCATGAGTGCGCATGGAAAAGTGGCGGTTGCTACCGGCCCCGCAGGTGCCACAGGCCCGTCTAATAATACCCAATGACTAGAGCCCGCGCAGCCCGTCTACCTGTGTCCGCTCAGCTATGATGCGTGGAAGCGACCCTTGGTGGAAATGGAGGTAGAGAAACAGAAGGGTAGTTATTTGTTGGACACGGGAGCTTCTTGCACCGTGATTCATACAGATAGCCCTTTTGACTCACCGCTATCTACCAAGGTCCCATTCACATTAGCGGGGTTCACGGGAAAAGAACAGGCTGGCGCGTTCTCCCTTCCGCTATCCATTCGTTTAGGAGCACTCCACATTAAGTGGAAGTGCATACTGATGGAATGGCAGGAGGGGGGTGGGAGAGGTATCCTCGGGTCCGATCTCCTATCAGGACACGGGATCCTCGTGGACCTCAGAAATCACTGTCTCTGGGGGGCTAAGAGTGAAGAAGGCGAGGTAGTGGTAATTCCGGGGGAGGAAGAAACAGGGGTCCTGTGTACCATGCAGCCATCCGGAGGCTACGACCTCGGGCTTATGGTCGCAGATGTCCCAACGGACATGCAAACGTACGTGTCAGATAATATGCACGCGTTTGCAACCCACAAGCACGATTGTGGGAGGGTTACCGGGTTTGAGGTCAGCGTAGATGGGGACCCCATGACCCGGCCCCAAAAGCAGTATAACTTCCCCAAAGAAGCAGAACCCGATATGGAGACAGCAATGTCTTCCTTGGTGCAGCAGGGCGTGTTGAGGCCAATAGCCACACACGTGAACTCCCCATTATGGCTGGTTAGGAAGCCGGATAATTCGTGGAGGGCCACGGTGGACTACAGAGTCCTTAACAGTAACATTCCCGCCTGCGCGCCCACGGTAGCAGCAGTTGCTGACCTAATAGGGAGTATCCCAGCGTCCGCGACCACGTTCACGGTGCTGGATATCTCGAACGGTTTTTGGTCCATCCCGCTGCGGCGAGAGGACCAGTACAAGTTTGCCTTTACCTTCAAAGGACAACAGTACACATGGAACTGTCTGCCACAGGGTTTCCACAACAGCCCCAGTATTTTCCATCAGTGTATGGCAGGAAGTTTAAAGGAGTTTAGTCAGCCCAATCAGATAGTGCAGTACGTGGATGATTTGCTCCTATTTACGGACTCAAGGGAGGAGCATGGATCACTGCTGGCCGAGTTATTGGAGCTGCTAGCGAGAAAGGGTTTTAAAGTGAACCCTAAGAAAGCACGTATCGGTCAGCAGGAAGTAAAATTCCTGGGGCTGACCATTCGCGCTGGGGAAAGAGCCATAGATAAAGCTAGGAGGGAGTCGGTGCAAGAGTTACCGATTCCCAACACCATAAGGGGTGTGAGGTCCTTCTTGGGACTGACCGGTTACTGCAGGGATTTTATCGAAGACTATGCGGCCACAGCGGCGCCGCTCCTCCGACTCCTCCATAAGGGAGTGGAGTGGTCTTGGGACGAGGGCTGCCAAGCAGCCTTCGAGAAGTTAAAAAGGGATCTGCAGACCGCGCCAGCCTTAGGGGCCATAGATGGGGGGAAGGAGTTTTTCCCGGAGGTAGCTGCCAGCGGGGACAGCTTGAGCGCTGTGCTGCTCCAAGAGCGCCACGGCAAGCTGAGGCCGGTTGTCTATTCGTCCAGGGTGTTAACGGATGTGGAGAGAAGTTTCTCCAATTGCGAAAGGCACCTTTTAGCCACGCATTGGGCTGTGAAAAGATCAGCGATCTTCACAGGGCTCTCTCCCATCACTCTCCTCACCCATCACACACCAACTAAGATGCTTCTAGATGGGAGAATTAAAGATGGGACCGTAAGCAGCATGCGCATTGCGCGCTGGACCCTTCTTCTTTCCCAGATGGATCTTAGAGTAAAAGGTCTTTGCGAGCCCAGGCTTGCGGCCAATTTGGTATACCCCGGTACAGCCCACCGGTGTTCGGTGGAAGGGGTGTGGGACGTCAACATAGGTTTGCGGGCCGGGATACATCCCACTGGGCGCGAGATTTATGTTGATGGTTCCAGCACAGTGTCCGCTGGCGAACGACTCACAGGGTGTGGAGTTTATGACCCTGCGGCAAACCTTGCCCTGGCGATCAAGCTCCCTAGCACCATGAGCGCGCAGCAGGCTGAGCTGTCTGCAGTGGTGTACGTCGTTACCCATCCAGACATTTTCCCAACCCCATACACGATTTGCTCGGACAGTATGTTCACATGCAATTCGTGTACGGAATACCTGGCCATTTGGTCCCGCCGTGGATACACCTCCGCGGACGGGCGACCTTTAACGGTGAAGCCCTTGCTGGAAAAGATCCTAGCAGCAGTAGGGGAGGAAGGGGAGATTTTCATCCATAAGGTGAAGGCTCACTCCTCCACAGAGCCCCGTGGGGAGGGCAACCAGCAGGCGGATGCGCTAGCCAGGGAAGGTGCCCGCAACGGCATTTTCTGGGACCCCTATGGGCCCAGACCCATGGCAGCGATCCAAGGCAGGGACGGGAATCCCGGGAACACCAGGGTAGCATTGCCCCTAGACCTAAAGACCGTCCAGAACCAGGATCCCGCCCTAAAAGCAGTCCTAAAAACCCTTGCTGAGGGGAAGCAGGTAGAGGGTCAGTACAGTACGGCAACCCTCTCAGTTAAGGAAGGCATGCTGTTCCGCGAGGAGCAGTGGGTTGTGCCGCAGCAGCACAGGAGGGAATTCCTCCAGTTGGCTCACGAGAGACCAGGGGCAGGGCACCCCGGGCCCGAGGTTACCTGGCAACGGGTAGAGCAAGCGGGATGGTGGCCGGGGCTCAGGGAACAGGTCCGCGAGTTCTGTGCAAGCTGTCTCGTGTGTGCTGCAAACAACCCAGACCCCCAGAAAAGGAAAGTGCCCATGGGGCACGTAAGAAGGGTAGAGGGACCATGGCAGTCGATACAGATCGACTATATAGGGCCCCTGCCCACCACCCAGGGAGGCTATAAATACTGCCTCGTCTTGGTGGATGTGTTTTCCAAATGGGTGGAAGCCTTCCCCTGTCGAACAGCTACGGCACTGGGTACTGCAAAAATCTTGGTCCGGGAAGTGTTCTCGCGGTGGGGACTCCCCCGTTTTGTGGAGTCAGACCAAGGGAGTCATTTCACCGGCCAGGTGATGCAGAACACCCTCATGCTTTTGGGCATTGAAGGGAAATGGCACGTAGCACACAATCCCCAGTCATCCGGGATTGTTGAACGCATGAACCGGACCCTGAAGGAAAAATTGAGGAAAGAGACTAGGAACTCGCCCCAAAAATGGGCGGAAGTTCTGCCTTTAGTCCTCATGGGGGTCCGGGCCAGTCAGTCGAAAAGTACGGGGTATTCCCCGCACGAGGTGATGACTGGGAGGATCATGCGAACCCCCACCCATGTGCTAGCGCCGGTGCTCACTGAGGGTCAGCTCCAAGAGATAAGCAGGGACAAGTTCGCCCAGACCCTCTTGGAGCGCCTGAAGCAGGTTTATGAGCAGGCGGCTGGGAACATGGGAAGGCAGCATCAGTGCAATCGCCTGTTGCTGGAACCCCGCAAAACGCGGGAGTGGGAAGTAGGAGACCAGGTCATGGTCAGAAACTACGCCAGAGTAGGGAGTCTGGAACCACTGTATATGGGACCCTACAACATTGTAGATAAGGCGAGTCCCATGGTATACGCCGTAAAGGTACCTCGGCGCACTAAGTGGTTCCACGTAAACCAGTGCAAACTGTACAAGCCAGGTGCACAAGGGAAAACCACAGGGGCAAAACCTGCGAGTGGGGACTCGCAGCCCCAGGTAGGACCACAAGGCACACAGGCAGGCAAAGCAGCCTGCATCAGGGAAGGAGGCATCCTGGAAAATTGTGAAACATTTTTGTGGGGTTGGGAGTCAGATGAGGGAGAGTTCCAGGACGAGTGGGAATCGGAGGACGCAAGGGTCGCCCCTGATTCAGGTATAGGGAGGACAGGGGCTGCAGATAGAGACCCACACAGGGTGGACACCGAGGCTGCAGGTCCCGAACACAGGGGGGAGGAGCTAGGGGAGGCGGAGCCAGCCACTGTGGGACCACAGGGCGTGACGGTGGAAACCTCAGAGCCCGAGCCGCCCGCCTTGAACGTCTTGCCCTCGAGGGAGGTAGGGACTGCGAGTGAAGGGTCGCCTGCTGGGCCGAGCAGGGCGGTGCCACAAGCTGCAGGTCCCGAGGTCAGGGAGGCGGAGTCAGGGGAGACGGAGCCAGCGACTGTGGTGGGACCACAGGTCGTCCCGGTGGAAGTCTCGGAACCCGGTCCGTCGGTCCTGGGATTCCTGCCCCCGGCAACTCCTCGTAGGTCAGGTCGGATACCCCAGCCCAGGAAGATGTGGTCATGTCCCCAGACTGCCCCAAGGCGTAGACTCAAGGTTAAGGCAGCCCAGGAAGGGCCCAGTCCCATCGCAGCAGCAACAGGCTGCGGCAGATCAAAGGAAGGGGTCAGTGCCCTCCCACCGTCGGGAAGAGCTCGCGGCAGCCTTTTCAGAATTTAAAGGGGCCGCCCTGGGAACGGGCGGCGCTGTACAGTTTATAAGTTTCTAGGTTTATAGTTTAAGGTTAAGAATAAGTTTATAGTTTTAGATAAGGTTATAAGTTTATAGTTTTAAATCAGGTTACGTTTGTAGTTTAATTTTAACAGAAAATGGTAAAATGATGGGAGCTTTAGAGATAGGTTTAGTTAAAGTTTATTCAGCGAACATTGAAGTTTACGTGAGGCGAGGTCAGGGGACCCGCTCACCCTTCACAAAAGCCAGAGACTCTTGCGAGGCTGGCTACCTCATTCTATCTGATCACAGGAACCAAGGAAGGATGGAACGAATTCTAGTATTGCTCGCGGCAATCGGATGTGGATTGGCCTATCGAGGCCGCACCAAGGATGTCGTGGTGTTTGGATGCTCCGGGGACACGGCCCCCATCGCGGTGGATGGGACCGGAAGACGGGAGGCTGAGGAGACCACCACCTATTTCCACAAGGGAAGGTGGCCAGGATGGCTGGGAACGAACTCAACGGAGTATTCCAGCACATCGGGGTTTGCCTACCAAGAGACTTCTTTAATGTGCCCCAAAGTAAGGATCATCGCACCCAGGATCAGCGTCACCGTCGGCAAACGGATTTGTTTGACTTGTAGTGGGAATGTCCCATTGAGCCGATGGTGGTGGCTGCGAAAGCTGAGCAAAACATGAGGAACTCTTCGGTCGAGTGGGAACGACTGGGTAATAATACCCATCGGACAATTACGGGGACAAACGGACAAGTGAGAGTCTGTTGGGACAAATGGTGGGAACCGATGAGGGAATTTATGTATGTATGTGGGGGTCAAAGTACGCTTGCCCCAAAGGCATCTCCATATTTTTCATTAATCAATGGCAGGATAACGGACAGGGGATGAGGTGGGATGCGAGCACCAGGGGGTGCGGAGCCCCATACTCTTCGATCCCGGTAAATGCCACTGAACTCATTACGCGCCCACGCAAAGCCCCGCCCACGATTCCGGTGGTTCTAGCTAAAGAGGAAGGGTGCCCTAAAACTAGTAAGGGACCCGGGAATGGTTTGGTACTGGTCCCCACAGACCAGATACTATTTCAGGGGGTACATTACGCGGTGGCCTCGGTGATTTTAAATCTCACCGAGGTGCGGTTACCAGAGTGGTGCCCCAAAAAGACGGAACAGTTATATCAGGTCCTGTTGACCAAGATGTTCAGACAATTTTACGAATTCGATTTCGCGGAAATTGATAAAACAAGTTTGTACACTGCACCACATGAAGTTTTTGATCAAGTGGGGAGGCAAAGAAGGGGTGTAGTGAACGACGCGTTCACTGCTTTCAACACAGGTACATCTGTGGTCAACGCTCTAGACAGCGTGGAGCTGCAGACCCAGATTAATGGTTTAAAGACGCAATTAAAAGACATTCTCACAGATGAAAATAAGGTGGTTGGGTCGGGTTTACACGAGGACCAAGCCATGACTCTCCATTTAAAAGAAATTATAGCAGAGCTAGAGAAACACGCGAGAACGGTAAATGCCCTGATTAGGGAAGATCGGAATGCATCCGATCAAGCTGCGCAGAATGAGGTGTGCGTGCTTTACGGGGCGTGGTTACTGGGCGAGGGCCGCAGTAATTTGGAGGATTTAAAACAAGGTTTGGTCCCGTCCTGGATAAGTAACAAACACCTGCGGGCGCTCCACCCTTTTCAGAACGCATTAAGCCCGTGCCAGCTCAGGCTAGCTTCAGAAGCATACCCAGTCCCCGTGGACTGCGGACGATCAAACCATACTATCATGGGTATAGTATTACGTATGCCGGTTTTGGGCGACACAGCAAAGCCCGCCCCGGTGTATCGGGTAGAGAACATTGGTGTCATTCAGGGGGGAGCCCACATTCGCTATGCAGCGGTTCCACCCTACGTCATCCGCTGGGAGCAAACGATGACAGGTACAGATCTCTCTGGTTGTCGTGGCAGGGGAGCACACATAATACTGTGTCCCCAGCACTTGAATGCCTTTTTAACACCACAGTGCGGGTTCAGAACGGCTGGCGCCAAGTCCATGAATTGCACCATGGAGGCAATGGCACAAGATCATGTGCCTCCGCAGGTAGCATACATCGGGGGTGGAACATATTGTGTTACCACTGCAGCGCAACACTACCAGCATGGAAACCGTAGCCGGTGTCCGGTGAGTGACAGCAGTTTCTGTTTCAAACCCAGGGCGGAAGTTCAAGTAGCACAACAGCGAATTGTCCCAATCCCTGAACCATCCACTGTTCATCTAACAGTAAAAGAGAATTTCACCGACTTGCAGCGATTCGTCGCGCATTTCGGATACATCATTCCCCCTCTCCCTGAACACCTCACCAAGCTTTTGAAAGCCGTCGCGGTGTCACAAAAACATTTTTACACACTAGAGCAGAAAACTGTCGAAATAGGGACAGACATTCTGGACATAGTAATTCCACCGTGGTGGAATCTGTTCACCAACATTGAAGTGCCTTCATGGATCAGAATAGCCTCCCACATTTTAGTTGTATGCCAAGTGTTTATTGTAGTGTACCTATTGGTCGTACATTGTAAGAGAGGCAAATGCCTCACCAAGCACGAAAACACGGGAGAGTGGCGAGAACGTTACGTGCGCGTGCACGATGAAAGCACCGTGTAATCGGAAAATGGCGTCACTCCCGCTTGCCACGTGCGCCTCGGAAGTGTTGTACTCGATCGTGATTTTTCAGAAACTGTAAATACGTTTGGAACTCGACATGTTTAAGAGTTGGTGTTGATTATTTTGGTGATGGTGTTGTAGTTAAAAATGATTGTTTGGTTTTGTTTTGTTTTTCCTTTCCCTAAATAAAAATATGAATATACAGGTGATACGAGAGGCATCGGCCTGGTTACGCCTGGAAGGAAAACAAGTGGTGTAAGTTTAAAGGCAAATAATGCCTGCGGTATTATAAGAAGGTAATTTTCTTGGGAAATAAGGACGACGCAAAGACCCTAGATAGCTTAAGTTATGGGATTAATTTTCTGGATCTGGAGAAATCGAGATAATATTGCTCACCACAATATTTTTGATACGATAAGCGTAGTTATTCGCATCATCAGGAGGGACTGTAGAATTCGCAATATATCGCGATTTTATAAATAAGGAGAAAAACACGTAGTTTCGTTCAAACAGCTTTTATTTCAGCAGAATGCTGTCAGGTTTTCAAAGTGGACACAAGCAGCTTATAAAATGGCCGCCACGCCTCGTGGCAGAACATTCTAGATTCTTCGACAGGCAGACAAGATGGCGTTCCAATAAACATTTGTGCAAGATCGATCAAGACTAAGCACATTTAAGATAATACACGAGACATCATGTGTTTGCAGTATACACATAAATACTGAAATCGGTCTCCCAGGTGCGAATAAGGGCTATTGTACCAAGTAATCAAGAACCCATCCAAAGACATTAATATGCAAAATCCCAACAACTCTACGATGAGAGAGCCGTTAGCGGGTAGTTACAGAAAACATTTGGAAGCCCCAAAACCCCTCCAGGGAGAACACCGACCGATTAAACAATGGGAAAAGTATTAACAGGTACTCAGACATTTACGAGTATCCCCGAAACCCATTAAAACGGAGATCACCCTATACAAGAAATTTGAGCGCCAAACCCTAACAAAAGAAAAGACATTAAGGTTGGGCGGGAAAAGAAAGGATTTTGCACTATAACTGTAAGCTCCAACCGTCCATCTTTCTCTTATCCTCTTATTCGGTTGACTCTTATCCTCGTGGCTGCTCTTGACTCGCCGTCTTGTTCCTGCTTGCCTCGTGTCTCTTTTCAAAAGACTGTTGAATTTTACGATCCGCCCGGATCTGCCTCGTGGCGTGCCGCGAAGATCTGTGTGGAACTGGGCTGTGAAGCCTTGAAACGGGCGCACCATCCCGAGAAGTCGGTAAACGGTGTTGGAACCAAAGGCCCGAGATGAGATGAGATGAGATGAGATGAGATGAGAAGAGAAGAAGACCATACGTATCGCCACGGTCAGTAAGCTCCGACCGCGCCTGTAGGTCAAATCGACACTTTCCTTGCCCAGGAAGACCTTCTTTGAGTTCTACAGAACTGGCAGGAAGACTGTTCTTCGAATTTTATCGTATCAGTGCGAGGGCACAGGAAGACTCTTTTTTGAGTAGTATCGGAACTCCGAGGACAACACAGATCTTCATGACAGCAGACGTTCCAGCCTGCTAGCCGGAGCAGAAACGAGTAAACAAGTGGGGTACAGAGACCCCTGATCGACACGTGGGTGATCAGGTGCTGCGGTGAAAAACATCCGATCAGAGTTTTCGGAATTCTCCGAGTTATCATGAGTGGTGAGCATGAGTCTCGATCCTACAAGTCTAGTTTAGAGCAGATATTGATAGGGGAGGGTTTAAGTTTTAAGGATAATTGTAATGTGTGCCCCCATTTACGATGTGTCGTTCGTTCCTCGTTTCCCTGAAATTAGTTACATAACTGCGTGTAAGATTGTACTGTCATTAATCTGTGCTTATGACATGTATTTCGTAATCTTAAATAATATGCAATAAAGATTTTCCATTTCGTACCATTCAACCGGGTCTACCTGAGTTTTATCTCCATTACTGCTCTCGCATCTAAGTCCAGTGTCAGAACCGTAAGGGCGAGTGGGTCGAACCACTCACAGGTGTCTAGTGCTCCCAGACTGGCTGGAGACCAGAACAGGCAACAAGGCCTAAACCTGCACTAGCATCCAGGCTGCACAGAGCCACACGAATCTCACAGGTTCAGAGAGAAACCCTTACAGATGACAGTATTGGTAGGAGTGACCACCGCACAGTCATTGTGGAGACGAAGTCCTATCTTCACACTGAGGACACCCTCCATCATGCTGTGTGGCATTACCACCGTGCTAAATGGGATAGATTCAGAACAGATCTAGCAGCTCAAAACTGGGCATCCATGAGGCACTGTGGGTCATCAGCAGCAGCAGAATTGTATTCCACCACAATCTGTAAACTCATGGCCCGCCATATCCCTCACTCTACCATTGCCATCAAGCCAGGGGACCAACCCTGGTTCAATAAGGAATGTAGAAGAGCATGCCAGGTGCAGCACCAAACGTACCTAAAAATCAGGTGCCAACCTGGTGAAGCTACAAGGCAGGACTACATGCATGCTAAACAGCAGAAGCAGCATGCTATAGACAGAGCTAAGCGATCCCACAACCAACGGATCAGATCAAAGCTCTGCAGTCCTGCCACATCCAGTCGTGAGTGGTGGTGGCCAGTTAAACAACTAAAGGGATGTAAGAAATCGTGAATTGGAAGAAATTGTGAATTGTAAAAGAAATAATGGTGTCTGTTATGTTTGTTTTAGCTCCACCCACTTCTCTGTGCATAGAGCTAAAAGCCGTTTAACCCTTTGTAGCCTTGTCTTGGATTTTGGAAGTTTTAAGAATGTGTGAATATGTTGAATATGTTCCTTTTAATTTAAGATTGTGCACCCAGAATTGGGAAGAAAAACTTTGAACTACAATTTAAGTTAAGCTGGTGTGGAAAAGCAGAGAAAAACAAAAAGTTTGTTTAACAAAAGATTAAGTTTCAGTCTAAGATTTAACCTTGGAATTGTGGTTGCTATGGTAAAATTTACAAAGCAGTTTGATGTGATTTGTTTAAATGTGAAAATTAATTTTTCTCCAGGTATATTCAGTATTTTTACAGTCATTTGAAAAGGCATCTGAAGAAAGAACAAAGAGAAATATGATGTAATTTAATAACTGAGACCAAGTGGGAACGTTTGATCTATGCTTTCTATCTTTAATATTGTACTGGACAGTAAAGTTCCTCCAGGGCTCATGAATGAGATAGAATGGTAAGTAATGGAGAGAGGAAGTGATTGGGGGTGTAAGATTGAAACAGGAAAATTACACTACCAAATGAGAATTTTCCTAACTTTCTAGTGAAAGTCAGGAAAGTGTAGTTAAGAATAGTAAATTGATAGCTTTCTCTTGGAGACATTTGTGTCCCTGCCTATAATGAACTTTTTAAGAAAACTGAATTTGATAGTCCGGCCACTACCTGAGACATCGGGACCATGTTGTGGAAGATGAGCAAAGATCTCCAGACAATCTTTTGATAGGATCAGCTGAAAGCCCGAGACTGGCTTGTATCAGATGTCACGTGTGGCATGATATTGGGATGAGTGTACAGACGTGATTTGTTACATATGAAGCAATTAGCATGTGGAAATACTGAATTTGTACTGAAGAACTGGTCTCAGACATGCTCAGTTACTTGACAGCAGCAAGAAATGAAATAGTTAATTTAGCTCAGGTGAGTGAGACAACTTTTAAAGCATTGACACATACTCCATCGAGAAACTATCTAATTAGTGAAACAATCAGAATAGAGTTAAATACACTGCTACCTGTTAGAGGGATTGAAATTGAAGTTGAAGCGGAGAGTTACATGGAATTTGGATTGGGACAATTGAGGCTAGGGAGAAATAAATTTAGTAAGAATTATCCACAAGATGGATACGAGTAAAAGAGATCTGGAGAATCTTCTAAGTCGATGATTTGTTGATTAGCTGTTGAACTGTAGCTTTCTTTACAATGTCTGTTTTCTTTGTCTGCATCATTGTCGCTTGAAATGTATGTACTTGGTTGACGTGCTAATGATTGTAAGACTGAATTATAACTTGTAATTGTAATAATTGTGTTTTGTAGGTAACAGAGTGTGGGAAAAGCCAGTACGAATCCAGTATGAGGTGATTTTGGTGGTGCCTCCTGTACCATGCTTTATGGGTCTAACAGGACCTGTCCCATTAATAGCCCCAGTTTCTGCTTCACACAACATCTACCCACAACCATCAACCAACACATTTTCAAAACCTATACTCAAGTGAAACTGACAGTAAATGAGATATTTAAGTATGAGCTGCACAATTATGTGGCACGATTCAGGTACGATATTCTCCTGTTGTCTGAGGGCTTCAGTGAGCTTGTGATGCAACTGAACTCCTCCCTAAAGCATTTTTATGTTTTGGAGCAAGACAACTCAAGAATAGATAATAAAATTGACAGCATAGGGGATGATTCACTGGTGGGATATTGGGCTTAATATATCAGCACAACCTTAGGTTCGTATTATTTCACAAGCTCTGGTAGTTCTCTAACTAGTAATGATAGTGTATTTGATATATGCAACCCGTGTAGTAAGACTTAGATGCATAAGCCAATTGTGTACTCATGCCTATGACCAACTAGCACTAACAAATTAATTGAGCACACCGAAAGAGAAGATCTGAAGCAATGCAGAGGAGACCCCAGGCGGGGTAAGATCAGGAAAGATAGAAGAAACAGAGGATACCCCAGGCGGGGCAGAATTGGAACACCGGATTAGTGAATTGAACCTGTCGGAGGTTGCGCCTCCCCCTCAAAGGAGTGGACAGTGGTGTCAGAAGTAAGAAAGGGGGAAATCTTCATTTCTGAGTCTCCCTACTAACTACCTCCCAAATTGATAGAGCATTAAGAACTAAATGGATTAGTCAAGAGCTGATTGTGAGAAGTCAATAAGGATATTTCCTTCTCAAGGTGGGGAATTGTAAGAAATCGTGAATTGGAAGAAATTGTGAATTGTAAAAGAAATAATGGTTTTATAAAAGAAATGGGTTTGCCTAGCTCAGCAGCCAGGATAAGCTGATGACACAGAAGAAGCCAATCATGTCAGATAAGGAGTTACACAAAGAGCTGAGGTCATTTACAAGGGCATAACGCAGAAACAGGCCTTCATGTAGGCATAGCTAGGCCTGATAAGAGGTCGAATAAGGAGCCTTGTGATAAACAAACTGTCTAAGAGAAAGTGCAAGATGTCCAAACAAGAGATAAGCGGCAGGATGACCTCATGGGGATAGGCAAGGCCTGCCGTAGGTACCTATTCCCCTGTAATTGGACAATTGAATGGGTAACAAATGATTGACGCAAGGTATCCACCGACCCCCGAAATAAGGTATATAAGTGGGCAGCTGAAAGGGAAAACTAGGCAGAGAGGGGAAGAACTTCCCTGGGGTGGGGGGCAGAGAGGGAAGGGCATCCCCGAGGTGGGTTCATGCTAGCTTCGGCTTAACACCTCTGCCAGCCTCGGGAGACGACCAAAGAGGAAGAGACCACTGCCGCAGGCTGCAGGGATCTGAGATCACCGTTTTGCCTCAACCCCCGTCCGTCCGCCCTTCCATCTGTTCCAGGGCCGGTAAACCGTTCTCATCTGTTACGGTTTGTATGTTTACTATGTCTATCCTGATTGCGTGTTGTACTTAACTATATTTGAACCACCGCTCCTTAATAAAACGACTTATGACTCCTAAGACCCTTTGGGTAATCTGTGTGTGACCTGTGATCCAAATCTTACAGGGAGGTGGAGGCTCCATAAACATCCCCATCCTCAATGATGGTGGAGCCCAGCACATGAGTGCAAAAGACAAGGCTGAAGCATTTGCAACCATCTTCAGCCAGAAGTGCCGAGTGGATGATGCATCTTGGCCTCCTCCTGAGGTCCCCACCATCACAGAAGCCAGTCTTCAGCCAACTCGATTCACTCCACGTGATATCAAAAAATGGCTGAGCGCACATGTATACAGCAAAGGCTATGGGCCCTGACAACATTCTGGCTGTCGTGCTGAATACATGTGCTCCAGAACTAGCTGCACCTCTAGCCAAGCTGTTCCAGTACAGCTACAACACTGGCATCTACCCAACAATGTGGAAAACTGCCCATGTATGCCCTGTCCACAAAAAGCAGGACAAATCAATCCGGCCAATTACTGCCCCATCAGCCTACTCTCAATCATCAGCAAAATGATGGAATGTGTCATCGACAGTGTTATCAAGCGGCACTGATTCACTAATAACCTGCTCACTGATGCTCAGTTTGGGTTCCGCCAGGACCACTCGGCTCCAGACCTCATTACAGCCTTAGTCCAAACATGAACATAAGAGCTGAATTCCAGAGATGAGGTGAGAGTGACTGCCCTTGATATCAAGGCAGCATTTGACCGAGTCTGGCATCAAGGAGCCCTCGTAAAACTGAAGTCAATGGGAATCAGGGGGAAAACGCTTCGCTGGCTGGAGTCATACCTAGCACAAAAGAAGATGGTTGTGGTTGTTGGAGGCTAATCATCTTAGCCCCAGGACATCGCTGCAGGAGTTCCTCAGGGCAGTGTCCTAGGCCCAACCATCTTCAGCTGCTTCATCAATGACCTCCATCATAAGGTCAGAAGTAGGGATGTTTGCTGATGATTGCACAGTGTTCAGTTCCATTTACAACTCCCCAGATAATGAAGCAGTCCGTGCCCACATGCAGCAAGTCCTGGACAACATTTAGGCTTGGGCTGATAAGTGGCAAGTAACATTCGTGCCACACAAGTGCCAGGTAATGACCATCTCCAACGAGAGAGAGTCTAGCCACCTCCCCTTGACATTCAACGGGATTACCATCGCCAAATTCCACCCCTCCGCATCAACATCCTGGGGGTCACCATTGACCAAAAACTTAACTGGACCAGCCACATAAATACTGTGGCAACAAGAGCAGGTCAGAGGCTAGGTATTCTACGGCGAGTGACTCACCTCCTGACTCCACAAAGCCTTTCCACCATCTACAAGGCACAAGTAAGGAGTGTGATGGAATATTCTCCACTTGCCTGGATGAGTGCAGCTCCAACAATACGCAAGAAGCTCGACACCATCCGGGACAAAGCAGCCCGCTTGATTGGCACTCCATCCACCACCTTAAATATTCACTCCCTCCACCACCGGCACACCATGGCTGCAGTGTGTACCATCTACAAGATGCACTGCAGTAACTCACCAAGGCTTCTTCGGCAGCACCTCCCAAAACTGCAACGTCTACCAACAAGGGCAGCAGGTGCATGGGAACACCACCAGCTCCAAGTTCTCCTCCAAGTCACACACCACCCTGACTTAGAAGTATATCGCCGATCCTTCATCGTCGTTGGGTCAAAATCCTGGAACTACATCCCTAACAGCACTGTGGGATTACCTTCACCACACGGACTGCAGCGGTTCAAGAAGGCGGCTCACCACCACCTTCTCAAGGGATGGGCAATAAATGCTGGCCTTGCCCACATCCCATAAACGAATAAAAAAAAATCATCCCTTTAAAATTGATCCAGTCCTAAGCGATGAACGTTTATCTTATGCACTTAAAATGTACCTTTTTTCTAAGCTTTTAGTCATCTGTCCTAATAGCTCCCTTTGTGGCTCAGTGTCAATTTTGTCTGATTAAGCTTCTGTGAATCGCCTTGGGATATTTTCCTATGTTAAAGGACCTATATAAATGCAAGTTGGTCTTGTTGTTATTTTAACATTAGAAAAATATAGAAACAACCAAAAGCTGCTAAATAAATACCAGACATACATTTGACTTATCTACAAAGGAAACCAATACTTTATTTAATATACAAATCCTTTGAAGCTATTGCCAACATGGGGATGATTTCCTCTGGTCTCTCTGTGTTAGCAACACTGTAAACAAAGCAGGAAGATTTCCTCTAATCAGTATTTCCGGCTAAATCATAAATGTGTTCATTCTCAATGCTTTACAATTTTCTGAGAAATAACTACTAGAGGAAGTTTTCATGTTAAGCTTACAATGACACTGACTCATAGCAACCAGAGAAAATCATCTCCCAATGTGGTAACACAGATTGAGGCTATTTTTTGTACTATGGGGGGAATTTTAACTCCCCTCACCCCCACGACGGGCGGGAGAGTGTTGGTGTGGGAGGGTTAAATCAGCAAATTTGCAAAACTCGACCCCTAACGGCCGCGAGCACGCCTGCACCGTTTTAACCACGGCGAGTTTCGGGGCGTTCGAGTAACGCGCTCCCGAGAGGCGGGTCCGTAATTATAATGTGTAAATGAGGCTCCATTCCTGATATTTTGCCAGCCATTTGAATTTAACGGCCCCTGCACAAATTTCCCAGCACTCGGGGAACACGTCAGCCTAAGGGAGACGGGAGGAATTGGATCCAGCAGGTAAGTGCTATTTAGAGCCCTGCTTGTGGCCAGGTGGAGCAGGAGTACTCCCCGGTCTCTTAAGCAAATCTTCTGGTGCAATCAGCTGACCCCCTCCTCACCAAACCTGCGATCTCTCCTGGTCCCCCCTCCCTCTCGATTACCAGTCCGATCCCCCTCACCAACCCTGCAATCTCTCCCCGTCCCCTTCCCTCTCAATTGCCGGTCAAACCACCCCCCTAACCCCTCCCCCCCCACCCCCCTCCACCACCCCAATCCCTCCCCCCTCCACCACCCCAACCACCCCCCCCGCCACCCCCGTGATGTTTCCTGGTTGCCAGGGACTGTCCCGAATGGTCCCCGGCAGCAGCCTTCTACCGCTGGCTTTCCCACCCAGCAGCTGGCTAGCCTGTCAATCTGAGGTCCTGCTGTTAAAGCACCGTTTAGCATCAAGGAGCAGCTAATAAACATTTACCTTAACCAAATGGAAGAAAGAGTAAATAGTGTAATTAAATTAATTACTTTTTAGCCATTGCCTCTGAGTCTGAAGGTTGTGGGTTTAAGTCCCACTCCAATGACTTGAGCACATAATTTAGGCTGACGCTCTAATGCAGTATTGATGGAGTGCTGCACTGTTGGAGATGCCATCCTTCGGATGAGATGTTAAACCAAGTCTGCCCCCTCAAGTGGATGTAAAAAATGCCATGGCACTATTTTGAAGTAGACCTGGGGAATTCTCCCCAGTGTGGTAGCCAACATTTATCGCTCAACCAATATCACTAAAACAGATTATCTGGCCATTATCACATTGCTGTTTGTGGGAGCTTGCTGTGCGCAAATTGGCTGCCTCGTTTCCTACATTACAACAGTGACTACATATCAAAAGTACTTCATTGGCTGTAAAGCACGTTGGGACATCCTGAGGCCCTGAAAGGCGCTATATAAATGTGAATCTTTCCTTCGTTTCTTTCTTTTAAAAGAGAACATTTTAGTTCAAGGATAGGCATCAGAAATTCAGAACCAAGGGATGGGGTCAAGGTTAAGATCTTCTCTGTGAGCTATGTGTAATAAAATTGTAAACCCATTTACAAAGAAAATGGGGTTGAATTTCTGTAGGAGCTCTCCTGATCATTTGCTGTAACTTTGGCAGAAGATCTGCAGAAACCCCGAAGAAATAAAGTTACAGTGGACGATCGGGAAACCCCTGCAGAAATTCAACCCCAATACGTTTATAATTTTGGTGCACATAGTGCACATAGTAAACCTTTACCTCTCAATTGATTCCCATGCAACTAGTTTCTTCATAGCAAACAGAGGCATTGAGTAGAGATGCAGCCCCATGGGGATTGAAAATTGTTGGGCAGGTCATACCGCAGCACTCTCACACAACTCCTAGTAGCCAATTACAGAGTGGTGTAAGAAATCTCTTCTGAACAGGCCACCTACGTGCCTACTGGGCCGGTAAATAATATCTGGTGTGGGGAAAGGTAACAAAAGGAAAAGAGAGAATTAAAGTGAAATAAAAACATTTAACTCTTCTTTAATTAAGCAATTTTATGGTTTACAATATTATCAGATGCACATTTCACATCTGTCTGCTATTTTAACAGCCATTAATCTGTTCAATGCCTCCACTAAAGTAGCAGAGGAATTTGATACAAATGTGTTAAGCATTTGCACAATAATATCATACAATGCAATTTCCTGCTTCATATTAACATGTAAATGTGTCTTCAATTACTGTAATATTGGGCAATTCCTATGCGTATGATTATGATTGGCTGTATTTACAAATCTCTTCATTACAGATGACCTCAGGCTCAACTAATAACAATGAAAGCTGGCTCACCACATCCTGCTGTGTGGGGAAAAAAATCCATAATGTGGTTAAATTAATAATCATTGGATTTGAAATGCAGAGATTCAAAATAAAACACCAAAAATCTACTCCCAATGTATAATTGTGATAGTGCCAGTTACCAGAAAAGTGATTCATTTGGACATGGCCCCACTTGGCTGATCGGCTGATGAAATTGCCAGCGCAGTCGAGTCAAATTCTTACTTCCTTTTTGTCAGTACAGGTCTGGGGGTTTGTTGCCTGCAAATTATTGATGCAGCTTGTCAGGTCTCCACATGACCTGTAATACCCGTTAAAGTGTATCCCATTGTACAGAGAAGCAAGATAATTCTAAACAAATAATTCACATTTTTACTGTAATACCTAGAAAAAAACTCCAGTAATCCAACATGAAATTAGTTCATAACTGAATGTTGAGCGTTCTTATTTCTTTCTGCTGTTAATTGTTAATGTGCTTCACTTTCAAATGCTGTTTATGTCTATTCTGGTGTGTTGTCTTCCTTCCTAGGGTGTTTTGAGTTAAGTTAAATCTTCAGAATCCTTGCGTTGATTTGTAAAAGTACAGAAGGCTAATGCTGTATTCCTATTGTTCCCATGAGTCCTAAGGATTTCCTGTATGCACAGTAGGGAGCATTCTCCTCTCAAGTTTTGCCAGTTTTCCAGTATAACTCCATAACCTCCTCCATAAACATGAGCTCATCCAAACTCTGCTGTTGTGTCCTAACACGCACCAAGTCCCGTTCACCCATCACCCCTGTGCTCACTGACCTACATTGGCACCAAGTCCCGTTCACCCCTGACCCCTGTGCTCACTGACCTACATTGGCACCAAGTCCCGTTCACCCCTGACCCCTGTGCTCACTGACCTACATTGGCACCAAGTCCCGTTCACCCCTGACCCCTGTGCTCACTGACCTACATTGGCTCCCGGTCCAGCAACGCCTCAATTTAAAAATTCTCATTCTTGTTTGCAAATCCCTCCATAGCCTCGTCCCTCCATATCTCTGTAACCTCCTCCAGTCCTACAACCCTTCGAAATCTCTGCACTCCTCCAATATTGGCCTCTTGCCCATCACCTATTTTAATCCAAAAGCAAAATACTGCGAATGTTGGGAATCTGAAACAAAAACAGAAAATGCTGGAAATACTCAGCAGGTCAGGCAGCATCTGTGGAGAGAGAAACAGAGTTAACGTTTCAGGTCGATGACCCTTCGTCAGAACTGGAAAAAGCTGGAGATGGAACAGGTTTTTAAGCAAGTGCAGGAGCAGGGAAAGGGGGGAGGGGAGGAAAGAACAAAAGGGAAGGTCTGTGATAGGATGGAAGGCAGGAGAGATTAAGAGACATTAAGAGGTGCAAGGCAAAAGGAGATGGTAATGGGACAAGTTAAGAAACAAAAGATGGCTCTAGATGAAGTGTAAATGGCACTGGCAGAATAAAAGACAGCTGCCATGTGGGAGAGAGAAAAAATACATGGGGAAAAAAAGGAAAGGGGCGGAGGCCATGATCTGAAATTGTTGTACTCTATGTTGAGTCCAGAAGGCTGTAAAGTGCCTAATCGAAAGATGAGGTGCTGTTCCTCGAGCTGACGTTGAGCTTCATTGGAACAGTGTAAGAGGCCGAGGACGGTGAGGTCTGAGTGGGAGTGGAGTGGAGAATTAAAGTGACAGGCGACCGGAAGCTCGGGGTCACCCTTACAGACTGAACGGAGGTGTTCCGCAAAGTGGTCACCCAATCTGCGTTTGGTCTCCCCAATGTAGAGGAGACCACATCGTGAGCAGCGAATACAGTATACTAAATTGCAAGAAGTACAAGTAAATCGCTGTTTCACCTGGAAAGAGTGTTTGGGGCCCTGGACAGATGGATCATGTGAAGGTGAGGGAAGGGTGGAAATTGGAAGGGTGGAGGTAAAAGGGCATGTGTTGCATCTCCTGCGCTTGCACGGGAAGGTGCCGGGCGAAGGGGGAGGGGTGTTGGGGGCGATAGAGGAGTGGACCAGGGTGTCGCGGAGGGAGCTGTCCCTTCAGAATGCTGAAAGGGGAGGTGAGGGGAAGATGTGTTTGGTGGTGGGATCACGCTGGAGGTGGCGGAAATGGCGGAGGATGATCCGTTGAATGTGGAGGCTGGTGGGGTGAAAGGTGAGGACAAGGGGAACCCTATTGTGGTTCCGGGAGGGAGAGGAAGGGGTGAGAGCAGAAGTTCGGGAAATAGAACGGACACGGTCAAGGGCCGTGTCAACCACAGTAGAGGGGAATCCTCGGTTGAGGAAAAAGGAAGACATGTCGGAAGCATTGGTATGGAAGGTGGCATCGTCAGAGCAGATGTGGTGGAGACGGAGGAACTGGGAGAATGGAATAGAGTCCTTACAGGAAGCGGGGTGGGAGGAAGTGTAGTCCAGGTAGCTGTGGAGTCAGTGGGCTTGTAGTGAATGTTTGTCAATAGCCTATCCCCAGAGATGGAGACAGAGAAGTCGAGGAAGGGAAGGGAAGAGTCGGAGATGGATCATGTGAAGGTGAGGGAAGGGTGGAAATTGAAAGCAAAGTGAATGAAATTTTCTAGTTCAGGGCGAGAGCAGGAAACAGCACCGATACAGTCATCAATGTACCAGAAAAAGAGGTGAGGGAGGGGATTTGAGTAGGACTGGAACAAAGAATGTTCCACATATCCCACGAAAAGGCAGGCATAGCTGTGACCCATGCGGGTTCCCATAGCAACACCTTTAATTTGGAGGAAGTGAGTGGAGTCAAAGGAGAAGTTGTTCAATGTGAGAACAAGTTCAGCCAGGCGGAGGAGGGTAGTGGTGGATGGGGACTGGTTGGGCCTCTGTTCAAGGAAGAAGCGGAGCGCCCTCAGGCCATCCTGGTGGGGAATGGAGATGTAGAGGGATTGGACATCCATAGTGAAAAGGAGACGGTTGGGGCCAGGAAACTGTTAAAGTGGCGGAGGGCATCGGAAGAGTCGCGGATGTAGGTGGGAAGAGACTGGACAAGGGGAGAAAAAATAGAGTCGAGATAGAAGAGGTAAGTTCCATGGGGCAATAACAGGCTGAAACGATGGGTCTACCAGGGCAGTCTTGTTTGTGAATCTTGGGATGGAGGTAGAAGCAGGATGTGCGGGGTTGGGGAACTATGAGGTTGGCAGCCGTGGAGGGAAGATCTCCAGAGGAGATGAGGTCAGTGACGGTCTTGGAAACAGTGGCTTAATGTTCGGTAGTGGGGTCATGGTCCAGGGGGAGGTAGGAGGAGGTGTCGGAGAGTTGGCGTTCAGCCGCTGCTAGGTAGAGGTCGCTTCGCCAAACAACAACAGCGCCACCCTTGTCAGCAGGTTTAATGACAATGTTAGGGTTGGATCTGAGAGAATGGAGTGCTGCAAGTTCAGAGGGAGGTAGGTTGGAGTGAGTGAGGGGAGCAGAGAAATTGAGACAGCCGATGTTACGCCGGCAGTTTACAATGAAAAGATCTAGAGAGGTTAAGAGGCCGGAGGGAGGGGTCCAGGTAGAACGAGAATTCTGAAAGCGGGAGAAAGGGTCAGCCGTGCGGGGGGAAGACTCCTGGCCAAAGACGTGGGCATGGAGATGAAGGCGGCGGAAAAAGAGCTCAGCATCGTGCCGAGCTCGAAATTTATTGAGTTGGGGGCGTAAGGGGATGAAGCTCAGGCCTTTGCTAAGGACTGATCGTTCGGGGTCAGAGAGGGGAAGGTCAGAGGGGATAGTGAAAACACGGCAGGGGTGAGATTGGAATCGCTATTTTAAGCGCTCCACCATTGGCAAACGCGCTTTCAGCTGCCTTGGCCCTAAACTCTGGAATTCCCTCCCTAAACCTCTCTGCCTCTCTATCTCTCTCTCCTCCTTTAAGACACTCCTTAAAACCTATGTCTTTGACCAAGCTTTTGGTCGTCTGTCCTAATATCTTGTTATGTGACTCGTTGTCAAATTTTGTTTCATAACGCTCCTGTGAAGCGTCTTGGGACATTTTACTACATTAAAGGCGCGATATAAATGCAAGTTGTTGTTGTTGTAACTCAGAGAGGTTGGGGTAGACAATTTGGGGAGCGGGGGTGGGGAGGAGAGAACTGCCCTGCTGAGACTACAGAACTAGAAAGTAAAAGGAAATGGAACACTGAATAAAGGAATAGAATTCCAATCCTATCCACTGATGCGTTCTTTCATCATTAATCAATTCCAGGATACAGTGGGCAGGCCAATAATAACAAACAAAATTATACTTTGGAAGTGTTACTCAAATTTTGAAATGTGGGGAGTTGATGACAAATAATTGGTTTGTGATCTTCATATGTTCCTGACCTAAAAACATCTTTCTGCACTGCATCTATGTACTTGGAGCAACTCTCCTGGCATTTACCTCCGCCGCTAATGCCTCCCACTGCCTCCTGAGCATATGTCTGGAGGGCCTCCTGTCCCCCTGTGGATACAGTATGTCTCTCCATCTCTCCACATCTTGCAACAAGACCTCTAGTGCAGTGTCTGAAAACATTGCTGCTTGCTCTCTTGCATGTTCAGCCATTCCTCAAAGTCAGATTCACTTTTCAAAAAAAACTCCCACTGCTTGTTGCAGCTACAATGCACCTCCCCTTTAAGAGGTGCAGGCTGCCTTTAAGTAGCACTAGTCACTCACGATATCAGGCCCCCTGCTGATGCATGCAGCCAATGAACAGCGTGGGTAGTGCAATGCAGCATGCAGCAATCATTGAAAACAGCAGGCAGCACGAATTTAAGATGCTGCCTGCATTGCAATGAATGGGTATGGGTTAATCGCGCATGGCAATCCCCATGTCCTTTTTCGGGGGTTATCCAATTTAACCCCCATGTCTTGGCAAAGTTATTTTGTTCATCAGGACTTGACTGTACCAACACCAGATGGTCAGAAGTGCTGTCTCATTATGCTACACAAGCCCATAGAAGAGCTGTGATTTCCACTATTTACAATTTTTATAACGTACTAGCGAATCTCCTGTGGCATTGCACATGGGGAGTCAAGACCAAATATAGTCTTCAAATGAAGCAGGGGAATAATTAAACCAGGGCATGCAGGAATAATTGAGTCCCCATTTTAAAGTAACACATCTGTCCTTATTTTTATATTTTTTTATATTTCCATGATAAATTCCTAGGTTCATACTTATAATGGAAACTGTTCATGTAAACTTATCATGCTGAAATTATACCCTCCTTTCAGTGATGGTGCTGCAGAACCTCCACTGGTAAATGGGAGTAATTACGGTGTGACAAGTTTACTCACAGAATTACATAGAATATACAGCACAGAAACGGGCCATTCGAACCAACTGGTCTGTGCCAGTATTTATGCTCCACATGAGCCTCCTCCCACCCTATTTCATCTAAGCTTATCTGCATAACCTTCTATTCCTTTCTCCTTCATCTGTTTATAAAGTGTACTCAGGCAGTTTCCAGTATAAATGTGGACATGGGAGTTTATAATGAAAAAAGTTGATAGGAAGTGCATGCAGACTTATGATTTTTATTATCTTATAAATATTTAAATTAAAATAGGCCATTTATTGGTACTGAGAATATGCAACACATTGAAGTGAAAATTATTTATACATTATTAATTCTATTCCCTAGTAATGCCAGAGGGGAAAGAAAAAAACAGTTATACCATAGTACAAGTTACAAGATGGAATAGATCTTTCAGCTTACATCACTATAATTTTTATTGTTTCCTGCCTCCGCCTCTTCCCTAAATAAATGACTCCTTCTCAGGTACTGTTCCCTGATACCTCACTCAAGTGATCATTCTTTATTATTGCCAATTTTCTCCTCATTTTTCATACGTGAGCCTAGACAGTGAGGATTGACAGGGCATACAACCATGAAGGGCATCACAACACTGTTCTGGTCCTCACCTAACATCCATACTCACTGGGTAGTGTTCAGGAGCAGGAACCTTGGGTGATTTTTTTCTCCTTCCTAACCCTAAAGCAGGGAGGAGAGGTTGAGGCCAATTGTTTTGTGTGAATTGCTGCTTTGGCTGGTATAGAGTCCCCCCCCCCCCTTAATTGGCCTATGGCTTTTTCTCTGTATTTTTTTGCCTCTCCCAGGAGATTGTGTGGCAGGCTGTTAGGGAGTAGCAGACAGATGGGGTGGGGGTGTGGGGGGTAGTCATGGTGTGTATAAATTGCACCATAACTGTATGGGACAGGCTTGATGGACCAACTAGTCTTTCCTTATCTGTCATTTTTGTATGTTCATATCAGCTAACTCACACAGACCAGTAGTTGAACTTGGGGCTTAGGTACTAGATAGTGCCTTTATCCATTAAAACATAAAGGAAGCCCAGGTGCCCATTCCTAAAATGTGAGCTGTTAGCAGTCAACCTCCTTCATTCTATGGTTCACAACAACATGTTTCGAGTAAGCACGGGATACTTCGTAGTGTAGTATATGGAATAGACTTTATTGATACCTAGGTTGAGGGATCAACCCAAGCCAGATCAGAGAGTGGCTTTTCGGCTTCTGTATCTTTCGAGCCCTCCAAACGACTGCTGAAAACCATGTTCCTTTATATACCATATTTTGCCTACATCAAAGGCAAATGTCATAGATAAGACTGCATGGCGTATCTATTCCCAAATCCTTTGATGAAGACAGGCAATTCATGTAAACACTTGTAGTTGTTTACTCCAAAGCTACTTCCATTAAACAAGACTTCCTGATGTAACTCTCCTTAAACTCTTTGAAGAACAGGCTTTATTAACCATCATCTTTCCATACTATAGTTAATGGATACCTCTACCTATGTTTATTATCCTAGCCCCTAAAGTTACACTTTAATCACTCACGGCTGACATCATTTCTGTCTTGTATTTCTTTACACAAGCACTTTACATATCAGAAGACAAGATATGCTTTCCACTCATGACACTTCAAAGTCATCCTGTTTTGATTGGAAAGTCTATTGCTCCATGAAACAAAGAAGTTCGACTGTTAATCCTTCAACTCTCCATGATGTCCTACATGAGCCTACATAATAAGCACTGGCAGGCTATTTTACCATGAGGGTACATCACAGTGAAACAATGCAAGGTTTACTTACAGCTACATCTCTGTCAAATTCATCACAGGGAGGATAATATAGCCCAATGCATAGAAACACAGAGAATTCCTGTGCTAGTTTAGCTATTTACTCACAGCAGACCTACAAGTTGGTAACAGTGAGGATGGTTAAAATGTCAAGGTTTGAACACTGCACTGGCTGAACACAGGGCATATTTTGGGTGGATGCATGGGATGTGGCCATATCCCTCTTGTTAACCCATCTGCCCTGCCAGCCCTGACTCAACCCAACTCCTGCTATCAACCTTGACCACAACCTAACTCCCAGTGACAACCTAATCCCTGGAAGGAGCTGTGAGTTGGCTTGAGATTGGACTGACAACAGGTGTTTGATCAGGTGTAAGGGATGCCCCTAGGTTGGGCTGATATTGGAGATTGGGTTCAGGTCAAGGTCAGGCTGAGAGCAGGAGTTAGAGAAGGGAAGTTAGGGGATTGGCGAAGTGTTTCTGGGACTTAAATGTACTACACCACTTTAAAAGGCACATTACCAATATGTCAAACCATTTATATCACATGAGCTATAAGTTAAATTCCATTCAGGGAGTGTTCCTTACTTATACTCATTTCCACTTTTTTGCTTAAATCAGCAAGCAGAGGAAAACATATATCTAGATCTTACTGCTATTAAATAAATATTTTTAATTTAATTTTGTTCCAAATATGTGTCCGTATTTCAATATAAAATGAGAATTTAAAGCAGTGATATCCAAACTGGCCCATAGGTGACATGCTGCCCAGAGCTTTCAAAAAACAGGCAACTGAGTCCTTCACTTATATTCCTTACTCAAGCAAGGTCTTTCCTGTTTCCGTTTTATGGGTCTAGAGGTTTAGAAAGGGCTGTTTTAACACTGTTGCCTCATTGGTGGATAAATCGTAAATTAGAACACCAAGATCTGATAGTATGAGCAACTTGAGATATAAACAAGTTAATGGGAACATGGATTTAAAAGTTACAAGTGGCCCCTGAGGCTCCATTGGAATGGACTTATATGGCCCACAAAGACAAAAGCTTGGTATAAAGCTTAATGACGCATAATGATTCCTCGAGAAGCAATATGAATTATTTTGAAACATTGCTGTTTAGTCTAATTTGCGTAACAAATGTATAAGCATTACATTGTATTATTGTGGTATTCTGAATGGACACAAAGGAACAAATATTTTATGGAGAAAACAATTTATATATTTCAGCTAGCACCAGCCAAGATACTGTCTGCATGAATTTTTAACGCCAGTAGGACCCAGAGGTAAAAGAATACCACATTGGCAAACCATCAAAACGAGCGTGGGCCTCGCGGTATGTAATTAACCCATGCCTGTTCATTGAGATGCAGGCAGCACGTTAAATTAGTGCTGACAGCTGTTTTAAATGATTGGCTGACGCATCAGCAGAGGCCTACTCTCGCAAGTGGCTAGTACTACTTAAAGAGGAGATGCATTTTGGTTGCAACAAGTGGTGGGAGTTTTCTTTGAAAAGTGAATCTGTGCTGTGATACTTTGAGGAATGGTTGAACATGCATAGGATTACATAGGATTACATTGGATTTACGGCACAGAAACAGGCCATTCGGCCCAACCAGTCTATGCCGGTGTTTATGCTCCACTCGAGCCTCCTCCCGTCTTTCCTCATCTAAATCTATCAGCATAACCCTCTATTCCCTTCTCCCTCATATGCTTATCTAGCCTCCCCTTAAATGCATCTATACTATTCGCCTCAACTACTCCCTGTGGTAGCGAGTTCCACATTCTCACCACTCTCTGGGTAAAGAAGTTTCTTCTGAATTCCCTATTGGATTTCTTGATGACTATCTTATATTGATGGCCTCTAGTTATGCTCTTCCCCACAAGTCAAAACATTCTCTCTGTATCCACTCTATCAACATTTTTCATCATTTTAAAGACCTCTATCAGGTCACCCTTCAGCCTTCTTTTTCAAGAGAAAAGAGACCCAGCCTGTTCATGCGAGAGAGCAAGCACCAAGGTTTTCTGACAACGCATTGGTGGTCTTAGTGCAAGATATGGAGAGAAGAAGAGATATCCTGTATCCACAGGGGTCAGGAGGCCCTCCAGACATATGCTCAGGAGGTAGTGGGAACAAGCAGTGGCAGAGGTCAATGCCGGGAGTGTTGCTCCAAGAACATGGATGCAGTGCAGGAAGAAGTTTAATGATCTCACATGAGTTGTCAAGGTGAATGACTTCACCTTCAAATGGCATATCCTACCAACTGCACCCCCATCACCCACCTACCAACAATCTCTATCAATCAGTACTCAACCTTAACATTCATAGTTTTACCTCACCCTCACACACTTAGCACTGTTGCAAGCCTCGCACCCACAACTCACAGCTTGCACACAGTGGTAACTACTCAACCATGACAGCCACATCACCCAAATATTGCAGAACACTCACTGACACACTTCCATCTTTCTTGCAGGAGAAAGTGGTACATAACAGGAGGCAGCAGGAAAGAACTGGAGAAAGACAAGCGTGGCTCCATGTTTTAACCCCCATGGACGAGCCAGAGCTGGCCATCATAGGAAGGGGCATTGCTGAGGCCTTGGCCACTGGTGGGGCTGGAGGATTGATGATGGGGGTATCTGCATACATAATCCTCCTTCTCTCTTCCCATTCCTGCCTCATCCACAATCTCTTCTGACTCACAAGCTGCAGCTGGTGTAAGCACATACTTCTTCCTTTCTCCTCTCCCCTCACCACAATCCAACCCTTGTCCCTTTTTCATTTTAGATACCCAAGAACTGGAACCTTCCCAGTTGGAGGAGGAAGAGGAAGAAGACAGTGAAGAGGAAAAGACACCATCACTCGATCTTACACTTACAGTCACCAGCTCAGAGACTGACACTTCACTTATTTTAAAGGCTTGGATAGAGGAGGAATCTGTACATGGTGAGACACCAGACACAAGTGCAGAGGAGCCAGCGCGGGGGGGAAAGGATAACGCAGTTGCCAGCTCGCTGGAGGGTGAGGTCACACACTAGTTCTGCAGCACAGGAGTCAGATGAGGACTTTGATGGGCCAGGCTACAGAAAAGGCTGATGGCTGTACACAACCAAATGCGTAGTCAACTGGAAAGCCTGCCAGAAAGCCTGCACACAATTTCAAAGAGCATGGAGGAGTCCAGCACAGGGCTTTGTGGAGGGCTTGGAGCCCATCCATTCCAACATAGAACGGGTGATCACCTCCATCAGAACACCTGTGGAACCCGGCATGATGCAGCATCCGATGGCTGATGTCTCAGCTACCACTGAAGCACAAACAGCTTCCACCAAAGGTCTGAGTGCTGTAGTGGAAGCTCAGACGGCTGCCATCATGACTTTGGATTCCAGTGTTCAAAGGGACTTCCAGGGCGTCACAGCAGTCCATCAATCTGTTCTCCAACTGATCAGTAGGATCGCTGAGGCGCCACCCAGGGAGAGTGGAAGTGGTTCCATGGAACATGAACCTGCTGTCCTTTTTCAGGATGACAGCATTCGTGCTCCCACTCCTGCCACTCTGCCAGTGCCTTTGCTGTTGCCTGTCAGCCAGCCAGCCCAGACTGCTGCAGCCCATGCCGAGTTCACATGAGGCGCATGCAAGGCAATGTGCGTGCAGTCAATGGCACCCTGCACCATGGGGAAGCCTGCAATCCATGCAAACCCTTGCACTCACTCGCCTGCTTATCTCTGGCAAGAGGGAATGAGATTAAACTGTTTATCTGTCTATAGAGAGCCTCAGTGATGTCCTTTATGCAGCAATGCACTGCAAACTGCGAGATGTTGCTTATATCTCCAGCAGCAGACTGGAAGGAGCTAGACATGTAAACGTTATGAGGCACAGTCATCTTGACAGCCATAGGCAATGCTGTCCTTGCCCTGCTTTAAGGTTGCAGTTGTGGCCGTAGCAGTTGGCAGATTTCAGTCACGACCTCTTTTGTGAAGCAAAGATGTCTCATGCATTGGACCTTGCTGAAGGTAAGAGAATTGCTCCCTAAAGGCCCTAGCCGGATTATCCTCCTGCTGAGAGCCCTTCTCCCCCTCCTCTTCCTCCCACTTCTAGCAGCTTTTCCTGCTCTGCGTGGCCTCTCTTCATTCTCCCAGTTATATTCAATTCCCACAGGAAGTCCTATTAGGTCACCCATGTCTGGAAGCAACTTGTTTCAGCACAAGCTTATAAATGAACAGAAAGTATTTCAGCACCAGCCAGACCACTCCCTGTAGACTATTCAAACTTTAGCCAGGTATGGGAAAGCTCCAAAAACACATAAAATTGCACCAGCAACAAGAAGAAATAATCCAGCATCTAACCTGTAAGTACTTCATGATCCCTTTCAGTAGCGCTGGTTGGGGGGGGGGGTCCTTCATTCCATTTAACGTCGTGTTCAGCTGCGCAAGGTTAAGACAAGGCGTTGGCTGGACAGTGGAGTTGCAAAATGGCAGTGCTGACGTCAAATCTGCATTGCGTGCTGATTTGCTTCATCATCTTGCTGTTCTGCATGCTGCCATCGGTCGTTAGGTGTGCGTGCGTAAACCCCTTTACCAAGATGGCGTTGGGCGAACTTCCCGTCAGAAGTGTGCGCGTGCATCTCGGACCCCATTTTTGAATGTTAGGTGGCCGCGTAGCGCCTAAAAAATGGGCGCTACACAGCCCAATTTAGCCCCCCAGTTTTCTATATAAAAATATATACGGTGTAGTTAACGTCACTACATTTTTTTTGAAGGGCAATAATAAATAATGCATTTATTTAAACTCTTTAAATTAAGAAATAGGTAATGCAGTACATATGCCTACTTCTTAATTTACAGATTTTAAAGGAATGCGTTATTTTCTGCACTGATATCTTCTGTTTATATGAACGGACACCGCGCAACAATCACCAGGCAGGAGTGTTCCCTCCCAGTCGGGGAACACTTCAGCAGTCAAGGACATTCAGCCTCCGATCTTTGGGTAAGCATTCTCCAAGGCGGCCTTCGAGACACACGACAACGCAAAATCGTCGAGCAGAAACTGATAGCCAAGTTCCGCACCCATGAGGACGGCCTCAACTGGGTTCTTGGGTTCATGTCACGCTACATGTAACCCCACCTGACGTAAAGTCATCCAGACTCGAGTCGTCGTTGGCTTGTTCTCTCTACACAGATGCGGCCGGACCTGCTGTGATTTCCAGCAAAAAAAGTTTTTTGTTTTCCATACAGACCCCAGCATCTGCCACATTGTCTTTGATGTAATGTTTTCCTGACTGACCCGTTTGGACACCATCCACATCTTTGATTGCCGTGATTATCTCTCTGCCGAGGTGTGATAAAGGGCAGTTGGAAAGATTAACTGTAATCATCTGGCAGTGTTCTCTGGCTATATATGCTGTGCCTATATGCATCTCTTCACTTCACCTGATGAAGGAGCAGCGCTCCGAAAGCTTGTGATTTCAAATAAACCTGTTGGACTATAACCTGGTGTTGTGCAACTTCTCACATTTGTCCACCCCAGTCCAACACCGGCATCTCCACATCAGGTTTATATGTGTGGCATTTGCTCATTTGTTACCCTCAACAATGTTCTTGGGTTGTACTCTCAACCTGTGATCCCTTCTCCGATCTTGTGTAACCTACTACCTACAAATGCACCTTCCCTCAGAATGCGTCTTGCATGAGCAAGCCTCCCTAACTCACCACACCTGTCCTTTCTTGCTTTCTGCTCCACTTATAACCTTATGTGTCAAACTCTTTTAACAAAAGATTCTGCTTAGCCTTCACTGCAATACTTATGTCCTTGCTTCTCTCTCATAGGAGAAGGTAGCCCATAACTGCCAGGAATGTCAGGCCTCGGGTGGTGGTTCCCTTCCTCCCCCAATAATAGACCTCAGACCCCTCATGAAGCAGAAGCCTTGGAGATCTGGGGAGTCATGATGCCAAATCTGTTGGGGAAGAGAAATAGGCGGGCCAGTGGTACTGCAGATTTGACCGGACTATCTGCAGCTTGTGGATATAATGGTTTAGGAGATTTTTCTAAACACATCAATTAATGCTGATATTTCAGACAAAGTTTGTGGACATTAAAAGCCTCTGAATTCCTCGTTTTCTGCAACCTTAACTTAAGTTAGGTGCAATTCTCTGTAAATGGCAGAATTTCTGGGACAGGAGCTTTTGCATTCTTTATCCCATTATTTGCATCCTTGCACCACCTTGGAGGTGGGCACATCTTCTGCCAGCAGCCAATGCTACAGGAATTTACAGAACAGTTTTAACTTTGGCCAGTCTGACTCACACCCCAAATTCTACTCCCCTACACCAGAACTACACCATTCTTTTCCTCCATGGTACACAAAAACATCCCTTGAATATATGCAGGTGTGATTTTGTTTTGTATCTCAGCAAGTCCATCAAAGTCCTTATCCAGTATTTGCTGAAATAGGATGTTCAAAACAGGGATATGTAAAACTTTCAGTATCATCTACAAGATGCACTGCAGTAACTCACCTTACTTCTTCCTTCTTAGGCAGTCCCTCGGAACCGAGGATGACTTGCTTCCACATTAAAAATGAGTTCTCAGGTGACTGATGAGTCCAGTGTGGGACCTACAGTCTCTGTCACAGGTGGAGCAGACGGTGGTTGAAGGGGCGGGTGGGTGGGGTGTTTGGGTTGACGTGCGCTCCTTGCACTGCCTGCGCTTGGCTTCTGCTTGCTCCCGGCGAAGAGACTCGAGGTGTTCGGCGCCTTCCCGGATGCTTCTCCTCCACTTTGTGCGGTCTTGGGCCAGGGATTCCCAGGTGTCAGTGGGGATGTTACACTTTTTCAAGGAGGCTTTGAGGGTGTCCTTGAAGCGTTTCCTCTGCCAACCTGGGGCTCTCTTGCCGTGCCGGAGCTCCGAGTAGAGTGCTTGTTTTGGGAGTCTCGTATCGGGCATGTGGACAATGTGACCCGTCCATCGGAGCTGATCGAGCGTGGTCAAAGCTTCGATGCTGGGGATGTTGGCCTGAGCAAGAACACTGACGTTGGTGCGCCTATCCTGCCAATGGATTTGCAGGATCTTACGGAGGCAGCGTTGGTGGTACCTCTCCAGTGCTTTGAGGTGCCTGTTGTACATGGTCCATGTCTCTGAGGCATCCAGCAGGGCGGGTCTGTAGACCATGAGCTGAGTGCCGGGTTTGAGGTCCTGGTCTTCAAACACTCTTCCTCAGGCGACCGAAGGCTGCACTGGCACACTGAAAGCGGTGTTGGACTTCGTCGTCGACGTATGCCCTTGTTGACAGTAGGCTCCCGAGGTATGAAAAGTGGTCCACATTGTCCAAGGCCTTGTCGTGGATTTTGATAATCGGGGGGCAGTACTGTGTGGCGGGGGCAGGTTTGTAGAGGACCTTTGTCTTACGGATGTTTAGTGTAAGGCCCATGCTCTCGTACGCTTCGGTGAAGGTGTTGACGATGGTTTTGAGGTCCTGGAAAAATGAATTTGAGTGCATGGCTGTCTTGGTTTTAATACAGAGAGGGGGTAGGGAGGAGGAAGTGTGTAGGATAGTGTATTTGAGGCTTACAGGGAACAAGAGATGGAGGCTCAGACGAGCACTGCCCATATTAGTATCAATAAAACTGAGAAATTAAAAAAAAATTATAATGGAGACGTTGAGAAAAAGAGAGAGAGGTTGGAGGCTAGAGGTGAGAGAGCAATCGCCTATCAAACAACAAGCTTTTTCTAGTACCCTGTTCAGAAGTGAGATATTAGAATAATTTCACCCACTTATTGGAGCTGTATTCAAATTTTTGTATGAACTTCGGGGGAAAATTGAGTCGCACCCCCTTTGGGGCGCTAACTTCGCTGGGGCGCTACTTTTAGCTCCCCATAAAAATTAGCGCCCCCGCGCCGGAAATTGAGTGGTTGCGCCCCAAGAGGGAAGCGGGGCACTACTGGAAGCGCCCCGCGTCCCTCTTGGGGCGCTGCGAGTCAATATCGTGGCGCTGCGGCACGTCGCACCGCGGTATTGCAGGCCTTCCTCCCCTTCTTAAAGGGGAGGGGCCTTGTGCAGCGTGAACCGGGGCCCAGCTGGGCCCCCGGGGATCGGGAGTGCCGGCAAAAGAGCCTGGCACTCAAGAGAAGTGCCGGGCTCTTGGAGCGCAGCCGGCACTTCGCGGGGGTGGGGGCTTCACGGGGGCCGGGCACAGCAACGGGGGCAGGTGCTGGCAGGCGGCCAGCAACAAAAATGGCCGCCCGCCACCTCCCCTTTAACTACGCCGCCCCGGCCGCAGGTAGGCCCCCCTGACCCCGTCGGACTTAGTGTCCGGCGGTAAGTCAAGGGGTGCTACTGAAGATCGCGGCCGGAGCGCGAGTGGGCTGCTGCGCACGGCGATGACGTCATCGCCGGCGGCGCAGCGCCACAGGGCGCTACCGGTTAGCGCCGCCGTTAACCTCCCGCTGAGTTTCACGGGAGGCGTGGGCGGCGCCGCACCCGGGTGCTAGTTGCTTTGCGCCCCATTAGCGCCCTCTTAAGGTGCTAACGGGAGGCGCAAACCAACTGAATTTTTCCCCCTTAGGCTTTATAAAAACCTTAGAGTTATTGAAGAAACTGCTTTTTGGGAGCACCATTATGTAAAGTAGATAGAATGCAAAATCCCATAAGGTATGAGAATATTGTATCTGAAATCCTAATAAGTGATCTCTATTATTCAAGGAGTATCAGATGAATGTTTTCCTCCTGTTCATAATACATGCATATTGGAGAACAGCGTTGGAATTTATCATTCACATCTAAATTAGCTTTCCCTTGAATCATCTTACATAACCTGGTCCAAATTATATTGATAGTTACACAAGCCAAGCTGATCACCACAGGAGTGTAGTACAACACAGCAATGAAGTTTCAAAGTTAGCAAAGGTGAAGTCAGACACAGAGATATATTAACCTACACTATATTTAACAATATCTGTAATCACACAATTGACACAATCATAAGGTTAAATATTGAAAGGTTACAATAAGTACTTGGATATGGATTATTGTCAAAGTTTAGATCATCATCAGCGCAACCATAATTTAAGTGTATCACAATTTCTCAGCCTTAGTTGGGTTTTGGTTAATAACAGTATCACAGAACTACGAAACAAAAATGGAAAATTATCAAAACATTCGGCAGGCCAGGCCGCATCTGTGATGTGATCAGAGGAGTTAATGTTTTGGGTGTGGATGATTTTCCTTGCTCCCCTCCGCCTAAGGCTGGACAGGAGCCATGCACCAGAAATGCACTGAACTTGTCTAGTCTCCGGTAAACCTACATTTTCTGTCCCAGGCCATTAACATGACTTGAGGGCACCCTGGAGCATACCCTGCCCCTGACCAGGCCCAGTGCTAGAAAACCAAGGGGAAAATTGGTCTGAAAACCAGCCTTAACATGTTCAGGGTGCCTAGGGAGAGCAGAAGATCCCAAGGCCCAAAGATCTGCTGGATGAACATAGGAACATAGGAACAGGAGTAGACCATTGAGCCCCTCGAGCCTGTTCCGCCATCAATGAGATCATGGCTGATCTGTGACTTAACTCCATACACCCGCCATTGCCCCATATCCCTTAATACCTTTGGTTAACAAAAATCTTTCAATCTCAGATTTAAATTAACAATTGACCTAGCATCAACTGCCGTTTGCAGAAGAGAGTTCCAAACATCTACCACCCTTTGCATGTAGAAGTGTTTCCTAACTTCACTCCTGAAAGGCCTGGCTCTAGTTTTTAGGCTCTGTTCCCTAGTCCGAGACTCCCCATCCAGCAGAAATAGTTTCTCTCTATCTACCCTATCAGTTCCCCTTAATATCTTGAAAACTTTGATCAAATCAAATTAACCTTCTAATTTCCAGGGAATACAACCCTAGTTTGTGTAATCGCTCCTTGTAATTCAACCCTTGGAGTCCGGGTATCATTCTGGTAAACCTATGCTGCACTCCCTCCAAGGCCTATATATCCTTCCTACGGTGTGGTGCCCAGAACTGCTCTCAGTACTCCAGCTGTGGTCTAACCAGGGTTTTGTATAGCTGTAGCATAACTTCTACCTCCTTGTATTCTAGTCTTCTAGATATAAAGGCCATCATTCCATTAGCCTTTTTGATTATTTTCTGTACCTGTCTATGCATTTTAATGATCTATGTACATGAACCTCGAAGTCTCTTTGGACCTCCACTATTTCTAGTTTTTCACCATTTAGAAAGTACTCTGACCTATCCTTTTTAGGTCCAAAGTGGATGGCCTCACACTTGCCTATATTGAAATCCATTTGCCACAATTTTGGCCATTCACATAATCTATTAATATCTCTTTGTAATTTTATGCTTCCACCTACATTGCTTACAATGCCGCCTATCTTTGTGGCATCGGCAAACTTGGATATGTGGTTCTCTATCCCATCATTTAAGTTGTTAATAAATACAGTGAATAGCTGCGGCCCCAACACAGATCCCTGTGGGACACCACTAGTCACATCCTGCCAATTAGAGTACCTGCCCATTATCCCTACTCTCTGTCTCCTGCCCCACAGCCAATTTCCTAACCAGGTCAATAACTTGTTTTCAATTGCATGAGCGTCAACTTTAGCTAACAGTCTCTTATGAGGGAATTTATCAAATACCTTCTGGAAGTTCTTTTAAATAACATCCATAGACATTCCCCTGTCCACTACTTTAGTCACCTCTTCAAAAAATTCAATCAGGTTTGTCAGGCATGACCAACCCTTTACAAATCCATGCTGGCTCTCTCTGATCAGCTGAACATTTTCAAGGTGTTCAGTCACTCTATCCTTAATTATAGACTCTACTAATTTCTCGACAACAGATGTTAGGTTAACTGGTCTATAATTCCCTGATTTACCCTCTCTCACCTTTCTTAAATAGCAGAATGAGATGTGCAATTTTCCAATCTAAAGGAATGGTTCCTGAATCGAGAGAACTTTGGAACATTATATTTCGGGCATCTGCAATGCTCTCACCTACTTCCTTTAAAACTCTTTAAAACCCTTGGAAACCATCTGGTCCTGGGGATTTGTCACTTTTTAGTGCCATTAATTCCTTCATTACTGTTATTTTGCTTGCGTTCATTTTGGTGAGTCCCTGTCACTGTTTCAATATTAGTTTCCTTGGGTTGTCTGGCATACTATCTATCCTCTTCCTCTACTGTAAGTACTGGCACAAAGTAATTATTCAACATGTCCGCCATTTCCTTACTTTAATTTACGATATCACCCTTATTAGTTTTCAAGAGGCCCACATTGCTCCTGACCACCTTCTTTTTCCTAATATAGTTGTAAAAAAATGTTGTGTTGATTTTGCTATCACTCACAAGTTTCTTTTCATACTCTCTTTTTCTAGCTCTTACTATCTGTTTTGTCACCTTTTGTTCTTTGTATCGCTCCCAGTTGCCAGGATCTGTGCTATTTTTTGCATTTTTATATGCTTTTTCTTTTAGTTTTATGTTGTCCCTTACCTCTTTTGTTGTCCATGGCTGTTTTTTTTTGTCAAGTAAAGCTCTTGCCCCTTAGGGGTATAAATGTTTAAATTTACCTATTGGGTTCCTCTTTAATTTGACACTAGGGCACCTCAGAACCGACCCCCCACCATTCTGAAACAAGCCTTCACCATCTTATTGGGGCACCCTGCATATGGCCACTCCATGGCTACAACTCTCGGAGAAAGCGACGGGAGGCTGGGACCAGGCTCTCTTGCCTCATTTACTTATTAGCAATGGGTCTGAACCTATTGAAGGCACAGGCCCAGCTTCGTGTCCCCACCTCAATCCAGGGGCAACATATGGGGCACAAATCCTGCAAAATGAGTCTCCACTCTCCGCCCCTTTTTTCCTTACTTTTATGCCTGGAGAATGGGATTCCCTGGAGTCAAAGGTCAGGAAAATCAACCTGTATGTTTATTGCCCAAAATTGAAGTATGGCTTTGTAAGATTAAGTTTATAGTTTGCATTCAATGTATTACTGGTAAGTTTTCAGTATTTGAGTATTCAGGCCATTCCTAATAGCATAAGCATACAACCTTGTACTTCTAATAGGTAGCATTGGGCAGTTATACATTCTGACAGAATGCTTGGCTACACCTTTGAGGACACTTGCAGTGAGTTGACACTCCTGGTTGTTGTCTTCTTTTTTCAGTTGTCTCCTTCTACCAACTCAACTAATTTTGTATGTATGTGTTTTTTTGTTGTACTGATACTTTTCTCTGTCTCTATTAAGTGACCGGAGGTATTAAATAACCACTGTGATCATTTTACAAGTTTTAGGGGTAAAAATTCAGTTGGTTGCGCCTCCCGTTAGCGCCTTAAGAGGGCGCTAATGGGGCGCAAAGCCGCTAACGCCCGGGCGCAGCGATGTTTGCGCCGCTCGGGAACTTAACTAGAGATTGTGCGGCGGCGCTAAACTTTACCGCTGCGACCACCTGCGCGCGCAGATTGTGACGTCATTCCATGGTGCAACGCCCTTGTGGTGCCCCGGAGCGGAAATTGAGTGGCGCCCCCTGCCTTACCGCCTGGCGCATCCAACGACCGGAAGACTGGAACGCTATCAATCGCTGTGGGGCTGGGGGGGGGCGCTATTTAAAGGGGGCCTCTTCCTGTCTTTTTCTGTGGTTGACATTTTTGCACCACTCGTTCTGAGAGAGAGAGAGAGAGAGAGAGAGAGAGAAAGAGAGACTTCTGCATTGACTCAACGCTTTGTGAGGTAGTTTTGCCTACTGATCCTAACTTCGCTAGTAATTTAGTTGCTGTCCTTCATTACTTTGCGTGCAAAGAGACTATGGGGGCTGCACTGATTGGGGGCGTCGTCCTGCTCCAGCTGAATCGGAGGACACAGAGACGCAGAGAGAGAGTGGCAATGATGGCCAGACGGAGGAGGGCCAACAGGCGTATGTACAGGAGAGCTTACCCTCCCAGGGTATATCGTGAACAGCTCTCCTACATTCATATGTCTGAGGAGCTGTGTTTGCGAAGGCTGCGATTCAGCAAGGAGGTGGTCACTGAGCTCTGCCACCTGCTGCAGCCAGATCTGCAGCCTCAACTGAGGTCCAGGACGTCTCTGTCGGTGGCAGTGAAGGTCACAGTGGCTCTCAACTTCTACGCTACTGGCTCATTTCAAGCTGCTGCTGGGGACCTCGCCAATATCTCCCAGTTCGCGGTGCATTGCTGCATCCGGCAGGTCACAAATGCCCTCTTTAAAAGGAGACGAGAGTTCATCTCTTTCCCCATGACCCCAGACAAGCAGCGTGACCGCGCTCTGGGCTTTGCGAGGATAGCGGGCTTCCCCATGGTGCAGGGCGCCATTGACTGCACGCATGTGGCTTTGCGTGCTCCGCATGAGAATGCCGAGGAATTCCGGAACAGAAAGGGGTTCCATTCCTTGAATGTTCAGTTGGTCTGTGACCACAGACAGCTGATACTCGCTGTCAATGCCCACTATCCTGGCAGCTGCCACGATGCTTTTATCCTGCGCCAGACTACTGTGGCAGAACTTTTCGAGGCACTGCATCAGCCAGTTGGTTGGCTTCTCGGGGACAAGGGGTATGCATTGAGCACCTGGCTGATGACACCGCTCCGTACGCCCAACACCCCTGCTGAGCTGCGGTACAATGAGAGCCATCAAGCTACCAGGAACATAATTGAGCGCACAATCGGCGTGCTGAAGCAACGGTTCCGCTGTCTCGACCATTCTGGAGGAGCCCTGCAGTACTCGCCTGAGCGAGTATCCAACTTCGTAGTTGTGTGCTGCATGTTGCATAACATGGCAATCGTCAGGACCCAGCCAATGCCACCAGGCCTTGGAGCACCACCAGAGGAGGAGGAGGAAGAGGAGGAAGAGGACGAGGAGGATGATCATCAGCAGCACCAAGGCGGGAGGGCGGCCCACAATGGTGAAACTGCAAGGGCCGTCCGTCAACGGCTAATAGCAAGCCGCTTCTAGGGCCCCTGCTGTGGAAATGGCTTCTGCCATTGCTAACAACATCAATGAACCCAGCACGCAACCCCTAAGCTGGCCAAGGCACCAATAATTCCAAACACCAACCATGTATATTTTGAATACAGAAACTTATTTATTTTACAAACTCTGTGTGTGTCATTTCCTCATGACAAACTCATAGAAATAAACACAAAAAAACAGTCAATAACATAACTGGTTCTCACAACCTGGAGATAATGTCCAAAACACTAAACAAAAGTTGGACCATGAACCTCGACCTTTAATAAAAAAATGACCAGCATTTTGTCACACCTCCTACTTTTTCCCCTTCGAGGGTGATCTCCTTCCCTTGCGCACTTCCCCCCTTCTAACCCTACTGCTCCTCCGTAATGGGATCTCAGTGGCTGCAGCAAGGCTGGTGGAAAGCTGCTGCTCGTCAGACCCTGACACTGCAGATGCCCCTGAAGGACGGCCTCGACCAGTTCTGGGCCTGGAGGGCCCGGCTGCAGACTGCACCAACTCTGCATGGGCGGCAGCAGTCTGTCCTACAGGCGGTGGCAAGTGCAGTGGAGAAGTGACAGTGTTGGCAGCAGGAATGCTGTCATCGTGAGAGAAGACAGCAACTCCCTGCTCGCCCGACACACTGGCACTCCCACGGGGCAGCACTTCAGCATCCGGAGCAATCTGCTGGAGAACAGATTGCTGGCCTGCTGCGGCGCGGTGAGAGCCCCGGGGACATGTGAACGAACCATCGAGGTTGGCAGCAGTCTGTGCTCGCGTGGCCTCAATCTGAGTCTGCATGAGAGCAGTCAGAGATGGGATCACGGCAGCCAGTGACTGAATTGCAGCACTAAGCGTTAGTGTGGCATCCGCCTGAGCTACAGCGAAGTGCTCCACACTCCTTGCCAGTGACTCAATGCATTCGGGCACCCTTCCCACTGCACCCATGAGCTCAGTGTGCATGCCCACCGCCTGGGTGTTCATTTCTGCGATCAGCCGCTCCTCCCCTGCGTCCATTGCAGTAGGAGTCTCTGGCCTACTCTCCCTCTGGGGAGAAGGCCCCCGTTCTTCCCTACCCCCATGGCGTTGCTGCAGCCCGCTGGGTCCTGGAGCTTCACCCTCATCAGACCCTTCCCCACTGCTCCCCTCCAGGGAAGGCGTGTTCCCAGTGTGGGCATGGGCTTCCTCGGGAGAGGGTGGCACTGATGCTCCGGCTTCCTCTTCCTCCTCGGCTGCAGCTTCACTCCCAGTGGCAGCTTCAGGGCCCGTCTCCTCAGCTGGTGAATCACCATCTGAAAGCAGGGAGGTACAAGAGTGGCTTTAGCATGAGGACAGGGTGGCAGTAAGGGAGGAATAAGTGCAGCGAGTTAGCAAGTTGGATTGAAAGTGTCAAAGGCTGGTGTTGTGAGGGACAAGTGGAAGGACAGAGGACAAAAAGGTGATGACCTTCCCATTGCTGTCCAGAACGGGGTCGGCGTCTCCAGTGGCGACGGGACCGATCACCCGGCTTGCCACAATCCTGTGGACGCGCTCCTCAAGATCGCTGAAGGGTTGCAGCTGAGGCCGCCCTCCACCTGTCCGTTGCTGCTGTCTCCGATTATGCGCCAGCTTGGCCTGTAAGAAAAAGGACAGCATCTGAGTAAATATACAGCCATGGTCTTGCCTGATGTGCCTCCCATAGGTGAATAGCCCTTACTGTATGCAGCCATGGCCTTGCCTGATGTGCCTCCCATAGGTGAATAGCCCTTACTGTATGCAAAGTGTGGAATGTGTGTGTGTGTTTCATGAAAGGGCCATAGGTGTTGGATGAGTGTTGTGCATTGGGGTTTTAAGACCCTCTGGCCATAGAGTGAGGTTGAGATGGAGGGATGGAGAGGTATTGAGAAAAAGCCACTCACCCTGACGACCCGAGTGAGGTCGTTGAACTTTTTGCGGCATTGAGTATGGGTCCTGGGCACCATGCTCCTGGAGGAGACGCTCTGAGCCACCTCCCTCCACACTCTTCTGTACTCGCGTGGCAAAGGCCTCCTGCCACTCTCAGGGAAGAGTATACATCTTCTGCGCTCCACCGCGCCAACCAGAGCATCCAAGGCCCGCTCGGTGAAGCGATGAGCTCGTTCTCTCACCCTCTCCATCCTTGGCAGCAAAATGGATTCACAGGTCTCTCCAGGCCGAGATTCAAGGCTGCAATGAGCAGGGTGTGGCTGGGGAGCAAGTTGGCCCCCCCCGCTTTAAGAAGTGGCCGGCGCCAGTGTGTCTGTGTTCCCTCGCTAACTGGCAGCAGCTGTGCTGCGCTCGCGCGCTGAGTTAGCGCCTCACTGCTCGGCCTTTGCGCCTTAAGACAGGTGTGCAGCGCCTGATTTAGCGCTCCACTCACCTCCCGGGGCGGTAAAAGTGAAGTTTCCAGTCACTGGCGATAATTAGCGCCAGGCGCTAATATTTGCGTCCAGACGATATTTGCGCCCCAAATGGGGCGCGACCTAATTTTTCCCCCTTACTCTTTCGGTTACACATTTAACTTTTTAACTTTCACTCTTAGCACTTTCTCCATTTGGAAGACCAATTTCTAAAGATTCTTACAATTTCTTTTAGCCTTCAAAGCTTCCCCAAACCTTCTTAAAATGTTCTGATTTGATTGGCAGAACATGACCTTATGGGGGAAAAATTCGGTTGCTTTGCGCCTTGTTAGCGCCGTGAGGGGGCGCTAACGGGGCGCAAAGCAACTCGCACCCGGGCGCAACGCCGCTAACGTCTCCCGCAAAATTCAGCAGGAGGTTAGCGGCGGCAGTAGCCGGTAGCGCCCTGCGGCGCCGCACCTCCAGCGATGACGTCATCGATGAGCGCAGCGCCCCGGCCGCAAACTTGGTTTGCGCCCCCTGACCTACCGCCGGACGCTATGTCGGACAGGGTCAGGGGGGCATTCTTGTGGCCGGGGCAGCGGTAATTAAAGGGCAGGTGCCGGGCGGCCATTAATTTTTGGCCGCCTGCTAGCACCTGCCCCCTCTGGCCTCCTCCTTAGGGGTGGTGGCCGCGATCCATCAGCCCGGCACTCCTCTTGAGTGCCGGGCTCTTTTGCCGGCACCCCGCTCCCTGGTGGCCCAGCACGGCCCCGGTGCTAAGCCCCTCCCCTTTAATCAGGGGAGGGAGGCCTGTTGCACCACGGCGCTCTGTGCCGGCACGCCTGGCGCTGCTGCACGTAGTGCCGTGATATTCAATGAGAGCGCCCCAAGAGGGAGGGGGAGAGCTTCCAGGAGCGCCCCGCCTCCTGCTTGGGGCGCTACCATTGAATTTTGGGCACGGGGGTGCTAACTTTTTCGGGGCACTAAATGTGGCACCCTGGCGAAGTTATCGCCCCAAAGGGGGCACAAGCCAATTTTTCTCACTTATGGAACACAACTGTTAGTGACCAATCAAGATGATCAATTCTGTCACATGGATCCTTTCCAGATTGTCATTCAACTTCAACTGGTGAAGAGAGTGGCGAGGGGTGGGCGGCGCGGGTGGTGGGCGTGGGGAGGAGGACTTCTTGCTGAAATTAACTGCATAATGTCCTCTAAATTTGTTCAACATGTTTCCTGCCTGACAGCCAGCAGATTTGAGAGTGGGCGGGAGGGCTGACTGTCGGGCGGGAAAGCAGCCGGAGGGCAGATGCCATCTATAAAAGTAGGAGATCGCGGGGGGTGGGGGCGGGGGGGAGTCAGAGAATGCAGGGGGGATGTGAGCAGTTGAAGATCGTGGAGGGTGGGGGGTGTCAGAGATCGGGGGGGGGGAGTTGGATATCGGGGGGGGGGGAGTTGGAGATTGGGAGGGAGTCGGAGATCGGTGGGGAGTCAGAGATCGGGGGGGAGTCAGAGATCGGGGGGGAGTTGGAAATCAGGGGGGAGTTGGAGATTGGGGGGGGAGTCGGAGATCGGGGGGGCAGTCGGAGATCGGGGGGGAGTGGGACATCGGGGGAGGGAGTCGGAGATCGGGGGGGAGTGGGACATCGGGGGAGGGAGTCGGAGATCAGGGGGGGAGTCGGAGATCGGGGGGATTTGAGAGTTGGAGATGGGGGAGGGAGTCGGAGATCAGGGGGGGGAGTCGGAGATCGGGGGGGGGAGAGTTGGAGATCATACCTGTTCTGCCCCGATCATACGATGGTATGAGGCACGAGTTAGCTAGGATGGATTGGGGAACGTTACTTAAAGGGTTGATGGTGGATAGGCAATGGCAAACATTTAAAGATCGCATGGATGAACTGCAGAATTTGTTCATCCCTGTTTGGCATAAAAATAAAATAAAAAAGGTGACTCAACCGTGGCTAACAAGGGAAATTAGGGATAGCATAAGATCCAAGGAGAGGACATATAATTTGGACAGAAAAAGCAGCAAACCTGAGGATTGGGAACAGTTTAGGATTCAGCAAAGGAGGACAAAGGGATTAATTAAGAGGGGGAAAATAGATTATGAGAGTAAGCTTGCAGGGAACATAAAAACTGACTGTAAAAGCTTCTATAGATATGTGAAGAGAAAAAGATTGATGAAGTCAGGCGTAGGTCGCTTGCAGTCAGAATCAGGGGAATTTATAATGGGGAACAAAGAAATGGTAGACCAATTAAATACATACTTTGGCTTCTGGCTTCACAAAGGAGGACACAAATAACCTCCCAGAGATGTCGGGTAACATAGGGTCTAATGAGAGGGAGGAATTGAGTGACATCAGTATTTGTAGGGAAATGGTGTTAGGGAAATTGACAGGATTGAAGACCGATAAATCCCCAGGGCCTGATAATCTACATCCTAGGGTACTTAAGGAAGTGGCCCTAGAAATAGTAGATGCATTGCTGGTCATCTTCCAAAATTCTATAGACTCTGGAACAGTTCCCATGGATTAGAGGGTAGCTAACGTAACCCCACTATTTAAAAAAGGTGGTAAAGAAAAAACGGGGAATTATAGACCGGTAAGCCTGACATCGGTAGTGGGGAAAATGCTAGAGTCCATTATCAAAGATGTAATAGCAGAGCACTTGGAAAACAGTGACAGGATCGGACAAAGTCAACATGGATTTACAAAAGGTAAATCATGCTTGACTAATCTACTGGAATTTTTTGAGGATGTAACTGGTAGAATAGATAAGGGAGAACCAGTGGATGTGGTGTATTTGGACTTTCAGAAGGCTTTCGATAAGGTCCCGCATAAGAGATTAGCGTCAAAGTTAAAGCACATGGGATTGGGGGTAAGGTACTGTCTTGGATAGAGAACTGGTTGGCTGACAGGAAGCAAAGAGTTGGAATAAACGGGTCTTTTTCCGAGTGGCAGGCAGTGACTAGTGGGGTACCGCAGGGATCGGTGCTAGGACCCCAGCTATTCACAATATATATAAATGATCCAGACGAGGGAACTAGTTGTAATATCTCCAAGTTTGCAGATGACACAAAGCTGGGTGGGCGTGTGTGCTGTGAGGCGGAAGGCAGAGAAACTCCAGTATGATTTGGACAGGTTGGGTGATTGGGCGGATGCATGGCAAATGAGTATAATGTGGATAAATGCGAGGTTATCCACTTCGGTGGCAAAAACAGGAAAACAGATTATTATCTGAACGGCAATAGATTGGGAAAAGGGGAAGTGCAACGAGACCTGGGTGTCCTTGTGCACCAGTCGCTGAAGGTAAGCATGCAAGTGCAGCAGGCGGTTAAGAAGGCAAATGGTATGTTGGCCTTCATAGCGAGAGGATTCGAGTACAGGAGCAAGAATGTCTTGCTGCAGTTGTACAGGGCCTTGGTGAGACCACACCTTGAGTATTGTGTGCAGTTTTGGTCGCCTTATCTGCGGAAGGATGTTCTTGCCATGGAGAGAGTGCAGCGAAGATTCACCAGACTGATACCTGGGATGGCAGGAATGAGGTATGAGGAGATATTGGGTCGATTAGGCTTATATTCGCTAGAGTTTAGAAGAATGAGAGGGAATCTCATTGAAACTTATAAAATTCTAGACAGACTAGATGCAGAAAGGATGTTCCCGATGGCTGGGGAGTCCAGAACCAGGGGTCACAGTCTAAGGATAAGGGGTAAGCCATTTAGGACTGAGATGAGGAGGAATTTCTTCACCCAGAGAGTGGTGAACCTGTGGCATTCTCTACCACACAAGGCAGTTGAGGCCAATTCATTAAATATATTCAAGAAGGAGTTAGATATATTTCTTAAGCTAAAGGGATGAAGGGATATGGGAGAAAGCAGGGACAGGGTACTGAATTTCGATGATCAACCATGATCTCATTAAATGGCGGAACAGGCTCGAGGGGCCGAATGGCCTACTCCTGCTCCTATCTTCTATGAGTTCGGGGGGGGAGTTGGAAATCGGGGGGGTGGGGGGCAGTTGGAGATCAGGGGGGAGTCGGAGATCGGGGGGGGGGGTCGGAGATCGGGCGGGGAGTTGGAGATCGGTGGGGGGAGTTGGAGATCGCGGGGGGGAGTTGGAGATCGCGGGGGGGGAGTTGGAGATCGGGGGGGGGGGCAGTTGGAGATCGGGGGTGTAGTTGGAGATCGGGGGGGGGAGTTGGAGATCGGGGGTGTAGTCGGAGATCGGGGGGGGGGAGTTGGAGATCGGGGGTGTAGTCGGAGATCGGGGGGGGGAGTTGGAGATCGGGGGTGTAGTCGGAGATCGGGCGTGGAGTTGGAGATCGCGGGGGGGAGTTGGAGATCGGGGAGGAGTTGGAGATCGGGGGGGAGTTGGAGATCGCGGGGGGGAGTTGGAGATCGGGGGGGAGTTGGAGATCGGGGGGGAGTTGGAGATCGCGGGGGGGAGTTGGAGATCGGGGGGGGCGGGGGGAGTTGGAGATCGGGGGTGTAGTCGGAGATCGGGGGTGAGTTGGAGATCGGAGGTGTAGTCGGAGATCGGGGGTGAGTTGGAGATCGGGGGTGTAGTCGGAGATCGGGGGTGAGTTGGAGATCGGGGGTGTAGTCGGAGATCGGGCGGGGAGTTGGAGATCGGGGGTGTAGTCGGAGATCGGGGGTGAGTTGGAGATCGGGGATGTAGTCGGAGATCGGGGGTGAGTTGGAGATCGGGGGTGTAGTCGGAGATCGGGGGTGAGTTGGAGATCGGGGGTGTAGTCGGAGATCGGGCGGGGAGTTGGAGATCGCGGGGGGAGTCGGAGATCGGGCGGGGAGTTGGAGATCGCGGGGGGAGTCGGAGATCGGGGGGGGAGTTAGAGATCGGGGGGGTGGCGGGGTGAGTTGGAGATCGGGGATGTAGTCGGAGATCGGGGGTGAGTTGGAGATCGGAGGTGTAGTCGGAGATCGGGGGTGAGTTGGAGATCGGGGGTGTAGTCGGAGATCGGGGGTGAGTTGGAGATCGGGGGTGTAGTCGGAGATCGGGCGGGGAGTTGGAGATCGGGGGTGTAGTCGGAGATCGGGGGTGAGTTGGAGATCGGGGATGTAGTCGGAGATCGGGGGTGAGTTGGAGATCGGGGGTGTAGTCGGAGATCGGGGGTGAGTTGGAGATCGGGGGTGTAGTCGGAGATCGGGCGGGGAGTTGGAGATCGCGGGGGGAGTCGGAGATCGGGCGGGGAGTTGGAGATCGGGGGGGGAGTCGGAGATCGGGCGGGGAGTTGGAGATCGCGGGGGGAGTCGGAGATCGGGGGTGAGTTGGAGATCGGGCGGGGAGTTGGAGATCGGGCGGGGAGTTGGAGATCGCGGGGGGGAGTTGGAGATGGGGGGGGAGTTGGAGATCGCGGGGGGAGTTGGAGATCGCGGGGGGAGTTGGAGATCGGGGGGGGAGTTGGAGATCGGGGGTGTAGTCGGAGATCGGGGGTGAGTTGGAGATCGGGGGTGTAGTCGGAGATCGGGCGGGGAGTTGGAGATCGCGGCGGGAGTTGGAGATCGCGGGGGGAGTTGGAGATCGCGGGGGGAGTTGGAGATCGGGGGGGGAGTTGGAGATCGGGGGTGTAGTCGGAGATCGGGGGTGAGTTGGAGATCGGGGGTGTAGTCGGAGATCGGGGGTGAGTTGGAGATCGGGGGTGTAGTCGGAGATCGGGCGGGGAGTTGGAGATCGCGGCGGGAGTTGGAGATCGGGCGGGGAGTTGGAGATCGCGGGGGGAGTTGGAGATCGCGGGTGTAGTCGGAGATCGGGCGGGGAGTTGGAGATCGCGGGGGGAGTTGGAGATCGGGCGGGGAGTTGGAGATCGGGCGGGGAGTTGGAGATCGCGGGGGGAGTTGGAGATCGCGGGGGGAATTGGAGATCGCGGGGGGAGTTGGAGTTCGCGGGGGGAATTGGTCAATGCGGGGGTGGGGGAGTTAGTCAATGCGGAGTGGGGGGAGTTGGTGAATGCGGGCATGGGGGGAATCATTGATTGCAGTGGTGGGGGGGGTGTCGGACGTCGCGGGAAGCGGGTATTCAAAGATCACGGGGGGATTGGGGGATGTTGGAGATCGCGGTGGTGGGATGTCGGAGAATGCGGGGGGGGGGTCGGAGATTGTGGGGGATTGGGGGAATTCGGAGATTGGGGTGGGAGAAGTCAGAGATTGTGGGTGTGGGGGAGTCGGGGATTGTGGGGGGATTGGGTGAAGCTGGAGATCGGAGGTGAGGTGGGGGAGTTGGAGATCGCAGGGTGGGTTGGGGGAGTCGGTCATCATGGAGTCTGATTGCGGTGTCTGTAAAACGAATAGCTTGTGTGGGGCAAAGAAAGCACTCCTGCTTCTGGCCCACAAGCAGTGCTGTAAGTGCACTTACCTCATGGATCCAGCCCTTCTCGCCTCCTATTACTTGCCGGGATTCCCGAGCCCTGGGAAACCCGGTTTCAATATGTAAAAAAAAAATGCAGTTAAAATGGAGGCAAGCAGCCTCCATAAAGATTTTACTGACCATCCGCCTCCTTAGAGCAGGTTGGTCGCCCGCCCCCTGACACAAATCGGAAGTGGGTGGGTTGGAGGTGGGTTGGGGTATAGTTTCAGAATTGTAAAATTTTTGGGGTTTACAATTCCCCCAAGACTTCCATTCTTAGAAAGTTGACCCTTGTACTGAGTAAGTGGATTGTGGTTGGGAGGAAATTTGCTTGCATCTATTTTATGTGGCCTTTTCCTATATGCAGATACAAAACATACGCTTCTTTAAATTTGGAAAAGCATAGATGGTGTGACCCAAGTGCGCAGCCAACATACCACCTTGTCTGTGTGTATGATCATTAACATGCAAGTAGCATCTGCTAGCAGTCTGCTGATGGTCCCAAGTTGCATGATTTATGTGCATTGTTACAGGGCAATTAAGTACCAGCAAACAAAGTCTTCACGGTGATTTGGAAATGCGTGAAAGAGCTAAACATTTGCCTGAGTGTGTTGCATGCTGCTTTAATGAAGCTGCACCAAATTGATAGTAAACTGTAAGATTAAGTTTATAGTCTGCATTCAATATATCCAATATCCATATGCTTAGAGTAAGCAAATTGGGGGGACCTTTATTGAGTCCTGATTTTTTTTCCATCTACTTCCACCACCTACGAACATGGGGACTGCATTAATTTACTTGACCACCTCTACCCAGGCATTTAAGACATTCCCCTCATTGGAGGGTAGACCTCTGCTTCTTAGAGGGCAAGTCTCCATTGCTGCACCTCCTGGAGTTGGGAGGTGGAGAAGAGTGATAGGATGAACTAGGGCAAAAATAGAGAGCAATGTCAGCATAAATGGGGAGGGAGGAGTGAAAGAAGAGAGCCAGGTTGAATTGAAGAGGAGAGGGATAAGAGTATGAACAAAAAAAGAGTAAATATGAACTTCTAGACAAGGTAGGTTAAACTCCCCACACCACTATGCACTCTCCTCACATATTATAAAGTTGTTACCCATAATCTTTTGCAATATTCAAAACTACAATCTAGGTAATTGGTTGAAAAATTATGGCGATATATGTTATGATGTGCTATTTCACATCTTGTCTACTCAATGACCCGAATTTGCGGTGGGTAATAACAGCGAACTAACAGCGTTCGCTGTTATTACCCCTTTGAAACTGACCGCAACTTCAGGATGTAGCGCGTACACATCCCAACACGGAAATTCTGACGTTGCGATCAGTCAGTCACTGCTCCAACACTGGCTGCACTGTGCATGCCTCCCCCCCAACCCCCCCGCTACCCGTCCCCATAGCCGGAAAGCAATGAAATCAGTGAAACTGACGAAAACTTGGGCTTTTCCGTGGTAATATCGCTGTTAAATATCCCATTAAATGTTAGGCCTTGTTGGATTAGGTGTAACTGGGGTTTGTACAGCGTATTGACTGCTAAACAAACGTTATGGCCCTGAAAAACTAATTTTAATTTTGTGGAGTGTCAAGTGTCTCCATAATGATGAAAATTACAATTTTTAAGAAACTTTGGGGTAGAAATTAGGTCGCGCCCCATTTGGGGCGCAAATATCGTCCGAGCGCAAGTATTAGCGCCTGGCGCTAATTATCGGCACTGACAGGAAACTTCACTTTTACCGCCCCGGGAGGTGAGTGGAGCGCTAAAGCAGGCGCTGCACATCTCTCTTAAGGCGCAAAGGCTTAGGAGTGAGGCGCTACCTCAGCGCGCGAGCGCAGCGCAGCTGCTGCCAGTTAGCGAGGGAACACAGACACACTGGCGCCGGACACTTCTTAAAGCGGGGGGGGCCACTTGCTCCCCAGCCACACCCTGCTCATTGCAGCCTTGAATCTCAGCCTGGAGAGACCTGTAATCCATTTTGCTGCCAAGCATGGAGAGGGTGAGAGAACGCGCTCATCGCTTCACCGAGCGGGCCTTGGATGCTCTGGTTGACGCAGTGGAGCGCAGACAATGCATGCTGTTCCCGGAGAGTGGCAGGAGGCCTTTGCCACGCGAGTTCAGAAGAGTGTGGAGGGAGGTGGCTCAGAGCGTCTCCTCCAGGAGCATGGTGCCCAGGACCCATACTCAATGCCGCAAAAAGTTCAACGACCTCACTCGGGTCGTCAGGGTGAGTGGCTTTTTCTCAATACCTCTCCATCCCTCCATCTCAACCTCACTCTATGGCTAGAGGGTCTTAAAACCCCAATGCACAACACTCATGCAACACCTATGGCCCTTTCATCAAACACACACACACATTCCACACTTTGCATACAGTAAGGGCTATTCACCTATGGGAGGCACATCAGGCAAGACCATGGCTGCATATTGTAAGGGCTATTCACCTATGGGAGGCACATCAGGCAAGACCATGGCTGTATATTTACTCAGATGCTGTCCTTTTTCTTGCAGGCTAAGCTGGCTCATAATCGGAGACAGCAGCAACGGACGGGTGCAGGGCGGCTTCAGCTGCAACCCCTCAGCGATCTGGAGGAGCGCATCCACAGGATTGTGGCAAGCCGGGTGATCGGTCCCGTCGCCACTGGGGACGCCGACCCCGTTGTGGACAGCAATGGTAAGGTCATCACCTTTTTGTCCTCTGTCCTTCCACTTGTCCCTCACAATACCAGCCTTTGACACTTTCAATCCAACTTGCTAACTCGCTGCACTTATTCCTCCCTTACTGCCACCCTGTCCTCACGCTAAAGCCACTCTTGTACCTCCCTGCTTTCAGATGGTGATTCACCAGCTGAGGAGACGGGCCCTGAAGCTGCCACTGGGAGTGATGCTGCAGCTGAGGAGGAAGAGGAAGCCGGAGCATCAGTGCCACCCTCTCCCGAGGAAGCCCATGGCCACACTGGGAACACGCCTTCCCCGGAGGGGAGCAGTGGGGAAGGGGCTGATGATGGTGAAGCTCCAGGACCCAGCGGGCTGCAGCAACGCCATGGGGGGGGGAGGGAAGAACGGGAGCCTTCTCCCCAGAGGGAGAGTATGCCAGACACTCCTACTGCAATGGACGCAGAGGAGGAGCGGCTGATTGCAGAAATGAACAGCCAGGCGGTGGGCATGCACACTGAGCTCATGGGTGCAGTGGGAAGGGTGCCCGAATGCATTGAGGCACTGGCAAGGAGTGTGGAGCACTTCGCTGTAGCACAGGCGGATGCCACACTAAAGCTTAGTGCTGCAATTCAGTCACTGGCTGCCAGGAACCCATCTGAGACTGCTCTCATGCAGACTCAGATTGAGGCCACGCGAGCACTGACTGCTGCCATCCTCGATGGTTCGTGCACATGTCCCCGGGGCTGTCACCGCGCCGCAGCAGGCCAGCAATCTGTTCTCCGGCAAATTGCTCCGGATGCTGAAGTGCTGCCCCGTGGGAGTGCCAGTGTGTCGGGCGAGCAGGGAGTTGCTGTCCTCTCTCACGATGACAGCATTCCTGCTGCCAACACTGTCACTTCTCCACTGCACTTGCCACCGCCTGTAGGACAGACTGCTGCCGCCCATGCAGAGTTGGTGCAGTCTGCAGCCGGGCCCTCCAGGCCCAGAAGTGGTCGAGGCCGTCCTTCAGGGGCATCTGCAGTGTCAGGGTCTGACGAGCAGCAGCCTTCCACCAGCCTTGCTGCAGCCACTGAGGTCCCATTACGGAGGAGCAGTAGGGTTAGAAGGGGGGAAGTGCGCAAGGGAAGGAGATCACCCTCGAAGGGCAAAAAGTAGGAGGTGTGCCAAAATGCTGGTCATTTTTTTATTAAAGGCCGAGGTTCATGGCCCAACTTTTGTTTAGTGTTTTGGACATTATCTCCAGGTTGTGAGAACCAGTTATGTTATTGACTGTTTTTTTGTGTTTATTTCTATGAGTTTGTCATGAGGAATTGACACACACAGAGTTTGTAAAATAAATAAGTTTCTGTATTCAAAATATACATGGCTGGTGGTTGGAATTATTGGTGCCTTGGCCGGCTTAGGGGTTGCGTGCTGGGTTGATTCGTGTTTGTAGCAATGGCAGGGGCCCTAGAAGCGGCTTGCTATTAGTCGTTGACGGACGGCCCTTGCAGTTTGACCATTGTGGGCCGCCCTCCTGCCTTGGTGCTGCTGATGATCATCGTCCTCGTCCTGTTCCTCCTCTTCCTCCTCCTCCTCTGGTGGTGCTACAAGGCCTGGTGGCATTGACTGGGTCCTGAGGATTGCCATGTTGTGCAACATGCAGCACACGACTACGAACTTCGAAACTTGCTCAGGCGAGTACTGCAGGGCTCCTCCGGAATGGTCCAGACAGCGGAACCGTTGTTTCAGCACGCCGATTGTGCGCTCAATAATGTTCCTGGTTGCTTGATGGCTTTCCTGGTACCGCAGCTCAGCAGGGGTGTTTGGCGCACGGAGCGGTGTCATCAGCCAGGTGCTCAATGCGTACCCCTTGTCCCCCAGAAGCCAACCAACTGGCTGATGCGGTGCCTCGAAAAGTTCTGCCACAGTAGTCTGGCGCAGGATGAAAGCATCATGGCAGCTGCCCGGATAGTGGGCATTGACAGCGAGAATCACCTGTCTGTGGTCACAGACCAACTGCACATTCAAGGAATGGAACCCCTTTCTGTTCCGGAACTCCTCTGCATTCTCTCGCGGAGCACGCAAAGCCACATGCGTGCAGTCAATGGTGCCCTGCACCATGGGGAAGCCCACTACCCTCGCAAAGCCCATAGCACGGTCATGCTGCTTGTCTGGGGTCATAGGGAAAGAGATGAAGTCTCGTCTCCTTCTGAAGAGGGCATTGGTGACCTGCCGGATGCAGCGATGCACCGCAAACTGGGAGATATTGGCGAGGTCCCCAACAGCAGCTTGGAATGAGCCAGTGGCGTAGAAGTTCAAAGCCACTGTGACCTTCACTGCCAACGACAGAGACGTCCTGGACCTCAGCTGAGGCTGCAGATCTGGCTGCAGCAGGTGGCAGAGCTCAGTGACCACCTCCTTGCTGAATCGCAGCCTTCGCAAACACAGCTCCTCGGACATATGGATGTAGGAGAGCTGTTCACGATATACCCTGGGAGGGTAAGCTCTCCTGTACATGCGCCTGATGGCCCTCCTCCGTCTGGCCATCATTGCCACTCTCTGTCTGCGTCTCACTATCCTCCGATTCAGCTGGAGCAGGACGACGCCCCCAATCATTGCAGCCCCCATATTCTCTTTGCCAGAAAAGTAATGAGGTACAGCAACTAAAGTAGCAACAAAGTTAGGATGAACTAGGCCAAACTACCTCACAAAGCGTTGAGTCAATGTAGAAGTCTCTCTCTCTCTCTCTCCGAATCTCTCTCTCTCTCTCAGAACGAGTGGTGCATAAATGTCGACCACAGAAAAAGACAGGAAGAGGCCCCCTTTAAATAGCGCCCCCCCCAGCCCCACAGCGATTGATAACGTTCCAGTCTTCCGGTCGTTGGAAGCGCCAGGCGGTAAGGCAGGGGGCGCCACTCAATTTCCGCTCCGGGGCGCCCCAAGGGCGTTGCACCATGGAATGACGTCACAATCTGCGTGCGCAGGTGGTCGCAGCGGTAAGTTTTAGCGCCGCCGCACAATCTCAAGTTAAGTTCTCGAGCGGCACAAACAGCGCTGCGCCCGGGCGTTAGCGGCTTAACGCCCCATTAGCGCCCTCTTAAGGCGCTAACGGGAGGCGCAACCAACTGAATTTTTCCCCCTTTAACTTTTAAAATATTTTTTTAAAGTTTGTTCATCTTTATTTCAGGTTTACCTTTTCCCCATGTGAGAGCCCCAATCTTTGTTTTGCTCTCTATAACATTTTTAAAAAATCAAAATAAAAGGAGCTTCTTCACTTCCTGGTTCCCTGTCTGTGAGAATTCTACATTGTGATTGGCTCCTTAGACAGCTTGTTGACGTCACAGCAGCTCGCGCTAGGGATTCGCCACTATTTTACACTGATCTCATTTACCTATCGAGAAAAGCAAACTTCTCACCACAAAGTGAGATCTTTGTGGGCAGCTTTCTTCGGGGCCAGCGGCGAAGGCCTTTGCTTCGCCGCTGACCGCAAATTCCGGGCCAATGTTTTTTCTTCCATGATTTATTTAAAGAATTTCTTCTTATTTTACTGGAGGTGGATGGAGTACACTCCATTCCTGAGGTGGTCTAGGCACTCAGGTACTTGTGGAACCAGAAAGTTGATTTACTTAATGAGGTCCTTGAAATTAAAAGATAAACAAGCACCTCTACCCTTGAATTGTTACCAGACTCAGGCAAACCTTGTATGCAACCCATCACAGTGTAAAAAGTACCCTGTTTCTCTTATAGTTTAGCCTGGATGGCGTTCCTTTATTCACAAATTATTCTTAATATTGAATAGTTCTTTCATCTGAAGTAGTGAAAATCATATAGGGAAATTCAGATCCATTCATACTCACTAACCTTTTACCGCTTTATTCACCCACTAGTGGCTGCTGCCTATGTCCCTAATTACAGCACTATTTTAGGCATGTCTCCCTTATCATGTAATCTTCTGATAAAACTAGTCTGAAGTTGTCTTCCACTGCTGCATGATAAAGGATGACTCTGATCGTTGTTCTTCTTGCCCTGTTGATTGAGTATTACGATGACGTGATGCTTATAGCTGACTGCATCTGCTATCTGCAGTTAATGGTTGAGTTGGTGGACTATGACATCTGCCTATCAAACTCTGTCTTTGGAATGTTCTGCAATATGCATAAAATAGTAATGGATCATGTTGAGGATATCCCATTGTACCTGTTGCCTGTTCCATTGTTTGATATCTTTGGTTTTATTGTATTATGTCAGTAATCTGTTGAGGGTGTTCTCATATTAGATAAGTTCAGGTAGTCATATTAATGACACTACTGAAATATCAAGTTAATAGCTGAATGACATCCATGCTTACTTGAAACTTCCCCTTCAGGACTTGCCAAGTCTGCCTTCACTTTTTCCACATTCTAAGGAGCCTTCAGGAATACACCTTTCCTAATATCTTCTTCTTTGACTTAGTGTCCAGTTTTTTGTTACACCTCCGTGAAGCACTTAGGGACATTTTTCTACATTAAACATGGAATATAAATGCAAGTTGTTGTTCTTCTTCATTCTTGGTGAATAACTGCTTACTAGGCCTGGAGGTCAAAGTTAGGGTGTCAGAGTTTGAGTTTGCAGCTGGACTTTGAGGTCAAAGGTTAGAGTCTAAGGTAGGCTGAAAACCTGAAGGTTGTGAGCCGACTGAAGACCCCAACAATGCACAAAACAATGGTAATTGACTCCAGAGGAATTAATTACTGTTACTAAATGGACCATTTGTTCTCTCAGTGGAAATGTTAAAAAAAACTTACCAGTTTCTTCTGCCCAAACTGGGTGCCATTTTAGGTTTCTGGTGGCCAGTGGCTCTGTTGCACCACTTCATCTGCAGGTGCCCACCTCTACTGTTTGAATTACCCCGTTCCCTGGATTGGGATGGGATCAACAGCAGGTGAAAGTCATGGATAGAATAGAGCCACAAGATTTCTTTCTTATTAAACTGAAACTCTCTCTATTTATTTCTGTGCTTTAGGTCCCATGACACTATGCAAAAAAAGAGTAGAGAGTTCTCCTGGTGTGTTGGCCAACTTCCTCCCTCAACCACCAGCACCAAAACAGATTTACTGGTTAATCATCTGTTTTTGAGATCTTGCTGTGCACAAAATGTCTGCTATATTTGCCTATATATCAACAGTCACTACACTTCAAATAATTCATTGTACGTGAAGATGTTTCTCAGAATGTAAGTCTTTTTTTTCTTCTATGCTTTTATTATTTTTCCTGTTTTTTTCCTGTATTACTTTATTGTTATTCTTAGATTTTATTTTTGACCTAATCACCTTATTCATCTGTGAAACTCCAGCCTTTCTTTTCTGACCTGTAAATCTGAATATGGTCATCTTATCTTGCAACATGAAAAGACTAGGAGATTCAAGTGAAACTGTCCCAACGGCACCAGAATTTCACAATGTATCCATCCCTTAAGTCACGTAAGGCAAAGTGAGTCTGGACTTGTTAGCTGCACATTCTGGCAATTCAAAAAAATCATCAACTACAAATTAATGAGGAACCAATATATATGATGAAAGCTGAGAAAGAGGAACTTGAATGACCTGCTCTGGGAGTAATGTTTTGGAACTGGCTGGAAAGTTGCACAATCGAGTGATTGAAAATTGTTTCTAAATTACTTTACATTAAGCAGCTGAATTGTGTTGAAGTGACAAAATTGTATTCCCCAATAGCTCAGAAAGTTTAACCAGTGAGAAACTGAGACATACAGACCAGTCCTATGCTGACTTAGCTGATGACAGCTGGACACCATATTTAGCTTCAGTGCCCTCCCTGGGCTAGGAATGGGAAATTTGGCCAGGGTTCCCTTTCCCAATTGTAATCCAGCCACCTTCCACAAGTGAAAGTGTGTCTATGAGGTGAGGACAGGATTCAGCTCAGCTGTGATGTCACCTGCAGTTGAACAATAACAACAGCTGCATTTATATAGCGTCTTTAACGTAGTAAAACGTCCCAAGGCGCTTCACAAGAGCGCCGTCGAACAAAATCCGACACCAAGCCACACAAGGAGACATCAGGACAGATGACCAAAAGCTTGGCCAAAGAATAGCCTTCTGACACTCATTGTCAAGGTTCATACATGAATAATGCTGTTTAGGTGTAGTACTGGAGTCCTTGATACACATGCAACTACACTCCAGCAAGGGGTCGTCACTCTTAGGAGGAAGAACATTGGCAATGAAAAAAAAGAGTTAAAATATTCCTTCTTGTTCTGTTCATTGTTATGACATTGAATAATGATGCTCAGAAAATGCAAGTTATAATAGGATCAATTTCAATCTTTACCACTCCTCAGGAATGGTGTGCGCTCGAATTTCCAACAGTATTTCTGGTCTGTGTGTTCTGCTCCAGGAGTGCTGAAGTTGGAAATTTACCCTCAGTATGTATTGTCATACATGAAAACTGTATAGTAATACAAACATAAACACAAACCTAATGCCCAAATAACCTGTATGAAAGAGAACTATTTTCTTATATACAATATTACTAAAATGTGTTACATTTAATGGTTTAGAGACCATTAAAATGACTGCACTAAGTGTTCCATATTTTTATGTAGAAAGTTATGAAATGAGCACACCTAATTTTGCACTATTTTCCTTTTGTAACCCTGGAACAACTCACTGAGTACGGATGATTGCAGTGTTGGCCAATAGAAATTGCTGACTAGCCACAGATGTGGCTATGACAACACTGTTTTAGCCACATGCAATAATTTTAGTAGAAAACGCCTTATGTACACTCATACAATACAGGTAAATGTACTTCACATCTGTATATTTACTTAACAAACATCCATCACCATTCAGTAACCAAGTAAGTAAAACACTTATGACAATAAAAAAAACACTCCCACGCTCTGCCTTTCATCTTACCATTTTACCAACAAACGCACAAAAAGTTCACATGCACACACTGTGCAATTACGAGTATTGAGATCACTTGCCTGACGGCAGTGTCTATTACTCATTTTTAATTTACTTATCAGAAATGCAATTCGCCACATGTGGCTAGTTGCCAACATATTGGACAACACTGCACTAGTGAAAGCCTGTGTCGTAGGAGTTCAAATTGAGGAGGGGATGTATTGAAAGATAAATGCTTGAATTGTGGATGATAGTTGATGAATGGAGTAGTAGGATTACTTCCTATATACACATTAGAATAAGGAAGAGGAGTGCCAAGAGCACCACAAAGAGGAGGGGGAGTTAACTGTTGAAATAAATGCTCCAGAGCCTGGGACTAATGAAATGTCAGCATATATGACATGTATAACTAATCAAAATTAATGTCCAGGGCGGGGTTCCAGTCTGACTTATTTCCTCTGTTATCCTAAGGCTTTGAGGGATTTCTTGGCAATGCTGACTGCCAGGAAACAGATTGCTGCAATAATTATTAAAACTAAGATACTTGAATGAAAATGATTACGCAAATTCAGCAGGTGCAACTATGGAATTGATTTTAATATGTTTAATCGCCCAATTAATTTACAAAAGATGCAGATGGACTGTTAATGCTAGAAGATCAAATGGAAAAGAAGACTGCAGGACTGATTAGGAAAACTGACAGATCAGTCAACAGCAAAGCCTTCGGTCGTCCCTGCTGAATCTTTTCTGAAATGTTCTCTAGTTCCAAAATATTGCTCAATTGCAGGAAATTAACTACTTGGTCACTTAAAGAAAATATTATCTATAGGTATCTTGGTTTTCTGCAGTAGCATTTTAGGTGTAACCCTAAAATTATTTTGCATTGCAAAGAATTTGATGGTTGAAATGATTTATTCAGCTAAATTTAAACTTTCTTTTTTAGTTTCGTTCACTAGTACAATTTCCAATCTTTACCCTTTTAAAAGACCTATATAATTTATTGGTACAACTCTTCTCTAAACTGGAAGAACCAAATATCTGTGTGTGAGAAATACTTCTAAGGGTGTTTAAAAATATAGGGGGGAAAAAGGGCTACAGAGAGAAAATAATCATTAAAGAAATATTTGTCTAGATTTTCTGAATGGGGGGTGGGGCATCACTAGCAGGATAGCATTTCTACCCGCCAATCAGATGTCCCATGACCCCGCCCAAATTTCCAGCTCGAGGGTAGTTTTAATGCACCCCAGCCTCTGCCCCAGAGTTGTGCCAAACTGGGGGTGGAGCCTTGCTGTGGCACACCTTGTGGGCCTGCCGCAGCAGGACCAAGACTGAAGCAACCAGGCTGCCGAAAGAAAATGGTTTTTTTTGTTGTAAACTTTTGAAGGTGCTGCTGGTTATTTGTGCATGGCCACACTGTGAGAGACATAGCATAGGGCCCTTGATAATTGTTCCTCGGGGAGGAGGAGTGTGGGCTTCTCCCCAATCTTTGAACATTGGACACCAAGGCCTATGGGTGGTTGCATTTTAGGCTGCTGGGTCTGCCCACTGGGAAATGAGGGAAATGTGTTGTCAAGCAAGTTTCTGGCCACAGCCACCCTGGGTAATGCAAACAGAAAATCTAACCCACTTTGTTTAGATTTCGTACTTTTAAAATCTCATTATCTAGGTCAAAAGGACATGTTGGCCGCGAAATTCAATAACCCACGAAAATGGGAGAGGGGATCGTGCTGCTCGATTAACCTGTCCCCGTTGAGTCCGATGCAGGTTGCATGCTAAATTTGTGCTGCCTGCTCATTTAAATGATTGTAGCATGCAGCCAGCGCTAACCACACTGTTCATTGATTGCACGCCTCAGCAGGGTGCCCAAAATTGTGAGAGGCTAGCACCACTTAAAGCTAGCCTGCACTACTTAAAGCCAGCCTGCACCTCTTAAATGGGAGGTGCATTGTGGCTGGAGCAGGTGGTGGAAGTCATTCTACAACTGATTTTGATGTGGGAAACACTCAATAATGGCTTACCATGGGAGAGTGCAGGCACCAAGGTTCTCCAACGTTGCACTGGAGGCCTTGGTGGAGGAGGTGGAAAGGAGGACAGATGTGTTGTATCCACAGGGAGCCAGGAGACCCTCCAGACAAATGCTCAGAAATTTGTGGGAGCAGATAGCTATGGTGGTCAATGCCAGGAGTCAAGTCCTGAGGACCTGGATGCAGTCAAGGTCAGTGAATGCATCTTCAAATGCCATATCCCAACAACTGCACCACTAACCTCACACACTGCACAATGCACCGTACCCTCATCACTCACCTACCCACAATGTCTATCAGGACTCATACCTAACATTCATAGCTTCACCTCACCCTCACACACTTAGCACTGCTGCAAGCCTCACGCCCATATCGCACAGCTTTCACACATTGCCAGCTATTCAACCATGACAACCACTGCACCCAAACAGATTGCACAACACTCACTGTCACACTTCCTGGTCTCTTGCAGGACAAGGTGGCACACAACCGGAGGCAGCAGGAGCTAACCGGCGGGGGACAGGCACGCGTGCATGTCCTTACCCCCATGGAGGAAATGGTGCTTGCCATCATTGGAACGGCCATTGCTGAGTCCGTGGCTAGCAGCAGGACTGAAACCATAGAAGATGGTTCCTTGCTGTTCCCTGTCAACCAGCCAGTCCAGATTGCTGTCGCCCATGCCGAGGTGATGCAGTCTGCATCCGTGCTTTCTAGGTCCAGAGCTGCTTGAGGTCGTCCTCCAAGACTATCTGCAGTCTCCTCCACTGAAAGTCAGCAGCCTTCCACCAGCCATGCTGCAGATACTGGGGTAGCACTGCGTAGGAGCACTAGGACAGGCAAAGGCACACTAAAAACAGGCACTAAGGGAATGCACAAGGGTGATTAGTTTATGTTTGTAGGCAATATGGCATGATTTAATTTATAAATTTATTTTGGAATGTTTATTTATTCTTGGCTTTTATTTTTGCATTGTGGCCAAGCAGACGCTGTTATGGTCAGTGACAGAGAGAAGGTAAGGTTTGGGACAGTTGCTGAATGGGGAATTGGGGTTGCGTTTACTGGGATCACACTCGGATGAGTTCTTCATGGACAGCCCAGCCAGAAAGCGGCTGTCTAGGTTGCCTCCTCCCTTCCACTTCCTCCTCATGCTCCTCTTCCTGCTCCTCAGCTGCTCGCCGTATAGCTGGTGGCAAGGGCATGTGCTCTCATGATGGCGAGGTTGTGCAGCATGCAACAGACCACCATAACTCTTGACACCCGCTCTGCCGAGTACTGCAGGGTCCCTCCAGAGTGGTCCAGGCAGTGGAAGTGCTTTTTTCAGGACGCCAATGGTCTGCTCTATCACATTTTGTGTGGCAGCATGGGTTTCATTGTATTCATGCTGCCCAAGTGTGCATGGGTTACGCACCGGAGTCAAGAGCCATGTCATCAGCAGATAGCCCTTGTCACCCAGTAGCCACCCTTTGGTTTGCCGTGATGGCTAAAATGCAGATGGCACAGCATCCACTGCACGAAACGGCATCCTGTTTCAGAGGTTCACTATTCCCTGGTAAAAGAACCACCTCCTAACATCTAACCTAGATCTAGCCTTATACAACTTAAATTTGTGACCCCTGGACCTCCCTAACCTATTTAATTGAAACAAACTTTCAGCTGGAACACAATCTATTCCCTTCATTATCTTATAAACCTCAATCAGGTCACCTCTAAGTCTACGCTTCTCTAAAGTGTAGAGTCCCAATTTTTTTAGCTAACTTGATAAATAAGATGCTTTAAACAGGGAATTAGTCTAGTGGCCCTCCTCTGCACCCTTTCTAAAACCTCAATATCACCCACCATGTGAGGAGACTAAAACTGGACACAGTATTCCACGTGCGGCCTGACTAAGGTCTTGTACAAGGACAAAATAGTATTCCTTGTCTTGTACTCAATTGTCCTATAGATACACCCCAACACCCTATTTGCTCTAGTTATCACTTCACGGCATTGCTCATGTACCTTTAAAGATGTATGCACGAGAATGCCCAAATCTCTTTCTATCTCCACCTTCTTTAATGTTTTTCCCTGAAGGGTGTATGAATGTTGAGCATTTGCCCTGCCCACATGCATAACTGCACTTATCTAAGTGGAATCCCTTTCGGTTGCAGTACATGTCAGAGTTGACATGTGGTGCCCGCAAAGCGAAGTGCGTGCAGTCAATGGCACCCTGGACCATGGGGAAGCCTGCAATCCTCGCAAAGCCGCACGCTCGCTCCGCCTGCTGCTCTCGTGCAAATGTATTCAGCTCTCTTTGTAGGGAGCCTCAGTGACCTCCCTTACGCAACAGTGGATGGCAAACTGTGAGATGTTGTAAATATCTCCAGCTCCAGCCTGGAAGGAGCCCGACACATAAAAGTTCATCGTCACGGTCATCTTCACAGCCACTGGCAATGCGGTCCTCGCCCTGCTCTCAGGTTGTAGTTGTGGCTGCAGGCAGATTTCAGTGAGGACGTCCTGACTGAAGTGCAGACATCTCACACAATGTTCCTCACTGAGGTTCAGGTAGGTGAATTGCTCCTTGAACACCCTGGGCGGATATGCCTTCCTGCTGAGAGCCCTTGTCCTCCCCCTCCTTCTCCCTCTTCCAGCAGCTTGTCCTGCTCTGCATGCCCTCTGTTCATTCTCCAAGATATGATGTATTCCAAGGGGAATTCCTACTAGTGCACCCATGTCTGGGAGCAACTGGTTTGTGCAGAAGCCTTGAAGTCAGGACAAAGTTCTTCAGCACCTGCCACATCACTCCTTGTAGACTTTAGCAACTTTAAAGAACTCTAGAAAGCACCAAATACTTATGCAATCGTAGCAACAGCCACTAGAAATCAATCAGCAACTAACCTGAAAGTAGTTGATAATCCCTTTAAATAGCACTGATGTTGGGTCCTTCCTGCAGCTGAACGCTTGTTCAACTGTGCGAGGTTAAGAGAGGGTGTTAGTTGGAGCATTGAGCTCCAAAATGGCACCGCTGGCATCAAATTGGCGTTGCACACTGATGAACTGCCTACTCTGCATACATCTGGCGGACATTCACTGCGCACGCACTAACGCCCTCTCCAATACGTTATCCGGCACGACTCACACCAGAAGTGTGTGTGAGCACCGTGGATGCCATTTTGAACCTTTAGGAGCATTGTAGCACCCAAAAAACAGGCGCTACAGATCCAGATTTTGCGCCCGTTAGCTTTACATAGCTGAAGAAAGAGAAGACAACTTAAACAAAAGCAGCATTTAAAATACTGGTCCCAATCCTGACAGGACTCTAATGTGAGAAGTTGCAGGCAAATAACTCAAATAGATAAATGACTTTTTCCACAACATATTTAAAATTCATTTTTATATGGATTTTCTGTATATAATCACATTCAGTTAGACTGAAGGACCATATGGTTTAAAATTATTTAAGAATTATTTAACAATTAATTTCTTCTGCACAAAAGCTAATGTTAACATATTTATACATGTGTTATGCAATTCTGGGTATCAAACAGGAACAAGTCAATGGGCCCATTGTTGGGTCTAGACTGTGGAGGCAGTGTACACCTGAAATTGGTCCTCGGTGTAAAAGTCGGATCGCCAGGTGGTGAAGGATAGAATGTTAGAGCCTAGTCTTCAGTCGCTTACAAGCCTTTATTTTCAGAGACACCTATTACATACTGTGCACCCACAAGATAAGTGCCCCCGCTTCCCAAGCCTGCTCCCATATATATGAACACAAGAGCGTCCCCAATTAATACCCACCACCTGAATACAATTAATACTCAGGCCTTATCTACATATTCAGGGTGAGCTGCTGGCCACTGTCCCACCTCCCTAGGCAGCTTGCCTGAGGGTAGAATTCAATTTTGGGCTGCCTGCTTCACCGGCAATTAAGTCCTGGGGCAGGTGAAAGACAGTGAGAGGGAGGCTGATCATGGCCATCAGGAGTATTGTAGGGCCAGGCCTTGGATACAGGACTGCTTTGTGTCAGTGGGATTGGGGGGGTGGGGTAGAGTGACCGTTGGATGCGATTGTTACATCGGTCCAGTGGTGGTGATTAATTGAACCGTACACATAAGGGAATCCCTGGCATCTCAGGCAGCAATGTGAACAGCTGGTGTTGTATTGGGGGCAACATCTTCATCTTCTGCCTCCTCCTTGTCCTCCTCCTGCTCCTCCTCTTCATTGGAATCATTTGCAGATGATGTGCGCTCAGTGCCTTGTTCCTCCTGCAGCTCCAATCCTCACTGCTGGGCAATGTTGTGCAGAGCACAGCACACCACGACCATTCTGGAGACTCTCGCTGGTGAGTACTGAAGGGCGCCTCCAGATCTGTCCAGGCATCTGAAGTGCATCTTGAGCATGCCAATCACTTGCTCAATGACACATCTGGTCATCATATGAGAGCTATGTGCACAAATCTGGGAGAATCTGCTAAACGGAGTGGCTTGTAAACAGAGCGGCAATGGGAATTTGGTGAGAGGGGAATTCGGTGCAGAGGGGGAAGGTGGTGCTAAGTACTTTAAACCAAGTGGCAACAGTAAATATATAAATAATCAGAGTAATTAATTAGATCAAAAGGGATTTTTTTAAAGCAAAATGATGGGACAGCTGAGACCCATTGCCTGAAATTCCTGTGCCATGTGGGAACTTCAGGACGCTTCATGTGTTCTGTATAACCATGGGCTGGATTTTCATTGACCCATGGAGGCGGGTTTGGAGGCGTGTGGGGGGTTAAAATTGCGAAAACTGGCGGGCGGGCACAAGTCCGCCTCCATCCCGCCTCCACGCAATTTTCATTAAATCGTGTCTGCTGGTCCCGACTCCGTCCCGCCTTTAAGAGGCGGGATAGGCTGTTAAGGCCCTTAACAAGCACTAAATTGGCTCTATAATGCCATTTTGAAAGGCCTTTGTGATTTTAACCCTTGTTATACGTGAAGCATGCCTGTTCTGAACCATGAATGTGAAACCTGGCGGTAGCACATTTGGCTGGCTGGATGGATGGATGGATGGCTATGGGGATGCATATATGGATGGCTATGTGGATGGATAGAGAGGAGACATATCTGGGAGTGGTGGTGTAAAAATATCTGGGAGCAGACTTAGGGCTACTGCTTATTTTGCAGGTCCTCTCACAGCAAAAGCCAGGCAGTCTTTGAAGACCTTCAATGCAGCAGCAATGATGACATCATCAAAGGCGACTTTCAGACTGAAAACACTAATTGGTTCATGGGTTCCCACATGCTGGAACTCAATTGCCCAATTAGGTGAAAATTGCATCAATCTCCCACATCCAATTGCAGTCGGGTGGATAACACGAAAAGTGGATGACACGACCCCAACCTGCCCCAGTATCAAAATCCAGCCCCATGTGTGCATGAAATGCCTCCAGTTGCTCAAACTCAAGCTCAGGGTTTCTGAGACATTGGGACCAGTTCTGGGGCAGAATGGACCTGTTCAAGGTAGACGGGTTGCACCTCAACAGAGCCGGGACCAATGTCCTCGCGGGAAGATTAACTAGCACTGTTGGGGAGGGTTTAAACTAATTTGGAAGGGGATGGACACTAGGATTAAACATTGGAAAGGAGAAACAAGGTGCACAGAGGAGTGAGAGAGACAAATAGCACTAGAGTAATGAATAGTTCAGAAATAGGAGCGATCAGACAGGGAGCAAATGCGAAGCAGTCTAAGATTGGTTTGGAGTGCATGTACGTAAATGCACAGAGTGTAGTAAATGAGGTTGGTGAGCTACAGGCACAAGTCGCCACATGGGACTATGATATAGTGGCAATAACAGAGAACTGGCACAAAGAAGAGGAGGATTGGGAACTTAATACTCCTGGCTACAAAGTACTCAGGAAAGATAGGGAAGGAAAAAAAGGAGGGGTTGTGGCAGTATAGATCAGAGAAACTATTATAGTATTGGAGAGGAATGATGTAGTTGAGGGGCCAAAGACAGAGCCAGAGCCATGGAATTGGATATAGCCACGACATAGGCAGTGATAAGGCCTAATGATGTTAAGCTGCGCCACCTCAAAATGATCTAGGTAGCAAGCAAAATACGTGCTCACTCCTCATTAACATGATTATAGTCATGATTTCAGCGCTAAAACTGCTGCTCATTGGCTTAATGTTCAACAGGTGGACCAATATCGGGGCCAGTCTAATTCCAAGTCATGTGTTGCACAGGCATTTTTCACTACTTAAAGGGGAGGGGCATTGATCCTACAGCACTGCATTGTGAAGAAGAAGAAGAAGAAGTCCAAAGCAATGGCAGAATGTCCTCATAGGGAGAGAGCCAGGAGATTTTCAGATGCAGCTCTGGAGGCACTGGTTGTGGCCATGGAGAGGAGGTGGGCTGTCCTCTTCCTCCAGACTGGCAGGAAGCCCTCGCTATACACCTCCCGAACGATGTAGCAGGAGATAGTTACACATTTGATGGTCAGCACTGTGGTGCCAAGGACAGTCATCCAGTGCCAAAAGAAGTTAAATGACCTCACACAGGTGGTCAAGGTGAATGAAGGATTCAGCAAATGCCATATCCCACCATCTGCACCACAAGCCTCACACACTGCTCAATGCACCATACGCCGAACACTCAGCTACCAACAATCTCTACCTATCACCACTCAGACCTCATAATCATAGCTTCACTTCACCCTCACAACATTACCACTGCTGTAACACTTACACCCACATCTCACACCTTGCGTACACTGACAGCTATTCAACTATGGCAGGCACATCACCCAAACACACTGCACCACACTCACACACACTTCTCTTTTGCTTGCATGCCAAGATGGCTCACAACCAGAGGGAGCAGCAACAGACAGGCGGGGGCGGGGGGCAGGCTGACATGCAGGCCCTCAGTCAGCTGGAGGAGAGAGTTCTGCAGATCATTGGGCGGCACATCATAGAGGCCTTGGCAACTGGCGAGGTCGAACCTATTGGGGACAACAACAGTATGGTCATTCCTAATCCTTCTGCTCACATCCAACTTCCACCTCATCCCACAATCTCTTCTCACTTTCAAGCTACTGATGCTGTAAGGATGCATATCTGGCTTCCCCCTGACCCCTTCCTTCACCATGACCCGACTCTTGTGCCTTTCTGAGTGTCATGTAGCCAAATTTGCTGATGATACAAAGATAGGTGGGAAAGCAAATTGTGTGGAGGACGCAAAGAATCTCCAAAGGGATATAGATAGGCTAAGTGAGTGGGCAAAAATCTGGCAGATGGAGTTTAATGTGGGAAAGTGCGAGGTTATCCACTTTGGTAGGAAAAATAAAAAAGCAAATTATTATTTAAATGGGGAGAGATTACAAAATGCTGAGGTACAGAGGGATCTGGGGGTCCTTGTACATGAATCACAAAAAGTTAGCATGCAGGTACAGCAAGTAATTAGGAAGGCAAATGGAGTGTTGGCCTTTATTGCAAAGGGAATGGAGTATAAAAGTAGGGAAGTCCTGTTACAAATGACAGGGCATTGGTGAGACCACACCTGGAGTACTGCGTACAGTTTTGGTCTCCTTATTTAAGGAAGGATATACTTGCATTAGAGGCAGTTCAGAGCAGGTTCACGAGGTTGATTCCGGAGATCAAGGGGTTGTCTTATGAAGAAAGGTTGAGCAGGTTGGGCCTATACACATTGGAGTTTAGAAAAATGAGAGGGGATCTTATTGAAACATATAAGATTATGAAGGGGCTTGACAGGGTAGCTGCAGAGAGGATGTTTCCCCTCGTGGGGGGAATCTAGAACTAGGGGGAATAATTTCAGAATAAGGGGGCACCCTTTTAAATCCGAAATGAGGAGGAATTTCTTCTCTCAGATGGTCATGAATCTTTGGAACTCTCTTCCCCAGAGAGCTGTGGAGGCTGGGTCATTGAATATATTTAAGGTGGAGATAGACAGATTTTTGAACGATAAGGGAGTCAAGGATTATGGAGAGCAGGCAGGGAAGTGGAGTTGAGGCCAAGATCAGTTCAGCCATGATCTCATTGAATGGCAGAGCAGGATCGAGGGGCCAAATGACCTACTCCTGCTTATATTCTTAGTGCTGCAGCAGAAGCGCAGACCACTCTCATGCAGTCTCAGCTTGATGCCACCCAAGCTTTGACAGCTGCCATCATGGTTGGGTTTACCACTGTTGACCGGGGCTTGTAGGGTGTTGCAGCAGGCCAGCAATCTGTGCTCCAACAGATTGCTAGGAATTAGTAACAATACTGTGGAGGAGGAATTCCTAGAGTGTATACGGGATGGTTTCCTGGACCAATATGTCGAGGAACCAACTAGAGATCAGGCCATCTTAGACTGGGTATTATGTAATGAGAAAGGATTAATTAGCAATCTTGTTGTGCAAGGCCCCTTGGGGAGGAGTGATCATAATATGATAGAATTCTTCAGTAAGATGGAGACTAAAGTAGTTGACTCAGAGACTAGGGTCCTGAATTTAAATAAAGGAAACTACGATGGTATGAGGCGCGAGTTGGCTAGAATGGATTGGGGAATGTTACTTAAAGGGTTGATGGTGGATAGGCAATGGCAAACATTTAAAGATTGCATGGATGAACTACAGAATTTGTTCATCCCTGTTTGGCATAAAAATAAAACAAAAAAGGTGACTCAACCGTGGCTAAGAAGGGAAATCAGGGATAGCATAAGATCCAAGGAGAGGACATATAAATTGACCAGAAAAAGCAGCAAACCTGAGGATTGGGAGCAGTTTAGGATTCAGCAAAGGAGGACAAAGGGATTAATTAAGAGGGGGAAAATAGAGTATGAGAGTAAGCTTGCAGGGAACATAAAAACTGACTGTAAAAGCTTCTATAGATATGTGAAGAGAAAAAGATTGGTGAAGTCAAGCGCAGGTCCCTTGCAGTCAGAATCAGGGGAATTTATAATGGGGAACAAAGAAATGGTAGACCAATTAAATACATACTTTGGTTCTGGCTTCACAAAGGAGGACACAAATAACCTCCCAGAGATGTCGGGGAACATAGGGTCTAATGAGAGGGAGGAACTGAATGAAATCAGTATTTGTAGGGAAATGGTGTTTGGGAAATTGACGGGATTGAAGGCCGATAAATCCCCAGGGCCTGATAATCTACATCCTAGGGTACTTAAGGAAGTGGCCCTAGAAATAGTAGATGCATTGCTGGTCATCTTCCAAAATTCTATAGACTCTGGAACAGTTCCATGGATTGGAGGGTAGCTAATGTAACCCCACTATTTAAAAAAGGTGGTAGAGAGAAAATGGGGAATTATAGACCGGTAAGCCTGACATCGGTAGTGGGGAAAATGCTAGAGTCCATTATCAAAGATGTAATAGCAGAGCACTTGGAAAACAGTGACAGGATCGGACAAAGTCAACATGGATTTACAAAAGGTAAATGGCCTACTCCTGCTCCTATCTTCTATGTTTCTATGTTTCTATGAATGCTGAGGTGCCACCCTGGGGGAGTGGCAGTGGGCCAGTGGAGCACAAACCTGCTGTCATGTCTCAGGATGACAGCATTCCTGTTGCTACCACCGCCACTTTGGCATTGCCCATGCCGCTTTCTGTCAGCCAGCCAGCCCAGACTGCTGCCGCCCATGCTGAGGTGCAGTCTGCAGCCGGGCCTTCTAGGGCCATAGCTGCACGAGGTGGTCCTACAAGGCCATCTGAAGTCTCCCCCATGAAAACACAGCGTCCTTCCACAAGCCATGCTTCAGCCACTGGAGGAGCACTTCGTAGGAGCACTGGAATAGGAAAAGGCACACAAATGATAGGCACTAAGCGATTGCACAAGTGTGATTAGTTCATCATTTTGCTGTAAATATGTGTGGTCATTTTTGATAAATTTATTAATTTTGTTTTTAATCTTTTGTGCCCAGGGGGACGCTGTGATGTTCCGTGACAGAGGGATGGTATGATGGGGATGTGGTGAGCAACGGGGATCTGGGGTTTCATTCATTGGAATCCGAGTCTGATGAGGCGTTCACAGACAGGCCCATCTGGAAGGGGGATTGACTACCTGCCTCCTCCTTTCCTCCTCCTCCTCCTCCTCTTGCTCCTCGTCCTCTTCCTCCTCCACTCCCTCGTCCTCCTTCTGAGGTGGTCCCGCAATCCCTGGTGACAAGGGTTGCGCCCTCATGATGGCCAAGTTGTGAAGCATGCAGTAGACCACCACGAAATGGGACAGCCATTCCAGCATGTACTGGAGGACTCCACCCGAGCGGACAAGGCAGTGGACCCATTGCTTCAGCAGCCTGATGGTCTGCTCAATGATGTTCCTAGTGGAAGCATGGCTCTCATTATATGAGTGCTGGCCACGAGTGGTAGGATTGCAAAAGGCAGTCATGAGCCAGGTGGGGAGCAGATAGCCCTTGTCTCCGAGCAGCCACCCTCGAGTTTGCTGTGGTGGCTGGAAGATTGCTGACACAAGATGATGGCATCATGGCTGCTGCCAGGATAGCGGGCGTTGACCATCAGGAATCTCTGGGCGTGGTCGCACACCCACTGCACATTAAGTCACGTGTGTGCGGTTGATGGCGCCCTGCACCATGGGGAAGCCCACTATCCTGGCAAGCCACATGCGCGCTCGTCCTGCTTCTCTCTGCTTAGAGAGAAGACAACGTAATCCCTTCTCCTGGTGTAGAGAGCCTCAGTGACATCCCGGATGCAGCGATGGATGGCGAACTGGGAGATGTTAGCTATGTCTCCTGCTGCAGACTGGAAGGATCCGCTGGCGAAGAAATTGAGGGCCACAGTGACCTTGACTACCACTGGGAGAGCCGTGGTCGCCCTGCTCTCAGGCTGCAGGTCTGGTTGCACGAGGTGGCAGAGTTCTGTGACCACCTCCTTGGTGAAGCATAGCCTCCTAATACACTGCTCCTCACTTAAATGGATATAAGAGAAGTGCTCTCGGAAGACCTTTGGTGGGTAAGGTCTTCTGTTGAGAGCCCTCCTGGCCCTAATCCTCCTCCCTCTGTGCACATCTTCTCCTCTTCTTCGCTGCCTACGCTCCCTTTGCCGAAGATCTTCGAGCGCGAGGTGGACTGCCAGTAGAGCCCCCATGACTGTGGGCAAGTGTTGTGAGCAGAAGCCTTGATATAATAATGAAGGCATTCTGCGCTTGCAACAATACTGCCTGTTTCCTTAGAACCTTGAATGAAGTTAATAAATCTGGTGGAGTTGCAGAAAGTTGCACAGAGCCAGTCAAACTGCAGAAGCATGTCAGGTCAGATTGCTGATGATCCCTTTAAATACCACTGCTGGAGCCTCCTTCCTGTTTTTCAATGCTTGCTCAGCTCATCGTACTTAAGGCATGCCGGTAAGTGGAACGGTGAAATCCAAAATCACAGATTGGCATCAAGTGAGAGTTGCACACTCCCTGATGTCACAATCTGCTTCAATTCAATGATTTTCGTGATCGCTGCTATCAGCAACCCTGCCGCCCACCCCAAAATGGTGGCCACTGCAGGACCTGCCGCCTACTGGCGGAAGAGCGGCAACTGCCATTTTTTCGTCAGTTTATGGCATCAACAGGTGGCGATAAACCACCCAATTCCTAGGCCATAATCTATTTGGTTCGAATTAAGGAACAATAGAGGAGCTATTACACTACTGGGTGTATGCTATAGGCCACCAAATAATGGGAAGGAGATAGTGAAACAAATATGCAGACAAATTACAGAAAGATGCAAGAACTACAGAGTAGTGTCTTCAATTTTTTTTAATTCATTCACGGGATGTGGGCGTCGCTGGCAAGGCCAGCATTTATTGCCCATCCCTAATTGCCCTTGAGAAGATGGTGGCGAGCTATCCAAACTATCCAAATATATACTGGAATAGTAATAGTATTAAGGGCAAAGAGGAGGAGTAATTCCTGAAATGTGTACAAGAGAACTTTCTTGATCAGTGTGTTTCCAGCCCAACAAGGAAGGAAGCAGTGCTGGATCTAGTTCTGGGGAATGAAGTGTGGCAAGTGGAGCATGATTTAGTGGGAGTGCATTTGCGGAACAGTGATCATAATATCATCAGGTTTAGAATAGTTATGGAAAAGGACGAGGTACAATCAAATGTAAAAATACTTAACTGGAGGAGGACTAACTTCAGTGAGTTGAAAAGGTATCTGGCCCAATACAAAGGCAAAATACTGCGGATGCTGGAAATCTGAAATAGAAACAGAAAATGCTGGAAACGGCCCAGTTGGATTGGAATCAAAAATTGGTAGGCAAAACAGTATTTGAACAATGGGAGGCCTTCAAAGAGGAGATGGGTTGTGTACAGAGTAGACACATTCCCATGAGGGGGAAAGGAAGGGCATCCAAAGCTAGAGCTCCCTGGATGACTAAAGATGTCGGGGGAAAGATTTGGTATCGACCATTTTGGGGCGCTAACATCGCCTGGGTACTAACTTTAGCGCCTGGCACTTGTGGAGGCAGAGGGCATGGCTGAGGTACTAAATGAGTACTTTGCATCACTAGAGAAGAGGATGCTGCCAATACAGCAGTAAAGGAGGAGGCAGTCATGATATTGGATAGGATAAAAATAGATAAAGAGGAAGTACTTTAAAGGTTGGCAGTCCTCAAAGTAGAAAAGTCACCCGGTCCGGATGGGATGCATCCTAAGTTACTGAGGGAATTCTGGGTGGGAATCGCAGAGGCGCTGCCCACAATTTTCCAATCCTCCTTGGATATGGGAGTGGTGCCAGAGGATTGCAAATGTTACACCCTTGTTTAAAAAATGGGAGCAGGATAAACCCGGAAACTACAGGCCAGTCAGCCTAACGTCGGTTGTGGGGAAACTTTTAGAGACAATAATCCAGGACAAATTTAATTGGCGTTTAGAAAAGTATGGGCTAATAAATTTGTTAAAGTAATAAAGTAACGGAGAGAGTTGATGAGAGTAATGCAGTTGATGTTGTTGATGTGTATACGGACTTTCAAAAGGTATTTGACAAAGTACCACATAATAGACTTGTTAGAAAATTAAAGGCCACGGGACTAAAGGGACAGTGGCAGCATGGATACAAAATTAGCGAAGGGACAGAAAGCAGAGAGTAGTGGTGAATGGTTGTTTTTTAGACTGGAGGGAAGTATACAGTGGTGTTCCCCAGGGGTCGGTATTAGGACCACTGCTCTTTAAAATACATATTACAGGAAATTCTTTATTAACCGGCACCCAAATATCCAGAAATCTCTCTTAACCGGCAAAATTCTTGAGTAGGTAACCGGGGTTTTCCTTCATCTTTCGTTTAAAATTAACTTTAAAAAACACCCCGAGGCGTTTGCCTTGTATCGGAGCGTGTAGATCGGGAGGGGAATGTGCAGCCCGGGTAGGCAGCGGACACGACAGATGGTCAGCTGGCGGTCCCTGGGGAGACGGAGCTCTGAATGCAGGCGCATGTCAATGTGTACGGGGCTCTCGTACGTCGGGAGATATAACTCTCCGTTATCCGGACTTTTTGATTAACCGGCATCACGCCGGTCCCGTCGGTGCCGGTTAATAAAGAGTTTCCTGTAATGACCTGGACTTGGTTATACAGGGTATAATATCCAAGTTTACAGATGATAGGAAACTCACAAATGTAGTAAACAATGAGGAGAATAGTAACGGACTTAAGGAGGACATAGACAGACTGGTGAAATGGCCAGACACATGGCAGATGAAATTTAACGCAGAGAAGTGTGAAGTGATACATTTTGGTAGGAAGAATAAGGAGAGGCAATATGAACTAAAGGGTACAATTTTAAAGGGGGTGCAAGAACAGAGATACCTGGGGGTGTATGTACACAAATCTTTGAAGGTGGCAGGACAAGTTGAGAAGGCTGTTAAAAAGGCCATATGGGATCCTTGGCTTTAGTAATAGAGGAAGATTGTACAAAAGCAAGGCAATTATGCTAAACCTTTAAAAAAAAACACTAGTTAGGCCCCAGCTGGAGTATTATGTTCAATTCTGGGCACCACACTTTATTAAGGATATCAAGGTCTTGGAGAAAGTGGAAAAGAGATTAACTAGAATGGTACCAGGGATGAGGGACTTCAGTTACGTGGAGAGACTGGAGAAGATGGGGTTGTTCTCCTTAGAGCAGAGAAGGTTAAGACACTGTCTAGAGGGTCACCTCAGCTCAGGTCCTTTGTCTGCTGAACCTGACAGGGATGTGGATCTCAAACACCGCAGCTTTTAACAAAAGGATATTGATTGAGGTGTTCAAAAACTTGAAGGGCTTTGATAGAGTAAATAAGGAGAAACTATTTCCACTGCCAGAAGGGTCGGTAACCAAAGGACACAGATTTAAAGTGTTTGGCAAAAGAACCAGAGGAATTTTTTTTACAACAACAACAACAACAACAACAACAACTTGCATTTTATAGCACCGTAAACAGAGTAAAATATCCCAAGGCGCTTAACAGGAGTGTTAGAAAACAAAATTTGAGACTGAGCCACATAAAGAGATATTAGGGCAGATGGCCAAAAGCTTGGTCAAAGAGTGTCTTAAAGGAGCAAAGAGAGGTAGAGAGGCGGAGAGGTTTAGGCAGGGAATTCCAGAGCTTAGGACCTCAGCAACAGAAGGCACGGCCACCAATGGTTGAGCGATTATAATCAGGGATGTTCAAGAGGCCAGAATTAGAGGAGCACAGATATCTCGGGGAGTTGTGGGGCTGGAGGCGATTACAGAGATGCGGAGGGGCGAGGCCATGGAGGGATTTGAAAACAAGGATGAGAATTTTAAAATTGTGGCGTTGCTTAACCTGGAGCGAGCACAGAGTTGATGGGTGAACGGGACTTGGTGAGAGTTAGGACACAGGCAGCAGAGTTTTGGATGACCTCAAGTCTACGGAAAGTAGAACATGGGAGACCGGCCAGCAGTGCAGTGGAATAGTCAAGTCCAGAGGTAACAAAGGCATGGATGAGGGTTTCAGCAGCGGATGAGCTGAGGAAGGGGCAGAGTCAGGCGAGGTTCCGGAGGTGGAAATAGGCAGTCTAACTGATGGCGCGGATATGTGGTCGGAAGCTCATTTCGGGGTCAAATATGATACCAAGGTTGTGAACAGTCTGGTTCAGCCTCAGACAGTTGCCAGGGAGAGGGATGGAGTTTGTGGCTAGGAAACGAATTTTGTGGCGGGGACCTTGCCAATATTTAGTTGGAGGAAATTTCTGCTCATCCAGAACTGGATGTTGGATAAGCAGTCTGACAATTTAGTGACAGTGGAGGGGTCGAGAGAAGTGGTGGTGAGGTAGAGCTGGGTGTCGTCAGTGTACATGTGGAAACTGATGCTGTGTTTTCGGATGATGTCGCCGAGGGGCAGCATGCAGATGAGAAATAGGAGGGGGCCAAGGATAGATCCTTGGGGGACACCAGAGGTAATGGTGCGGGAGCAGGACGAGAAGCCATTGCAGGTGATTCTCTGGCTACAATTAGATAGATAAGAATGGAACCAGGCGAGTGCAGTCCCACCCAGCTGGACGACGGTGGAGGAGGATGGTGTGGTCAACCATGCCAAAGGCTGCAGATGGGTTGAGGAGGACGAGGAGGGATAGTTTACCTTTGTCACAGTCAGATAGGATGTCATTTGTGACTTTGATAAGAGCCGTTTTGGTACTGTGGCAGAGGTGGAAACCTGATTGGAGGGATTCAAACATGGAGTTCCAGGAAAGATGGGCATGAATTTGAGAGGCGACAACACATTCAAGGAGTTTGGATTGGAAAGGTGGTAGTTTGCAAGGACGGAGGGGGTCAAGGGTTGCTTTTTGGGGAGAGGGGTGATGACAGCAGATTTGAAGCAGAGGGGTACAGTACCTGAGGAGAGAGAACCGTTAAAAATATCAACTAACATGGGAGCCAGGATGGGAAGTTGGGTGGTCAGCAGTTTCATGTGAATAGGGTCGAGGGAGCAGGAAGTGAATATCATGGACAACTTGAGCGCGGAGAGGGCATGAGAGGAGATCGGAGCGAAACTGGTGAAAGATACGAGTTCAGGCTAGGGCAGGGGGGAACCATAGAGGAAATTTGGCCTGGTGGGCTAGGGAAAGGGAGGGAAGTGGCAGAGGCAGCTGATCGGATGGTCTCAATGTTAGTGACAAAGAAGTCCATGAGCTCTTTGCACTTGTTGTTGGAGGTGGAGAGACAGGGGAAAGGGATTTAAAGAAGACCGTTTGCAGTAGAGAAAAGAAGCCGGGGATTATCTTAGTATTCCAGGATGATCCTGGAATAGTGAGCAGTTTTTGGCAGACGAGAGCAGGACCCGATAGTGCTTTATGTGGTCCAGCCAGATCTGGTGGTTAATGGCTGAACCAATTGTCCGCGTATTCGTTCAAGTCTGCGTCCCTTGGACTTAAGGGAGTGAAGATGAGGACCGTACCAAGGTGAACGGACAGGGTGAGAGAGAGTAATAGTTTTAATAGGGACTAGGGCATGAAGGGTGGAGGTGAGGGCGTGGTTGAGCAGATCGGTAGCTGCAGAAATGTCATGGTGAATGGAGGGCGAAAGGCTGGACAGTTGGGAATTTGGAAGTGCAGTCTTAAGGGAATTGGGAGAGAGTTTTTTCCGGGGCAGACACAGAAGGAAGTAGGGTTGGGAGGGGGAAGGGGCTTGTGGGTGGAACGATACAAGGAAGTGATCAGAGATGGTCTTAACTGTGATTGACACAATGGTAGTAGCGAGGCCACGTGAGATGGCAATGTCAAGGGGGTGGCTGTGAATATGGGTTGGGGAGTTTACATTGATGGAGGTATTAAGGGAGGATAGGAGGATAGTGAACTCAGAGGAGAGAACATAAGAACATAAGAAATAGGAGCAGGAATAGGCCACTTGGCCCCTCGAGACTGCTCCGCCATTCAATAAGATCATGGCTGATCTTGGCCTCAAAGCCACTTCCCTGCCTGCTCCCCATAACCTTTCACTCCCTTATCTTGCAAAAATCTGTCTATCTCCACCTTAAATGTATTTAATGACCCAGCCTACACAGAGCTCTGGGTCAGAGAATTCCACAGATTTACGACCTTCTGAGAGAAGAAATTCCTCCCCATCTCAGTTCTAAAAGGGCGACCCTTTATTCTGAAACTATGCCCCCGAGTTCTAGATTTCCCCACGAGGGGAAACATCCTCTCTGCATCTACCTTGTCGAGCCCCCTCAGTATCTTATATGTTTCAAGAAGATCACATCTCATTCTTCTAAATTCCAATGAGTATAGGCCCAACCTGTTCAACCTTTCTTCTTAAGTCAACCCCTCATCTCAGGAATCAACCGAGTGAATCGTATCTGAACTGCCTCCAATGCAAGTATATCTTTCCTTAAATAAGGAGACCAAAACTGTACGCAGTACTCAAGGTGTGGTCTCACCAATACCCTGTACAGTTCTAGCAGGACTTCCTTGCTTTTATACTCCAACCCCCTTGCAATAAAGGCCAACATTCCATTTGCCTTTTTGATTACTTGCTGTACCTGCATGCTAACATTTTGTGTTTCATGCACAAGGACCCCCAGGTCCCTCTGAACTGTAGCATTTTGTAATCTCTTTCCATTTAAATAATAATTTGCTTTTTTATTTTTCCTGCCAAAGTGGATAACCTCGCACTTTCCCACATTATACTCCAACTGCCAAATGTTTGCCCACTCACTTAGCCTGTCTATATCCCTTTGCAGATTCTTTGAGTCCTCTGCACAACTTGCCTTCCCACCCATCTTTGTATCATCCGCAAACTTGGCTACATTACACTCGGTCCCTTCATCCAAGTCATTAATGTAGATTGTAAATAGTTTAGGCCCCAGCCCCGATCCCTGTGGCACCCCACTAGTTACCGTTTGCCAACCGGAAAATGACCCATTTATCCCGACTCTCTGCTTTCTGTTAGTTAGCCAATTCTCTATCCATGCTAATATATTACCCCCAACTCTGTGAGCTCTTATCTTATGCAGTAACCTTTTATGTGGCACCTTATCGAATGCCTTCTGGAAATCCAAATACACCACATCCACTGGCTCACCCTTATCCACCCTGCTCGTTACATCCTCAAAGAACTCCAGCAAATTTGTTAAACATGATTTCCCTTTCATAAAACCATGCTGACTCTGCTTGACTGCATTATGATTTTCCAAATGCCCTGCTACTGCTTCCTTAATGAAGGACTCCAGCATTTTCCCAATAACAGATGTTAGGCTAACTGGTCTATAGTTTCCTGCTTTCTGTCTCCCTCCTTTCTTAAATAGGGGTGTTACATTTGCAGTTTTCCAACCGCTGGGACCTCTCCAGAGTCCAGGGAATTTTGGTATATTGCAACCAATGCAGCCACTTCTTTTAAGACCCTGGGATGCAGGCCATCTGGTCCAGGGGACTTGTCGTCTTTTAGTCCCATTATTTTACCGAGTACTATTTCCTTAGTGATAGTGATTGTCTGTAGTTCCCCCCTCCCTGTGGCCCCTTGATTATCCATTATTGGGATGTTGTTAGTGTCTTTTACAGTGAAGACAGATACAAAATATTTGTTCAGAGTCTCTGCCATTTCCCTATTCCCCATTATTAATTCCCCATTCTCATCCTCTAAGGGACCAACGTTTACTTTAGCTACCCTCTTCCTTTGTATATACCTGTAGAAGGGTCCAGGGCGGCAACCAAAATGCACACATGAATGGACACAGGGAAAACACAAGTTATATATGCGTGATTACGTAGCAATTATTTGGATACATATATCCTGGTAGTACCAGAGAATAGATAGGATACAGTAGGAGGGAGTCCAGAGTTAAAGGGGGGAAATTTAACCCAGAAAAATAGGTGGGTTGGGGTTGGGTGGGAAGTTAAAGTGTTAAAAGTCTGAATCCCGACCAGAACCAGACTCTAATCCGCCCACTTCCAGTTTTAACAGAGGCAGGATGGTAGGCGGGCAGCCAACCCGCTCCCAGGAGGCGGGTGTCCATTTAAATATTAGAATGAAGCTGTTGTGCCTCCGTTTTAACCTCCATTTTAAATGTAACTGTAGCTGATAGGTTTTGCAGGCCTTGTGAAACTCGCCAGCTAAAGTAAGGTGAGGACTGCTGGATCCAGGAGGTAATTGCCTTTACACACCTCTTGGATCCAGTGTCCCTGCCTAACCTACCCCTGTGATTGGAGACCCTCCCATGAGGCCTCCAATCCCCCCCAGGCCTCCGTTCCCCCTGCCCCCCCCAATGAGGTCTCCACCCTTCGTGCTCCTCCGGACCCCCCCCCCCCCCCGCCCCTGATCCTGTGCTGCTCCTGGGTCTCCGTGCTGCTCCTGGCCCCCTGATTATCAGCCGCTCCTGGCCCTCCACTGATCACCCCCCAACCCGGCCCCGTCTCCCTCGCTCCTCCGGCCCTCCGATGATCAACCCTTGGCTACCCTCTGCTCCTCCGGCCCTCCAAACGTTCCCAAGACCCCCCGCTCCTCCAGCCCTCTGATCGTCCCTGACCCCCTCCGGCCCTCCGATCATTCATGACGCCCTCCCCGCCCCCGCTCCTCCAGCCCTGCAATTGGTCCTGACCACCCCCCCTGCTCCTCGGGCCCTCCCCTGCTCCTCCAGCCACCCCCCGACCCACACGCAATCCCTCCTCCCTCCTCGCTGTGGCCTCTCTGGCTGGCTGCGGATGGGAAACAGAGGTTTCCCATGCAAATCAGGCCCTGCCATTAAATTCGGCAAGGCCTGCTGGATAGGCCATCTCTTGGGCTTCCTGACCGCTTCCGAGCACCCACCCTGCTTCCAACCCACCTTCTGATTAAAATTCAGGCCAAAGTCAGAGATCCCATGGTGGGACAAAGTTGACGTAGGTAAGGTTTAGTCGGCATGGAGCATCGAGTAACTTGTTCAAGTTCGGAGACAGGTGTAGCGGGTGAGTGAAATTCGGAAGCTATTTGAAGGGTAGAGTATTGGAGGATGGAGATATTTCCATGAGAATGAAGAATCAGGAGATGTGCAGAATCGGTTGCGGGGCAGAAAGATGATGGCGAAGTTGGAGGTCATCATAAGATCTGGAAGCGGCGGAGAAATGCACTTCGGCCCAGGAGAGTAAAACACTAGCCAGGAACCAGACTGTAGCTGAAGCTGAAAAATCAGTAGAACCAGTAGAACCAGTAGGCCAGTCACAGGCTCAGCAGTGAACAGCAGCGGTGGGGGATGGGCTATAAGCTGATCAAAGTTATTTTAAAATTTAAGCAACAGAGCAGCAGATCAGAGACACAGCAGCTGAGTCTTACGGTGTAATCCAATGTAGTCCAGTGCAGAAGCGTAGTCTTGATGTCCAGAGAAGCTGCAGAAAGTGGAAGCAAAATTTGAGAAGAGATCCAGGAGCTCAGTGAGAAAAGCAGAGAGCAGGCATGGTCGGGAGATGGGTAGAGGCAGTTAACCTGTAGTTAGGGCTAAAATGCATCCACTATTAGAGCCTGGGGAACTTAAACAGTGGAAGAGAGAAGGTTGGGAGAGAAAGAGCAATGGGTGGCAGCAGATTGCCAAGGGTAGAGGTGCACAGTGAGGCGCTCCCATGGAAGCTGCCAGCCAGGCAGCCATCTTGAAAGGCAAAACAAACCACAGCGAGATGTCCTAGGGGGAGTGTTTGCTCGTGCTCTGGGGGAGGGTTTAAACTAAAATGGCAGGGGGATGGGAACTTGAGCAGGGAGACAGAGGAAAGGGAAACAAGGATAAAAGCAAAAGATAGGAAGGAGAAAAACAAAAGTTGCAGTCAGAGAAAACAACGGTTTAAATCAAACATGGCCACAGTAAATACTAATTCTAATAGGTCTAAGAGCGTTAAAAAAACAAGCCTGAAGGCTTTGTGTCTTAATGCAAGGAGCATTCGGAACAAGGTGGACGAATTAGCTGCGCAAATTGAGGTAAACGAATATGATTTGATTGGGATTACCGAAACATGGCTCCAGGGTGGCCAATGCTGGGAACTTAATATCCAGGGGTACTCAATATTCAGGAAAGATAGGCAAAAAGGAAAGGGAAGTGGGGTAGCATTGCTGGTTAAAGAGGGGATTAACACAATTGAAAGGAAGGATATTAGCTCTGATGATGTGGAATCTGTATGGGTTGAACTGAAAAATAACAAGGGGCAGAAAATGTTAGTGGGAGTGATATATAGACCTCCAAACAGTAACGCAGAGGTTGGGGATGGCATTAAAAGGGAAATTAGAGAAGCGTGCAATAAGGACACAGCAGTCATCATGGGTGACTTTAATCTACATATAGATTGGGCTAACCAAATTAGTAACAATACTATGGAGGAGGAATTCCTGGAGTGTTTACGGGATGGTTTCCTGGACCAATATGTCGAGGAACCAACCAGAGATCAGGCCATAACTGGGTATTATGCAATGAGAAAGGATTAATTAGCAATCTTGTTGTGCGAGGCCCCTTGGGTCGGAGCGATCATAATATGATAGAATTCTTCATTAGGATGGAGAGTGAAGTAGTTGACTCAGAGACTAGGGTCCTGAATTTAAATAAAGGAAACTACGATGGTATGAGGTGCGAGTTGGGTAGGATTGATTGGGGAATGTCACTCAAAGGGTTGACGGTGGATAGGCAATGGCAAACATTCAAAGACCGCATGGACAAACTACAGAATTTGTTCATCCCAGTTTGGCATAAGAATAAAACAAAAAGGGTGACTCAAGCATGGTTAACAAGGGAAATTAGGGATAGCATAAGATCCAAGGAGAGGGCATATAAATTGGCCAGAAAAAGCAGTAACCCTGTGGATTGGGAGCAGTTTAAGATTCAACAAAGGAGGACAAAGGGATTAATTAAGAAGGGGAATATAGAATACGAGAGTAAGCTTGCAGGGAACATAAAAACTGACTGTAAAAGCTTTTATAGATATGTGAAGAGAAAAAGATTAGTGAAATCAAGCATAGGTCCCTTGCAGTCAGAATCAGGGGAACTTATAATGGGGAACAAAGAAATGTCAGACCAATTAAATACATATTTTGGTTCTGTCTTCACAAAGGAGGACACAAATAACTTCCCAGAGATGTTGGGGAACATAGGGTCTGATGAAAGGGAGGAACTGAAAGAAATCAGTATTTGTAGGGAAATGGTGTTAGGGAAATTGAAGGGATTGAAGGCCGATAAATCCCCAGGGCCTGATAATCTACATCCTAGGGTGCTTAAGGAAGTGGCCCTAGAAATAGTAGATGCATTGCTGATCATCTTCCAACATTCGATGGAATCTGGAACAGTACCCATGGATTGGAGGGTAGCTAATGTTACCCCACTATTCAAAAAGGGTGGTAGAGAGAAAACGGGGAATTACAGACCGGTAAGCCTGACATTGGTAGTGGGGAAAATGCTAGAGTCCATTATAAAAGATGTAATAGCTGAGCACTTGAAAAACAGTGACAGGATCGGACAAAGTCAACATGGATTTACAAAACGTAAATCATGCTTGACTAATCTATTCGAATTTTTTGAGGATGTAACTGGTAAAATAGATAAGGGAGAACCAGTGGATGTGGTGTATTTGGACTTCCAAAAGGCTTTTGATAAGGTCCCGCATAAGAGATTAGCGTGTAAAGTTAAGGCACATGGGATTGGGGGCAAGGTATTGACTTGGATAGAGAACTGGTTGGCAAACAGAAAGCAAAGAGTTGCAATAAACGGGTCTTTTTCCGAGTGGCAGGCAGTGATTAGTGGGGTACCGCAGGGATCGGTCCTTGGACCCCAGCTATTCACAATATATATTAATGATCTAGACAAGGGAACTAGATGTAATATCTCCAAGTTTGCAGACGACACAAAACTGGGTGGGCGTGTGTGCTGCGAGGAGGATGCCGAGAAACTCCAGGATGATTTGGACAGGTTGGGTGATTGGGCAGAAGCGTGGCAGATGCAATATAACGTGGATAAATGCGAGGTTATCCACTTTGGTGTCAAAAACAGAAAGGCAGATTATTATCTGAATGGCAATAGATTGGGAGAAGGGGAAGTGCAACGAGACCTGGGTGTCCTTGTGCACCAGTCGCTGAAGGTAAGCATGCAGGTGCAGCAGGCGGTTAAGAAGGCAAATGGTATGTTGGCCTTCATAGCGAGAGGGTTTGAGTACAGGAACAAGGATATCTTGCTGCAGTTGTACAGGGCCTTGGTGAGACCACACCTTGAGTACTGTGTGCAGTTTTGGTCGCCTTATCTGAGGAAGGATGTTCTTGCCATGGAAGGAGTTCAGCGAAGATTCACAAGGCTGATACCTGGGATGGCAGGAATGACGTATGAAGAGAGATTGGGTCGATTGGGCTTATACTCGCTGGAGTTTAGAAGAATGAGAGGGGATCTCATTGAAACTTATAAAATTCTGACAGGACAGGACAAACTAGATGCAGGAAGGATGTTCCCAATGGTCGGGGAGTCCAGAACCAGGGGTCACAGTCTAAGGATAAGGGGTAAGCCATTTAGGACAGAAATGAGGAGGGATTTCTTCACCCAGAGAGTGGTGAACCTGTGGAATTCTCTGCCACAGAAGGCAGTAGAGGCCAATTCATTAAATAGATTCAAGAAGGAGTTGGATATATTTCTTAAGGCTAAAGGGATCAAGGGATATGGGGAGAAAGCAGGGACAGGGTACTGAATTTGGATGATCAGCCATGATCGCATTGAATGGCGGAGCAGGCTAGAGGGGCCGAATGGCCTATTCCTGCTCCTATCTTCTATGATTCTATGATTCTATGATCTGGAATCCACTGCCTGAAAGGGTGGTGGAAGCAGATTTAATAGTAACGTTCAAAAGAGAATTCAGTAAATACATGAAGGGAAAAAATTTGCAGGGCTAAGGGGAAAGAGCAGGGGAGTGGGGTTAATTGGATAGCTCCACCAAAGATCCGGCACAGGTACAATAGGCTGAATGTCCTCCTTCTGTGCATGTTATTCTATGATTCTAAGGCTGTCGTTATACCGCTCTTGGGCTTCATTGGTGGGGTTCCTCACAGGCGTCTTCAGCCCAGTCTTCAGTCTTCATCCTGTGTCTCCTAGCAGCCACCCCTTAGTTTGCTTGCAGGTCCAAAGTGGTCGGGGAGCTTGGACTGCTGCAGGATGAAAGCATCATGGCGGCTCCCCGAGAATCTGGCACACACCTGCATAAAACTTTTCTTGTGGTTGCACACCAGCCAAACATTGATCGAATGTAAGCCCTTGTGGTTTACGAATATTCCTGGTTGATCTGGTGGTGCGCAGGTTGCCATGTGTGTGCAATCGATGACATCCTACACCTGTGGGAAGCTAGCCAGAGACGCAAACCTGAGCGCCTGCTCATTCTGACTAGTGCAATCACTGGCGAAGTTGACATAATTGCCGACCCTGGCAAACAATGCATCAGTCACCTGCCTTATGGATTTATTTATCTTTGGTCATCACCACAAACTTTGTTCCCTGGCCACCGTTTCCATCCCTGGCAACTGTCTGAAGCTGAGCCAGACCATTTGCAACCTTAGTGTTGTGTTTGGCCCCGAGATAAGCTTCCGACCACATATCCTCTCCATCACCAAGACCGCCGACTTCCACCTCCATAACATCGCCCGACTCCGCACCTGGCTCAGCTCATCTGCTGCTGAAACCCTCAACTATGCCCTTGTTACTTCGAGACTTGACTATTCTAATGCTCTCCTGGCCGGCCTTCTATCTTCCAGCCTACATAAACTTGTGCTCATCCAAAACTCTGCTGCCCATATCTTAACTTACTCCAAGTATCATTCACCCATCACCCCTGTGCTTGCTAACCTACGCTGGCTCCCGGTCGGACAACGCTTCAATTTTAAAATCTTCATTCTTGTTTTCAAATCCCTCGATGACCTCACCCCCCCCCCCCTATCTCTGTAACCTCCTCCAGCCCTAAAAGCCTTCGAGATCTTTGCGCTCCTCCAATTCTGGCCTCCTGTACATCCCCGATTTTAATTGCTCCACCATTAGTGGTTATGCCTTCAGCTGCCTTGGCCCTAAACTCTGGAATTCCCTCATTAAACCTCTCCACATCTCTACCTCTCTCTCCTCCTTTAAGATGCTCCTTAAAACCTACCTGTTCGACCAAGTGTTTGTACCAACTAGGGAACAGGCTATTTTAGATCTAGTATTGTACAGTGAGACAGGGTTAATTAATAACCATGTAGTAAAGGAGCCTCTGGGGAGCAATGATCATAATATGATAGAATTTTATGTTGAATTGAGAGTAATTTAGTTAAGTTTGAAACTACTGAACAAAGCAAAATATGTAGGTATGAGAGGTGTGTTGGCTAAGGTAGGTTAGGAAACTAGATTAAAAGATAGGACAGTAGATAAGCAATGGGAAACATTAAAAAAAAATTCACAATTCACAATGAAAATACATTCCCTTAAGGAATAAAAACCCCATGGGAAAAATGGTCCAACCGTGGCTAACAAGGGAAGTTAAAGATAGTATTAGATTAAAGGAAGAGTCTTATAATGTTGCCAAAAATAGTAAGCCTGAGGATTGGGAGGATTTTGGAATTCAGCAAAGGGGGACCAAGAAATTGATGAAGAGAGAGAAAATAGAATATGAGAGTATACTAGCGAGAGACATAAAAACAGATTGTAAAAGCTGCTATAGGTATGTAAAAAGGAAGAGATTAGCAAAAATAAACGTGGGCCCCTTACAGGCAGAGACAGGAGAAATTATAATGGGGAATAAGAAAATGGCAGGGAGATTAAACAAATACATATCTGTCTTCATGGAAGAAGACACAAAAAGCATTCTGGAAATAGTGGGGAACCAAGAGTCTAGTGAGAATGAGGGACTTAAAAAATTAGTATTGGTAAAGAAATAGTACTGGAGAAATTAATGGGACTAAAAGCCGACAAATCCCCTGGACCTAATGGCCTACATCCTAGGGTTTTAAAAGGAGTGGCTTCCGAGATAGTGAATGCATTGGTTTTGATCTTCCAAAATTCCATAGATTCTAGAACGGTCCCCGCGGTTTGGAAGATAGCAAATGTAACCCCACTATTCAAGAAAGGAGGGAGAGAGAAAACAGGGAACTATAGGCCATTTAGCCTAACATCAGTAGTAGGGAAAATGTTAGAATCTATTAATAGGGCACTTAGAAAATCATAATATGATTGGGCAGAGTCAACACAGATTTAAGAAAGGGAAATTGTGTTTGACAAATCTAATAGAGTTTTTTGAGGTTGTAACTAGCAGGGTCGATAAGAGGGAACCAGTGGATGTAGTGTATTTGGATTTTCAGAAAGCATTCAATAAGGTGGCACACAAGAGGCTCTTACACAAAATTAGTGCTCATGGGATTGGGGGTAATATATTAGCATGGATTGAGGATTGGTTAACGGGCAGAACACAGAGGGTAGGAATAAACAGGTCATTTCTGGGTTGGCAGGCTGTAACTAGTGGAATATCGCAAGGATCAGATCTTGGGCCTCAACTATTTACAATCTATATCAATGACTCAGATGCAGCGAACCAGTGTAATCAAGTATCCAAGTTTGCTGACGATACAAAGCTAGGTGGGAAAGTAAGTTGTGAGGAGGATACTAAGAGGCTGCAAAGGGATATGGACAGGTTAAGTAAATGGGCAAGAATGTGGCAGATGGAATATAATGTGGAGAAATGCAAAGTTATCCACTTTGGTAGGAAAAACAGAAAAGCAGAGTATTTTTTAAATGGTAAGAGATTGGGAAATGTTGGTGTTCAGAGGGACCTGGGTGTCCTTGTACACGAACCACTGAAAGTTAACATGCAGGTACAGCAAGCAATTAGGAAAGCAAATGGTATGTTAGCTTTTATTACAAAAGGATTGGACTATAAGAGTAAAGAGGTCTCACTGCAATAATATAGGGCCTTGGTGCGACCACACCTGAAGTACTGTGTACAGTTTTGGTCTCCTTACCTAAGGAACGATATACTTGCCTTAGAGGGAGTGCAACGAAGGTTCACCAGACTGATTCCTGGGATGGGGGGATTGTCCTATGAGGAGAGATTGAGGAGACTATATTCCATAGAATTTAGAAGAATGAGGTGATCGCATTGAAACATATAAAATTCTTACAGGGTAGATGCAGGGAGGATGTTTCCCTGGCTGGGGAGTCTAGAACCAGGTGTCACAGTCTCAGAGTAAGGGGTCCAGCATTTAGATTTGAGATGAGGAGAAATCTCTTCACTCAAAAGGGTTGTGAATCTTTGGAATTCTCTACCACAGAGGGTTGTAGATGCTCAGTCGTTGACTATATTCAAGCCAGAGATCGATAGATTTTTGGATATTAAGGGAATTAAGAGATATGGGGATAATACGGGAAGGTGGAGTTAAGGTAGAGGATCAGCCATGATCTTATTGAAGGCGAAGCAGGCTCGAAGCGGCGAATGGCCTACTCCTGCTCCTATTTCTTATGTTCTTATGTCATCTGTTCTTATATCTGCTTCTGCGGCTCAGTGTCAAAAAAGTTCTTATTGATATCTCTCTTGTTAAGCGCCTTGGAACGTTTTGCTAAGTTAAGTGCGCTATATAAATGTAAGTTGTTGTTGTCATTACGTGCAGCCGACTGGGAGATCCTGGATATGTCTCTGGTAGCGTCCTGGAAGGATCCGGATACAAAAATTTGAGGGCGGTGGTCACTTTCACAACCAATGGTAATGCATGGCTACCAGGTCCAACAGGAAGTAGGCCTTCTTCTAGATGTCTGCCACCACCTGATGTGACAATCTCAGCCTCTGGATGTACTGCTCTTCCAAGAGGTGAAGGAAGCTGATCCTCTGGCTGTACATCCTGTTACGTGGGTAGTTCCTGCTGTGACCTTGACCCCATTGCTGCTCCCCTCTGCTCACCACCCGCAGGTCTCTCCACAGCAGGCTGTTGCTGCTGCTGATGGTGATCTTGCTCCTCGTCCAAGGTCCAATATAAGGCAGCCATGGTGCCACCCATCCTGATCATGAGTCTTAATACCTTCAACGTGCAGAAATTAGCCTCTCACCACAAGTACTCTCAACAAACCCTTTCGCAGTGGGAGATAAGGGAGCAGCTGTGAGCACAACCCTCCCGAACCCAAACCCACACTTTCTTTACTATTAAAATTCCCCCCAATGTTACAGATTTTGGGCAGAGACAATATGGAGGAAGCTTAGCGTTGAAAGTGATCTGTCATGTCCTTGTTATCCAAACTACATCCTAGTTCATGTCCCTCTTCTAGGTTAGAGAAATGACTTGGTCATGAGCTCCAGGGAGAGGGATGAGGAAAGCCTTCCTGAAAATACCCCATCACTTAATCTCACTCTCCCTCAGATCAGAAATGTGTAATCTGTTCAATTTAGATAGTGGTTTAAAGGGGAGTATACTAGATGTTTCTGGGCTCAAGGGAATAGCAGTTGGTGGCGATGGTAAAGGAGGAAAAGGAATGAACTGGCTAGAGGGTCAGCTCAGGTCCTTTGTTTGCTGAACATGACAGAGATGTGGATCTCAAGTGCCCCAGCTTTTCAAAAAATTATATCTTCTGATTAGGAGAGATTGCTGAAATAATTGGACTATCTGCATATGAGCTAGTGTCAGCTGTGGCTCGTTGGTATAGCTCTCGACTCTGAGTCAGAAGGTTGTGGGATGAAGCCCCACTCCAGAGATTTGAGCACATAATCTAGGCTGACACTTCAATGCAGTACTGAGGCAGTGCTGCACTGTCGGAGGTATCTTCTTTCAGGTGATACAGTAAACCTCTCAGATGGATGTAAAAGATTGCATGGTACTATTTTGAAGAAGAGCAAGGGAGTTCTCCCGGTGTTCTGGCCAATATTTATCCCTCACTCAACATTCACTAAAAAACAAATTATCTGGTCATTATATCATTGCTGTTTGTGGGACCTTGCTGTGCGCAAATTGGCTGCCATGTTTCCTGCATTACAACAGTGACTACACTTCAAAAGTACTTCATTGGCTGTAAAGTGCTTTGGGAGGCCCGGTGGTCGTGAAAGGCACTATATAAATGCAAGTTGTTTCCATCATTGAGTGTGGGGTTTCTCCAGGGTGATGTCAGGAAGCACTTCTTCACAAAAAGGGTAGTGGTAATCTGGAGCTCTCTACCCAAAAGACTGTTGAGGCGAGGTAAATTTAATATTTAAAACAGGGAAATGGCAGAGACTCTGAACAAATATTTTGTATCTGTCTTCACAGTAGAAGACACTAACAACATCCCAATAATAGTAGATAATCAAGGGGCAAAAGGGAGGGAGGAACTTAAAACAATCACTATCACTAGAGAAAAAGTACTTGGCAAACTAATGGGACTAAGGGCTGACAAGTCCCCTGGACCTGATGGCCTGCATCCTAGGGTCTTAAAAGGAGTGGCTGCAGAGATAGTGGATGCATTGGTTGTAATCTACCAAAATTCCCTGGATTCTGGAAAGGTCCCAGCGGATTGGAAAACCGCAAATGTAACACCCCTACTCAAGAAAGGAGGGAGACAGAAAGCAGGAAACTATAGGCCAGTTAGCCTAACATCTGTTATTGGGAAAATGTTGGAATCCATTATTAAGGAAGTAGTAGCAGTACATTTAGAAAATCATAATACATACAAGCAGAGTCAACATGGTTTTATGAAAGGGAAATCGTGTTTGACAAATTTACTAGAGTTCTTTGAGGCTGTAACGAGCAGGGTGGATAAAGTGGAAACCAGTAGATGTAGTGTATTTGGATTTCCAGAAAGCATTCGGTAAGGTGCCACATAAAAGGTTACTACACAAGATAAGAGCTCACGAGGTTGGGGGTAATATATTAGCATGGATAGAGGATTGGCTAACTAACAGAAAACAGAGAGTCGCGATAAATGGGTCATTTTCAGGTTGGCAATCAGTAACTAGTGGGGTGCCGCAGGGATCAGTGCTGGGGCCTCAACTATTTACAATCTATATTAATGAAGGGACCAAGTGTACTGCTGCCAAATTTGCTGACGATACAAAGATAGGTGAGAAAGCAAGTTGTGAGGAGGACACTATGGGCTGGATTTTCATTGACCCGTGGAGGCGGGTTTGGAGGCGTGTGGGGGGTTAAAATTGCAAAAACTGGCGGGCGGGCACAAGCCCGCCTCCATCCCACCTCCACGCAATTTTCATTAAATCGTGTCTGCTGGTCCCGACTCCGTCCCGCCTCTAAGAGGCGGGATAGGCTGTTAAGGCCCTTAACAAGCACTAAATTGCCTCTATAATGCCATTTTGAAAGGCCTTTGTGATTTTAACCCTTTTTCTACGTGAAGCACGCCTGTTCTGAACCACGAATGTGAAACCTGGTGGGAGCACATTTGGATAGCTGACGCTGGCTGGCTGGCTGGCTGGGCTGAGCTGAGCTGAACTGAGCTGAGCTGATCTGGGAGTGGTGGTGCAAGGGAGACATATCTGGGAGTGGTGGTGCAAAAATATCTGGGAGCAGACTTAGGGCTGCTGCTCATTTTGCATCCAGGTCCTCTCACAGCGAAGGCCAGGCAGTCTTTGCAGACCTTCAATGCAGCAGCAATGATGACATCATCAGAGGCGACTTTCAGACTGAAAACACTAATTGGGTCATGGGTTCCCACATGCTGGAACTCAATTGCCCAATTAGGTGAAAATCGCATCAATCTCCCAGATCGAATTGCAGTCGGGTGGATAACACGAAAAGTGGATAACACGACCCCAACCTGCCCCAGTATCAAAATCCAGCCCAAAGAGTCTGCAAAGGGATATAGATAAGTTAAGTGAGTGGGCAAAAATTTGGCAGATGGAGTATAATGTGGGAAAATGTGAGGTTTTCCACTTTGGTAGGAAGAATAAAAAAGCGAAATATTATTTAAATGGAGAGAGACTACAGAATGCTGCGGTACAGAGGGATCTGGGTGTGCTCGTATATGAAACACAAAAAGTTAGCATGCAGGTACAGCAAGTAATTAGGAAGGCAAATGGAATGTTGGCCTTTATTGTAAGGGGGATGGAGTATAAAAGTAGGGAAGTCTTGCTACAACTGTACAAGGCGTTGGTGAGACCACATCTTGAGTACTGTGTACAGTTTTGATCTCCTTATTTAAGTAGGGATATACTTGCATTGGAGGCAGTTCAGAGAAGGTTCACTAGGTTGATTCCTGAGTTGAAGGGGTTATCTTATGAGGAAAGGTTGAGCAGGTTGGACCTATACTCATTGGAGTTTAGGAGGATGAGAGGTGATCTTATTGAAACATATAAGATTCTGAGGGGGCTTGACAGGGTAAATGCTGAGAGGATGTCTCCCCTTGTGGGGGAAACTAGAACTCGGGGGCATAGTTTCAGAATAAGGGGTTGCCCATTTAAAACGGAGATGAGGAGGAATTTCTTCTCTCAGAGTTGTGGAGGCTGAGTCATTGAATATATTCAAGGCGGGGATACACAGATTTTTGAAAAACAGGGGAATCAAGGGTTATGGGGAGCGGGCAGAAAAGTGGAGTTGAGGCGAAGATCAGATCAGCCATGATCTTATTGAATGGCGGAGCAGGCTCGAGGGGCCGAATGGCCTACTCCTGTTCCTGTGTTCCTTTCTTTCTTTAGTGTGCAGGATTCCACAATCTGCATGTGAGATTCTAATTTATGGCATTGAAACCAGCAGGCCATCATGGAGTGCGGGGTCTCTCCAGGGTCACTTACAGTACAGCATCCCATGACACAGCCTGTGACGTCAGTAACAGCATTCCTGCTTCCTTCCTCCTGCTCATCCTTTTCCTCCAAGCAGACTAAATAGAGTGGTATTCCCAGAGGGATCCCCATAAAGGAAAGGGTAGTTTACTTGCAACAATAAGCAGTATAAAATCACCGCTGCAAACCTATTTCACACACAGATGTATAGATTAATTGATAAAACAGTGGCTGGAGTCAAAAATTAAGTTGCTACAGTACCTGCTATCAGCTTGCTGGGCCCTTAAATATATCACCTCACTTGAACTAACAGCCCTGATTCATGGGTGGAATCAGAAAGTGATGTAATGGGTGCATAAAAGACACAAGAGAGAAATTTTCAATCCATCCAAAATGGGCACAAAGTCAGTGGAGCAGCGGCACCACCCACCCGAAGCCGACGTTTGGAGGCCCGAACCACTTTAATGTTCCAGCCCCATTTGAATGTAGTCGGTGAGGTGTGGGTGCCAAAAGGGTCCTCCGCTGTAGCTTGCTGATTGTGGGAGGGTGGGAAATCAGCTGGCTTCTACGATGAGCAGGTTGGGCTGAGGGGGTGGCGGCGGAGGGGGAGCCGATCCCGGAGGGGGACAAATGTGGGTCAGCAGTGGGCTGCAGTATTTTGTGTGTAACAGACACTAAAATCAGCCCCACAATATTTAATGCTAGTTTTCTGTCGATGCAGCATACTTTCCAAATAGGGCTAAACATGACTGTGTTTCACTCCTACTTTTTTCAAATTTTTGTTTCTGTATGTGACACTATTTATCCAGGAAACTATTCATTCCCCCAAGATGTAAAAAAACCTGTACTTTTTGATAATCACAATATCCAATTACTAGACTAACTTTTTGGATTAAGACCAGGAAAGCAAATATACTAAATGGGATAACAAAGTGCTGTAACATAGTGAGGCATTTGATAAAGCTGGTCCTTGGGCTTAGGTATTTCTTCCTGGAATTGTACAGCTATTGTATTGGAATTTATTTTCCTCTTCTCCATCCAGAGTCCATCACCATTCTCCCTTCAGTACTTTGCTATCTCAGAAAATGAACTCAAGCATTCCCATTTTTAAAAGTGAATTGCAAACCAAGGGTACTACAGGTTTTAAAATATAAGATAAATTGGGGGAAAAATTCAGTCGCGCCCCGTTTGGGGCGCAAATATCGTCCGGGCGCAAAAATTAGCGCCTGGCGCTAATTATCGCCACTGACTGGAAACTTCACTTTTATCGACCCCTGAGGTGATTGGAGCGCTAAATCAGGCGCTTCACACCTGTCTTAAGGCGCAAAGGCTGAGGAGCAAGGCGCTAACTCAGAGCGCTGGCGAAGCTCATGTGATGTTAGTCAGCAATGGAACACACACTCAATGGCACCGGCCAGTTCTTAAAGGGGATGGTTGATCTTGCTTTCCATCCACATCCTGCTCATTGCAGCCTTGAATCCCGGCCTGGAGAGACCTGCACATCAAATCTGCTGGAAAGAACAATGGAGAGTACCAGGGAAAGAGCTTAGAGTGCAGCCCCAACAGTCTCTTCTAAATCGATACAAGGAATGGCAAATCAAAATGAACCTGCAAAGTGCTGCTCAGTACCCAAAACTCCTTCACACAACGTTGAATCTCTCCAGATGTGTGTCTCTCTCTCTCTCAGAATGCGTAGTTCAAAAATGGCACCAACAATAAAAGGCAGGAAGCGGTCACCTTTAAATAGCGCTCCCCCAGTCCCTTCATGACTGCAGAACGCTCCCCTCAACCTGTCGTTGCTAGCGTCAGGCGGTAAGGCAGGGGGCGCCACTCAATATCCGCTCCGGGGCGATACCGGGGCGTTGCACACTCGACTGACGTCACGATCTGCCGGCGCAGGAGATCGTGGTGGTAGTGTTTAGCGCCGCCGCAAAATGTCTAGTTAAGTTCGCGAGTGGCGCAAACATCGCTGCGCCCGGGCGCTAGCTGCTTTGCGCCCCATTAGCGCCCTCTTAAGGCGCTAACGGGAGGCGCAACCAACTGAATTTTTCCCCCATTGTCTCTTAACTTCAGTCAATAGTTGTGTTCTGCTCTGGAACATCTCCAATGTGTTATATGCAATATGGTTTTAAGTGCTGTCAGCACTCCTGTTGTACACAGTAAATTTAAACAGAGCACAAAAAGCAGTTGCACATTAACTGGACCCTTTAAGTACAATATAACGAGCAGGACTGGGACTTGATAAAAGTTTGTATACATTGAGATACCGTCCGGAATTTGCTTCCATCAGGAATTGAGTAAACATGGATTTTACTGCTTAATAAATAAACCAGTAATCTGTTGCAAACTCAATCTTGTTTCCTCTGTGTAAATGTGGTTTAATCTAGTAATACCACCACAAAGTGTTGAAATACACTTCACACACATGATCCCACTAACAGAATTAAGCACAGATCGATTGAATTCAAGAAAATAAATGTTAAGCGAAGGCAGTTTATATTACACAAAATAACAGCCAATCGAAATTTAGATGCTACCTTTCCTTTGGGTTTAAGGCCTAATTTTCATAATTTACATCTGGATGTGATATCATTATAACATATGTTTTCTATACATTGAATACGCTGTATGATATTCAATGTCTTATATTGCAGCCGATGACTGTGATTAGTAACACTCATGACAATGTACCACGCAGAAACACGATGCATAACCTTGTTACATACAAAAAGCATATGTGCCAACCATCAGTGTTTCTGGAGCTGTGTCCCCTGCTCAACATCTGGTAAGGAAAGCCGCTGCAGGGTTTAAACTTCTTGTGTTGCTCACTGCTGCCCTGAGGGTGCTCTAGAACGCTGCAGAAAACTCCTCTGCACATGCGCAGAACTTGTGCAGGCACACAGTTGCGAATTCAGGCTCTTGATGAACTGGCACTCAGTGGCATCTATGTACTTTAAGCCTTCAAGGGCTACTGTAAAGACTAATCATTTATATTGTGCTAGAGAAACTAAGCAATGCACATTGTATCGGGAAAGATATGAAGCAGAAGTTGATAGAAAGAAAAGAAGACCTTGCATTTATATCGCACCTTTCATGATCTCAGGACATCTCAAAGTGCTTTAAAGCCAATGAAATACTTTTGAAGTATAGTCACTGTTGTCATGGAAACGCGGCAGCCAATTTGCGCTCAGCGAGGTCCCACAAACAGCAATGTGACAATGATCAGATAATTTGTTTTTTTTGTGATGTTGGTTGTGGGATAAATATTGATCAGGACACCCAGGAGAATTCCCCTTCTCTTCTTTGAATAGTGCCATGGGATCTTTTACATCCACCTGATGCTGTAGGCTGGAGCAGTGGGTGGTAATGGGCTTGGAGAAGTACCCGGAATCACTGACTTGCCTTGGAGCTGGAAATTGAAGGCAAAAACAGAAAATGTTAGAAATAGACAACAGGTCCACCAGCATCTGTAAAGAGAAAAGACAGAATAGAACAGAAAACTGGAGAAAGCCAGCATGGAAGGGAAACAGCAAGAGCCAGAAAATAGCAAGTGGGACACAGAAGCATCAGGAACCTGAAGAAGCTCAGAGGGTCAGAGGAGGAAAGGTAGTGGGGTAAATTTTAACTTTGTGTAATAATGTAAAGCAGCCTGTTTTACATCTCTCCCGATTTTTATTTCCATTGAAGTTATTGAGTTGAGCAGAGGAGCACATAGGGGGTGAAATTGGGTGCCTTTGCACCCTGGGGGTGCTAACGGGGTACAAATGGCATTGCGACCTGGGCGCGGCGCTTACATCGACTTTATGGCGGGAGTTTTGTGGGGGCGCTACAAAGTTGCACCCCGATCCTTCGCCTGGAGATCGTGATGTCATTGCCGTGTGCATCGCCCCGGTAGCGCCCCGGACCCGAAATTGACTTCCGTCCCCTGCAGCAGCGCCGGTCGAAATCACCGACAGCTGCAGGAGGTGTGCATCGGGCGGCCGGCTACTTCGGGGTCAATGATTAAAGGCGAGGTGGCCGAGGTAAGTGGAAAAAAAACTTGCCTTTCCTGTTCTAGTTTTTTTCACAGGTTCATGACCGCGATCGATCAGCCAGGCACTCTGCCTGAGTACCGGGCTAATCGCACGGGATCGCGGCTGCCTTGGTGGTCCAGGCAGGTACTTTTTAAATTGCAGAGCCTGCAGCGATGGCCCTTCCCTTTAAGGGTGGGAAGGAGCCTTTGAACGCGGCAGCGCTGCACGGCCCAGTGTGCAGTGCTGCTGAAGTCTCCACCCCAGCTCTCCGATGTTAGCGCCTTAAGAAGGAAGTGGAGCGCTTGATTTAGTGCTCCACTTCCCTCTTGGGGCGCTAAAACTCAATGTTGTGGTCGCCGGCGCTAACGCTAGCGCCCAGGCGATGTTAGCGCCCCAAAATGGTCGATACTGAATTTTTCCCCCATAGAGTCCGGTTGGTAAATCGTCAGCTTTTTAAACTTCAGCACCAACTAGCAATTCCACGCAATTTCAGTAAAGCTTGTACCCACTTGTTCACAGTAAAGCCAAGTCAAGTGATTTAATCGCGAGACATGCAATTTTTAATGAAATTGCTCCTCAAAACGCGATTCCACTCAGGTAACTCATGATCTTTTCCTGTGATTGACTGCTGGGGACACGTGGGTTGGGGGGTCAGGGGTTCTCAACGGATGACGTGTTGTGTCGCCCTCTGAAAAGTGCCATGCGCTGCAGGCAGAAGCTGCAGAGTCGTTAAGAGTTTAGCGGGATGTCTGGTCGCAGTAAAACAGGAGAGAAAGGAAAAGACGCACCAAATCTAAGACTCGTTCATCCAGAGCCATCTCAGTTTCCTGTCGGCCGCATTCACCAGCAATTGCACAAGGGTCACAATGCCGACAATGTTGGGGCCAGAGCCCCCATTTACCTGGCCGCTATCCTCGAGCACCTGACCGCCGAGATCCTGGAGGTGGCGGGCAACACAGCCCGTGCCAACAAGAAGACCAAGGCCATCCCCCACCACCTGCAGCTCGCCATCCGCAATGACGAAGAGCTGAACAAGTTTCTGGGAGGGTTCACCATAGCCCAAGGCGGGATCCTGCCCAACATCCAAGCCATTCTGCTGCCGAAGAAAACCGTCCATCCGAGCAAGGTTTATGCCTGAAGGACAAAAAAATAAATCAGTCGGTTCCCATGGTGATGAGGGCAGCATGTCCCCCCTTCTCCTTTGGTGCCACGGTTCCGGGGGCTATGTTACAGAAACTCCATGGTCACCCCCAAGTAAATCAAAGTGGGCTAGATCAGAAGCAGCCGGCCACCACTATGGGGCTGGATGAAGCTTTCAAATCAGTGGGAGAGATCGGTAGATACCAAGTGTACCTCATCTTCTTATTCAACCTATTACAGGTGAGTGAGTCATCGAGTTTTACCCGCAACAGGTGAGTAAGAAGAGACTTTGTTGCTGTCAGATGGCAGTGACATGTTTTAGGTGAGGAAATGAGAAACAAATTTGTGCGAATTTTGAGCTGTACATGAATCTGCTTTTTAAAATATGGGTTTGTAAGATGAGGCTTTCAATCATTAGGTGAGGCAAGGAAGCATTTCAGCAGAGGGAAGAAGAATGATTGACACAAGTTTAACTTACTTTTATTAGTTACTTTGTACTAAGTCCAATATTGCACCAGGGATGAATTTATGGTTTTAATCTTGTTGCTGATAAAGGTTAATAAAAACCTTAATAACATAAAAAGTGGGGAAAATTGGAGCTTACTTTTGAAAATCAGAATTCTGGCGTCAGGTTTACATTTTTAGAAATGTTGAGGCACCTCACTTTCTACAGGCCGACCGCAGGCCACCGATCCACCTACTCCTGCTCCTATTTCTTAGCTTTTTGTGTTCTTATGTCAGTAATCGGTTAGTGACACCCGAATGCGCTTCCTGTCCGGGGGCAAAGGTCAGCGAGGGGCCGGGTCGGGGGAAAAAAATAGCAACTCATGATTACTTACCAAATCTCATGATTTTAAAGAGTTTTCAAAATCCAGGAAGTGGGACTTTTAATCTTTAAAATATCAGAGATTTGCATTTTTAAAAAGTAATGAAAATTTGCAAAAGGGTGCCCCCCTCTCCTCCACCACCGCCCCCCCCCCCAACCCCAACAGAAATATAATATTTTAAAACTCTATTCTTTATTTACATTTGGGATAAATGGAATCACATTTTTTAGTTTGTGTGCCAGTCTAAAGGGATTTGAAATATTCGGCAACCTGATTGGATTAAACCTCAATGCACTTTATAGCTATTCTATTCATACTGACGTTGACTGAACACGAGAGACAGCTTTGATCAACTCTCACTCCAGAAACTGCAACTTAAAATGGTAAAACTTTGCTAATTATATTGCATATCAGCCATATATGTACTTGCTGTTTACTAAGCCAATAACTGCAGAATCTTGTGTAGGAATCCAAATTCCTTGATGAAAGCAAGCCAATAATATCCTGATTACCATCTCCATCTGTCAAAGGGAATAATTTACCTCAGTAATTATGCAATGGCGAATACAACAAAGTACCTTTCTAACTTGGCACTTTGGATTTTGAAACTTTTCTACACTTTGCAGGGGCCCTATATATTGATGCTAAACATTCTAATATAACTACACTTCAAAGAGTCCAGCAACAGTAATCTTTACAAAAGCAAAATACTGCAGATGCTGTATCCTATCAATGATGTTAAGCTGACTGGTCTATAGTTACCAGGTTTTGTTCTATCTCCCTTTTGTATTTAGGAACAACATCAGCTGTCTGTTAGTCCTCTGGCACTATCCCCTCTTCTATGGAACTAGATAGTTTCTGGGATGCGGGCGTCGCTGGCAAGGCAAGGCCAGCATTTGTTGCCCATCCCTAATTGCCCTTGAGAAGGTGGTGATGAGCCGCCTTCTTGAACCGCTGCATTCCTTGTGGTGAAGGTACTCCCACAGTGCTGTTAGGGAGGGAGTTCCAGGATTTTAACCCAGCGACGATGAAGGAACGGCGATACATTTCCAAGTCAGGATGGTGTGTGACTTTGAGGGGAACTTGGCGATAATGGTGTTCCTGTGTGCCTGCTGCTCTTGTCCTTCTAGGTGGTAGAGGTCGAAGAAGCCTTGGCGAGTCACTGCAGTGCATCTTGTAGATGGTACACACTGCAGCCATGGTGCGCTGGTGGTGGAGGGAGTGAATGTTTAAGGTGGTGGATGGGGTGCCAATCAAGCGGGCTGCTTTGTCCTGGATGATGTCAAGCTTCTTGAGTGTTGTTGGAGCTGTACTCATCCAGGCAAGTGGCGAGTATTCCATCACACTCATGACTTGTGCCTTGTAGAGGGTGGAAAGGATTTGTGGAGTCAGGAGGTGAGACACTCACCACAGAATACCCAGCATCTGACCTGCTTTTGTAGCCACAGTACTTATGTGGCTGGTCCAGTTAAGTTTCTGGTCAATGGTGACCCCCAGAATGTTGATGGTGGGGGATTTGACGATGGTAATGCCGTTGAATATCAATGGGCGGTAGTTAGACTCTTTCTTGTTGGTGATGGTCATTGCCTGGCACTTGTGTGGCATGAATGTTACTTGCCACTTATCAGCCCAAGCCTGAATGTTGTCCAGGTCTTGCTGCACGTAGACATGGACTGCTTCATTATCTGAGGAGTTGTGAATGGAACTGAACACTGTGCAATCTTCAGCAAATATCTCGACTTCGGACCTTATGATGGAGGGAAGGTCATTGATGAAGCAGCTAAAGATGGTTGGGCCTAGGACACTGACCTGAGGAACTCCTGCATCGATGTCCTGGGGCTGTGATGATTGACCTCCAACAACCACAACCATCTTTCTTTGTGCTAGATATGACTCCAGCCAGTGGAGAGTTTTCCCACTGATTCCCATTGACTTCAGTTTTACTAGGGATCCTTGATGCCACACTTGGTCAAATGCTGCCTTGATGTCAAGGGCAGTCACTCTCACCTCACCTCTGGAATTCAGCTCTTTTGTCCATGTTTGGACCAAGGCTGTAATGAGGTCTGGAGCCGAGTGGTCCTGACGGAACCCAAACTGGGCTTCAGTGAGCAGGTTATTGGTGAGTAAGTGCCACTTGATAGAAGGTGTCATCGAAAGTGCTATCACTTTGCTGATGATTGAGAGTAGACTGATGGAGCGGTAGTTGGCCGGATTGGATTTGTCCTGCTTTTTCTGGACAGGACATACGTGGGCAGTTTTCCACATTGTCGGGTAGATGCCAGTGTTCCAGTTATACTGGAACAGCTTGGCTCGAGGCGCGCTTAGTTCTGGAGCACAAGTCTTCAGCAAGATAGCCGGAATGTTGTCGGGGCCCGTAGCCTTTGCTATATCCAGTGCGCTCAGCCATTTCTTGACATCACGTGGAGTGAATCGAATTGGCTGAAGACTGGCTTCTGTGATGGTGGGGACCTCAGGAAGAGGCTGAGATGGATCATCCACTCGGCACTTCAGGCTGAAGCTGGTTGTAAACGCTTCAGCCTTGTCTTTTGCACTCACGTGCTGGGCTCCACCATCATTGAGATGGGGATGTTCATGGAGACTCCTCCTCCTGTTAGTTGTTTAATTGTCCACCACCATTCATGACTGGATGTGGCAGGATTGCAGAGCTTTGATCTGATCTGTTGATTATGGGATCGCTTAGTTCTGTCTATCGCATGCTGCTTCCACTGTTTAGCATGCATGTAAGTCCTGTGTTGCAGCTTCCCCAGGTTGGTACCTCCTTTTTAGGTACGCCTGGTGCTGCTCCTAGCATGTTCTTCAACACTCCTCATTGAACCTGGGTTGGACCTCTAGCTTGATGGTAATGGTAGAGTGAGGGATATGCCGGGCCATGAGGTTACAGATAGTGTTGGCATACAATTCTGCTGCTGCTGATGGCCCACAGCGCCTCATGGATGCCCAGTTTTGAGCTGCTAGATCTGTTCTGAATCTATCCCATTTAGCACGGTGCTAGTGCCACACAACACGATGGAGGGTGTCCTCAGTGTGAAGACGGGACTTCGTCTCCACAAGGACTGTGCGGAGGTCACGGCTACCAATACTGTCATGGACAGCTGCATCTGTGACAGGTAAAATGGCGAGGACGAGGTCAAGTAGGTTTTTCCCTCGCGTTGGTTCTCTCACCACCTGCCGCAGGCCCAGATTGGCAGCTATGTCCTTCAGAACTCAGCCAGTAGTGGTACTACCGAGCCACACTTGGTGATGGACATTGAAGTCCCCCCACCCAGAGTATATTCTGTGCCCTTGCTACCCTCAGTGTTTCTTCCAAGTGGTGTTCAACATGGAGGAGTACTGATTCATCAGCTAAGGGAGGGCGGTAGGTGGTAATCAGCAGGAAGGTTTCCTTGTCCATGCTTGACCTGAAGCCATGAGACTTCTTGGGGTCCAGAGTTAATGTTGAGAACTTCCAGGGCCACTCCCTCCCGACTGTATACCACTGTGCGGCCACCTCTGGTGGGTCTGTCCTGCCGGTGGGACAGAACAGGACAACCCAGGGATGGTGATGGAGGAGTTTGGGACATTGGCTGAAAGGTATGATCTGTGAGTATGACTATGTCAGGCTGTTGCTTGACTAGTCTGTGGGACAGCTCTCCCAATTTTGGCACAAGTCCCCAGATGTTGGTGAGGAGGACTTTGCAGGGGCGACTGAGCTGGGTGTGCCGTTGTCATATCTGAAACTGGTGCCTATTATTTTTTTATATAATTTTTTTTGTAGCGGTTTGGTACAACTGAGTGGCTTGCTAGGTCATTTCAGGGGGCAGTTAAGAGTCTGTGGGGTAAAAATTGAGTCGCGCCCCATTTGGGGCGCTAACCTCGCCGGGGCGCGACTTTTAGCGCCCCGAAAAAATTAGCGGCCCCGCGCCGGAACTTCAGTGGTTGCGCCCCAAGAGGGAAGCGGGGCGCAACTGGAAGCACCCCGCATCCCTCTTGGGGCGCTGCGAGTGAATATCCTGGCGCTACGTGCCGCAGCGCCACGCGCTGCGGCACGTCGCGCCGCGGTATTGCAGGCCTTCCTCCCCTTCTTAAAGGGGAGGGGCCTTGCGCAGCGCGAACCGGGGCCCAGCTGGGCTCCCAGGGATCGGGAGTGCCGGCAAAAGAGCCCGGCACTCAAGAGAAGTGCCGGGCTCTTGGAGCGCAGCCGGCACTTCACGCTGGGGGGGCTTCACGGGGGCCGGGGACAGCAACGGGGGCAGGTGCTGGCAGGCGGCCAGCAACAAAAATGGCCGCCTGCCACCTCCCCTTTAAATATCGCCGCCCCGGCCGCACGTACGCCCCCCTGAACCCGTCGGACATAGCGTCTGGCGGTAAATCAGGGGGCGCGACTGAAGATCACGGCCGGGGCGCGAGCGGGGCGCTGCGCACGGCGATGACGTCATCGCCGGCGGCGCAGCGCCACAGGGCGCTACCGGCTGCCGCCGCCGCTAACCTCCCACTAAATTTTTCGGGAGGCGTGGGCGGCGCTGCGCCCGGGCGTTAGCTGCTTTACGCCCCATTAGCGCCCATTTAAGGCGCTAACGGGAGGCGCAAGCAGCTGAATTTTTCCCCCTGTGGGTCTGGAGTCACATATAGGCCAGACCAGGTAAGGATATGTTTTTACGACAATCCGATAGTTTCATGGTCACCATTACTGATACTCGCTTTTTATTCCAGATTTATTTAATTAACTGAATTTAAACTCTCCAGCTGCCGTGCTGGGATTTGATCTCACGTCTCTGGATCATTAGTCTAGTAACGGAACCTCTAATGCTACCGTACTGTAGTCATGTGTGCAGTGCTTTTTAAAACAGCAGAGCAAACTTACTCAGAAATCCATGAATAATTGGTGTTGAAACATTTTCCAAAATGGTACAATTTTGTAGATTGATGGTTCACACAAAATAAGACTCTCATGTCACAGCTGTTATGACTCAGTTGCATCTGCCATACCAGTGAGTCATGGCAGTTTCACAAAGCACTCGGCTTCAAAATACAGCATTCAGTTAAAGATTTCTATTTATATGTGTCACTTCACAGCCTTTCCCAGAAATCCATTAGTATTTTTTTCCATTGCCATTTCCACTGATTTGGTGGACATTGATCAGTATGTAATGGCCCTGATTTAGCGGTAAGAATATTGGTGAGGTTATGAGCGCTCACCGTTATTAAGGAGTAAATTGGACAGCAATTTCCGGCACAGTTAAATGTGGAAATCAGGAAGTTGATGTCCGAGTTGCCATAGGGGGAAAAATTCAGTTGGTTTGCGCCTCCCGTTAGCGCCTTAAGAGAGCGCTAATGGGACGCAAAGCAATTAGTGCCCGGGCGCGGCGATGTTTGCGCCGCTCACAAAATTAACTAGACATTTTGTGGCGGCGCTAAACACTACCGCCACGATCTCCTGCGCCGGCAGATCGTGACGTCAGTCGAGTGTGCAACGCCCCGGTAGTGCCCCGGATCGGATATTGAGTGGCACCCCCTGCCAAGTTTGCAGTCGGAGGCTATAATTAGCACCAGGCGCTAAACTTTGCGCCCGGCCGATAATCGCGCCCCAAACGGGGCGATACTGAATTTTTCCCCCCATAGAGTCATAGGGGGAAAAATGCAGTATCGCCCCATTTGGGGCGCAATTATCGGCCTGGCGCTAATTATCACCTCCGACTGCAAACTTGGCTTCTATCGCCCCTGGAGGTGATTGGAGCGCTAAATCAGGCGCTTCACACCTGTCTTAAGGCGCAAAGGCCGAGGAGCGAGGCGCTACCTCAGAGCGCTGGCGAAGCTCATGTGATGTCAGTCAGCAATTGAACACAGACACAATGGCGCCGGCCAGTTCTTAAAGGGGAGAGTTGATCTTGCTCTCCATCCACATCCTGCTCATTGCAGCCTTGAATTTCGGCCTGGAGAGACCTGTACATCAAATCTGCTGGAAAGAACAATGGAGAGAACCAGGGAAAGAGCTCAGAGTGCAGCCCACACAATTGCTTCTAAATCGATACAAGGAAGGACAAATCAAAATGAACCTGCAAAGTGCTGCTCAGTACCCAAATCTCCTTCACACAGCGTTGAATCTCTCCAGAAGTCTCTCTCTCTCTCTCTCAGAATGCGTGGTGCGAAAATGTCACCAACAAAAAAAGGCAGGAAGCGTTCGCCTTTAAATAACGCTCCCCCAGTTCTTTCCTGACCGCAAAACGCTCCCCTCAACCTGTCGTTGCTAGCGGCAGGCGGTAAGGCAGGGGGCGCCACTCAATATCCGGGCCGGGGCGCTACCGGGGCGTTGCACACTCGACTGACGTCATGATCTGCCGGTGCAGGAGATTGTGGCGGTAGTGTTTAGCGCCACCGCAAAATGTCTAGTTAATTTCATGAGCAGCGCAAACATCGCCGCGCATGAGCGCGAGTTGCTTTGCGCCCCATTAGCGCCCTCTTATGGCGCTAACGGGAGGTGCAAACCAACTGAATTTTCCCCCCATAGAGTTATACAGCACAGAAAGAGGCCCTTCGGCCCATCGTGTCCGCGCCGGCCAAAAAGCCCTGTCTATTCTAATCCCATTTTCCAGCACTTGGTCCGTAGCCTTGTATGCTATGGCGTTTCAAGTGCTCATCTAAATGCTTCTTGAATGTTGTGAGGGTTCCTGCCTCTACCACCCTTTCAGGCAGTGAGTTCCAGATTCCAACCTGAAAAAGTTTTTCCTCAAATCCCCTCTAAACCTCCTGCCCCTTACCTTGAAACTATGCCCCCTGGTTATTGACCCCTCTACTAAGGGGAAAAGTTCCTTTCTATCTACCCTATCTATGCCCCTTATAATTTTGTACAGCTCAATCAGGTCCCCCCTCAGCCTTCTCTGCTCTAAGGAAAACAATCCCAGCCTGTCCAGTCTCTCTTCATAGCTGAAACGCTCCAGCCCAGGTAACATCCTGGTGAATCTCCTCTGCATCCTCTCCAATGCAATCACATCCTTCCTATAGTGTGGCGACCAGAACTGCACACAGTAGTCCAGCTGTGGCCTAACTAGCATTTTGTACAGCTCCATCATAACCTCCCTGCTCTTATATTCTATGCCTTGGCTAATGAAGGCAAGTATCCCATATGCCTTCTTAACCACCTTATCTACCTGTCCTGCTGCCTTCAGGGATCTATGTACATGCACACCAAGGTCCCACTGATCCTCTGTCCTTCCTAGGGTCCTACCATTCATTGTGTATTCCCTTGCCTTGTTAGTCCTCCCAAAATGCATCACCTCACACTTTTCAGGGTTAAATTCCATTTACCACTGTTCTGCCCATCTGACCAACCCGTCTATATTGTCATGTAGCCTGAGGCTTCCCTCCTCGCTATTTACCACTCCACCAATTTTCATGTCATCTGCGAACTTACTGATCATACCTCCTGACGTAAGAAAACTACTAGGCACTTGGTCTAAGCATTAAACAAAACTTTAATCAACTGTTTTTCAACATGGAGGTCTAGTTGTGCCCTTCACTAGTTCCTGTTGAGGAATGTCCTAAGCAAGCTGGGCCCTTGCCCGAGCTATTTATACTCTCCCTGGACAGCGCCACCAGCAGGCCACCCAGTATTACTTCATACATGAATGACAAGATTCATGTCACCTCCTACATTCATATCTAAATCATTAATGTACACTACAAACAGCAAGGGACCCAGCACCGATCCCTGCGGTACACCACTGGACACAGGCTTCCAGTCACAAAAACAACCTTTGACCATTACCCTCTGCCTCCTGCCACTAAGCCAATTTTGGATCCAATGTGCCAAATTGCCCTGCTCCTCCACAAGCTTCGCTAAACCTGTACCTCGCCGAGAGATTCGGCATTCAAACACATGAAGGGCGTGAAGGTACTTATCCACTAAATACCTGCTAAACATGTCAGAAAAAGTGAGGGCTTGTCTATTCAAGTGTAAATGAATTCTTAATGTCATGATAAATCTTAATTACTGTCAAACAACCTCTTTAGCACTGAAAATTTACTTTTGCAAGTGTGGAGTCTAATTCTGTTTAAAAAATTTTTTTTTAAACTTTTTCTTTGTTTCTTTTATCTCTGTCTCTTAATCCCATCTTTCTTTCCCTCTCTTTATTTCACTTTCTGTACATGATTTGACATTGAATTAAATATCCAATTTATACTCCCTGGTTTAGACTCTGCGTGCCTCAGTAAAGATTCTTCAATCTGATTGGTTGAAGAGACACGCTGTTGCTCACACGGATCCCATGTAGAGGGTGCCGCTCTGTATTAGGCTCCTGATGACCTTAGCATAGCACAGATTAGCATAGAAGATAGGAGCAGGAGTAGGCCATTTGGCCCCTCGAGCCTGCGTCGCCATTTAATGAGATCATGGCTGATCATCCAAATTCAGTACCCTGTCCCTGCTTTCTCCCCATATCCCTTGATCCCTTTAGCCTTAAGAAATATATCTAACTCCTTCTTGAATATATTTAATGAATTGGCCTCAACTGCCTTCTGTGGTAGAGAATTCCACAGGTTCACCACTCTCTGGGTGAAGAAATTCCTCCTCATCTCAGTCCTAAATGGCTTACCCCTTATCCTTAGACTGTGACCTCTGGTTCTGGACTCCCCCGCCATCGGGAACATCCTTTCTGCATCTAGTCTGTCTAGTCCTGTTAGAATTTTATAAGTTTCAATGAGATCCCCTCTCATTCTTCTAAACTCCAGCGAATATAAGCCTAATCGATCCAATCTCTCTTCATACGTCATTATTGCCATCCCAGGTATCAGTCTGCTAAATCTTCGTTGCACTCCCTCCATGGCAAGAACATCCTTCCTCAGATAAGGCGACCAAAACTGCACACAATACTCAAGGTGTGGTCTCACCAAGGCCTTGTACAACTGCAGCAAGACATTCTTGCTCCTGTACGCGAATCCTCTCGCTATGAAGTCCAACATACCATTTGCCTTCTTAACCGCCTTAAGTTTCTGTGCAAAAGCCCACAAAGTCTGTGGGCAGCTGTAAGCATAATGATTGGAAGGCATGTTGTTTGCCAGTGTTCGAAAAATCCGGGCCAATAGCTTTTCTTTTCTTTCTCCTCCTTGCTCCCCCACCCCTCACTAATTTATGCTCCTGCTCTCCTGAAGATGTGATGCTTTGAGGTATGGTTCAGAGTCTTTACTACCGTGCTGGGTCTTTTGTTCTCAATGGACCATCATTCGCTGTCAAAGTAACAGGCGTGGATAATGGTGCTCGCCATTATTTATGCGCAAATGCTACAGCAACTTCAGGCGAGGACAGATGCCAGGTTAAATGTGGAAATCCAAAAGTTGCTATCCGAGTTGCAGCGCTCCGCTGTTAGCTTCACGAAAACAGCATCTTGCTGTGTGGCTCACCATTGAAATGCAATGAATGGGGTGAAGTTGCTGTATTTGCACAGTAGATATGAACTAAACTCGCCACAGAAAGTTAAGCCTTGTCTATTTCAGTTAAGTACCCTTTTAACAAATTGGTAAGTGTTAATTACTACCAGTAAATCTCTCTGGCACTGAAAATTAACTATTACAAGTGTGGAGTCTCATTCCTTCAGGTTTTAATTGTTGTTAGAGATTTAAAAATTTTTAAATTTAATTTTGTTTTTAGTTGTCCTTTCCGTCTCTTTTTTTCTCTCTCTCTCTTAATCCAAACTTTCTTTCATAGAAATTTATGGCACAGAAGGAGGCCATTCAGCCTAGCTTGACTGTGCCGGTCGAAAAAGAGCTATCCAGCCTAATCCCACTTTCCAGCTCTTGGTCCGTAGCCCTATAGGTTATAGCACTTCAAGTACTTTTTAAATGTGATGAGGGTTTCTGCCACTACCTACCCTTTCAGGCAGTGAGTTCCAGACACCCACCACCCTCTGGGTGAAAAAAGTTCTTCTCAACACCCCTCTAATCCTTCTACTAATTACTTTAAATCTATGGCCCCTGCATCTTTCCCTCTCTTTATTTCTCTTTCTGTAGCTGATTTGACATTGAATTCACCCACTCGAATTTACAATTCCTTGTCAGTCCTTGTGCTTTTAATTTCACAATCCTTCAATCTGATTGGTTAAGGAAATGCACAGTTGCTTGTCCTGTTCACTCAGGTCCCAGATGCCCAGTTTCCCTCGCTGTGCCGTTATCAGCTCGCACTTTCAACAACTTGCCACACAAAAAATGTAAAGACCTAAATGTGCACGGGCAGACACCATTCGGCTCACTTCTACAGCAAAATATGACCCATTATATATTATTTTGATTTGGGTATAGCAGTATTGCCAACTACACTGCCTCAAATCAGGAGACAAACTCTTAAAAATTATGAGATTTGGTTTAGAAATCATGAGTCGCTTTTATTCCCTACCTAACAGCACTGGGGGAGTACCATCACCTCACGGACTGCAGCGGTTCAAGAAGGCGGCTCACCACCACCTTCTTAAGGGCAACTAAGGATGGGCAATAAATGCTGGCATTGCCAGCGATGCCCTGATCCATAAACAAATTAAAAAAAAGGTAGGTAAAGCCAAAAAAAGGCCAATAAAATTACAAGTAAAAGTAAAGAAATAATGATAAATTTATAGAAAAATTTGGTTAGGCCACAGTTAGAGTAACCTGTGCAGGTTTAGGTAGCCCCTTACAGAAATAACAATGAAGTCATTGAGTGTATACAGTGTAGATTCAGCAGGATGATGCCAAGCATGGGAAGCTATAGTTATGAGGAATTACATTAGATACTGGGACTATTTCCACTGGAGCAGAGAAGGCTAAGGGGGAATTTAATAGAGATTTTTGAAATTATGAAGCAGTTTGACAGTGTGTAGGGAAAGACTATTTCTCCTGGTTGGGGAGTCAGTGACAAGTGATCAATCTAAAATTATCTCTAAGAATGAGAAGTGAGGTCAGGAGAAATTTCCTTACACAGAGCGTTGTGGGAGGATGGAATGCTTTGTCAGAGAATTGTTCAGGCAGAGCCCATTAAGAGAAAATGACTATATCTGTATATTAGTTCAGATTGACTCTTTTTAAAGTGTATCCTAATTTAATGTAGTACTAGTTGAAGCAGAGGCTATGGCTATGGGGAGTGAGCAAGGCAGTGGGATTTATTGTTCTAACAAAGAGATATGATAAGCCGAATGGTCTCCTTCTGTGCTGCAAATATTTATGGTTCCACAAGGCCATTCTTCAGTTCGGAGCCCAGAGGGTGTGGAGTACACCACATGCCTGCTCTCACTTGATGTCCATATACATACACTCTCAAACAGCAACACAATAGTGATACTGATCAGGAGCAGGAATGCAAGCTGATTTATCCCCAGGCATCCTGAGGTCACTGTGGTATCCCTCTGCTACCTCAGCTGGGTTCAACTAATTCAGCTCAGACTGGGGAATGGTCTGGTATGTATGGCTCAATACCAAGAAATGGTTTTCCTTTTTATAGGTCATTTTGTTAAATTTGATTGCTAGCAACCTAACAGGAGCTGCGCACTAAGACTGCCTTAATGTACAGTTTTGACAAATCCCTGGAACAATGGAAAAAATGGTTTCCTTGGCAGTGTATTAGAGAATTGAAAAAGCCCATTCATTAAGAAGGTTTATTATATTCAATGTCTTAGCAGCACATTTGCAGTGAACCGAGCAGCCTTTAAGATAAAGTGAAGTCCAAAAGAACCAATGTACAGCATGCACTTGGTATGTTCGGTATCTTGATTAATAACTTGAACACTTTCTTTCACAGCTTTAAAAAACAAACTAGTATTAAATTAAATTAGGATACACTTTAAAAAGAGTCAATCTGAACTAATATACAGATATACGGTAGAATATGAAGGTGTTCAAGAAAAAAATCATTATATTGTATGAAAATATTATTCTGACTTGAATAAAAATACAGCTTTGAGTGTTTTTTACTGACTGTAACAAATGGGTGATGCTTATGCTAAACTAATGCAAGTGATGGAAGCTATAGGAACTCTGAATAAGTGCTTAACTAATGGTAACAAATAATTTCATATTCAATTTTAACCTTAACCTCCTGAGAACACATGCCCAACATGTACTACATGGACAAACATCCATCTTGCCTGCTCAAATAAAGAATACTACTGCTTATAGTTTACTTTTCCCAATAAATGAAAGCCCGTGGTTTAAATAATGGCTCTCATCACAGTACAATCTGGGGACTATGGTATATGTGCTGTAAGACTGCATTGAAATAGGAGAAATTATAGCTTAGAATTCCACCATTCATAGTCAATGGGTGGAAAATCTATTGTTTAAAATCTGGGATATAATTCACCTGGGACAGGGACGGGGAAAATAGACAATGGTTTCAACTTATTTTCCCTACCACTTGTTCTGTAACTCATGAGACGCTCATTAAATGAGAAGCCCAAGCATCACCTTTTCATTTGTTTTCCTGAAACAGCACTGCTCCCTCCTTGTCTCACTCTGACGGGCAGTTAAATTCAAAATGGAGGTTAAAAAAGATTGAATAATTTAATAAAAGATTTATAATATTTTAATTGACGTACCACCCCCTGGGAGCAGGTTGGTCGCCCGCCCCCGTTAAAACCGGAAGTGAGCGGGTTGGAGGTGGGATCAGATCGGGAATCCCATTTTTAACAATTTAACTACCTCTACGCTCCAAACCCACCAGTTTTTTTTAAGGGGAAAATTACGGCCTCTGCTTTTTGTTTCTTAGCCTGCTTGCTATCTATTCTGCTACCTATCCCCTGACTCCATATGCTCGGAACTTAGTTATGAGTCTAGTATGTGGTACCTTATCGAAGGCCTTTTGAAAATCCAACAACAACAACTTGTATTTATATAGTACCTTTGATGTAGTACAACAGCTCACGGCACTTCACAGGAGTATTATAAAACAAAAAATTTGACACCAAGCCACATAAGGATAAATTAGGGCAGGTGACAAAAACCTTGGTCAAAGAGGTAGGTTTTAAGGAGCGTCTTAAAGGAGGAAAGAGAGGTAGAGAGGCGGAGAGGTTTAGGCAGGGAATTCCAGAGCTTAGGGCCTAGGCAACAAAAGGCACGGCCGCCAATAGTTGAGCAATTATAATCAGGGATGCTCAAGAGGGCAGAATTAGAGGAGTGCAGATATCTCGGGGGTGGGGGGGGGGGGGGCGGGGGGTTGTGGGGCTGGAGGAGATTACAGAGATAGGGAGGGGCGAGGCCATGGAGGGATTTGAAAACAAGGATGAGAATTTTGAAATCGAGGCGTTGCTTAACCTGGAGCCAATGGAAGTCAGTGAGCACAGGGGAAATGGGTGAACGGGACTTGGTGCGAGTTAGGACATGGGCAGACGAGTTTTGGATGACCTCAAGTTTACGTAGGGTAGAATGTAGGAGGCCAGCCAGGCGTGCATTGGAATAGTCAAGTCTAGAGGTAACAAAGGCATGGATGAGGGTTTCAGCAGTGGATGAGCTGAGACAAGGTCGGAGATGGGCGATGTTATGGAGCGGATATGTGGTTGGAAGCTCATTTCAGGGTCAAATATGACACCAAGGTTGCGAACAGTGTGGTTCAGCCTCGGACAGATGTTAGGGAGAGGGATGGAGTCAGTGGCTAGGGAACGGAGTTTATGGCGGGGACCGAAATCAATGGCTTCGGTCTTCCCAATATTTAATAGGAGAAAATTTCTGCTCATCCAGAACTGGATGTCGGACAAGCAGTCTGACAATTTAGAGACCGTGGAGGAGTCGAGAGAAGTGGTGGTGAGGCAGAGCTGGGCGTCGTCAGCGTACATGTGGAAATTGATGCTGTGTTTTCGGATGATTTTGCCAAGGGTCAGCATGTAGATAAGAAATAGGAGGGGACCAAGGATAGATCCTTGGGAGACACCAGAGGTAACGATGCGGGAGTGGGAAGAGAAGCTGTTGCAGGTGATTCTCTGGCTACGATTAAATAGATAAGAATGGAACCAGGCAAGTGCAGTCCCACCCAGCTGGACGACAGTGGAGAGGCGTTGGAGAAGGATGGAGTGGTCAACCATGTCAAAGGCTGCAGACAAGTCAAGAAGGACGAGGAGGGATAGTTTACCTTTGTCACAGTCACAAAGGATGTCATTTGTGACTTTGAGAGCTGTTTCGGTACTGTGGCCGGGCAGAAACCTGATTGGAGGGATTCAAATATGGAGTTGCGGGAAAGATGGGCACAGAATTGGGAGGTGAAAACATGTTCAAGGACTTTGGAGAGGAAAGGGAGGTTGGAGATGGGGCAGTAGTTTGCAAGGACAGAGGGGTCAAGGGTTTTTGTTGAGAGGGGTGATGATGGCAGATTTGAAGGAGAAGGGGACAGTACCTGAGGAGAGAGAATCCAAATATATTACATCTACTACATTACCCTTGTCTACTCTTTTTGTTACTTCTTTAAAGAATTCAGTAAGGTTGGTAAAGCATGACCTTCCCTTTAGAACATTGTGCTGACTACTTTTGGTTTCTAAATGGTTTTTCTATTACATCTTAGAGTAAAGATTCCATTATCTTTCCTACCATTGATGTTAAGCAAACAGGTCTATAGTTCCCTGGGCTTGTACTATCTCCTTTTTAAAATATAGGAATCAGATTAGCTGTCCGCTAACTTCTTTTAATATGTGAGGATGCAATGCATCTAGACATGGAGTTTTATCTGATCTAAGTTTTATTAGTTTATCTCCCCCTTTCTTAAATGTCTTTACATCTTTTTTGATCTCTTCTTCTAATGTCATGTCCACCTTGTTATTCCCCCTGGTGTAACTATCCAATATTTCTGCCATTTTGCTGTCATTACCTGTGAGTTTATTTTGTGCATCATTTAGTGGCCCTATCTCTATCCTGATTTTTCTTTTATTTAAATGTCTGTAGAGTACTATACTAGTTCTTCCTGTATTCCTTAATAGCTTAATTTCATAGTTCCTCTGTGCTTTCCTAATTGGTTTTTGACTTCTTTCCAGTCCCTTTCATCATCCACTCCTTTATTATCTATGTACTTAGAGTATGCTTTTTCCTTCAGTTTCAATTTTTCCTTTATGTCTTTATTCATCCATGGTGTTTCATTATTGGCTGGTTCATTTTTTTTTTAAAGAGGAATATATTTCTCCTGGACTCTTATTACACTTAAGTATTTCGTAGTGCTGTTCTGTCTCTTCGTCTGTCAAATGTTTTTCCCTAGTTCCATTCTCATTCCCATAAAATTAGCTTTTTCCAATTTACTGCTTTGGGCTTTGTATTACCTTGATGTTTTTGTCAATCATTATTTTAAACCTTATGTTATGATTGCTATTGCCTAGATGCTTTCCTATGCTTATTTCTCTTATCTGTTCTGGTTCATTTCCCATTACTAGATCCAGCAGTGATTCCTCTCATGTTGGGCTTCTTACATATTGGATAAGAAGAGCCCTGTATATGCTATAAAAACTCCATTCCCTTTTCCCCTTCCCTACCACTTCTTGGGTGTAGTTGAAATTTCCCATGATTATTGTTCGATGTATTTTACTCATTTCATAGATTTGCCTATATATTTCTTCCTCCACTACCCTCCCACTATTAGGTGGTCTGCAAAATACCTCTATTAACACGATCCCTTCTTATCCTTTGTCTCATACCAAACGTTCCCTGTAAGCTGTGCTTTGTTCTGTGCGGCCTGTTTCTTCTAATGCATGGTCCCTTTAAATTTCTGCGCATGTGTTGTATTTACACTGTAAAAGCCGGTGAGTGGCCTGCGCGGGACCATTCAGGCCACATGCGTGCACCTTAGCAGGAACATTCGGTGGAGCCCATCCCAGCGGTACAGCTCCTTCCTGTCCCAGTACTGGTGCCAGTGTCCCATGAAATGGAACCCTTCCTTCCCATACCAGTCTTTCAGCCATGCATTAACCTTCCTGATCTATCTGTCTCGATCCCAATTAGCACTTGTCTTGGGTAGTAAGCCGTGATTACCACTCGCAAGGTCCTGTTTTCAAAAATTTAGTTCCTAACTTCTGATATTTCCTTAGCAGACCTCCTCCCTTTTCTTCCCTATGTCATTGGTCCCAACATGGACCACAACAACTGGATCTTCCCCCTCCCTTTCTAAGTTTCTCTCCAAGATATCCTTTACCTTTACACAAGGTAGGCAACACACCCTCTTGGACACTCGATCGCGACTGCAGAGGACACTATCTACCTTCCTAATTCTTGAATCTCCTATGACTACAACCTTTCTATACTGCTCTCCTACCCCAGCCCCCCTCCAGCTCGAATTCCTGGGTTATGCCACTCCTCATTCAGTGTTGACTATGGCGTCACTTTTTGAGCTTTCCCCGGGTTTGTCTGGTATTTGCTGTTCTGGTTCTCCCCATACTCTCTGCTGTTGCTGCTGGCTCTCTCGCGTTGTTTAAATCTGCCGCTCTGGTTTTCCAGAGAGGCTCTGCTCTACGGTCAAATGGGTAAACTGAATATTCAGAAAACATTTGGTAGCATTTTTATTTGGTGCCCGAGGCTAGCATCGCTTCCCAGGGCACTGGCAAAACCCACTTGGCTCCTATAGAGGCTTAATTTACATTATACAGCACTGCCGCAGAAGGTGGGACTGCTGTCACCAGCAGTATTGGAATGTAATCACAGAATCACAGAATCCCCACAGTGCAGATAGAGGCCATTTCGGCCCATCGAGCCTGCACCGACACATATCCCACCCTATCCCCGTAACCCCACGTATTTAATCCCCCCCTAACACTAAGGGTCAATTTATCATAGCCAAATCAACCTAACCCGCACATCTTTGGACTGTGGGAGGAAACCGGAGCACCCGGAGGAAACCCACGCAGACACGGGGAGAATGTGCAAACTCCACACAGACAGTCACCCGAGGCCGGATTCGAACCCGGGTCCCTGGTGCTGTGAGGCAACAGTGCTAACCACTATGCCACCGTGTTGCCCCCACTATGCCACCGTGTTGCTGATGGTAATGGTACCATCAGCAACTGCTTCTTTAGTAAGTTGACCAGCAATAAAAAACAAATGAAAATGAAATAAAATTTGAAGATTAACCACAATTATTTTCAACTGCCTTGATTTTTATTTGAAAAAGATGTATGAATGGTGACTGAATAACATGGAACGTAACACAGATAAAGTCATAAAAAATGCCCACTTCACTAAAGTAAGATCCCACCCCTTTACTTCGGAATTTCATGGTCATCATTTTCCACTGTGCTTTATCTCTGACACCAGTACAATGTTCCTCTGGTGCCAGTTGAAACAAAAGTCTGATTCCCACATAATGACGACACTCTACCCATCAATGTTCACAAAACCCTGAAACTTAAGCAAATGAACTGCACGTTGCCACTAGTTTCATGTGTCTGCACTTGACAAAAAAGGGAGCGTTCAGTCATATGTATTTCCCAATGCAAGCAACTGCTCATTATTACTCAATGGCTTTTAGAACATTTCTCCACAGTAAGGATTTTGAAAAGAGTTACATTTAAATGTTAGAATTTTAAAGCAAAATGTATTCACATCAGTTTAATCGGATTCCTAGACGAAATGTGGTTAAAATGCTAATGAGCTAGGCATTGAAGTTATTCCCTCAAAGACCAAAAAAATAAGCAATTTGTTAGCCTATCTTGGTAATTGATAAACACCTTACCCCCAATCTGCTGGGAAGTCCCTTGCTCCGAGTACTCAGCGGAGGTGGTTTGCCATAAGCCCTTCCCTTTGCCCGTGAACATAGAGACAGACATATGCTCTGATAGTCAGGGCTTTAAACAGAAAGCTGCAGGGAAGGTTTTTGTCCAGACACACAAAATTAGGATGCAGAACGGTGGTTACAAATTATTCAGTTTAAGTGAAGCAAGATGACCCACTGATGTGAAGTGTAACATGTTCATGATTTTATTTTATTGCATGAAGACAAGTTGCACTGATTAAGTGAGTCTGATCATAATTGTTGCCCTGTTATGTTTGCTTGAAGTCTGTGAAATAAAGCAGTTTAATGATAAGACCAGGCCAGATATGAATCATGTATTTGCTTGCTCCACCTTTGGAAAGATTGGAGAGGCGCAAGTGGGAACATGTGTGAAAGGCACAAATATCCAGTTTGTACGTCAAGGGGTCCTATTATTCCATTGCTGGGTTCCAGTATTGCTCAGCTAAATATTAGGCAATAAGGGCACACCCTTGAATGCAAGAAGCTCAGATTACTTACAGGATTGACCAACACCTGAGAGAATATCTAAGATAAGACCCATAACTTTTAACACTGACATCCAAAAGTGTGTTTAACTAAATAACTTGTAAACTATATAAACTAAAAAGGCTAATAATGTCTGTCAAGGGTCCAAGTTCCAGTTATCCAATTCATTAACAATAGTACAGTAATCTAAATCTGCTTTTAGCAGTGTCAGTTCATCTACAACAGTGACTAATTTCAAGGGTCCTTCACTTTAGACGTTCAGAGAATGTAAAAGGCACCAATATAAAATGCAAATTTTTTTCTTTTAATCTAATTCAGTTATCTCCGCTCTGGTGGGTATTGATTGGGTTAAGAGAGAGAATGTTCAGTATTCAGAGGGCTTGGTACAGTTGCTATTCTTCACATTATCCAGACCAGGAGTGCTGGGGTAAAAAGTAAACCATTTCTGCTGATTACAATGAATGTAGCAGAACATGAAATCCTGTTATTTATATAATGGGCCAGAAATTCAGCTCTCCGGCTTCCCGGGGGTGCAAGAATCGCGCACATACTTACATACCGCGCCTGCCGTTGTGCTTCGGGCCCGCGTGGAATTCGGCTCCTGGGCCCCCTCCAGCTGCCGGCGCGCAGTGCTTGCGTATCCCAGGGGCACAGTTAGTTCGAAGCGTCCCCTGGGATCACGTGGGCCATGCATGCGCGAAACCGGCACTTTCGTTGGGTCTACGGGTGAGTACACAGCGCATACTCACCAATGGAGACCCGAATTTCTGGCCCATTATTTTTTAAACTAAAGGAAACTATAGTCATCTAGTTCCTATCTTTTCCAATGTTCCTCAGTGGGTGCTATGCATTATTTAATGTGTAATTATTTGTGGGTGTTTGGATGAAAGCTGCACTGTACTAGTTCTTCCTTGCTTCTTACCACCCCAGGCAAAACATTCAAACCGATTTAACATGGTGAGCCCACTAGAATAACTTGCTCCTCATGTCAACACTCCTCCCTTTTCTTCTTTAGCATATATTATATCCATAAGACCCTACACAAACACATAAGCATCTTAAGAGCACCCAGCCAGGAATTTCAGACTAAGTTTAAATAATTGAAAAAATGTATTTTTGTAACATTTTTCTTTAAAGTAACTTCAAACATTTAGGGGTAGAGTTTTTGTGAGTTTTATCAGTGCAATCCGGGTGAAGTCGGAAACCAGCGCAAAGGATTGCGGAAACTCAAACATAAGTTAGGTCAAGCATAAACAGAGTTACCGCAATCTCTAACGCTGGTTTAAAAATCAGTTACCTGAAGCTGGCCATGCCCCCAGATCGAAATAATGAGGATGGCGAGTTTCCGCCGAGTGCTCCTGTTTATGGCCGTTCGGGGAGAGTCTTCAAATTGAGCTCATTTTCTTAGGCGCACAGGCACGTTTTTACATATTAAAAATATTTAATTTATTAAGAAACTGACTAGTGCACACCAATAGAACTAGTAAATGGTTTAGTATAGTTTTTTAAGTCATTTTCTGTGATTTAAAACCCCATTACTCACAGGTGGAAGACTAGACACTTATTAAAAATGCTTCGTTTTTGTGATAAACCTATTCACAGCTGTATTAATAAAACTGCACCAGGTTACCACTCTTAAATACATCAATTAATATTTTTTAATGCAAAGTAAAAAAATCCGATTACGTTCTATTACATTGCACAGGTTCATAGAAGATTTTAAGTTTGTAATTATGCAAATGCATTTTAGCAGAAAAGTGAACTGTAACCTTACCAGCGCAATTTGTGCCCAATTTCCCAATTGCGCCTAAAGCGGAAACTCTACCCCTTAATTTTTTTTTTTAAAAAAGAGCAACATTGTCTTCATTGTAGGGTAATGCACTGTGACAAAATGTAAATTGAGTTTCCAAGTTTTGGCTGTAGACAAGGAAACAACAAAAGCTCACTACCTGCATCAGCCTAATTAACTTGAAAGAATTACTGAATATTAATAGATTTCAAAACAAATGTTAAAAATATATTCGTACTCAACAAATTTGCATATACAGTATTCAATAAATTCTCGGGACTCAACATGAACACAACTACTGATGCTAATCATAAGAAAATACTATAACCATTACATCTTTATTGTGAACATCACGTTTTATACATGCATAAATATATAGTACATACCTCCCCAAAATTGCTTCCAGATTTTTTTTCCTGAAGCTGTACTGTACCACTTCATCATTGGTTAGTTTGCACACATTTCATACAGTTATAAGCCAATGAATGGAACTAGTTCAGGAATAAATTGCACCACAGGATTTTTAATCTGTTTGTTCAAATGATGAAGACATATAGCCAGTGCAATGCAGTTCTAAATTGGATTAAATAGTCTTCCAGTTTAACAGAAAAACACAAGGTGGTTTGTAACATTAACAATTGGCATTTGCAAAGCTTTGTTATTTTAAAAACACAATGCATGGCACAACGATATGCCCTTGTGCTGAGGACATAAATACACATACAAAAACAGAAACAAAAACACAGTTGTTTTCCTGGAAACTAAATGCAGATCATCATTTGATAAACTTGCCATGATTATAATCTTTCAATGCTGTTGCCAATATCTGTCAGGACACGCATTATAAACAAAAATAAATCCTCACAAAACTGCTTCCACCAATTCCAGAATACAAGAAATAATGCAACTGATTTCTAAGCAGCAACCTCATCTCAGGGTTTGCATAGATAACTATTACAAATCACTCATGCAAGATTTGCCTCAATGAGATTACTGCTTGGTAATTATTCCTATGCGTCTATTCTTCTGGAATTTTTTATTGGATTTTTCATTTCATGCAAAAGGTTAATTTAAATCCTTTGCCACGGGAGTGGGGAGTGTGGGGGTGGGAGTGGAAGAGAGAATTAGAACCACATTAAAGGACTGACGCACCTTAAAGTTGAAGTTGACATTCAGAGCCTTCAAGTGTTTTGCACAATAACCTAAACTTAATTGAACTTACTAAATCATCATAGTTACATCTACTTCAAATTTCTTGTTGAAAAGAAACCACTCCTAAAAGCTATGACTCATGTCAAATTATGGTATCACAGACAATGTGCACCAACTCGTCGGAAGTTACTGGATAGTGATCAGAAGCAGCTGGTTTTTCTGCTTAGCCCTGTGGATCTAAGCCAACCACCCCTGCTTAGATCAACTATCTCTGTATGGACTAGATGGCGAAACTAGGAATCTTCCTGGTTTCACAGGCTCAATATAAGGCTGGCTAATGCGTTTACCCACTGAGCCATTTAAGAGCATTCATAGGTCACTTTCATTTAAAATTAAGGCAAACTTTGAAGAAGTTTGGAATTAGTATTCTAGATTTAAACTATTCCCTGCCTTCTTAATTCCTACTCTTTTGGAAAAAGCTCCCTTAACCTTCCTTAATAACACTAAACCATGATAAGTGCTTAACTTGCTTGGTTGAGGAATTTCATAAACTGCAGATACAAATTGCCAGTCTCTTTATCACTGCCCGGTTATATCACTGCTCATTTAATCAGGCCGTTCAATAGGAGCATATTCACACAGAGTTAACTATGATTATAGCCTTTTAAAGATGCAGCACTGCACCCCTTTGATCAGATATTAGTGTATTTTCTGAGGATGGTTTAAAGCTCACACATCTTATTTATCAATGTACACCACCATTTATGTATATGAGAGAAATCTGCACGGCGAAACGGATTTTTGTCAATGAATTTTCTGGATAAAACATTCAGACAGGAACAGAGGATCCCAAGTGTCACAGTTGTTCAATGTGTTACTGTCTCAAAAATAAGATGCTTCTGTATCAACTGAATTTATTGAGATGACCTCAAAGTAGCTGCCTTTTCCCTCTTCCAGGAATAAAGTCCCTACTAAAAGAGGGAAAAGGCAGCTGCTTCAAGGTCCATAATAGGAACATGGGGACAGGAATGATTATCAAGGAATTCATTGGAAGGTAGCACATTATAGTCCAATAATGCCCAGTGGTTTTTTCCCTAGTTTGAGCCAGGAGTTTTATTTCAAAGTCAGAACAGTTGAGGTCTGAATTTAAAAAAAAGACCCAAATGCCTATTGTATCTGGCAAATTGCACTTTTATTTTCGGGTGTTTTTGCAGTTTATAACTACAACTACATTGATCTTTAACACAAACCCAGTAGATTTGTATAATCAATAGGATCATCCATATTTTCTACATGCAAATTGAACATATGCAGATATCATTGTAGAGAAAAACAAACACTAATTTAAAAAAAACTCCACAATATACACTAAAAGCATTTGAATCATACAGTTTATCTGTAAGTGGGGTTTGTATGATTTATACATTCTTTAATTCAGAAAATATAAATCCAAATTTGTTAGACCTTCCCTTTCAGTTATGAGGAACTAAAGATCACATTTATAAAAGTGAGTATATTTAAATATTCTTGAGTACAATACAGCTTGGGTGTTTGCAGAATTTTTTAAAGCTACATTAAACAATTCAGTTCATGGTAATAGAATTCTGCTTTTCACAATCTACATCAAGCATTTTAGGAAAAAATCCATTTCAGTTTTCTCCAGTGTATTTTTGCATGACACATTGCCGCAGATTGGGGAATTGCCACTATTTTTCACCCATTCGCAACTGACAAAATAATACCATGCCAATTGTAAATAAATTAAAGCTTTTTTTTTTGCAGTGCAACTTATTAGTAAATCTCAGTACGAACCTGGAGCTGCCCCAACTTTGTTCAGTTTGCCAGAGGTTGGGGACTGCGTGCAATTTATGTAATGGAGGGGTTGAGATGAAGGACTTCTCTCTAGAGGATAATGAAGGAGGAGAAAGGGAAACACACACATATATATATATATATAATTATAATGTGTGTGTTTATGTTGGAAAGGGATCAGAAACAAAGCTGTATTAGAAGTTAGCCATGAGCCTGAATGCATACCTCAGAATGCTTCTGCACCCTACAATTTAGGAGTCTGCAAAACAATGAAAAGTGGTGCACTAGCAATAGGCAGCCTAGTGAAAAACAATGATTGTGGTGGACAGTATTATTTTTCAATTTATCACTCCAACTATTTTATTCTGAGGGCCAAGGTGAAAGCCACTTTCCTCTACCCTCTAATCCCTCCAATGGTTGATTTTTTTTCTGCAGAACCGTTAAACATTACAGTACTTCAGTCTCACTGCTCCCTCTTCGGTTATAAATGAGCACTGGCTTCTGGCATCACAAGGAAGAACTGAAGAGTGAAAAACCACATTTGAAGCTCATACAAACTAAAGGTTTACCATACACCACTATCGGAATAATCAGAGCTTTGTTGACTAAGTATCTGATCGGTCCAAAAAGGTCAGCCGACTCATTGAAATAATTGAAATTCTTGATGTTTTTAATATCTGGAAGAGTTCAATAATTTACATGTATGGAATGTACACCAATTCGGTCCCAAATTCCATCTATTCTCAAAAGCTTCAGGAAAAGTTGTTCAGAGTATCGGTTTTCTGGTACAGAAGCATTACTATCCTGTGCTGGGAGAGCACTTCCTGTTGGGACCAGAGAGTGGAACGCCAGTTTTTCTGTCTGTTTGTCAAGAATCAGCAGCAAGAGCTTCAGAAACACACACTTATGGTGAATTGTCCAGTGAGGCTGCAGGGAGAAAAAATAAAAGTCAGCTCCAAGCACGTAATATGGTGCAATGTAATAATCTAAACAGTCTAATTAGAGCAGAATGCAAAGCCTCCATACAAATACAACAACTTGCATTTATATAGCACCTTTAACATAGGAAAACATCCCAAAACACTTCACAGAGGTGTTCGGCAAAAACTGGAGGCCAAGCCAAAGGAGGAGATATTAAGAGGGGTGATGAAAAGCTTGGTCAAAGAGGTGGGTTTTTAAGGAGGATCTTAAAGGAGCAGAGGGAGGTGGAGAAGCAGAGCCGCTTAAGAGGGGGAATTCCAGAGCAGGGGGTAGAGGCAGTTGAAGGCACGGCCGTCAATAGTAGGGTGAGGGGAAAAATTGTAAAAAAGTCAGTCAGCGAAATGTAGAGTTTGGGGGGCTTTGTAGCGCTGGAGAAAGTTACAGAGGGACAAGTCCATTAAGGGATTTAAACACAAGGATAAGAATTTTAAATTCAAGGTGTTGGGAACCAGGAGCCAATGGAGTTCAGCGATGGGCGAGCGAGACAGAGTTTGAGAGTGGAAGATGGGTGGTCAGCCAGGAGAGCATTGAAAGTCAGATCTGGGAGGCAACAAAAGGTGGAATGAGGGTTTTAGCAGTAGATAGGTTGAGGTAAGGGCAGAGGTGGAAGCAGCTAAGCAGCTGTTTACCAGCTTTGGCAGAGAAGATAAAAAAAAATTCTTTAACTGATAGGAGGAGTGTTTCTTCCTCTGGCCTTTACTGCATAAGGGAACAGTTGTATTACAAGTACTCTTTCCGTTCCCCTGCCCTCAAGTGTGCGATGGGTCACTACATTGAAGCACCAATGCATAGTGCTACAGCCTGGTGGGATGTAGGTTTGATCCAGACAGTTCTTCATCTCTGGCAAGCTACTGTGGAGAGGCATTTAGTATAGGCTAGGAAGGGAGAAATATCCAGGAGGAAGCAAAGAGTAGTCACTAGTCTTTTCTCGTGCACCTTGTAGCAGCCGTCTTGAGAGTGATGCAGTTGGAGGCTTAGAAAAAGAACAAACTCTCTGTCATGGGAAATTATGGTTCAGGGAGACCAGATGTAGGGAAAATATAGAGAAAAAAAGTTAGACAGCAACATATTCGCAATGTTCTTTAAAAAGTTTAGAATTTTTTTTAAAAAGTACTCCTTATAGTTAAGTTACCTTAAAAATAAAACTCCAACGACTATAATTTTGAATATTTCCTTTCATCAGGAGGTACATCGGGCCAACAAGAAAGTACAAATTATTACTATGTTTAACACCAATTTCCACCAATGTTTTTAATAACATTGTCACTTGAATACTGCTTTTCATGTTTTCTGGTTTATAGGCAGTACAGTTAAACAATGGGCCGGATATTCCGATCCCTACGGGTGGGTACGCGCTGTGTACACACCCGTAGGGACATCGGAAATGCCGGTTTCAGGCATGCACAGCACATGCGCTGAAAACCAGCATTTCCGATCTGTAAGGCCTGCTTTTATCAGGATAAGAGTAGAAAAAAAGTTAAAACATTTTTTTTTCCACTTATTTATCATTTAAAAATACTTTAAAAAAGGTAAGTTTACTTTTAGCCCCGTAAAATACTTTAATTACTTTTTCAAATAATAACATTTTTGTTTAAAATACTTAATTTATTGTAATTTCATGTCATTTTAAAAATGTGATTTAAAAAAAAATTTATTTAAAGTTTTACTATGTTTTTTCATTGATCTCCATTCATATATTTGACAGGTCATCCTGTCAAATGTATGAAGGGAAATTCCCTTCTGTGATTGGCTCCCCATGGCCCATGTGATCCCAGGGACGCTGCGAACTACCTGCGCCCCTGGGATACGTGGGCCCTGCGCACTTGCAGTTTGGAGAGGCCCAGCATCGGAACTGTGCGCGTCCCGGGAGTCCTCAGGTAAGGGCGCAGATTTTTCCAGATCGCAGCCCTCTGCCCGTGGGAGGCCTGCGATCGGAAAAATACAGGCCATTATAGGGATATATTTCGAACAAGGAATGCTTTTTTGGACTATAAAATGAAGTAATCCAGTACTATTACCTCACTATGATTTACATTGTATCTTTGTTTTCAAGAATTCTTATTTCCTGTGCAGAATTGTCATTGTCTATGACCTTTTGGGCAGAATTTTAATGTGGAAGGCGGGTTGGGAGCGGGGGGTGGGTGGTGCTGGACTCCGAAGCGGTCTGGAGAACGGGTTTCCCACAGGCCCTGCCGAATTTAACAGCAGGGCCTGATTTGCATGAGTGGGGGGGGGGGCGGAAGCGATCGGGGTCCGGGACCAGGAGGAGCACAGGGCCGGGGTGGGGGGGGGGGGGGGGCGGTGTTCTGAAGTGATCGGGGGCCAGAAGGAACACGGAGAACTGGAGGAGCAGGGTGGGGTGGTGTCTGCAAAGATTGGTGGATGGAGGAGCGGGGGTGGGGTTGGAGGCAGACGACAGCAGAGGGCCAGAGAGCATGGGGTGGGAGACCTCGTGATTGGGAGCGGAGGCCTGGGAGGGGGGAAAACAAATCGAGCACCCGCCGAAGTGGGTGGAGGAGAAAGAGAAAATCGGAGGCCTCGGGGGCCGGGGGGGGGGGAAATCCGATGATCAGGGAGCCAGGAGCAGCACAGGATCAGGGGGGAGCCAGAGGAGCACGAAGGGAAATGGAGGCCTAGGGGGATTGGAGGCCTTGTGGGGGAAGTCTCTGATCGTGGGGGCGGGTTAGTCAGGGATGCTGGATCCAGGAGGTAAATGTAAAGGCAATTACCTCCTGGATCCAGCAGTCCTCACCTTCCATTAGCTGGAGGGGTTTCACAAGGCCTGGAAGACCGAACCAGCTAAAGTTAAAATCAAAATGGAGGTTAAAGCAGAGGCTTCCAGCCTCATTATAATATTTAAATAGACAACCTGCCTCCTGGCAGCGGATTGGCTGCCCGCCCACCATCCTGCCTCTGTTAAAACCGGAAGTGGGCGGGTTGGAGATGGGTTCAGGTCGGGATTCAGATTTTAAACTGTTTAACTACTCACAAGCTCCCAAATCACCCATGTTTTTTTTTTAGGTTAATATTCCCCCCTTTATGTCTGATTGAAAGTCTATTAGCTAATGCTCCCTTTGTGTGTCTGTTTTGTTCAGAAAACCATGCACTTTGTATATGGCAAAATAGTGACAAATAAAAAAAACTCTGAAAACTTTGAGATGTTAAATTTTCTATGCAAAGTTCCAACTACCACCCTGCAACAGATACTTACAGGCTGGTAGTCTTAATTCCGATTTCTCTAAACAATTTGCATTTATATAGTGCCTTTAACATAGATAAATGTTCCAAGGCACTTCAGAGGCATAGTATATTATACAGTTTGCACTGAAGCAAATGGGCTGAATCTTAACTTCCAGAAACGGGTGGGTTGGGGTCGTGTCAGAGGTTAAAATGCAAAAAAGCTGAACAGGAACCGAACCCACGCACTTCCAGTTTTAACAGAGGCAGGATGAGGGGCAGGTGACCAATCCGCTCACGGAAAGCAGATTAGTCATTTAAATAATATAATGAGGCTGCCTGCCTTCATATTAACAGTGATTCTATTTTTAACCACAGGCGACTGGGTTCCCCAGGCCTCGGGAAACCCGGCAGCTGAAAGCAATCAGGAAGGGCTGAATCCATGAGGTATCTTTACAGCACTGTTTGTGGGCCAGGAGGAGTACTGCCTCCAGGTCCAACTAGCTTACCAGTAAACACTCCCCCGCGATCTGTCTGGTCCCCACCGCCCCCCTACCTGTTAACAGGCAGTTAATTGGCTCTAATCCCCTTCCCGCCTCGAGGAGATGGGTCCCTGCGCGACTTGGGGACCTGCCTCCCGGGAAGATGGCACGGAGGCAGGTTGGGAGCGGGGTCGGTACACGCTCCCAGTTTCTGCCATTTTCCCGGCAGTCCCGCCTCCCCAGGGCTGGGAAAATTCCCCCCATTGAGTCATTGGGGCTAGCAGCGGAAATAAAATGATCATGAAACCTGCCAGGATATCCTTCAGGGAAGGAAACTTGCCACCCCTACTCAGTCTGGCCTATAGGTGACTCCAGACCCTAATGCCCTAGCAGCTTATCAAGCCACTCCCTTGTTAAAGAAAAATTGCAATTTCAAGGCAGTGGCCCACTATCACTCTTGAAAGGCAACTAGGAATGGGCAATGTAGCCTTGCCACTGTTGCCCACATCTGGAGAAAAGAAACTGCTGTATTAGCTGGGTAGCAGTGGGATGTTGAGTCTTCAACATGTAACATAGGATCTGGTAAAAGATTTTTCAGCCTCAGGATTCTGATGGCTGTACATTCTCCTGTACGATTGGTTTCACATTATAATCACCTGATTGTGTTGCATCTTTGTAGGAAAACCAGCCTTTTATTCTCAGCAGCATTAAAGACCAGTCTATTACACTTATAATTTCAGTTACCAGATAACAATGCAGCAGCCACTTATTGCTACTTATTTCAAGAATCACCTAAAACTTTGCTTTTATATGAAAACCATTAACAGTTATAATAAAGTTTTGCAGTTAAAGGATATTGCAGTAGGGATAATTTTACACAAGTGCTCCTAATGTTAAGACAACAAGAATATTTTCTAAAAATATCTTTTAAAGCCTAAATTTTAATTTAATTTACAGAAGATACTGGGCTATGAAATCTAATTGTGCTGCAGATGTTTTGCTAGACACCACATATAACATTTTGGACACACAGAGCCTAAGAAGAGGAAGATTTCCTCTGTGCGCTAGGTGTAGCAAAATCAAATTCACTTACAAAGTTCAGGTTTACAACTTTGCTAAACTTACAATAGAGAGGAAATCTTCTAATTCATTTAGGATTTTACTGGTGCAGTATTCAATTTCTGCAATTAAATACCTGTGAATTATAGCAGCCCTCAGGGACAAAATTGAAGCACAACACTACACCTTCACTGGAAATTTCACAGGTATTTTCTGACTGCTCCTTTGGAAAAATGAAACCGTAGCCTTATGCTCAAAGCTGGATACAGCCAACGTCTCATTTTGTTTTCTTGCGTCTCCATTTTGTTGTTGTAATTTTCTGTTTATCTACATGCCTGGCTTTTTTTGTCTGCACTTCATTTGCTACTTAAGAAAGAACACTGGTCTGTTCTTATGTTCCTAAATTCTCTCGCATTTACACTGAAAACATTCAGAAGACGCAAACCTTTTTTTCCAGGGAGTGAGGGACGGAACAAGAGTGGGAACAGTCTCCAAGCTGTTGTGTTGCATGGCCTGGTGGCTGGTTTAACAGGCACAGCCAGATGCTCGAGGATAGACCAGCCACACATATCTTTTTGACTACAAGTAGCAAGAGCAACATGCAAGAAAAAAAAGGAAAAATAAAATCGGTAGTAAAAACAAATAATTTATTTAATTACCCATATATTATACAAGAGAAATATTTTAGCTGAATGCCTAGGGATTCTCCCTCTTACCCTCCCTCCCTAAATAAAATCACCTTAAGGTTTTAAAAAAATAAATAAAATTCTTTCCTAAAGTTCTGATATAAATGAAAACAAAATCAAGGAACAAAAGAATAGATGAGTGTTTTAAAACCTGGCTTACTTCAAACATTCTGCCTCCTGATTTTTAAAATGCAATTGTAGGCTGTTTGCCACCTTCCATTCTCTTAAGGCCAGGAAGGTGGCTATTGAGTTAAATGTGAACATCAACATTCTGATCATCCAGTTGGAAGCACAATTCCAACAGTCAGTGTTCCTTCATTCTACCCCAATCGCATTTCAATGGTGCAGTACAGAGTATGCCTTAATTAGGGTTTTGGTTGAGAACCAAGGAACTCATTCAGCTAAACAGAAGACATTGATATGCAACATGCAATGTTGAGCTCAAACCCTCAACCTTTTAAATGAATGCTGAATAAACGACTACCTACATTTAAAATATATATTTATACACATCAATACTACATAACACAACACCCTGGTAAAAACACTAACTTTAAGTTAATGCCTTTCTACCGAATAGCGTAACATTGTGCTTATATAAAAAATAGTTGTAAACTCCTCTCAAAACATAACTCACTGCAGGATATATATATTATATACACACACACACACACATATATTTATCTGTGTATGTTTAGAAGCATAGAAAAATAGGAGCAGGCGTAGGCCATTCGGCCCTTCGAGCCTGCTCCACCATTCAATATCATGGCTGATCCTCCATCTCAATACCATATTCCCGCTCTCTCCCCATACCCCTTGATGCCTTTTGTGTCTAGAAATCTATCTATCTCCTTCTTAAATATATTCAGTGACTTGGCCTCCACAGCCTTCTGTGGTAGAGAATTCCACAGGTTCACCACCCTCTGAGTGAAGAAATTTCTCCTCATCTCAGTCCTAAATGTCCTACCCTGTATCCTGAGACTGTCACCCCTCGTTCTAGACCCCCCAGCCAGGGGAAACATCCTCCCTGCATCCAGTCTGTCTAGCCCTGTCAGAATTTTATACATTTCAATGAGATCCCCTCTCATTCTTCTAAACTCCAGTGAATACAGGCCTAGTCGACCCATTCTCTCCTCATACAACAGTCCTGCCATCCCAGGAATCAGTCTGGTGAACCTTCGCTGCACTCCCTCTATGGCAAGTATATCCTTTCTTAGGTAAGGAGACCAAAACTGCACATAGTACGCCAGGTGTGGTCTCACCAAGGCCCTGTATAACTGTAGTAAGACATCCTTGCTCCTGTACTCAAATCCTCTTGCAATGAAGGCCAACATACCATTTGCCTTCCTAACTGCTTGCTGCACCTGCATGTTTGCTTTCAGTGACTGGTGTACAAGGACACCCAGGTCCCTCTGTTTATACAAGGAAACATACACTGAGAAATAGACATAGACACAGAGAAATAGACATAGACACAATGAAAATTATCGAGTTCTAGAATTTTGGAATAGTAACTGTAACCAGAATAGTAGAGAACCAATCTACAGAGGTTATGCTGAGGCTTTGGAATGCACTGTTCAGACCACACTTTTGAATACGGTATAGAATTTTGGTCACCATGCTTCAAAATTGACATATATGTATTAGTGGGGATGCAAATAGAAGCAAGAGGGGATAAGGTACGTGGGAAAATTAGAGAAGGTCATGGTTTACAACCTAGATAGAACAAGGTTAAGGAGATTCCTTACCAACACTCACGTAGCCATCACCTAGAACAGTTCCAACCAACAATTAGCAGCAGCCAGCATCTCAGTTTTGAATTCTGCATTGTCGTTTTAAAGCCGCATGCCCCAATGGTGCATCGCCACATCAAACCAGTAACTAAACCATTTCTGCTAAATTATTTGGGGGTTAGGACTAGCATCGAGCTACCCAGACACCCTCTGGTCTGCAACTGATTCCCTCTCTCTCTTTTCGAAATAAAATAAACCAGGGGGGAGTCTAAGTGCTGGCAGCCATTTCTTCTGCTGAATGGCAGCAGTGAGTGCAGGTAGTTAGTGTGCTAGCCCTTCAGCCACCCCTCAGGCCATCGGGACCTAGACAACAGTCAAGAGCTGAACACTGCGTCTAATGTCAGAATGCAGTGCCACCCACTGGGAGACTGCTTTTCTTCTGCAGAAACTCAGACTGACTCTTATTTTGATGATTCATTTTCCAGAGACTGAGTGAAAATAACTAGCAGGATCATGACTGCATGCGCTCTTTTTGAAGCTTCAATCCCTGGCTGATTGAGAGACCGGCCCAGTTTCTTCCTCTTCCTATGTAACAGAAAGTAAGTGAAAAAAAAAGTGGTGAAGATGTAGAAAGAGAAAAACAAAATCAAGCAAGAGAAAGCGAATCTGAACTGAAGATGCGGAGTGTAAGCGCAGTGCAAGAGAGAAACAGAAGATAAGGTGGAGAGAGGGGACAGTGAAAGAGGAGACAAGTAAAGGAAACGTGTGAAAAACAGAAGTGGAAGAGTATAAAATAACATAATAATTAGGAGCAGGAGTAGGCCATTCGGCCCCTTGAACCTGCTCCGCCATTCAACAAGATCATGGCTGATCTTTTACTTCAACTCCACCTTCCCGCACTATCCCCATATCCCTTAATTCCCAAAAATTTATCGACCTCTATCTTGAATATACTCAACAACTGAGCATCCACAGCTCTCTGGGGTAGAGAATTCCAAAGATTCACAACCCTTTGAGTGAAGAAATTTCTCCTCATCTCAGTCCTAAATGGCCAACCCCTTATTCTGTGACTGTGACCCTGTGTTCTAGACTCCCCAGCCAGGGGAAACATTTTCCCAGCATTAACCCTGTCAAGTCCCTTAAGAATTTTATATGTTTCAATGAGATCACCTCTCATTCTTCTAAACTCTAGAGAATATAGGCCTAGTCTACTCAATCTCTCCTCATAGGACAATCCCCCCATCCCAGGAACCAGTCTAGTGAACCTTTGGTAAGGAGACCAAAACTGTACACAGTACTCCAGGTGTGGCCTCACCAATGCCCTGTATAATTGTAGTAAGACTTCTTTACTCTCATACACCAATCCCTTTGTAACAAAAGCTAACATACCATTTGCTTTCCCAATTGCCTGCTGTAACTGCATGTTAACTTTCTGTGATTCATGTACAAGGACACCCAGGTCCCTCTGAATGCAAACATTTCCCAGTCTCTCACCGTTTAAAAAATATTGTGTAGAGAGACACTTTCAGCAAACGTAACACTACTGCCATTTTTAGCTAGAGGGGCTTGAGAGGCTGAAGCTTTTGGAGGTCAGCCAAATAAAGGTTTGAGAATCACTGAATTAGATTTGTTCAAAGTTGTGAAGCATAGCAATTGGTTTGAGCAAGTCTTGAGGAAAGGTGTTACTGCCATAATTTTGTCACCTATCAAGATGAATCCAGAATATCACTTCAAGGTACATCAGGCAATTAGAACATGAGCAAATAAACTTAAATTAATGAAAAGCACATTTAAAACAGATCTTGGGGAAAAAAAATCTCTACTCAAAAGAGTGAGAAGCATTTGGAATAATCTACCAGGTGAGGTACTGTAGTCAAAGTGCAGGTGGATGCTAGACATGGGGAGTTAGAAGCAAGCGTGAATGGCTTTTTCTCACCCTTTCTATTTTTATGTTCTTATGAGTATGGATGTTATACCTTGAAAAGTATTAATAAGATATATTACCATTCATAAACCATTCTGCAAAATTGAAAATATTTTATTTCTGAATGCAAAATAATAATACCATTCACAAATGCAGTGAGCCAAGCCAATCTCAGATACTACAAAAATAAATTCAGAAGATATTCATTAAAAAAAATGTTTTATGTGGATAAACGAACATGAATGGATAATAGCACTACTAGAATTTTTTTTTTGAACCATGTAAGATTTACAGATAATTCAGAAGAAAATCTGAGGTTTTAATACAAGGCTTCCAGTGAGATTTAAAAATGGTTCAAGCTTTTCTCCAATTGTAAAAAAAATAAATTTATAGGGCTAAAAATTCAGGACTTAATGCCACCCATTACTGGCAAAAAGTTGCGTAAAGAGGGCAGCCAGCTGGGGCGGGTTCCACGGCATCCGCCATTTTCCAAGGCCCAGCAGCGCTGCCGGTAACATCCATCGCCCTGCAAATTGAAATGAAGGAGAACTGACATGCACGCCGAATTAATGTCACCTCGGCGAACGTGGACCTTTGCGCTGAGTTCAGTGCTGGGTCCTAAGCTCGCTATGTAAACCTAACGTGTAGCAGACTGACAGAGGCGCTGTCAGCACCTCTTAATAGGACACACACATCTTTCAGGTAAATTTGCATTTAAGCTTTTGGACTGTTTTTTTTTGATTTTATTGAAGTAGTGGAATAGATGTTAAAAGTTTTTTTTTAAGTGTGTAGGGAGTGCTGCTGGACACTTGCAAGACCTTGGATGGTAAAGGAAGGCCTTGGAGAAGGCAGAAAATGCTGTAAATACTCAGCAGGTCAGGCAACATTCATTGAGAGAGAAACAGAGTTCACGTCTCAGCACAAGTTGCTGCTTGACCTGCTGAGTATTTCCAGCATTTTATGCTGCCATTTCAGATTTGCACCATCCAATCGCAGAGGAAAGAAGACGACGCAGAAGATTAAGAAACTGAAGTGGAGGAAGCAGAAGGAAGGATGCAAACCAAACAGCCAGGATATCCAGGATGGAATCATCCGCCCGCGGTACCAGTGACCACAATTCCCCTTTCAACATTTGTCCCATACCTTACCTTCCCTCTGTTACTGACCATCACAGCATCCTCTAGGCCACAATGCTGAAATAAAAGCCACCACAAAGCAAATTTTCCAATCCAACTTTAAACATCTATCCATCCAATATGACTTCAAGAAATCAACTAATCACCCTTGTGCATTCCCTTAGTGACTGTCTTGTGTGTGCCTTTGCCTATCCTACTGATGTCATGCAGTGCTACCCCAGTGGCTACAGCATGGTTGGTGGAAGGCTGCTGACTTTCAGTAGGGGACACTGCAGATGGCCTTGCTGGTTGACCTTGAGGAGCTGGTGGCTGGGAATGTGAAATAGAGTGACGGAGTTTCTTCTTTTTCTTCACTCTCCGCTCCCTCTTCTTGGTCAACCACTGGCTGGGCAGGCTGCATTTCTTGGGTGTGTGAAATGAAGAAGGCACAAGGGTGGAGTTGTGGTGAGGGGAGGGTGGGAAAGCAAGAGGTGCATGCCATAAGGGGGATAACGTATGAGGATACCAGCATCTTGTATCCTTTCTGCCCCACCGCATGCCAAGGGCTCAGCTATGCCCCTGCCAAGAATGGCCTGCACCGTCTCCTCCAAGGGGGTGAGGTGAGGTGAGGCTAGGAATGGGAGGTGTGCCTTGTGATTGGTGCAGATTGTTGGTAGGTGAGTGATTTGGGGGGGGGGGGGGGGGGGGTGGGGGGGTGGTCGTGCATTGAGCAGTGTGTGAGGCTAGTGATGCAGTTGGTAGGAGACGACTTTTGAAGATGCATTCACTGACCTTGACCACTGGTCTGAGGTCATGAAGCTTCTTTGGGCACTGGAGCCAGGTGATGGGGGGCAACACTGCTGGCAGTGATGGCCTCGGTGATGTGGTCCTATATCGTTCTTTCTGGAGGGCCTCCTGGCCCCTGTGGGTAGAGGACCTCTTGCAGTGTTGACCCCCTGCACAAAGCTGGAGTGCTGCATGCGAGACCCTGGGTGCCCCTTCCCTGGCTTGTTGAGCCATTTGTGTTAGTGCTGAAGCACTTTTCCCATTTTCTTAGCTGCGGAAGGGAAGACAGCATTAAGAGCTGAAGACTCCCATTTTTGACTTTTTAATGTTAATTTTTTTTTAAAAAAAGATGGAGCGCTGCTTCTGGACAGCAACTTCACCTTCGATGCCTGCACTAATGTCACCAAGAGGGCATTACATGACAAGTTAGCACTGGGCTAAAAATCTTTAGCCCCCAGCGCGAATTTTTCTCTTGTCCCGCTTCGTCCATTTTCAGCGGCCGTTAACCAGAGGCCACAGTGACACCGGCAACTCTCGTGGCAGCTACAAATCTTTAGCCCTTAATCTTTTGGAGGTTCAGTGGCAGCTGTTATAGTCACATCTACAAATTTATCTTTTAAATGTTATTGACCCTATGTACTGGTGAAAGAATTCCAAATGTTTTCAAAAAAACTCAAACACCGTAAGAGGAGTGTTTAGCTTGAAACCATTTTATAAAGTGATTGAAGTGTAACTTGATTCAGTACTAAAATTAGCACAATGCGGTAGCGGTAAAAGGAAGTGAACATTTACTTAATGTGCGGAATGCTCTTAAACTAATGTAGCTAAGAGATCAATTGTAGCATTCAAATTAATCAATAGCATTCAATGAAGTGCTAACTACTCTGTTCAACTGCTCAACAACAAAAAACAACTTTTTGGAATTATTGCAAAGCAGAAAAACACTGGAAAATAAAGTGCAAATTTGAGAGCCATATAATACCATCTCCTAGAAATTGCAGTACGCCTGAAACCTGCTGGTGCCACTGTGGGCAAAAGTTAACAGCCACCTGAATTCATAGCGCAGGCAACACTGGTATTTTGGTGCTGCCTGCGAACCGTGCAACCCTCTTTTTCCGGTGCTACTCTCAGCAGGAGGCCCAATGTAGTGTGGCCGTTGTGTCCCTGGAGCGAGGCAGCATTGTCTTAAAGCTAGCCTGACATTTTAGAAAGCAGTGTCGGTCCCTTAAAGGGGAACAGCCTTCCAAAACGAAAAAAAAAACATTTCAAAATGGCAGTTTTTAGTCCTTCGAGCTCAACTACCTTTTGAAAAAAAAAACTTTAAAAATAATTCCCAAATGGGAGTCTTCAGCTCTTAAAGCTGAATTGTCTTCCGTACCTAAGAAAATGGTAAAAGTGCTTCAGTACTAACACAAATGGCTCACCAAGCCAGGGAAGGGGCTCCCATGGTCTGGCACGCAGCACTCCAGCTTTGTGCAGGGGGTCAACACTGCAAGAGAGGTCCTCTACCCACAGGGGCCAAGGAGGCCCTTCAGGAAGAACGATGTGAGACTAGATCACCGAGGCCGTCATTGCCAGCAGAGTTGCCCCCACCACCTGACTCCAGTGCCCAAGGAAGCTTCATGACCTCAGCCCACTGGTCAAGGTCAGTGAATGCATCTTCAAAAGCCGTCTCCTACCAACTGCATCACTAGCCTCACACACTGCTCAATGCATGACCCCCACCCCCCAACCATCACTCACTTACCAACAATCTACCTTGCCAAGCAGCGGCGATGAAAGGATACAAGATGCTGTTATCCTCCTCATCACATCCCACTTCCCCTTCATTTCACACTATCTTCTGATTTACAAGGTGCACATGGTGTAAGCATGCAGGCTCTTGCTATCCCACCCTCCCCTCACCACAACTGTACCCTTGTGCCTTGCTCATTTCACACACCCAAGAGGAGGAGGAGAAGGAGGAGAAGAAACAGTCACTTGATTTGACACTTCCAGCCACCAACTCCTCGAGGTCGTCGTGCTAGGGCATTTGCGGTGTCCTCCACTGAAATTCAGCAGCCTTCCACCAGCCATGCTGCAGCCACTGGGGGAGCACTGCATGACATCAGTAGGATAGGCAAAGGCATACACAAGACAGTCACTAAGGGAATGGACAAGGGCGATTAGTTGATTTCTTGGTGCCATATTGGATGAATAGATGTATAAAGTTGGATTGGAAAATTTGCTTTGTGGTGGCTTATATTTCAGCATTGTGGCCAAGAGGACACTGTGATGGTCAGTAACAGAGGGAAGGTAAGGTGTGGGGGCAAATGTTGAATGGGGAATTGGGGCTGTGTTCACTGGTACCGCAGGCGGATGATTCCATCCTGGATATCCTGGCCAGAAAGGGGTTGTCTGGGTTACATCCTTCCTCCTGCTGCATCTTCCTCTGCTGCATCTTCCTCTTCCCTCTGAGTGGATACTGGAAACCTGAAATAAAAGCAGAAAATGCTGGAAATACTCAGCAGGTCAGGCAGCATCTCGACCTGAGACGTGAACTCTGTTTCTGTCACCAGCTGGGCGGGCTTAACAAGGTCAATCAAGGGAAAATACAGTGGGTTGACCACAAGTCGATGGAGGCGGGACTACAACCCAAAAAGTGGGAGTCCCGCCTCCATTGACAAAATCCAGCCCAGTGTCTCTGTAGGTCTGCTGCATGCACGCTTTTCTGAGCGTGCTTAGAACTCAGCGTTAAGGTCAGCGAAAAGTTTGAAGTTTGCGAACATGGCGTCAAGTCAGCGTTGCAGTGCTCGACAAAGTTTCTGCTTTCTTCTGTATTGCTTCTCTGTGCTAGCCGTGGCTCAGTGCATAGCACTCGTGCCTCTGAGTCAGAAGGTTGTGGGTTCAAGTCCCACTCCAGAGACTGGAGCACAAAAATCTAGACAGACTGAGGGAGTGCTGCACTGTCGGAGGTGCCGTCTTTCAGATGAGACGTCTGCTCTCTCAGGCGGATGTAAAAGATCCCATGGCACTATTTCAAAGAAGAGCAGGGGGACTGTCCCCAGTGTTATGGCCAATATTTAACCCTGAAGATTATTTGGTCATTGCTGTTTGTGGGAGCTTGCTGAGTGCAAATTGGCTGCCACGTTACCTACATTACAACAGTGACTACACTTCAACAGTATTTTATTGGCTGTAAAGTGCTTTGGGACGTCCGGTGGTTGTGAAAGGTGCTATATAAATGCAAGTCTTTCTTTCTCTGTATATTTCTAAAGAGGTTGAGTGAAAAGCTACCTAGGAAGCCGCCAATTTTCACATCGATCTGTCCTCAGCAATGAAGTGGGAGTTTTTCTGGCAAGGTTTAGGCAAGTTCTATAAATTGTCTGATCCTTTTGGAGATTGCCTTGATACTCGGTAGAGTTTCTCAGCTTCTTTAAACTAAAATCTCGACTGACTAGTTCCAGACTGATTAATGTGACTCATGAAAACCGGCAACGATTAAAACTTGGAGCAAAAAGCAAAATACTGCATATGTTGGAAATCAGAAATTTAAACAGAAAATGTAGGAAACACTCAGCAGGCCAGGCAGCATCTGCGGAGAGAGGAAGGTAATGTTAACGTTTCAACTCGACGACCTTTCGTCTGAACTGTTGTGGGGAAAATGCTTGAAAACGTTACATAGGATCTGCCAATGTTCAAACAGCAATCAGCATCTAACTGATCTGCTGTAACTTTTTCATGGGGGAAAACTGAATTTGTGCTATCTAGTGAAAATAATTTACTTGGATTTTCAGAAGGAATTTGATAAAATTTCACAAGGGATCCTTTTGACTATGGGCTGATTTTCATCTACTGCTGTAAATCAGCTTTAAATGGTTAAGAAATAATGGCCCAAAAATTAGTGCCGCTACGCGAGAGTACGCACTGTGTACTCTCGCGTATTCTGTCTCCAATTGCCGGTTTTCTGCATGCACTGCGCATGCGCTGAAAACCGGCACTTGGTGAATGGAAAAGGGGGCGGGTCCTAGGTGAACCGCGTGCGCGCTACAGGCTGCGCGCACGCTGTGCACTTAGTGGTTTCAACGCGCAGGTAAGTACGGAAGATTCTACACATAAAAAAAGGAGTAAGACCCACTTTTAACAAGGTAAGTAGTGAATTAAGTATTATTTTGAATTTTTTTTAACAGGTATATCTTTTTTAGAGACTTTAAAGACAGGTAAGTTTATTTTTATAACTTTTTAAAAGATTTTAAATTTTTTGAAAAATTAAATTTTTTATTTAAAATGGTTAATTTATTTAACTATACTTATTTTATTAATGTGATGTTTTTTTTTATTTAATTGAGGTTTAGCGGTTCTTTTGGGGGGCTATAGTATTCATAACTTTCACAGCACTTATGTGAAAGTTATGAATGGAAGATGGTGTGCTGCCATTGGCTCTAACTGAGTCACGTGATCCCACAGCTCGCACGAATTAACTACGCCGGTAGGATACACAAGCCCAGCACAGCAGCTGTCTGAACATCAAGTTCGTGCGAGCTGGAACTGAAAAAGCCAACGCGGAATGAGAGATCGCGGGGAGGCCTTACCCTTGCACGAAGGCTTCCTCACGAATTTTTGGCCCATTATTATTCTCATCAGAATGTGCAAATAGCATTCAAATTCTGTGGGTCATTGCATTCACATTATTCATAGATCCAGCTGCCAATTTGGATGGGTATATGGAATTGAAAACTGCATGTAAATGACATTTAAGAGATAGAATCAATTAAAGGGAAGTGTCACAAAAATTCTGGAAGCATTTAGAAAGATTGAAAAGGCATCTCAACCTATTAGGTTCCTTTGTTAGGACTCAAAGGCCATGGGTTACCACAAATGACAGTACAAAACAATGGGAAAGAATGCCCAAGGTGAGAGCAGGAGCCTGCAGACAAGTGAAGGAGCAGACCAACACATGACACCGCCCCGCGCCCCCCCCCCCAACCACCGTACTGTTTGATGGCTGAAGTGGAGGTGATTGCAAGAAGGATCCCTCTGTGCCACCACACAGCGCCATCCCTATAAATCTATATTGCAGCAGGAAATAGCATGGACCTGGTGTAAAGATCAGAAAAAGATGTGGGAGGAGTCATTCCTGCATTTTTGGGATATTATAATGAAGCTCCAGGGAATTTCTTCCTGGCCTGCTGAAAATGTGAATGATATGCAAAAGGGGTAGAAACCTGGCATTAAGAGTCTCAATCCCCTTTTCCCTGCTGTCATACCCCATGAACTAGTGCACATGGTGAGCTCACAAGACAAAAATGGGTCCTCTGGATTTAATGGCGAATTAGCTAACTGGATTGACAACAGGCTTGGTATAGGAAACAAAAGTCAATAATAAAATAGAAAAAGCTGTCTGTGCAGTGACTAAACAAATTACACTTGCATCTGTTACAAGTCCCCTGCTGTTCACACTATCCAGAATTGATTTTGGAGGCAGGCATTTTCTGAAATCGAACATTGCTAGGCAACAAATATAAAGGTCAACAAACAGCATTAAAAAATGTTCAAAACTCAAATTAAGCAGATAGGCTGAGCAATGGCAGATGAATTTTGATTGCAGATGTGAATGTAACATATTGCATATTGGAAACAAATGCGTACATGGTAGAAGGGTCCCATTTTAAGCACACCAGTAAAGTGTGGGCAAGGCCCAAACCCTACAGGGTTTGCATCAATGAGTGCTTCCCCTTAACGGGAGGACACCAACTTTTTTTTAAAACCGTCTCTCCCTTTTAATAGGAGAGAGTGACAAATCATTTTTTTCTTTGTTGCTGGTTTGTCAAGTTAGTCACAGAGGGGTGAAATTACCAGGTGTTAGAATCAACATATATGCTAAGTGTTCATTATTATGCAGCAATTTGGTGTGCTAGCATTAATAGAACATTAGTTCATTGTTGCCCATGCTTTTAAAGTTTCTCCTGGGACCAAGATGGTTTAACATGTTAAATCAGAGCTGTGTTGATGCCAGTGTTGATTGTTTTTAAAATTTACTAATGCTTTGCTTCGCAGCAACTGAAGCCAAGGATACAAATTTAGCTAAGCTTCCTTTCAGCCCACATCATAATAATGCCTGCTCTAAGGGCAGCATTAATGCAGTGAAGAGAGCTGACAGAGGTTGATCACAGGGAAGAAGAAGAAAAAATCATTCAACTGTTTCCATCCTCACAGCAACATGGGTGCATCAGCAAACCTTTGCTCAATGTGTTGAAGGAGGAGATGAGTAACAAGTAGGGTCCCCAACCCTCCCAGAATGACCGGGAGTTACCCAGAATCGGGGGTACCTCTCCCGAGCTGTGCCTCCAGCAGCCAGGGAGTCAGTTCTTTCAATTTCCCGTCAAAGTGCACTCCCCGTGATGTCACTGGCCACTGTTAAAGCCTCAGGCTTGGTGATGCCACCCAACCACCGCCGCAGAGAGCCACGACCACGCAGGGCTGGAGAGTTGGGAATTAGGAAGGTCGGGAATTGAGGGTGTCAGCTTTCTGGGAGTTTCTGAACTCGTGAGGGCTCTGAAATCGTGGGGCTTGAAATCGGTGGGGGAGAAAAGGAGAATGGGAGGGGATCAAGGGGAGACTGGGAAATGGGGATAGGGGAAAGATGGAAACTGGGGAATCAGGGCTCGGGGGGGTGGGGGAAAGAGATGGAGAATGGGGCATCAGGGGGAGAAATGGGGTTTGGAGGCAGTGGGAGAGAAGGGGCTGGGGGATTGGGGCGGCGTGAAGTTCAGCATTTCCCACAGCGTCGGGAGCAGCAGCAGTAAGGTTGTGAGTGGAAGAGGCACTGAGAGAGGAGCAGCCTGTAAAGGGGTGAGTGAAACCCAAAGATCTTAGTGTGGGAAAATAGTGAAAGATTATTTCCATTGATGGGTGAATGGGGAACTAGGAAATGGAAAACACAGATGCTCACTGGAAGAAACAAGGAGGAAGGAGGAGGAAAGTTCTTAAACTCAGGGCTATTAGACCGTGGGATACTTCACCATATGTGGTGATTAAGGTACAGACTAAAACTTAATTTCAAAGGGAATGGGATATATATTTGAAAAGGAGAATATAAAAAGATCTGGGGGGGTGAAGGGGGGGAATGGCAGCATCGGGGGCCGAATAATTCGATGAAAACTTTCCTTTAGCAGGTCTGAGCTCAGGGAGTGCTTTAGAAATGTTGGTGCTGAGCTGAGTTTAGGACAATGTGCCCTGCGAGAACTGCCTCAAACACTGAGCCCACTGCCCTTTGTGCAATCTCTCGGTTTGGTTCAGGTCGGTTTGTGCCGCCCAGTTTTGACGTGTAAAGTCCAAGTACAGATTGGCTCTGACTGAGTTCCCAGTTCAGAGTTGTCACCGTCACACGGAACCCGAGTCCAAACCAGTGTCCAAGGAGATAGGGAGAGAGATCGGGCCTGTAAAAAGTGACATTGTCTGGAGAGCCTGACCGCATCTTGTCCAATGCAGGGTGATTCGGGCTACCGTTTCAGGGTGAATATCAGCGGGTTATAGGATTACTACTAGTTACAGATAGGATATCGGGGCATTACACCCATTACTAGCAGTTACATATAAACTATCAGAGAGTTATTGTATTACTGTTGGTTATGATGGGAATCTGAGGTTTACCAGCATTAATATTAGTCATCAGCACAATTTCATTGAGTTACCACTAGCTTCTGGTGGAATCAAAGTTCCTCCCATCTCTGGTTTCCTCTCTGTGAATTGCTTCCCCACCTTCAGATTCCCCTCTTCACTGCACTGGGCTTCCCCTCTTTGCCTGATCGCGTCTTCTACCCAGGGCCTAACGGGTAATATAAACCTTGATTGCGCCTTGTTTAACTACTGCTCAGATGCTGTAATGTATCAAGTCTTACTTTCACTGAAAAAATAGAATTATTGTCATCAATACGGGTCAAGTCGAATCATTCGGAACTTAGGAGTGAAAGGGTTAATTGGCACAGACCCAGGAACTCAACAAACAGAACAGGCTGACAAGTTCTTTTTTGAAAGATGGGCATTTCCAGGGTACAGGTGACATCAACTGCACCTATGTGGCCATTCAAGCACCTGTGCAACATCTCATAGTCAATAGAAAAGGATGTTTTCTGAAGAGGCTTCTCAATAAGATTGAAGCCTCTGGTATTAGTGGTAATAAATTGAGCTGGATTGAGAACTGGCTGGCAGGACGTAGGCAAAAAGTAGTTGTAGATGAATTTAGATCTGTTTGGAGACTGGTCACCACTGGTGTCCCGCAGGGATTGGTGTTGGGACCGTTGCTCTTTACTATTTTTATCAATGATTTAGATGTAGGTGTTGGGGGCATGATCTATAAATTTGCAGAAGATACTAAGATCTGTGCGAGTGTTAGGACTGTAGATGATGCTTGTCTGCTTCAGACGGATCTTAATGTGTTGGGAGATTGGGCTCATGACTGGCAAATGATGTTTAACTTGGATAAGTGCAGTGTTATGCATGTGGGCAGGGCAAATACTCAACGTGTATACACCCTTCAGGGAAAAGCATTAAAGCAGATGGAGAAAGAAAGATTTGGGGATTCTAGTGTATAGATCTCTAAAGGTACATGAGCAATGCCATGAAGCGATAGCTAGAGCAAATAGGGTGTTGGGGCGCATTCATAGGACAATTGAGTATAAGACGAGGTATACTATTTTGTCTGTGTACAAGACCTTGGGGTCAGGCCTCATTTGAAATACTATCTCCAGTTTTGGTCTGCTCACAAGGTAGGTGATATTGAAGCTTTGGAAAGGATGTAGAGGAGGGCCACTAGACTAATTCCTAGTACAAAGCATCTTAGTTATCAAGATAGGCTAAAAGAGTTGGGACTCGACACTTCAGAGAAGCATAGAATTAGGGGTGATCTGATTGAGGTATATAAGATGATGAAGGGAATAGATTGTGTTCCAGTTTGTTCTAATTAAATAGGTTAGGAAGGACCATTTTAAGTTGCGCAAGGCCAGATCTAGGTTACATGTCAGGAGGTGGTTCTTTTACCAGAGAATACTGGATCTCTAAAGCAGGCTGTCGTCTCATGCGGTGGACGATGACTTGCTGAATTCCTTGAAGCGAGAGCTGGACCTGTTTCTGGTTGGGGCGGACATCACCTCTTACAAAAGGTAAGTACTTCAGGGAATTCAAAGCCAGAGTAATCTCCTGGACTAGTTTCGATTGCCTAGATGGTCGGAGAGGAACTTTCCAGACTTTCCCCCCCCCCCCAAATTGGCCTGGGTTTGTATCTTTTTTTTGCCTCTCCCAGAAGATCACATGGTTTCGGGTGGGGTGGGGAGTGTATGTATTGTGAAACACAAAATATAGCAATTGTGTGGGACAGGCTGGATGGACCAGAGGGTCTTTACCAATGATCCCGCTAAGGTGCGCATGCGCACACGGCCGCGCAGTAATCTGAAAGGTCCCGTGCAGGTTGCTCACCGGCTTTTACATTGTAAATACTGCGCATCAATGTTCCCTATAATTTTTATTTTAAGTATGCGGTCCCCTTAAATTTGCTGCGCGGCCACGCATGCGCAGTATCTTTTCCATGGAACAGCTGGTGAGTGGCTCCCGATTAGAGGGAATGTTGCCGCGCATGCGCAGAAATTTAAAGGGACTGCGTACTAAAATAAACAGGCCGTGCAGAACAAAGTGCAGCTCACAGGGAACGTTGGTCTTTACCTGTCCGTCACTGTTCGTATGAATTATCAGAGCTCACTGCCAAAGAACTGCATGTAAATGTGCAGTTTCCAGGGAGTGCCCACGACATCTGCATCTTAAATGGGTTCCCCACTTATTTTAGGGTCAGAAAAGTTAAAACAGTTGGCCCTTTGGAAATATGGCTTATTCATTCAAAATGTAGTTCAACACCACTGTGCAATTCCGTATCTCAGAGAATATTACAATGTACATTCAAAAGGCAGGATTTAAGCATTCTCTATAGTATGCCTTAGACAGAACTGATAGAATGGTAATCGCATGCTACAAACTGCACAACAAAGGTTTTGAAAGAGACATCCAGGTGTTTGTGGAAGATGAACAGCTGGATTTAAAAAAAAATTAACCATTCCTCAGTAGTTCTCCTTATATGGAAACCATTAGTTTTGAAAAAAAAAACTGCATTGAAGTGCTTTTTTAAAAAAGTCTATTCAAAATAGCAAAGCTAATATGTGCTTAACACACAGGTTATCATGCCTACTTCACATGGTACATGAAATCAGTGCAGCATGTTATTTCTACTTTATGGTGGTGAATTTCCACAGGGGGTCCCAGATTATCCACTATAACTTCAGCAGAAGCACTACTGAAACCCGGAAAAGACATTAATGCTGTTTGCGCCAATTTTCCGAGGTTTCAACAACTATTGCGCTAAGTTACAGTGGATGAGTGGGAGAACCCCTGTGGGAATTCGCCCCATGACTCCTACCGGAAGGAGTAGCTGTGTCCTGATGCCATGTACCAAGATCTGCAGATCTTGATCTATTCCCTCCACTTCTTGCAGAAATTGTGCATGTCAGATCTGTAGTGCCCTATAGTCTATTTATACTAGTTAAGTAACTGTTTATCTCATTGAGCAACACTGCAGTCATTTCCAATTGGCTCAGTTGTGCATAACAACATTCTAATGCACCCAAACTTCTAGAAAGCAGAGAAGCAGAGTATAGCAAAGATTTTAAATCCCATTAGCAGAGGAATGTCACCTCCTACAAATCTCATTTTTCAGCATTTTCTTTGTAATTACTGAGTTGAATTCAGAACAGTATTGAGGAAAAGCACTGACATTTAACGTAACTTGGCACACAAGAGTATAAAGTAATAGCTCTCAAAGATCGAGCTGAAAGTTTCAGCGATTTTTTTCTGCTGCAAAAGGAAAAAACAGAAAGCCGTGGGTTTGGGGATAGGAGGCTTTAGAGCTCTCACTTTGGTTGAGATTCTAAACTCAAAAGTCTACTGTTAAAGAATGAATCTGACATTCTGGTTGCTGTTAACAGAAGAGATCAATGAATTGATTAGTGCAAACACTGAAGTCCGAGTGTACCTAGTCCAACAATGTGTGGAATTTACAGTGGCAAACAAATGCAATAAACCCAGTTTGGAAATTGAATATCTAGGCCTTTCTACTATATTAACCTTCTAAAATGCAATTAATTTTAATCCACTTTAAGGTGGGTAACAGCCTTCTTGAATATATTATTCGATTAGATGTCCACCAATATAAATACCTCTATAGAGTAGTTTCATTTTCAAATCCCTAATTGGAGATGACTAATAAACCCCATACTAAAGATAATTAATTTCAAACAATAATACATGAACATTTCTGTTAACTACATTGTACTACACAACTTAGCAGAAAAGGGTAATTTATTAATTTACAAGCTTTGTTGGTACAATATAATTAATCTAGCAGATCATGAAGATATTAGTTCACCTTATGATATTCAGAAAACTTGTCACTTCACTTTAAAGGCATTTTGCTTGATACAGTACTGCATCTTGATGGAAGTGAAGTGATAAAAAGGGAAATGGGAAGAGAATCTGTTAGACTTACGAACATTCCAAAAACAAATTTACTGGCTAATTAAGAAGTAGCACTGATGGAGAAGGTAATTGATTAATTGGCTTATCTTGAATCAAAGTTGATCTGTTAACTGTACTTTCTTATGTCTCTGGGCATTATGCAGACTGCACCACCACTCCCAAACTGTGCAAGAGCACCCCTTACTAACCCTGGCACAATTAGGATTTAAAATTTACTACATAGATATGGAATTAACATAAGAAAATCTAGAGTGAGAAAATGCCATTCAGTCCATCCAAAGTCCATGCATGATTATTTTATTAGGGACTGCCCTTCCATACCATCTCCTACTTCAGGGAATTTCCTTCATGATCTCTCCTTTCAAAAGTTTTTTTTTTAAACTTACTGGTGGAAGTCTTATTTCAGTTCATCACCTATTTCTATTTCTTATGTAAACCATCTCATCTTTATTTGCCGAAGAAAGCCACGGTGAGTTGAAGAAAAACTTGAAGAGCCTACTAATTAAAACAACTAGGGCCAGAAAGCCATGAAAAAAATCCAATTCTTTATTTTGGCATTGCAAATCAAGTCCAGAGACTTCTGGTGGTTTAACAATAAATAAATGGAGAATTTGGATTTTTTGTAGATTCAGGAGACAATAGATTTTTACTATCAGTCTGAAAAAGATCCAGGAATTTATTTGAGGGAGGGGGGAGGGGAACAGAGAGGAGAAACAGTAAAAATAGATAACAGATTTTAAATGATCCATATAGTTTCACTATTAGTAACCCATTTAGCAAATGAAATAGTGACAAAGATAAACACCTTTCCCCCACTAGTCTACTGTGTTTTTTTTTTGAATGATTCATACTGATGGCATTATTTCTGGAATTGGTTTGAAGGCAGTTAATGAGATTCATTGTGAGAACTCAATTAATATGGCAATAAGCTTCATGAGAACCCTGGGTGAGTGACTAATGATATTAATCTATATTGATCGCACTGTGAGGCTCAGTAATTTATTCTAGACTTTTCTTTATGTCATCAATATTCACTAAGCAAAAAAAACAAAAAAAAACAAAAAAGACTCTGAAGTTGGTTTTAAATGGAATATTGATAACAAGGCTCCCTTCAATTTGTACCACTTACTGCTTTACACACAAGAAACGGTACTGTATTTTGTCCTTTCTTTCGATATTGTGCTACGATTTTGTTTTGCTCGAATAGAATTGTCTTCCTTTAATCCCTAATACTTATATACCAGCACATGCAAAATGAGTTGCAATAAGTGCTGCAGCAGTTGGATTTCATCCTGTAGCCAGCTCAATTGGAACCATTTTCAAGACTATAAATGATCACCTCCCTAATCAGATTAAAAATAAGAAAAACAATTTGTACCAGACTTCTCTGATAGAATTTACTTGACAAAACAATCACAAACACAGAACAGTCAACTTAAATTGACCACTGCAGGATATAAACATACATGTGTATAAGAAAATAGGAGATAGGAGTAGGCCATACAGTCCCCCTCAAGCCTGCTCTGCGATTCAATAAGATCATGGCTGAACTTTTACATCAACTCCACTTTCCCACCCTACATATCCCTTGATTCCCTTAGTGCCCAAAAATCTACTGATCTCAGTCTTGAATATACTCAACGACTGAACATGCACAGCCCTCTGGGGTACAGAACTCCAAAGATTCACAATCCTCCGAGTTAAGAAATTTCTCCTCACAAGTCCTAAATGGCCAACTCTTTATCCTAAGACTATGCCCCCTCATTCTAGGCTCTCCAGGAAGGGGAAACAGCCTCTCGGCATCTACCCTGAAAAGCCCCAAGAATTTTATACGTTTCAATGAGATCACCTCTCATTCTTCTAAACTCCAGAGGGCATAGGCCCATTCTACTCAATCTCTCCTCTTAGGACAACACTCTCATCCTAGAATCAACCTAGTCAACCTTCGTTGCACCCACCCTAAGACAAGTATATCCTTCCTTAGGTAAGGAGACCAAAGCTGTCACACCAAATCCCTATATAATTCCTTACTCTTGTACTGCAACCCCCTTGCAATAAAGGTTAACATACCATTTGCCTTCTTAACTAAAGACTAGGCTCGAGTACTCTATCCTTCACTGCCTGGCTATCCAATTTTTACATGGCAGCAGAGAATGGTTGCCTAAAGGTGGAGATTAGAAACTAGTATTTTTTTGGGGACATAACTTGAAAGCCTAGTGGCCATTGTGGAAAATGGCAGAAAGCAAGTTTAAATCGTCAAGGTACGACTACTCTCTGAAGTTCTCAGAGTTTGAACTGTATGACCAGTGGAAGAATGAGGTTGACATGTGGACACAGGTTACTGTTCTACCAAAGAGAAATTAAGGCATGGCCTTGGCGCTGTCACTCCCTAAACAAAGTAAAATCGGAAGTAAGGTATTTTCTGAGATGGATGAAGATCAGTTGGATAATGATGAAGGCTTTGACCTTCTAATAGAATTCCTGGATAAAATTTACAAAAAAGATGACTTGTTAAATGCCTATGAGGCCTGGTCAGAATTTGATAGATTTTGGAAAATGGACTGTTATTCAAATGGAAGAGTATACCATGGACTTTAACAAATTGTACAAAAGGTTGACAAAGTTTAATTGGTACTAGCGTTTAAATTACTAGATTGTGCTAAGGTGTCTCATATGGACAAGCAACTGTCCATATGAGACACCAGTTCTCGGAAAAGATGTCTGCTGCCGTAAAAATTCCTGGGGAAACACTCATTCCCTTCAGCCTTCATGGAACAAATGAGGCGTTCCACTGTGACACAAAGAATAGCAGAATTGATGGTTACCAGGTTTTGAAATATTTCCAGATACCGGACGCAGGCATCACTATAACGGAAGGATTAAAGACAGACAGAGTGGTGAGGAAAGCACTTCCAGAAAATCCGGTTATATCAACAGAAGATGAAATTGGGACAGTAATAATGGCCGAATTAATTCCAAGAATGCCCAAGGAAAAATCAATAGATGCTTTAGATGCGACTAAGTATCATTATGCAGTGAATTGCCCAGAGTGAAGACGCAGGGTCCTTGAAATGATGAAGAAAGAGGAAGAGGATGAAGATAATGATGACTATGAACAGATTATGCTGGTCACATGGAGTTTTAATCTTGTGATGAATGTATTAGTTGCTGACTCCTTTAATTGTGCGGTATTAGATAGAGCATGCACTTCAACTGTATGTGGGGTAGACTGGTTAAAATGTTATCTTGATTCACTAGGTAGTGATGATCGATGCAAGGTTAAGGAATACAAAAGAACTACATGCTTTAGGTTTGGCGATGACAACACCTTCAGGTCACTCAAGAGTGGTAATTCCATGCAAGATAGTTGGAGTAAGCACGGATGTAGTTTCTAGTCTCTCGTGAGATACCTAGGCTTTTGAGTAAACCTTCCATGAAAAAGGCACAAATGAAACTTGACATGGAACATGATAAGTCAATTATTTTTGGGAAATCAATTGAGCTGCAGTTTACGCAGTCAGGATATTATTGTATCCCCTTAACAAAACCTGATGTTTCTCATCGGAGAGTGAGGCAAATATTAATGGCATCAGCTGATAAGGAGAAGAGGGAATAAAAAACAAATTGTCTTAAAGTTACATAAACAATTTGCCGACCCTAGTTGTCAACGTTTAAAACTCCTGCTAAAAAGTGCAGGTGTAGTTGATGAGGAGTATACGAGGATAATAGAGATTAGTGAAAACTGTGAAATCTGTAAGAAGTATAGAAGGACGCGCCCACGTCCTATTGCAAGTCTTCCATTAGCACGTGACTTTAATGAGGTACTTGCCATGGATCTAAAGGTATGGGACAAAGACAGAAATGTTTTCATCTTACATTTTATTGACCTGGCTAGGAGACTTAAGGGGAGAAATTCGGTATCTCCCCGTTTGGGGCGCAATTATCGGCCGGGCGCAAAGTTTTGCGCCTGGCGCTAATTATCGCCTCCGACTGCAAACTTGGCTTCTATCGCCCCTGGAGGTGATTGGAGCGCTAAATCAGGCGCTACACACCTCTCTTAAGGCGCCAACGCCGAGGAGCAGGAGCTACCTCAGAGCGCTGGCGAAGCTCATGTGATGTCAGTCAGCAATGGAACACAGACACACTGGCGCTGGCCAGTTCTTAAAGGGGAGGGTCGATCTTGCTCTCCATCCACACCCTGCTCATTGCAGCCTTGAATCTCGGCCTGGCGAGACCTGCACATCAAATCTGCTGGAAAGAACAATGGAAAAGCCCAGGGAAAGAGCTCAGAGTGCAGCCCCTATAGTCTCTTCTAAATCGATGCAAGGGAGGTAAAATCAAAATGAACCTGCAAAGTGCTGCTCAGTACCCAAAACACCTTCACACAGCGTTGAATCTCTCCAGAAGTCTCTCTCACTCTCTCAGAATGCGTGGTACAAAAATGTCGGCGACAAAAAAAGGCAGGAAGCGTTCGCCTTTAAATAGCGCTCCCCCAGTCCCTTCCCGACTGCAAAACGTTCCCCTCAACCTGTCGTTGCTAGCGGCAGGCGGAAAGGCAGGGAGCGCCACTCAATATCTGGTCCGGGTGCTACCGGGGCGTTGCACGCTCGACTGAAGTCACGATCTGCGGGCGCAGGAGATCGTGGCATTAGTGTTTAGCGCCGCCGCAAAATGTCTGGTCAATTTTGCGAGCGGCGCAAACATCGCTGCGCCCGGGCGCTAGTTGCTTTGTACCCCATTAGTGCCCTGTTAGGGCGCTAACGGGAGGCACAAAGCAACCGAATTTTTCCCCCTTAGTATTTCTACACTAGTATATAGTAAGGAGAAGAAGGTTATTATTGATAAAATTATGGAAAAATGGATAGGGATTGGACTTGGGATACCAGCAAAGATTTTGACAGATAATGGTGAATTCGCTGATGAGGAATTCAGAGATATGTGAGAATATGAATATCACTGTCATGAATACAACAGCTGAGAGCTCTTTTAGCAATGGTCTTTGTGAAAGGAATCATGCTGTGATTGATGACATGGTGCGTAAAATTTTGGAGAGTGTAAATTTTACCAGAGTGTAAATTGTTAACTGCCCTAGCATGGACAAAAGTGAGAAGTCGCACAACACCAGGTTATAGTCCAACAGTTTTAGTTGAAATCACAAGCTTTCGGAGCTGCTGCTCCTTCGTCAGGTGCAGTGAAGGAATACGAATCGGCAAAGCATATATAGACAGAGAACAATGTCTGTGCAGCGTACAATGTCAGACGACTACAGTTAATCTTTCTGGCTGTTTTTCTGCCAAGGTGTGATAAAAGGCAATCAGGTCAGTCAGGAAGGCATTATATCAAAGACATAGCAAAATACAACTAAGACAATGAGGTGGGGTCACAGGGGGTCTAATGTGTCAAATGCAGTCTGTATGGAAAACCATAAACTTTAAACTTTTTACTTTTTTTTTACTGGAAATCACATCTGTGAACAATCCAACGACGACTCGAGTCTGGATGACTCTACGTCATGTAGCGTGACATGAACCTAAGATCCCGGTTGAGGCCGTCCTCATGGGTGCGGAACTTGGCTATCAGTTTCTGCTCGATTATTTTGCGAAGTTTAAAGTTTATAGTTTATGGTTTTCCATACAGACTGCATTTGACACATTAGACCCCCTGTGACCCCACCTCATTGTCTTAGTTGTATCTTGCTATGTCTTTGATATAATGCCTTCCTGACTGACCTGATTGTTTCTCTGCCGAGGTGTGATAAAAGGCAGTCAGAAAGATTAACTGTAGTCGTCTGACATTGTACGCTGCACAGACATTGTTCTATATATGCTTTGCCGATTCGTATTCCTTCACTTCACCTGACGAAGGAGCAGCACTCCGAAAGCTTGTGATTTCAAATAAAACTGTTGGACTATAACCTGGTGTTGTGCGACTTCTCACTTTTGTCCACCCCAGTCCAACACCGGCATCTCCGCATCATAGCATGGACAGTTCACACAAATAATTCTCTTTCAGATGGTTGGAGGATATAGTCCTTACCAACTAGTCTATGGGCACAATCCCAAATTACCTTCAGTTCTTTGATAATCCTCCTGCTCTAGAAGGTACTACAATTAGTGCCATTTTTGCCTGAGCATTTAAATGCTTTGCATGCAGGGAGACAGACTTTTATCAAGGCTGTGGTATCAGAGAAAATTCATAAGAGCACTGAGGCATCGTATTAGACCGTCTGAGGAGGTTTGGTATACTATAAAAAAAGAGAGGATCTAAGGGAATGGAAAAGCTGTGGTAAGGTAATAGGTCGTGATGGTACAACAGTCCTTGTCAAACATGTTATGGTTCATTCCTCATGATTAATTGGAATTAATTATAAAATCTCGGACTCTGATCAGTTGATAGAAGTAAACGAGGCACCTTGTGCCTCAAATGTTCATGATTTTTTTTAAATGAGGGTCCTGAGGAACAGAATGAAGTGGATCAAGGGCTGGACAGTGGTAATGTGAATGCTCATGACACACATAACAGACCTATCACATCCGCAGAATAATTACCCAAAGTGGGTACACGGGTGACATATGTCCCAGAAGGGACTAATGAATGGAGAGATGCAACAAATTTGGGACGTGCAGGAAAAGCTACTGATAAGTTTAAATTTTGGTTGAATGTTCAGGATGATGGCCAAGAAGCGAGGTCCATGGACTGGCAGAATGGGGTGAAAGAGTGGGAAGTAAGAAAGCGCAGCACACGTAGTGATAGGGAGTCTGGAAGTGACTCTCACGTTAGAAACCGATCACGAACTGGAGAAAGAGCCTCCGATAGTGCAAGAGGGAGATCTCGCAGTAGTAGTCCCTGCAGACATAGAAGTGGAAGTAGAGGCCATAGCTTGAATAGATCAGACAATGAAACAAAGACCACAGAACAGTCACGCAACAGAACTAGAAGTAGAAGTCCTCGTGATTGTGAAGTTTTGGTGGCTGCCAATAAACTTGAGGGTAAACGAGTAAGAGAAGCAAAACAAAGGGAGTTAGATAGTTGGAAAGAATTTGGAGTTTATTCTGAGGTACCAGATAAGGGTCAACCAGCTTTGTCACATAGATGGGTTTGTGCTTAAAAAGTCCTTGCGGATAGGACTTATAAGGCTAAAGCAAGGTTGGTAGCCAGGGGTTTTGAAGAGAAACTGGGTGATACAGATGTTAGAGTGGACTCTCCCACTGCTGGAAAAGTAATCTTAAAAATCTTTTTGGCTCTTTTGGCCACATATTCATGTGAGTTTAAGTCAATTGACATAAAAACCACATTTCTGTAGGGCGATCATTTTCAGAGAGAAGTGTTTCTGAAGCCGCCTGAAGAGGCAGCAGATGCGAAAGGAAACTAAATGCGTCGATGGCCTGAATGATGATGCTTCCGGGGTATGGTATTTTTCGGTAATATCTGTTTTGCTGAAAATAGGTTGTGTTCAACTAAAATCAGATCCCGCAATGTTTTATTGGTATCATAAAAGGAAAACATTCAAGCATCTTCATGATGCATGTTGATGATTTCTTATGGGCTGGTACTGCGGAATTTGAGAAATTCGTCATTAAGATTAGAGTAGAATTTAAAATTGGGAGTGAGGCCTGTGGGGCTTTTAAATATATCGGTTTAGATATTAAGCAAAGTGGGTCTGGTATAACTTTAAATCAACAGTCCTATTTAGAGAGCGTTACTCCCATCCCGGTTAATCGCACTAGGTCATCACAAAGAAAGGTGATGTATATCTAAAGAAGAGACAGAGCAATTGCAAAACTTGATTGGTCAGTTGAACTGGTTGTGCACTCAGACTAGACCAGATAGTTGAGAATGTTTTAAGGGCAAATAAAACATTATGAAAATTAAATCTGGATAAATACGCACTTAAGTTCCCATCCTTAGGTGACCCAAAGAACATGAAGCTAGTTATCTTTAGCGATGCTTCACATGCTGATCATCCTGATGGGTATTCTAGTGCAGCTGGTTTCAGTGTTTCTTGTGGGTGAGAATGGGAAATGTTGTCCTTTAGCTTGGGAAGCTAAGAAAATAAAAAGGGTTGTAAAAAGGACTCTGGCTGCTGAAACACTGGCTCTTGTGGAGGCAGTGGATATGGGATTCTATTTGGCAAATATCTTGAGTGACATCCTGTACAATGGGAGTACTGAAGATAGTATACCCATTGAATGTTATATAGACAATCGTTCACTGTGGGGTAATGTACACTCTACAAAAAATGTGAGAGAGAAAAGGTTACGGATTGACCTTGCTGGCTTGAAACAAATGCTGGAGAGAAAGGAAATCTCTAAAATTAATTGGGTGGATTCAAGCCATCAACTATCGGATTGTTTTACTAAAAGAAGTATGTACAAAGCAATTATTAGGGGTCCTGGAGAAGGGTCATCTCACAATGTAATGCTTTGTACAAAGTATGAAGTCTTTAATTTAATAAAAAATTTTGGTTGTAATATATAAAGTTTAATCTTTTTTATTTAAGAGAGAACAAAACCTGTTACAGTAATTGTTTTTAAATGGTATAGCAATTGGGTGTTAATTGTATTCAGGCGGTGGGTATTAATTGGGAGTAGGCTGGGGAAGGGTTGCAAGCTTATCTTGGGGGTGCATCGTATGTAATTTTTATCCCAGTCAATAAAGGCTTTAGTATTCCTACTGGCTCTACTGGAAAGTAGGGAGAAAGGGAGCAATGTGCTTGCGTGCTTGTTGGCTCTCTGTATTGGGAGGGAGAGTGAGGGAGAACCACAACTACAACTTCTACAACTGGAAGAAAATAACATCTACTTGGAAGGAGGGAGACTACTACCAACTAAAGATCAACATAAGGTGGGTGTTGGTGCACTTTCTCCGTCTCTCACTTTTGTGCCAGGTGTGTTGGAGGAACTTGGGATGTTTTTTTTCCCCCGGTTTTGCCATACAGCCCGAGGCGGAGATGGCGCCCGAACTGCTGCTGTCCTCTGACCCAAGCTCCCCGGAGGAACCCAAGGAGGACTCCTCTGGCATCGATCCTGGGGGTGGGACCATGTCAGAGGTGGGATCAGTGTGTGGGTCGTCCGCTGGCGACGGCCTCCTGGAGGAGGATGGCGACTCGGTGGAGGGCACTGGGGACCAGTGAGGTGGTGGATGCTCTCATGCCCCCTACTGAGTCTACCCTCATCCCCTTTGAGGAGCTCCAGGAATTTCTGGTTGGTTGCCCGGGTCGTCGCAATAAAGTCCAGCTGGCCCTCGACAGATGGTTGGAGCTGGCACTGCTCATCAGGTCCCTCCGCTCCGCTGCTAACACCCTGAGCGTAGGCAAGGGCGTGAGCCACCGCGAGCTGCGCCAGCTCAAGACATTCCTCACTGGGCTGCTGAGGGAGTGGAGGGGAACGAGAGACTCTGCTCCCTCCCCACAGTAGGTTAAGTAGAGGTTGCACTATGCTCTTGCCATAACCAGCCTCAACATCAATGGCAGCAGAGAGGCGCGTTGCAGATTTTTTAAACTTCTCGCTCCTTCAGGATGGGAAGTATGCATGTGCTTCCTTCAGGAAACCCACACCGTTCTGGGAGATAAGGCTACGTGGCTCCTGGAATGGCAAAGAGGGGTCTGCATGAGCCACCTCACCACCACTTCTTGCGGAGTGGCTATCTTGCTAGCCCCACATTTTTGGCCAGAGATCTTGAGGGTCAAGGAGCTTGTGCCAGGCCGCTTGCTCCATCTCGCTATTCACCTGGGGGACATACCGCTCCACTTAGTGAATGTGTCCGCTTCCCGTACCAGTGCACAGCAAGTGCGCTTCTTTGAAGAAGTGTCTGCTCTTATAGGCTCCATTGACGCCAGCGAGTGCATTATCCTCGGGGAGGACTTCAACTGCATCCTTGGAGGTGAGGGACTGCTCCGGTGCCCCACGCAGCATGTCGGCGAACTGGCAAGAGCTGGAGGCCAAAGTCACCGCTCACCTAGGACGCTGGACCGGATTGCTCAGAGTGCTGTCCTACAGGGCTCGAGCGCTGGTCATAAATCAACTGGTGGCCGCTATGCTGTGGTACCGGTTGGTCACTTGATCCCTACCCTTGAATTTATTGCCTAGATGCAGAAGAAGCTCATTGACTTCTTCTGGGACAAAAGGAAGCATTGGGTCTCTGCTGCGGTTCTGAGTCACCCACTTAGGGAGTGCGGTCAGGCGATGGTGAGCCTTCGCACCCAGGCTGCGACTTTCCATCTTCAGATCCTGCAGAGATACTGTATGTTGAGCATCCTCCCAGATGGTGTGTGCTGGTGACTTATTTCTTCCGCCAGCTGCACGGCCTCAATTATGACACGCAGCACCTGTTTATAAAACTGAGGTGTAGCCATGCCTCCTTGTAGGAGCTGCCAGTCTTTTACCAGGAACTGATCAGGATCTGGAACATTGACGACTCCAGCCGGAGTTCTCCCCCGTCAGGAGTGGTGGCTATCCTCCGGGAGCCGCACCTCCACAACTGCGGTTTCAGGTGGCTGACGGAGGGGAGGGCCCTGGCTGGCAAGGCGACCAGAGTCAGGGACATGCTGGATGTCGGCGGAGGAGCTGGCACAGCGCATGTCTGGTACGGCATCCAGTCCGTGGCGAAAGCCATCGAGACGCTAAAAGAGGCACTCGGCCCTGCCACCACTAGGTGTATCAAGGAGGCTCAAGCATGTGGAGCGATCCCGTCCGCGCTGAGCCCCGTTCGGACGGAATTTCTCATCGGTGCCAGGCCCCGAAACCTCCCTCGGGAGCCGGCGCCTCACAGCTTGAGCCGCTTCTCGGAGATCCCTTCTATGCCTTTCCACTCTGCACGGAGGGGTTTTCTGTACGAGTTGCTCTTGCACACTCTCCACTTTGTCTTCTTTGTCAGCTGTCCGGACATGCCTTGGCGAACCAGCTTGCCATCCAGAGGAAGCGAGGGTCCCTACTGGAGGGCTCTCTACTCGGGAGTCCTGCCCTTTATCTATTGGGGACTTGACGTGGGGGTGTTGCATAGAGCAGTCACATGCAACAAATTTTTAAGTAGGTTCACGGACTCCCAGGCCACCTGAAATTTCTGCGGCTGGCTTACTCCTGTTATTATGTTCCTCCAATCAGCCCCTCGAGCCTGCTCCGCCACTCAATGAGATCATGGCTGTGTGTGAGAGGTTGTAGCCCCTCTTCCAATTTTTGAAGGGGCTGCTCCTCAATTTTTGGCCGCATTTCAGTCCCACGCTCCTGATCTTTAGTCACCCGGTGCGGAGGGGAGCGGGCAGATCGGAGGACCTCCTTGTTGGACTGCTCCTGGGCCTGGCCAAGGTGGCCATCAGCAGGTCCAGGCAGCGGGCGGTCGAGGGGGTTGTTCGGCCCGACTGCCTGCCTCTCTTCCATAGCTATGTTTGCGCCGGGTGATGGAGCATGCGGTGTCCACCAGTACGCTTGAGGTCTTCCGCGACCGGTGGGACTGGAGTGCCTCATCACCCCTGAAAACAATATTCTGATTTGATTTGATTGAAGTTTCATTTAAATTCGGTTTAATTTAAGGTTTATTGGTTGTGCCCCGTTAAAAGGGAGCACTTGCTTCCTTTTTTTTTTAATTGGTGATGGCACCAGCCATCAGTCACTGAAATCAACCTATAAAAGGTGTAAGCAACTGAAGACTGGGCTCTTGTACTCAACCTTCACCACCTGGCTATCCGACTTGTGCATTTATACCCTACTAGTTACACCCTCAAAAAACTAATAGATTTATCAAACACTACTTCCCTTTTATAAAACAGTATTGACTCTGCCTAATCATATTGTGATTTTCCAAGCGCCCTGTTACCACATCCCTAATAACAGATTCTGGCATTTTCCCTACTTCTAATGTCAGGCTAACTGGCCTGTAGTTCCCCCTTTTCTCTCTTTCTCCTTTCTTGAACAGCAGGGTTACATTTGCTACCTCCCAATCCATGGGACCATTCTAGAATCTAGGGAATTCTGGAAGATCAAAACCGATGCATCCACCATCACTGCAGCCACCTCTTTTAAAACCCTAGGATGTAGGCCATCAGGTCCAGGGGATTTATTGGCTTTTAGTCCCATTAATTTCTCCACTTATATTAATTACTTTAAGTTCCTCACTCTGGTGACAAACACATGAAAAAAAAATTATAGAAGCAATCTGTTCCTGAGCACTTTAGAGCCTGCTGGTATGGTTCTGAAATGGCCGCCTGTCAGACACTGCAATCATTAACTGAACATACAAAACATATCGACTTTCTGGTCCTTCAAGTAGACTTGTAAATTGGACCCGCTTTGGATGCGGCAAAGATACAATAAAATACAGGCATATCTGCTGATCCTGTACTTGTAGAGCACCTATCAGCATCTGTTTGAATTATGTTTACAATTATCACTATTAAAAAAAGGCAATATGATTAATATGACCTTATAATACCGATTATTGTTACATCAATACCTGACACCCTCTGTTTGGAAATAGCACAACTCTTTTGCTGGCAGATGTAGATTTACTAGCCTTATTAATCAACAGGTGATAGGCTTTTTGCAGTTTCATTTTGCAAAGTAAACCAATCAAACGGAGTCAGAGCCCTGCGGATTTTGTATGGCAAAATTCAGTGCTTTGGCAGGACCAATCATTCAGAACAAAATTAGACCTGTAACACAATCAATCTTGCTACCATCTAATAAATCAAATCAGTTTATGCCCCCTGCTTCTGTAACTGCATATGAAATGAAAAAGATGGCGGTGGAGGGGGGGGGGGCGGGGGAAGGCTGGTACAAAGCTCTGATGGAACACACTTAAAATTAATTCTAAGTGATGATAGAAACATTGATGAAAGGATACATTGTTATCAAGTAGATTTTTCTGGACTGTTATTTTTACATTACATATGAACTCTGTTAGATAGTGGTAACGTAGCACACAACTCCTTACACCCAATTCCGGAAATGATGTGTATCATATATAACTACACTATTTGAAATTGGGTTTGCGCACACACACACAGAACATTCATAAAACAAGTACAAGTACAGTATATTGAAGAATTCCCCGTCACCTAAAACAATTTATACTCTACATTACACAGCATTGCTGTTTCTTTTCCCAAAGGACCTTCTCCTCAGGGTTTGTACCAGTTTAGTGAATTCAGTTGAAACAAAATTCTCCCCACACGATGGTCGTTAAATTTGCACTACTTTCTAGCCCACAATAAAATGTTCTCTCTTCTCTGGGCATTATCCCGACAGTAATCTTACAAAATTAGTGGCTGCAAATTATTTTCATACAAATGGTACAGACTTTAACACATAATGTATACCATTTAGGAGGATCATGATCAATCTTTTAACCTAGTGGCCTGGAATTTCGATTGCGCCCAAAAATGAGCGCATGAGAGGTGGGGCGCGCACTAGACACTTGTTATTGTTGCTGCCAGACAGCACGTAATATTCGTATTGCCTGCTAATTATCATGCCTCAGGTGTGGAGCTAGCACTATTCATTCGCTGCACGCCTGTTTTAGGGGCCGAATTTCAGCCATCTCTGATGCCACTTAAAGGCAGCCAGCACCACTTAAAGGGATGGTGCACTCTGGCTTCTGACACTAGGAAAAAACTTCTCAATACAGAAATGGCTGCACGGAGAGGGCACCAAAGTTCTCTGATGCTGCCTTGGAGGTCCATGTGCAAGCAGTGGACAGGAGGAGGGAGATCCTCTTATCCATTGGGGGCAGGAAGCCCTCCAGGAAACAACACTGTCACCAGTGGGAAGACATCGCTGAAGAGGTCAGTGCCAGGAGCTTAGCTCAAAGCACATGGCTGCAATGCTGAAAGAAGTTCAATGACCTCACCAGAGTTGTCAAGATAAGAATACTGATCTCTTACTCTCTGCTCACACCTCCAGCCTCACCCCTTCCTCCACCTCCCTTCACACTCCTATAATCACTGCACCACATCTCACTACACCTTCTTCTCATCCTACTCACACGCTCAACCGCTAATCACATTTGGGACTGTTTAATGTTACTTTTTTCCCCCAAAGGCTGAAAACTGCATTGTTTAACTGCATTTTAATTTGTATTAGTTCTGAGTGCATGGCCCCTTTAATTCATAGCCCAATTCCTTGCGAGCTCCACAGCCTCACTCCCAGAGGCTGTGCAAAGCTTGAACGCCGACTGTGGACGGGAACTTTGCCTCAGAGGTCTCCATTAATGCCACCAGGAGGCCATTGCACAGAAGATTAGCGCTGCACCACCAATCTCCAGCCCCCCAGACGAATTTATTCTCCTTAGTGTTGCGGCCATTTTCAGCAGCCATTAACTCCAGTTGCCGGTGACACCGGCACCTTTCGTGGTGAATACGAATTTCTAGGCCCATAGCCCTTAATACGCGTAACTAACAAAAATCTTATCACTCAATTTTGAAATTTTCAATTGACCCCCAGCCTCAACAGCTTTTTGGGGCAGAGAATTCTAGATTTCCACTACACTTTGTGTGAAGAAGTGCTTCCTGTCATCAACCCCAAACTGTCTAACTCTAATTTGAAAGCACTGCCCCCTTGTTCCAGACTCCCCCCACCAGAGGAAATAGTTTCTCTCTATCTACCCTATCAAATCCTTCAATCATCTTAAACACATCAATTAGATCATCCTTTAATCTTATTTTTTTCCCCTATTCCCATAAATTGTGCAATTAACAGGAATAGGGAAAAAATCATTTACATTCTCTGAACCATACCTTACCATAAATAGATTTGCTCTTAAAGGAACATTTCCAGATACAGTCTAGTTCTCAATTCAGTTATTTAATTCAAATCATATGATAATTGAAATTATTTAAAAACAAATTTCCCACTTTGCTGTGCTATATTTTTAAAATTTAAATTAGAGAATAATTTGAATTTCTAAGCACAAAATTGACAATATCTCTTAGCAGAATATTTTGTAGATTGCAGTTAGTTATGACTGTTTCAGATACCATCCTTATTGTCAAGCTGATGCAGCGTGAAACAAATGGTGATGTCGAAGCCATGCTTATCTTTTTTCCCCTCCCCTAATCAAAAATGACAACATTTAACAGGCAGAACTTCACAATGAAAAATTTCTATTCTCAGACTTTCTGAAGTGGAAAGATCTCTTAAGTTCAGAACACTAATAATGTTGCTGCTATGGGCAAAACTTTCAACTTCAGTAGGAGCGCAAAACAGGCGATATCGGATTGGCTGCCCATTAAACACCCCGCCTGATTTTTCATTTCCATTTAAGGAAAAATCGGGCGGGGTGTATAATGGGTGGTTGATCCAACACAGACAGTTTTCCGCCCACACCAAAGTTCTAACATATGTGTCAATCCATTCACCAGCTTCGTCCGTGACCTCACATATGTATTCAGTCACCAGAGACTATCAAAAATAACACTGACCAACGTGTAATGTATTCACAATACTCGTAAACTGAACCTGATTCTAATGTGCAAAGGAATAGTGCAAATTAAATGATTCTTCCAGAAATCAAGAATTAATTTAAAGAGTTTGTGACTGAATGGTATTGTACTTTTCCATTGCGCCAAAGTAACCTTTACTCAATTGTAATTTGAAGTCACATTTGACTAAGCTATCTACAGAAGTGTACTTTTGATTAAAAATAATACATCTATAGATCATTCAGTCAAATGCATGACTTGCAAATGCATTAGAGGCAAGTACATTTACCTGTATTGTGTACAAGGCCTTTTCTACTAATATTAGTGTATGTGGCTAAAATGGTATCACCATAACAATGCCTGTGGCTAGTCAGCAATTTTTAGTGGACAACACTGCTTTAGAAGAGTTTACACAAGTTATTAATTTCGCTGGCTGGCTGAAAACCATGGTTGCTACATGAAGTCCATCAATTATGTACTTGTAAGTAATAAATATGATTACTTCCAATGTAGTAACCAACCATTGAAGGCTTAACAACTTTGTCGTTCCTCCCTTTAGAAACAGTGATTATGTTATATTATTAGATGAATTGTGATCAGATGGAGAAGGAAGCAGGTGTGGCTAGATGTAATTAAAAGCTAAATGGTTCATTAAAAATGAGTATTAATAATATAATGGCGCAAGTACTGTTTCTAAAAATAGCATGAATGTGTCTCATTCATGTACAACTTCATGCAACTTTCATTTAGCATGTTCTAGCAACGGAGCTCATTAAGTAAAGGTTTCGAAACCTGCTGCTTCCACAAACCTTAATCTGCTTTCTCATAGAAAAATACCTTCTCAGATTAAATATTGGGTAAATTTTCTTTCTGTCCCTCCCCAAAATTGAAACAGATCATACAAGTCCTTGGCTGGTTATCTTCACTCGCAAAATATTTAAACTGCCCTAGTTACGCAGGAAACATTGGCCCGTATTTTCCGATGCCTACGGGTGTGTACGCACTGTGTACACACCCATAGGGACATCAGAAATGCCGGTTTCAGGCATGCGAAGGGCATGCGCTGAAAACCGGCATTTCCGATCTGACAGATCGGAGGCCTGCCCTGGAGAAGGCCCTCTGCGGGCGGAGAGTTCCTCTTTCTGCAGAACCTCCGCCTGCTGAAAACACTTAGAAATCTTACGCCTGGTAAAAGCAGGTGTAAGCCCTGCTTTTACCAGCAGAAGAGTTGAAAAAAGTAAAAAAAAAAAAATTTCAACTCATTTGTAATTAAAAAAAACTTTTTTTAAAAAAGTTTATTTTTAGCCCCGTTAAAAACTTTAATTATTTTTTTCAATAAATAAAATTTTTGTTTAAAATATTTAATTTAATGTAATTTTAACTCATTTTAAAAACGTGATGGTTTAAAAAAAAATTATTGAATGTTTGAGTGTCTTTTTGGGGTGATCTCCATTCATGCTTTTGACAGGTCTAGAGGGAGATTCCCTTCTCCCATTGGCTGGCCTGGCCCACGTGATCCCAGGGATGCTTGCGAACTGCATGCGCCCCTGGGATACGTGGGCCCTACGCATTTTGACTGTGGACAGGCCCAGCATTGGAAGTGTCCGGACCTCGGGAGCCCTCAGGTAAGAGTGTAGATTTTTTTCCTATAGGAGGCATCCGCACACTGGAAGCCTCCTATCGGAAATTACGGGCCATTATGTTCTACACAGCATTTGATCATTGAGTTGGCGTTGTATTAGCTGTATAACTCAGATGGCACACTTCAAAAATGATTCTGTTCTGTCTGACAATAACCCGCCCAACAAAATCTAACAGAGACTAATCACCACAGTATTGGCTCAGTCTGATAAAGTTCAAAGACCATGAAGATTTATAGCAGTACAACTTTAAAGTACTGGACAACACTGTGTAAAAAAAAAAACAAAGCAGAGAATGTAAAACTTTCACAGAACCAACTTTTGGCCCTTGCCTTTTACAACTTGCCAATTTAATAAAATATGAAAACATTAAGCAATGCCATTTAAACAGGCTAATCTGCCTTCTAAACAAAATAATTTAGCACATTGCCAATTCAGTCCTACTAGTGTGTTTAAAGGTAGTTTTACAAATTTGCTGTTAGCAACTTTCTTTTTTCATTTAGAAAGGCAGATTTCCTTTCATCAACATAAACACAAACATGATCATCCTTTTGATTTATGTAGCTAACCGTGGGTGTTATTGCTTGAACAGGGATTACCCTCTTCTACCTCGCCGAAGTGGCCACTATTCAGGGGAATTTTTTGGGGGGTCAGCGGGCGCAATCGGTGGCGGGTCGGGTGGGAAAATGTTTTTTTTTGACAGGTCAGGACCCCGCTGTCACGCACTTGGCCTAAATGCCGGGTCTGTCAACACTGAGCAGACCCGACACACAGCAGCAGGGAGGCAATTCAGGTCATTATGACTTGCTAAGAGACCATTAAGAACTATTTTGAGCTCACCTTCAGAGTTTACCAGGTCGCCCATGGGGTCTACACTGCTCAGGGATCATGTCCGGTAAGCAGGTCAGGAGTTGAATGGCCATGGAATCATCTCATTACTTTGACAGCTGCAAATGTGCTATAAAAGCTCCCATCTCACAGCTGTTCACTTTCCAAGCTCAGAAGCTGTTGCTTACTGCATTTGGAAGACAGATTGAACTTTATGCAGGTTGCAAGTGTTTGGAGTAAACTCTCTATCCAGTGTCACCTCATTGGAACAACCTCTCTCACCATTGACAGATCGCTTCTGTCATCTCACGTTCACCTGCCATCTATTACATCAGCATCAGCCCTAGAAACGTTCTCATCTTGGTCCTCAGAATTTCACCACGATCAGCCCCAACACCAGCATCACCAGGCACACCAGCAGCACCAACTTTCTCCGCAATCAACTGATGCTGCACAGGACACAGGGCATCAGCACCCGACCACATTGCTGCCCAGGACGCCAGGGATGGCCTCACCATAGCCAGATTTACTTTACTTGACGCCGTACACCCTGGCTGCCATATGATGCGCCAGGTTGGCACCACCCCACACCAACACCATAAAGCATCCCTACAATGCCCAAGCCATTCCTTTCACACTCATCAACATTGCAGGGGGGTACCGTTATGTCTCACCATTCACTGCAACTCACTAAGCCACTTCCAAAGGTACACACAGATCTGTCCAAGAACGCAAAGTGTTCAAAATAAAGGTTTCAATGTTTGACAGCACATTAACAGAAACTTCACATGAACATTGGCTAAAACACACACGTGCTTACCCTTGTGTGTTGTTAGTTGGTATGATTGGACTAGGATGAGGGTGAGTGCAAGAGGTGGCTAGTGAGATGGGGAAGTGATAATGTAGAGAGAGGAGGATGGGTGGAGGTGCAAGGTAAGTTGGTGTGAGTAAGGATGTGCAGGAGTAGGCTAGGGAAGGCAGAGTGATGGGGATATGATGAGTGGCACAGCAGGATGGGGCTGAGTGTGGCATGGCAGTAACGTTTCGTGATCTACTGAGATCATTGAAAGGTTTGCACCACTGCAGCCTGGTCCTCCTGACAACATCCCTGTTTGTGCCCTCCTGTGCAATGTGCAACCAGGCTGCATTGGTGTCCTGGGCAGGTCTCCTCCGCCCATTGGAAGGGAAGAGAACCACCCTGCGTGCTGTGACTCGAGTCATGGGAGAGCCTGGGTGCAGCTGTGCACCTCTGTGCAGTGCTCGTCAGTGTTTGCAGCACCTCAATGCTGTAGAACACTGACAGCACAACTGTCAAACTAAATTTACGCATGGTCCCTTTAAGGAAACTGGCGGCTGATGCGTCATCAAATGACATCATCAGACCAGCTTCCTTCAATTGGCCGGCAAACGCGCTGGGCGGGCTTAACAAGCCCAATTGGGAAAATCATTTTGGACAGCGGACTGGAGCCGGCAGCGATGCCGGGACCCGCCACCGATGTCGCCCGCCACAAACCCGCCAAGGGTGGTAAAATCCAACCCTTCATGTGGGACCAGATAATGGCCAGTGGAGAAATTCACAGCCAAGCCAGAGATGGTCTTCATCCAATGACCATGTACACTTCCAACATGGCTTTGCTAGATAGCAATCAGAAATAGTAGTTGTAATGAACTGAAATGCAGAGAAAAATAGTTGCTGACAAAAGTTAACAATTGAAATTAGAACTGAAGTTCTTATGAAGGCAAACAATAACAAGATTTAAAATTTGAGATAAAGACAAGACTAAAACTAAAGTTCAATTTATTTACAAGCTAAAATACTAGATTGTAGTCCACAATTTTTGCGACAGATGTTGTAAATTGAAACAGATGAATAAAGTCTTAGTTATCATTCAAGCACCAGTATATTATTTAGCCCTTCTTGTGAGCCTGAGCTACGAGAAGTGAAACAATGAAGGCATTTTTCTTTTTCAAAAAGACTTTAAAAAAGAAAAATTCTGAAAAGATTAAATGAAAAACTGTTGACTGTGCTTTCTAATACTAAAACTAAAATGTGACTAACATTTGGGAACAAAAGACATAAATTAGGACTAAATTAAAGTAAGACTAAAATTAAAATTAATTCTAAGACAAACACTGATCACAAGTAGGTACTCTGGGCAATTTTCCCCTCCCTAAATCAATGGGTGCTGCGGCCAACTGTAACAAGATCAGCTAACTCAACACGTGACCAGGGATTGTACGTGGAACTTTTGTGATCTCTATGGCTCAAATAGTGGGCTAATTTAAAATTGATGGGCAGAAAATCATGAGGTGTGCCCAAATTCCCAATATGCATTCTTAGCAGACAAAATTCCATGCCAAGTGTGTGAACTCAAACAGACTCCAGTGTCTTTGCCTCCAAGTGTTCGAGTGAGCTCGCCTACTCAGTTTTCTAAGGTTTCCTTTATCAGAGAAACGCCTGGCGCCTTTTTCTTTATTTACGGAGGATAGCTGTTTCTAATATGTCAAAGAACGAAGAATATCACAAGGAGTAATGCACTGAATGGTGTTTTACCTGGTCATGCAGATCAGAAAAGTCCTTAGTTTGACTGACGCCATGTTTCGCAATTTTTTAATTTTTTAATTTTTTAAAACCACTTTACCACAGAAAGGATTTATAAAAAAAAGTTATTTTAAATGTTGCGCTTTAAAAGCATAGTGCGTTACTGCAAATAAATAAAAAAGGGTGAGGGGGGTCTGAGATAGTTGGTAGTTAAGATGCTAATGAGCTAACTTCATGTTGTATTCTCACAGACTGTAAATAATAAGCATTTTGGTGGTTTATCTCCAACGACTAATATTCCTCATACGCATTGACTTAATCAGAAAGAGATCAAAAAACCTTCTGTGAAAATAGTCAGGAGTAAAGCAGAACATCAGATACACAAAACCCACTCTAGCTTTTACAACAGAAAAGCCCCAGAACAAAGGCTGGATCAAAAAATCAGAATGCCGAGAAGCTTTTCGGTTTGAGTTAAGTAAGACAACCTACTGAAACATAGAAACATACATAGAAACATAGAATCTAGGAGCAGGAGTAGGCCATTCGGCCCGTCGAGCCTGCTCCACCATTCAATACGATCATGGCTGATCATCCAAATCCAGTACCCTGTCCCTGCTTTAATCCCCACAGTACACATATCCCACCCTACCCCCGTAACCCCACGTATTTAATTCCCCCTAAATTGGGGTAGTATAACGCAGTCATTGTTTTTATTTCATTACACAAAGGTGATTTGTACCAATTGAACCAAGTAAATTTAATTATAATGGTTACTCTATATGTTCACTTTACTGTGGAATAAAGCAGCTTGATGATTCAAATTAAGGCTCGACTTATCTAGTGTTAATTTAGCCTGCCTGGAGAGATTGAAGAAATACACTTGTGAAAGACACGCATATTCAGTTCAGATCACAAGGAGGTATGATTGTTGCGTGTGGGTCCCAGTATTGTACAAGTAAATACAAGGCAGAATGAGCCAACTCCCATAAAAGATGCACAAGTCACTTGCAGGAGCGACAAATGCTGCTGAACCAGAGAAGGTATCCACGGCAGACTCCTGCATGGAGTTTGCTCATCTCAACTGGGACAATCAAGGTGTTAGAACTGGTCTCAGTGCCTTGAAAAGGAAGGGTCAAAAATTCCAAATGGTCCTTTATATTATGAACCGATGTCAGATTTTAAAAAAAAAATTGTTCCTGGGATGTGGGCGTCGCTGGCAAGGCCAGCATTTATTGCCCTCCCTAAGATAAGGGCAGGAGTTAAATTTGGCGGCGATATCCTCTAATGGAAGCACAACTTCCCGTGTACAATACACTAAGGTTGGCCACTTGAGGAAAGCACCAAAAGGCTACTGAAGCATATGGGCCCGTACGCCAGCACGAGTCACCAGAAAGAAACAGAGGGAAGAAAATACACAACTTAAAGCATTTCAGTAACAGTAACAGTTGTATGTGCATCCTGGCAAAGCTTTTGTTTTAATATAAATACAATTTCAAATGTACCTTTATGCTTCTATAATGCCAGGCCACAGGTGGCAGAGGAATATGAGGCACCAGTTCCCTCAGCTACCCCATATTCAGAATAGTGACTCTGGACAGCTAGAAGGAGTTACACATTTTAACAGATACATTTGACAAAAGCTTTTAACAAACCACAAATTATAGTATTTTGTACTTTTGAGCTAGACTATAGATCATATACAAAAGCAAAATACTGCGGATGCTGGAAATCTGAAATAAAAACAGAAAATGCTGGAAATACTCAGCAGGTCAGGCAGCATCTGTGGAGCAAGAAACAGAGTTAATGGCCCAAAAATTAGACCTAATGCGGGAGAGTACGCACTGTGTACTCTCGCGTATTAGGTCCCGAAGTGCCGGTTTCCTGCATGCACTGCGCATGCACGGGAAACCAGCACTTCGGGTATTGCGAAGGGGGCGGTTCCTAAGTGAACCGCGTGCGCGCTACAGGTTGTGCGCACGCAGCGCACTTAGTTTTTTTTCAGGTTTGAACGCGCAGGTAAGTGTTGAAGATTATACACACAAAGAAAGCAGGCGTAAGACCCCATTTTAACAAGGTAAGTAGTTAATTAAGTATTATTTTAAATTTTTTTCAACAGGTTTATCTTTTTTAGAGACTTTAAAGAAAGGTAAGTTTATTTTTATAACTTTTAAAAAGAATTTAAATTTTTTCAAAAATTTAAATTTTTGTTTAAAGTGGTTAATTTATTTAACTATAGTTATTTTATTAATGTGATGGCTTTTAAAAAAAATTTAATTGAGGTTTAGCTGTTCTTTTGGGGGCTTGTTGTATTCATAGTTTTGACAGCTCTTGCTGTCAAAACTATGAATGAAAGATGGTGTGCTGCCATTGGCTCTAACTGGCCTACGTGATCCCAGAGGTCGCATCGAATTAACTGCGCCTCTGGGACACGCACACACTGCGCGCCAGCACCAGGGAGAGGCCCAGGAACTGAAGTTCGTGTGGTACAAAACCATAAAGGTAGGCGCGGAGTGCGATATCGCGGGGGATCCTTACCCCCGCGGCAACCATCGAACTCCAATTTCTGGGCCAATGTTTCAGGTCGATGACCCTTCGTCAGAACATATAGATCATGTACCTTGCTTTGTAGAAGCCAATTATTATATATGGATACCATCAGTCATGCAGCAAGAGCAAATAAATTCAACAGTTGTGTTCGAAAGATTTCTGGCAAGTACAGTCAGCTTTTCTGTATTTTATCCAGAATAAACTTAAGCCCAAGTGCACTGAATGGAAATTATGATATAAAAATCAAGAGAACACCAGAATATCTAACCTTACATACTACATTAATTATCCTGGACTCGTTTCTCTCCTTGGCATGACATTTCTATTATCTCAGCAACTCAGGAACCGTCATGTTCCACACACTGTTCATAATCATCTCGATCTGTTCTTTCCCTCAGAATTTTATCCTGTTCATTCAGTCTTCTTTTCAAAGCATGTTGATCAACACAGCATTAACTGCTATTGCCAAGAATCTATTCCACATATTTTCCAGGGAAAATATGTGCCTCATCTCACGCATTGCTTGAGGCTTATTAATTTTAAACAGTCACACAGTTACATGTTCAGTCTTTAAAAAAAAATTCTCAGGCTGTGGACATCACTGCAAGGCTAGTATTTATTGACCATCCCTAGTTGCCCTCGAGAAGGTTGTGCTGGGCATTCTTCTTGAACCGCTGCAGTCCGTGTGGGGAAGGTGCTCATACAATGCTGTTAGGTAGGAAGTTCCAGGATTTTGACTGAGGGTGGTGTATGACTTGGAGGTTGTGGTGTTCCCAAGCACCTGTAGCCCTCGTCTTTCTAGGTGGTGAACATTGCGGCTTTAGGAGGTGCTGCCGAAGCAGCCTTGGCGAGTGGCTGCAGTGCATCCTGCAGATAGTACCCTTTACAGCCACTGGATGCCGGTGGTAGAGGGAGTGGATGTTTAGATTAGCGGATTAGGTGGAAATCAAGCAGACTGCTTTGTCCTGATTGGTTTAGAGCTTCTTGAATGATGTTGCGACCGCACCAATCCAGACAAGTGAGAGCATTCCAATACATTCCTGACTTATGCCTGGTAGGTGGCGGAAAGGCTTTGGGGCGTTGGGAGGTGAGCCACACGCAGAATACCCAGCTTTTGACCTGCTCTAGTAGCCATGGCACTTTTGTGGTTGGTTCAGTTGAGTTTCTAGTCAATGGTGACCCCCCCCAGGGTGTTGACAGTGAGGGATTCAGCTATGGTAATGTCATTGACTGTTAAGGGGAAGTGGTTAGACTCTCCCTTGTTGTAGATGGTCATTGCCTGACACGTGTGGTGTGAATGTTACTTGTCACTTATCAGCCCAAGCCTGGATGGTGTCCAGGTCTTGCTGCATGTGGGCACGGACTGCTTAGTTATCTGAGGAATTGCAATTGGAGCTGAACACTGTGAAATCATCAGCCTCACTTCTGACCTTGCGTTGGAGGAAAGGTCATTGTTGAAGCATCTGAAGATAGTTGGGCCTAGGAACTCCTACAGTGATTTCCTGGGGCTGAGATGATTGACCTCCAACAATCACAACCATCTTCCTTTCTATTAGTTATGACTCCAGCCACTGGAGAGTTTCCCCCTGATTTGCATTGACTTCAGTTTAACTAGGGCTCTTTGTTGCCACACTTGCTCAAATGCTGCCTTGATGTCAAGGGCAGTCACTCTCATCTCACTTCAGGAATTCACGACCATGTTTGGATCAAGGCTGTAATGAAGTCTGGAGCAGAGTGGTCATTTCAGCACCCAAACTGAACATAGGTGAGTAGGTTATTGGTGAGTAAGTGCCGCTTGATAGTGCTGTTGACAACTCCCAAGTTAAATAACCTGCTTGTGTCTAAGTTATCCATTCCTCTCATTTTAAAACCTTTCTTTCTCCAATAAAAACAAAATTTAGCTCGGTGAATCGTTCTAAATAAGTTAAAGTTCCAAAAGCCAGAATGTTCATCAATCTTCCCCGAAACCTATCTGACACACTAAATCCTCAAATTACACAATACTTCAAAACTTTGTCTCACTAATGATTATACAAAGTTAGAATAACTTGATTTAAAGCCAAATGGCTTGAAGATATATCCAATTATATCATTTGCCTTAATGCTAATAATTTCCCCTTAACTGGGCACTTTTAAGAAATGGTCAATCAGACTCGACCCATTTTGCACCTCTGCTAATACACACACCATCACATACACGTTTCATTTATCTTTATCACAGATAAATACAAGGTTTTTAAAAAATATACACCTTACATTTACCTCTGCGATTGGGATCAACATTAATCCAACTGCCCAGGTGACACAGTGGTGCTCAGTGTTACAGCACTAACCCGCAGTATGCAAACGACACCCAGCTCTACCTCACCACCACCTTTCTCAACCCCTCCATTGTCTCTAATTTTTCACACTGCTTGACAACATCCAATACTGGATGAGCAGAAATTTCCTCCAACTAAATATTGGGAAGACCGAAGTCATTGTCTTCGTTCCCTAGCTACCGACTCTATCCATCTCCCTGGCAACTGTCTGAGGCTGACCCCGAGATGAGTTTCCGACCACATATCTGTTCCATCACCAAGACTGTAACATCGCTCGACTCCGCGCCCTGCCTCAGCTTATCTGCTGCTGAAACCCTCAACCATGCCTTTGTTACCTCTAGACTTGACTATTCCAATGCTCTACTGGCCGAGCTCCCATCTTCCACCTTCCATAAACTTGAGCTCATCCAAAACTCCGATGCTTGTATCCTAATTTGCACCAAGTTCCATTCACCCATCACCCCTGTGCTCGCTGACCTACATTAGATCCTGGTTCGGCAACACCTCAATTTAAAAATTCTCATCCTTGTTTTAAAATCCCTCCATGGCCTCGCCCCTTCCTATCTCTATAACCTCCTCCAGCCCTTCAACCCTCAGAGATCTCTGCATTCCTTCAATTCCTGCCTCTTGCGCATCCCCAATTTTAATCGCTCTACCTTTGTTGGCCGTGCCTTCATCTGCCTCAGTCCAAAGCTAGGAAATTCCCTCCCTAAACCTCTCCGCCTCTCTTTCCTCCTTTAAGACGCTCCTTAAAACCTGCCTCCATCTGTCCTAATATCTCTTTATGTGGCTCAGTGTCAAATTTTGTTTGATAAGGCTCCTGTGAAGCACTTTAGGACGTTTTACTATGTTAAAGGTGCTATGTAAATACAAGTTTTTGTTTCTGCACGCTAAGTTTTTGTGTTTCCTGTACGAGGACAATAAATCTCTGAACACCACCATATAATATTTTCTCACTAATTAAAAAAAAATCTATTTTCTATTCTTCCTACCAAAGTGAATAACCTCACATTTATTTCCTCACATTATAGTCCATCTGCCATCTTACTGCCCACTCACTTAGTCTATCTATATCCCTTTGCAGACTCTTTGGCCGGAATTTTGCCGGTCCTCAGAGTGCAGGATTGGAGGCGGGACCGCTGTCAAAATCAAAGATTGACAGCAGGCAGGAAACCCGCTGTCAACCCGCCTCCAATCAATCTTCCCAAGTGTTGGGTCCCCAATTTGCGCATGGACCCGACACCTAGCGGCAGGAAGAGGATTATAGCCACTTACCTGGCTGTTAACAGGTACTTGATACTTGTTAACAGGCTCTTTTTCAATGTTGCTGCTTCTGCCTCGGGTTCCCCGACATCCGGACACCACGTCAGGTAAGTGTGGCGTGTTGCGAGTCTGCTGTAATGTTTCTGCATTGATGACAGCTGCAGAAGTGGTGTGAAGGATCCAATGGTGCACTGGTGAGTTTCAGAGGTAAGGAAATGTTGGGAAAATCATTTTTAATGTATTTACTCTTTTCTGGAGGTAACAAGTTTTGAATTGGCTGTCTAGTCCCACCTCATTGGTAGAACCTCTCAACACTGTCACATCGCTTCTGTAACCTCACCTGCAGTTGCCATCTGTTCTAGCCTAAGGAGGGAGTCACTGGGAGCAAGAGCCCACCTGTGAACAGTCATTGTCAGTGTTTGCAGCACCTCAATGCTGTCAAACACGGAGAAATGTTGCCGGGAGTAGAGAATCTTAGCTATGAGGAAAGACTGGATAGGCTGGATCTGTTTTCCTTGGAACAGAGGAGGCTGAGGGGAGACCTTATTGAGGTGCATAAAATTATGAGGGGCATAGATAAAGTGGATAGAAAGGACCTATTTCCCTTAGCAGAAGGGTCAAAAACCAGGGGGCACAGATTTAAAGTAATTGGGGGAAGGTTTAGAGGGGATTTGAGGGAGATTTCTTCACCCAGAGGGTTGTGGGGGTCTGGAACTCACTGCTTGAAAGGGTGGTAGAAGCAGGAACCCTAACCACATTTAAAAAGTACTTGGATGTGCACTTGGGATGCTCTAACCTGCAGGGCTACGGCCCAAGAGCTGGGAAGTAGGATTAGGCTAGATAGCTCTTTGTTGGCTAGCGCGGATACAATGGGCCGAAATGGCCTCCTTCCGTGCTGTAATTTTCTATGATTCTATGAAATGAGCTGTCAAAGAAAAATTGTGCGTGGTCCCTTTAAGAAAACCAGCAAATAACACGTCATCAAATTAAGTCATCTGACCGGCTTCTTAATTGGCCGGCAAGCCCGCAGGGTGGGCTTAACAAGGCCGATCGACGTAAAATCACATCCGTTGACCGGATGCAGTTGGGGGCCGGGACTGGAACCCGGAAACCAGCTGACCCGCTCCCAAGCCGCATCCATTTGCAAAATCGCAGCCTTTGTGTTCTCCTCACAGTTTACTTTCCCACCTAAGTTTGTATCGTTAGCAAACTTGGATACATTACACTTGGTCCCTTCATCCAAGTCATTAATATAGATTGTATATAACTGAGACCTAAGCACTGATCCTTGCGGCACCCCACTAATTACAGGCTGTCAATCTGAAAATGATTCGTTTCTCCCTACTCTTGGTTTTCTGTCCATTAACCAATCCACTATCCATGGTAATATATTACCCCCAAACCCAAGGTGGGGGGGGGGGGGCGGGGAGAAGACTGCAGGCGGCGGCCGAGATGTTTCATCCAACAGGCTGAAGATGATTGCAAACGCTTCAGCCTTGTCTTTTGCACAGGTGCTGGGATCCACTATCATTGAGGATGGGAATGTTCATGAAGCCTCCTCCTCCCGTTACTTGTTTAATGATCCACCACCACTCACGACTGGATGTGGCAGGACTGCAGAGCTTTGATCTGATCCGTTGGTTGTGGGATCGCTTAGCTCTGTCTATAGCATGCTGCTTCCGTTGTTTAGCATGCATGTAGTCATGTGTTGCAGCTTCCTCAGGTTAGCTCCTCATTTTTAGGTACGCCTGGTGCTGCTCCTAGCATGTTCTTCTACACTCCTCATTGAAGGGTTGGTCCCCTGGCTTGATGGTAATGGCAGAGTGAGGGATATGCCGGGCCATGAGGTTACAGATTATGGTGGAATACAATTGTGCTGCTGCTAATGGCCCACAGTACCTCATGGATGCCTAGTTTTGAGCTGCTAGATCTGTTCTGAATCTATCCCATTTAGCACGGTGGTAGTGCCACACAACACGATGGAGGTTGTCCTCAGTGTGAAACATAGAATCTAGGAGCAGGAGTAGGCCATTCGGCCCGTCGAGCCTGCTCCACCATTCAATACGATCATGGTTGATCATCCAAATCCAGTACCCTGTCCCTGCTTTAATCCCCACAGTACACATATCCCATCCTATCCCCATAACCCCACATATTTAATCCTCCCCTAACACTAAGGGTCAATTTATCATAGCCAAATCAACGTAACCCGCACATTTTTGGACTGTGGGAGGAAACCGGAGCACCCGGAGGAAACCCACGCAGACACGGGGAGAATGTACAAACTCCACACAGACAGTCACCCGAGGTTAGATTCGAACCCGGGTCCCTGGCGCTGTGAGGCACCAGTGCTAACCACTATGCCACCGTGTTGCCCTTAAGACGGGACTTCGTCTCCACAAGGACTGTATGGAGGTCACTGCTACCAATACGGTCATGGACAGATGTATCTGCGACAGGTAGATTGGCGAGGACAAGCTCAAGTAGATTTTTTCCCTTGGGTTGGTTCTCTCACCACCTGCCACACACCCAGTCTGGCAGCTATGTCCTTCAGGACTTGGCCAGCTCGGTCAGTAGTGGTGCTACCGAGCCACTCTTGGTGATGGACATTGAAGTCCCCACCCAGAGTATATTCTGTGCCCTTGCTACCCTCAGTGCTTCTTCTAAGTGGTGGTCAAAATGGAGGAGTACTGATTCGTCAGCTGAGGGAGGGCGGTAGGTGGGAATCGGCAGAAGGTTTCCTTGCCCATGCTTGACCTGAAGCCATGAGACTTCATGGGGTCCGGAATCAATGTTGAGTACTCTCAGGGCCACTCCTTCCCGATTGTATCGCCTACTCTGTTGGGTCTGTCCTACTGGTGGGACAGGACATACCCAGGGATGGTGATGGAGGAGCCTGGGACATTGGCTGAAATGTATGATTCTGTGAATATGACTGTCAGGCTGTTGCTTGACTAGTCTGTGGGACAGCTCTTCCAGATTTATTCCAGATTTATTTAATTAACTGAATTTAAATTCCCCAGCTGCCGTGGTGGGATTTGAACTCATGTCTCTGGATTGCTAGTCCAGGCCTCTGGATTACTAGTCCAGTAACATAACCATACCCCAACTGCGATTGTTTATGCTGCTCAATTGCACCGATTCATGGGAGATTTTACTTTCGAGCTTATGCAAATGAGTTTGAGTGGAAACCGAGGCATTACCTTACTTCGGCAAAATCGGCATAGTGGCCAGCGCATTCTCTCGTTATGCCCCTAGCGGAAATTCCAAGCCCTTAAATTTGGTCAAAATCCAAAAAAGCATTTGGTTGTTTTGCAGTAGTTGAGATGCCAAAAATACAAGATTAAATGCAAGAGCGGAGGAGAAATTTCTTAACACAGAAAGTTGAGGCTGTGGAACTCACTTCCAGGATTAGTGGTTTTGGTAGAAACTATTTTAACGTTTACCATTACAATGGATTGGTGGAAAGGATATGGGAACAGGGTGGGTAAATGTGATTATAACTATTTTTTGAGCGGAAACGCCAACATGGACTGGTTGGGCCGAGTGACCCATTTCAGTGTAGTAACATCTATGTATTTCTATACAGTTAGTTACAATATGGTATAGTAAGAGACATGAAAGAGTATTCAAGGATGGAAAAATTACCCTGCAAGGCAAATAATGCAACGTCCTCTTTTATTACTGCATTCTCCACATACTGCAGTTTGATCTGGTGCAATTGAAAGTAGTGGGGATGGGTATTGAAGGAGGTTAAATCACAATTTAGCAGACACTGTGATCAACTAGAGATACAGAGGGAAGATTCTGTTGTAGAAGTCTGAATATCCTCTATTTAGAACTTCCAGGTCTGATGGTAAAAGCCAAAGCAGTGGTCTACCGAGTTCTGAAATCTCTCTGGTGCATGGAACTAGTCCATTGGATAGCAAGACTATTCCCAGACCTGTCAGAAAACCAATGTCTGTAACAACTGGTGCTTTAGCAGCAATTGAAAAGAAAACCAAGACCTTGAAATATGGCAATGATCTACTCGATGTTGTCCATGTGGTCGCTTTAAAAAAAGGTGCTCTGACTATCTGACAAGGGAATAAATCAGGTTTGGATATCTAGCTTTGTAGAGTACGTAAAGTTCAAGAGTTTTTCAAACTATCAAGGTAATAAACATCAGGTTTTGGGAACAACAGACAAAGCAATAAATGGAATCTTGTGTTTTCCAGAACAGTAGCTAAACAGACCCCAAAAATCAAACCACCACCCCAAGGTCAAAAAAACAATTCAAATTCTACAAACCAGCATCAACAAATTTTGCACCGAAGCATGCAATACTGTAATATGCAGCATCACAGTATGATACAGCACAACAGGAGGCCATATGGCCCATTGTGCTGTGCCAGCTCCTTGGTAAAGCTATCCAATTAGTCCCACTACCCTGATCTTTCCAGATAGTCCTGTAAATTTTTTCCTTTAAATATTTATCCAATTCCCTTTTGAATGATACTATTTAATCTGCTTCCACACCCACTTCAGGCAGTGTATTCCAGATCATAACCACTCGCTGCGTAAAAAAAATTGTTTCCGTATGTCACCTCTAGTTCTTTTGCCAATCACCTTAAATCTGTGTCCTTTGGTTACAGACCCTTCTGCCACTGGAAACAGTTTCTCCTTATTTACCCTATCAAAACCATTCATGAGTTTGAACACTTCCATCAAATCTTTTCTTAACCTTCTCTGCTCTAAAGGAGAACAACCCCAGCTTCTCCAGTCTCTCCATATAATGATGAAGTCTCGCATCCCTGGTACCATTCTAGTAAATCTCTTTTGCACCCTCTCTAAGGCCTTGACATCCTTCCTAAAGTGTGGTGCCTAGAATTGCCCACAATACTCCAGCTGGGGCCTAACCAGTGTTTTATAAAGGTCTGGCATAAATCAATTTATCAACGAGATTAAGTTAATCCTGCATCAACTTTCTACATATCCCAACATATAACCAAAGTTAGAAGAAATAAGGACGTTATACGGCTTTTAAGGACAATAGAATTTCTTGAAGGTTACAGTGCTTAAAATGAGCAATCATAAAACTTGCAAAAAATAATTGTGAAAACTGATCAGATTAGTAATAGATGAACTATCAAATAGGCGAAGATAAACTTGACTCAAAATAGGCACTCTTGTACAGGAAGACAAGTCCCTATTAAGCAGAACTGAAAATGCAATTGCTTACTTTCCCAATAAGCGATAGCCCAGATTGTCATAGGGTTAGAGGATGGGGATAATGGACCAGGGTGCACAGGCATAACTCAATCCTCATTTTAAAGTCATATATTCTGTCCTTATTTTAATATTTGCATTATAAATGCATATATCCACATTTATAATAGCAATTGGCTATGTAAGTGTGTGACATTGTAACTACACCCTCCTGCCATTTATAATAGAAAAAGTTGACAGGACATGCGTGCAGACGGAAAATGTTTTATACACATTGGCCCAAAAATTCGGCCGAAAACGGCTGAGTACTCAGTGCGTACTCACCCGTATTCGTTCCCGAAGTGCCGGTTTCTTGCATGCACAGTGCCTGCGCGGAAAACCGGCACTTCCGGTATGGCGAAGGGGGCGGTTCCTAGGTGAACCGCATGCGCACTAGAGGCTGCGCGCACGCAGCACACTTAGGTTTTTTTTCAGGTTTCAACGCGAGGGTAAGTATGGAAGATTCTACACAAGTAAAAAGGAGGCGTAAGACCCCTTTTGAACAAGGTAAGTAGTTAATTAAGTATAATTTTTAATTTTTTTCAACAGGTTTATCTTTTTTTTTAGAGACTTTAAAGAAAGGTAAGTTTATTTTTATAACTTTTAAATTTTTTTTCAATTTTTTTCAAAAATTTAAATTTTTGTTTAAAGTGGTTAATTTATTTAACTATAGTTATTTTATTAATGTGATGGTTTTTAAAAAAAAATTATTTGAGGTTTAGCTGTTCTTTTGGGGCCTCTTTCAATTCAGATTTGACAGGTCTCCTGTCAAATCTATGAATGAAAGATAGTCTGCTGCCATTGGCTCTCCATGGCCCACGTGATCCCAGAGGTCGCATCACACTAACTGCGCCCCTGGGACATGCACACACTGCGCGCCGGCACTAGGGAGAGGCCCAGGACCCGAAGTTCCTGCGGGGGCAAACAAGGACGGCAGACGCGGTATGTGATATCGCGCGCGATCCTTACCCCCGCGGCAAGCCTCCGAGTCAAATTTCTGGGCCATTAAATTTGAGACACAAGTTGTGTGTTTTATTGAAAACTTGTTATAAGTACCTGTTGCTCTGTAGGTGATGCTAGGATAGGCATTTTCAATGCTAAAGGAAAACACATTAGCTGTTATTTTATAGTTTCAGTATTTTACTCAGATTGTGCAATCTGGTCACCAGGATCCCATAAATCACTCAAAATGCTTTCTGAATGTTCTTTTCCTCAGTTACTGAAATGTACCCAAAATAAGCGATGTAACAAGTAAAAAAAACCAACTTCATTAAATTCATCATTTATCCATTGAATTGTCCTTAATGCCTTCATTAGAGTTTTTACTTGAAGGCCTCAACTTCTCCCAAAAGCTTGGGCTTGGTATCTTTGCCCAGAGCCGTGACAGAGCTGAATTTGAATTGTACAGTGCAGAACATGTGCAATGTATAAATTTCCCCGAATGGATCAGTATCAGTCAGCTGAACTGATGGGATATCCCTAGCACCTGCTGCCAAGTAGCTATTCTTCAAATAATTTTGAAATACAATGAGAAATTTCAATAGTATTACTGAGTTAATTCTTATATTGTGATTTTTTTTTTTTAAAAAGAGGCTGAATTAGAATGAGAAAAATTACTTCTGATGACTGGTTGTACTTTTGTTTTGCATTCTATAAACCTTAGAAAGCACATTAATCCAAGGGAAAGGGTTTGTGTTTAGGAACATAGGAATGTGCAGGACCTGAAAAGACCATTTCACTCGATCTGACCAACCCCAAATGTCGGCCCAATTCTTTCTTAAAATTACTAATGTTATCAGACTTGATCTCCTTCCTGGGTAGTCTATTCCAAACATTCACACCCTCTGTGAAATAGTTATATGTGATTTGTCTGTTCACCTTCCCTCTTCTGAGTCTCATCCCATGCACCTCTCGTCATTCTCTAGGCCATGATAAACAGTTTGTCGTCGATTCACTTAAGGATCTTTAATACCTCTAAAGATCCCGAGTTTGCTCTTCTCCAGTGTAAGCAATCTCAACTCTGTAGTCAAAAGTATCTGATGCCAGATAGGTAGGAAGCCCTTCGCTGAATCTTTTCCAATGCCATGTCCTTCCTACAATATGGTGACCCGATCTGCACACAGTATCCCAGATGGGGGTTGAACCAATGTCTTGCATAGTATCAGTATCACATCTTGTGATGTGTTCAATTTCAATTCCATGTGCTATACAAGCCAAGATCGTTTATACCACCCATGGTCATTATCACATTGCTGGTTGTGGGATCTTGTTGTGTGCAAATTGGCTGCCACGTTTCCTACATTACAACAGTGACTATACTTCAAGAGTACTTCATTGGCTGTAAAGTGCTTTGGGACATCCTGAGGTTGTGAAAGGCGCTATATAAATGCAAGTCTTTCTTTCTTTCACTGCACACTGTTCAGACGGTTTCAAAGAACTGTCCACCCATACCCACAAAATCGTTTTCCTGTGCTGTATTCTGTAGGGTAACACCACTAGTTTACAGTTGGTGTTTATTATCTTACCCTAGTCTCATCACTTTGCATTTATCGAAACTGAACTTCAGTTGCCATTTCTCAGCCGAACTTCCCAATTGATCTAGAATACTCTCTACCTTTTCAGCCTGCTTCATTGTTTGTAAACCCCCCTCCCCAGCAAATTTTGACAACTTTGTCTCTATCCCCACTTTAAAATCATTTAATATAAATGGCACGGATCCTTGGAGCACCCCACAAGTCACTTCCTGTCACTCTGACGCAGATCCACAAACAACCATCTTCCATCTCATATAATGCAGCCAGTTGACAACCCAATTCAATAACTACCCACCTATTCAGTGCTTTTCTACCTTCTGGACCAAGCTTCTTTGTGGTGCAGTATCAAAAATCTAGATAAACAAGGTCCACCGAGTTCCCTGCATGCATAAGCTCCAGTACCTGCTCAAATAATTCTAACATAGAAACGGAAAAATAGGAGCAGGAGTAGGCCATTCGGCCCTTCGAGCCTGCTCTGCCATTCAATATGATCATGGCTGATCCTCTATCTCAATACCATATTCCCGCTCTCTCCCCATACCCCTTGATGCCTTTTGTGTCTAGAAATCTATCTATCTCCTTCTTAAATATATTCAGTGACTTGGCCTCCACAGCCTTCTGTGATAGAGAATTCCATAGGTTCACCACCCTCTGAGTGAAGAAATTTCTCCTCATCTCAGTCCTAAATGTCCTACCCCGTATTCTGAGTCTGTGAGCCCTCATTCTAGATGCCCCAGCCAGGGGAAACATCCTCCCTGCATCCAGTCTGTCTAGCCCTGTCAGAATTCTATACGTGTCAATGAGATCCCGTCTCATTCTTCTAAACTCTAGTGAATACAGGCCTAGTCGACCCAATCTCTCCTCATACGACAGTCCTGCCATCCCAGGAATCAGTCTGGTGAACCTTCGCTGCACTCCCTCTATGGCAAGTGTATCCTTTCTTAGGTAAGGAGACCAAAACTGCACACAGTACTCCAGGTGTGGTCTCACCAAGGCCCTGTATAACTGTAGTAAGACATCCTTGCTCCTGTATTCTCATCCTCTTGCAATGAAGGCCAACATATCATTTGCCTTGCTAACTGCTTGCTACACCTGCATGTTTGCTTTCAGTGACTGGTGTACAAGAAAACACAGGTCCCTCTCTACATCAACATTTCCCAATCTATCACCATTTAAATAATACTCTACCTTTCTGTTTTTCCTACCGAAGTGGATAACTTCACATTTATCCACGTTATACTGCATCTGCCATGTATTTGTCCACTCACTCAACTTGTCTAAATCGCCTTAAAGCCTCTTTGCATCCTCCTCACAACTCACAATCCCACCTAGTTTCGTGTCATCAGCAAACTTTTGTTATTACATTTGATTCCCTCATCCAAATCATTGATATATATTGTGAATAGCTGGGGCCCAAGCACTGATCCCTGCGGTACCCCACTAGTCACCGCCTGCCACCTCGAAAAAGACCCATTTATTCCTACTCTCTGTTTCCTGTCTGTTAACCAATTTTCAATCCATGCCCGTATATTACCCCGAATCCCATGTGCTTTAATTTTGCACACTAACCTCTTATGTGGGACTTTATCAAAGGCCTTCTGAAAATCCAAATACACCACATCCACTGGTTCTCCTTTATCTATTCTACCAGTTACATCCTCAAAAAACTCCAGTAGGTTTGTCAAACACGATTTCCCTTTCATAAATCCATGTTGACTTTGTCTAATCCCGTTGATATTTTCTAAGTGTCCTGTTATCACATCCTTTATAATAGACTCTAGCATTTTCCCTACTACTGATGTTAGGCTAACCAGTCTGTAGTTCCCTGTTTTCTCTCCCTCCTTTTTTAAATAGTGGGGTTACATTTGCCACCCTCCAATCTGCAGGAACTGTTCCATAATTAGAATTTTGGAAGATGACAACCAATGCATTCACTATTTCCATGGCTACCTCTTAGTATTCTGGGATGCAGATTATCAGGCCCTGGGGATTTATTGGCTTTCAGTCCAATTAATTTCTCTAGCACTATTTTTTTTTACTAATACTAATTTCCTTTAATTCCTCCTTCTCACTAGACCCTTGGTTCCCTAGCATTTCTGGGAAGTTATTTGTGTCCTCTTCCGTGAAGTCAGAACCATAGTATTTGTTTAATTGCCCTGCCATTTCCTTGATCCCCATTATAAATTCTCCCGTTTCTGACTGTAAGGGATCTACATTTGTCTTCACTAATCTTTTTCTTTTTACATACTGGTAGAAGCTTTTACAATCCGCTTTTATGTTCCTGGCAAGTTTACTCTCACACTATATTTTTCCCCTCTTAATCAATCTCTTGGTCCTTTTTTGCTGAATTCTAAACTGCTCCCAATCCTCAGGCTTGCTACTTTTTCTGGCAACTTTATATGACTCCTCTTTGGATCGAATACTATCCTTAATTTCTTTTGTTAGCCATGGTTGGGCCGCTTTTGCTTTTGTGTTTTTGCGCCAGAAAGGAATGTATAACTGTTGCAATTCATGCATTCGTTCCTTAAATGTTAGCCATTGCCTATCCACCGTCAAGCCTTTTAATGAAGCTCCCCAATTTATCATCGCCAACTCACTACTCATACCTTTGTAGTTTCCTTTGTTTAGATTTAGGACCCTAGTTTCAGGACCCAGGTTTGTCCAGCATGATACTGCGCCCCCATTAAAACCATGCTGAGTTCATAAATCGAGGTATTTCACGACAGCTTTTTTTAAACCCGTGACAAATGTCAGATTCATTACACTAACTTCCCAGACATCCGTTTTGCCCTTTATAAAAAAATATTAAAACAGTGTTCAGGTTCCCTCCTCTCCAATCCTTGGTACAACTCGCAACTCTAACGATTCCCTAAAGATCCATGCCATGGATGCAGGCCATCGAGCCCTAGGGTCTTAATCCCCTTATAAAAGTGATTACTATTGTCTGTAAAATTTGAGGAAGAAAATTTTTATTTGTCAAATATATAAATAGGTACAACCACTGGCAAATGTAAAATTGGTAGTAACTCTTAAAACTAGCATTTAAAGATATTTCAGTGACAAATTTACAAAATACATTATTTTACACAAGGTATCTCAATACTGTGGGACAGGCTGGATGGACCAAAGGGTCTTTTCCAGTCCGTCATTGTTCGTATGTTTTGCTGGTGTCAAAAACAGATGAGACAAGCATAATTAAGAGATTGTACAATCATTTATCTTGGTCAGAAGCACTTTTAGAAGATACATAGGAGGCTTCGTAAGAACCAATACATTTGAAAATAAGAACCATTTACTACTGTTGCAGTTTAAAAACCCTACATTGTGGCACACATCATGCTCTAGCTATTTAATGTTACAATCAGTAAGCAGACAGACTGGGTAGTATTCTTTAAGGGTATTGACAGTGTTGTGGATTCACTATCAGAGTCTCTCAAGTGTAAAATTAATATCCACTACTAGATCATGTTAGTTTTTCAGTGACATTCTAAAAACAGAAAAAGTTATAAATTAAATTAGTGTGCTGTATATTAAATGTGACAAGATGATTCCAAAGGGTAACTTGTTCCCACCCACAACATAAAAGTGACAAGATTATTCATCTATAGACGCCTTAAATCTATCCAATTTACTACAATGAAATACAGTAGTTACAAAGCCACTTTAAAATCACCCATCTCCCACCCCCAGAAAAAAATTTGATGCATATTTTAATAAAAAATGAACTGAAAATACTTCTCGTGTTCTGATGACTCAACAAGTTCATGGAGTGAGATCAGCCACATAGACCAGACCAGGTTCAATCCTTTGTCTGTGCAGAGACGGCTCAGCCACAACTGGTAGGGGCACTAGAATTGGATTTAGCTCCTCCGGGGGTGGGGGGGGGGGGGGGAAGTAAAAAAGACAAAATGTTCACTGCCTTGCCACCCCTGCTGGAAATGGAGGGCAAGATTGGGCTTATCTAGTGATGCTTTGCAGTCAAAATGTCTTTGATATTCACACACGAATAATGGCCAAATGAGCACGATACCAGAAGTGCCCGTTGCTTGTGGCACATATACCTGCAAGGAGTCAAGACTTCAGGAGGGGAGGGGTGAAAATGGTCAAAAAACTTGAGTGAAATCTAAAAAGAAAAAGCACTTCTCTGAACTGCTATAGCACATTTCTACAAATTTTATGTTGGTCCTAATCCCTTTAAAATACACAAGTTAGGATCTAAATTCAATTACATTAAGCAATTTAAAATGTGAGACAATCACTGAGATCTGCGAAGAACACAAAGTCCTATCGCAATCAGCCAGAATTGGCTAGATGTCTTTTCACCAATTTTCCCTTTAATTACTTTTGGCTTTTTGCATACCACTTTCATTACTAGCACTACAAGAGAGACTCCTGGGCTTTGAATAATTAGCGTTGTAAAAATAACATTTACAAAAGGGCAAATGCAGTCTAAACAGAACTACCCATTGGGGCCGATAACATCTATTACTGATAGCAGGGCACTCATTTGGTAGGTTATGCAAGTGCATGTTCAGTACAATAATCTATAATGTTAATTCATTAAAAACAGAATTCTGAATGCTAAAACATTTTAGTTATATCAGCAAAGTTGTTACTTTTGATACACAAAAGTGTACTTTTAGTTAAATGCAATGTGTAATCTTTCCACAGAGCTGGAATTAGTGACAAATTTAAATCACTAATGCTCTAGTCCAGACTACTTAAAATGATTAGTCACAGAGGAAATTTATCACATGACTAAACTACCACATCCACCCTTGACAGAATAAAACTGTCTGCGCAGCTCTTTTTAAAAATGTACATCTTGCACTGATTGTTTGGTTATTCTTGGCTTGTTACAATGCTTACATGATTAAGTTGGTAATCAAATACACAAAAAGAATGTTCCCAGCATACTCTTTAAACAAAAGCAAGCCACAATGTTTAAGAGATCTTCTCTGATGGCACATTGAACTCAGTTCCTAGTGGGCCCATAGTATAAAACTAATGGTAATTCAATCTCACGCAATCTATAAAAAGATGTGTGGAAATGTGAAAAATCTGTACTGGTGGAGAAAGGGGTGCTTTTCTGAAGTTTTAGGCTGCAGCTCAGGCTTATCATTGGGGCTAAATATTGGAAACTTCATTCTGCAGCTGGCGATGCTACACTGGATCCAAAGTTCATTTAAATGTAGCAATGTTTCAACCAAAGTATCAATGATTATCTAAAATTTAAGAGGTTTATGGTAAATGCACTTTATATTATTGCTCAGCAATGTCAAATAATGTAATAAACTCCACATTAACAAATAAACTATTAAGTGGAAAGATACAAATCGGAAGTGATGCTATTAGAAATTAGGATAGTTGCCTGGATGTTTAGAAGATTCTGCCAATTTTTCATATATGGAGCCTCCCTTTCCCATTCATGGTATTTAGAGTATGTGCCAACAACAGCCATACCTTCCTGCCCAAAGGGGAAATGCAGGCTTAAACCAAGTCCTTCTTGCTTGCACAATAGGTACAGCGTATAGATGGACACTAGCAATGATCTTGGAGTAGATCAGCTCAGCATCTTTAAGTTCAATGGTGGAGTTAGCATTAGGGGGTCCTTAAAAGGAGGAATAAAAGTAAAATGTCAATAAAATGTTTGAGTAACTAAAAAGAAAAAAAAGAGATTGCATTTATATAGCACCTTTCACATCCTCAGGACATCACAAAGCATTTCACAGTCAACTTAGTTCTGAAATGTAGTTGCTCTTGTAGGCAACCGAGACAGCCAATTTGCACAGAGCAAGGTTCCACAAACAGCAGTGAGATAAATGACTAGTTAATCTGTTTTGGTAGTGATGAAGTTTATGAAGATGTAATCCTAAATAAAACCCTCACCATTTTTCTGGGAAAAAAAGAGGAAAGGATATGACTGGTTTGTAGCTAGTACCTTTTGTTTGAAGTGAAAATATGGCAGCAGTGGATTTGCTGATTCAGTAAAATGCAATTGGATTCTTGCTGCATACTTAACTCCACATCAATTCAGTAGACTGACAGCAAGAAATATTTGTTATGTTTGCACTTCTGCAGTGAAAATGAAGCAATGTTCAGTCTTGATAAATCAACTGTAGGCGCATTAATTTTTTATGCCTCTTATCAGCATAGGTACACAGTAGCATTTTTTTCATGTTTTCATTTGATTAATGCCTCAAGTTTATACATTTTCAATAAAAATGTTGCTGAACTATTTTCCATTCTGACTGAAAGTTGTTAGTGTTAAAACTCGTCAATTAGTTATTTAGATTGTTTAGATTGCATCCCAATGAATTTGATTCAATTACTGCTTAATCTTAAAAGTATCAAACCCCCCACAAGAACTCACTTACCATAAGAAAGTCACGATATACTTCAGTTAAAATATTGTAAATTAATATTTAAAGTAAAATGTATAGGAAAAATAAAAGATAGTGGCCCGGATTTTCCATAAGTGCATACGCAGCCGTAAGTGCCCCGCAAGTTCCGGGTTTACGCGTGCGCTGCGCATGCACAAAAACCCGGAACTTTTGATCTGTCAAGAATCTTCAACAGATCCTCCACATCACTGGGAAATGGGCATTCGCTGGCGGAGAGTTGGGCTATTTGCCCAACTCTTGCCCAGCAAATGCCCATGAAACTCTTATGCCTGATAAAAGCAGGCGTAAGGCCTTCTTTTACCAATGCAAGGGTGAAAATAAATATTAATTTTTTTTAAACCATTTTAAAATTCAAAAACCTGTAAAATAAGTGTGTGTTATTTTTGGCCCCTTGAAAAATGTTTGAATTTATTATTCAAAAAATTAAATTTGTTTTAAATGTTTAATTAAATTGTATTTTAATTAATTTTAAATATGTAAATGATTTTTTTAAATTTCAGTGTTGTAAAAATGTAGTTTTCTGGTGATTCCAATTAAGCTTATGGGGATTCTGTACATAAATGGAATCCCCATAAGTTTAATGGGAATCCGGGCCGGCTCACGTGATCCCGGGGTGCTTGCGAACCGCCTGCGCCCTGGGATACGTGGGCCTCTATGGAAGCCTGCGCGTAGAGGCCTAGGAGCGCGAGTCTCCATGGATCCAGGACCATCAGGTAGGTGCGTAGATTTATTATGGGTCAGAGGCATCTGACCGCAAATTCAGGCCCAATATGTGTTGTAAGTTAATACTAAACCAATTAACAAGTTATAATTGTGTCTGTGTCTCTGTGTGTAAGGGAAATGAGGGAATGACTTTTAGATCGGATACTTCAACTTTATCCTGTTTGGAGACTTCCTGCAAATGTTGACACTTCTGGGACCTTTATCTTAAGTAGCTGATACTGTCCTGGAAATTAACAGTGCTTTTCTTACAGAAAATGTTTTCATTAATACACAGCAACTGAAATAAGATCCTAGGAGTAATTATCGGACACTGTATTCATCGGCAGCACATACTGGAAATCTGGCTATGTACTGTGCATGATTTTCTGAACATTAATTTAACTGTTTGGAAAATCATGCAAAGCACATGCCCATAATTCCAATATGCAGTTATTTCATGCAGTCCAAGTCTATTAGTGTTAATGGATGAAAATCAGCCAATCTGGACATACCACTAATAATGCTCAATGCTTCTCTTCAATTAGCAGTTAAATGATATAAGTCACAAATAATTCTCAAGTCAATTGGCCAAGTGTACAAACCTTTGATAAAAATGAAACAAAAAGAGAGCTCAAAGCCCATTTTATAGATGATGACATGGAAGTCTTCGTTGACAATTTCCTGAAATGCAATGAATCTTTTAGTCCAAGGACCTGACTCGGAACATACCCTGGACTGAGCAAGCCTGGCAATAAATCTCTGTTCAACCCATGGTGACCACTTTCAGGACCTGGGAGATAGTGCAAAAAGAAGAAGTTTTATGACTTGAAAAGGAGCACAAAGGAAGGCAAGAATATCAGCCTGTCCTAACATGGATATGAGGGGCATAAAAGAGTGATAATTCTTAAGTTTCAGCTAAAAGTACGAATGTCAGGAGGCACATGAGGCTGTCCCGATATGGATATGATAGGCACACATTGGATATACTTTTACTTTTGAAAAGCCAAATCACTTTTACTTTTGAAAAGCCAAATCTCAAGCTGTGAGAGGCCAGTTTTAATATGAAAGGTCAGAAGAGCATGGAGATTGACCTCAGAGTTCAGACTTGGAGGGAGCTGGGCATTGAGGTGCAATTGGGCAGGAGCTTTTTATCGTCTTATAACTAATAATGGTGTTAAGGTGAGTACATGGATTTTGATGCTTGGGAGAGTTTGGCGCTAGTGGAAAATTATTTTACAAGGCAGTTAGACCCACATGGAGCTCTTGTGATGTGTGTGGCGTGAGATATGTGGGCCATCATATATCTCCAGTGTATCCAGGCAGAGCATTTGCACTAAGTGTAGGAAAACGGAGTCACTGGAGCAGAGGATCTATGTGCAGAAGGAGCAATTGGTCACACTCTACAGCAGACAGGATGAGGGGTTCTGGGTTATATTGGCCCAGAAATTGATCTCGCTCTGTTCCCGCGGGGGTAAGGAGCAGGCGCGATCTCTCACTCCGCGTTGGCTTTTTCAGATCCAGCTCGCACGAACTTGATGTTCCAGACATCAGCTGGGCAGTGCTTGCGTATCCCACCGGCGTAGTGAATTCGTGCGAGCTGTGGGATCACGTGACTCAGTTAGAGCCAATGGCAGCACACCATCTTCCATTCATAAGTTTCACATACGTGCTGTGAAAGCTATGAATCTTACACCCCCCCAAAATAACAGCTAAACCTCAACTAAATTTAAAAAAAACCCATCACATTAATAAAATAAGTATAGTTAAATAAATTAACCATTTTAAATAAAAAAGTAAATTTTTGAAAAAATTTAAAATCTTTTAAAAAGTTATAAAAATAAACTTACCTGTCTTTAAAGTCTCTAAAAAAGATATACCTGTTAAAAAAAATTCAAAATAATACTTAATTCACTACTTACCTTGTTAAAAGTGGGTCTTACTCCTCCTTTTTCCATTTCTAAAATCTTCCGTACTTACCTGCGCGTCCAAAGCACTAAGTGCACAGCGTGCGCGCAGCCTGTAGCGCGCACGCGGTGCACCGAGGAACTGCCCCCTTTTCCAAAGACCAAGTGCCGGCTTTCAGCGCATGCGCAGTGCATGCAGAAAACCGGCAATTGGAGAGAGAATACGCGAGAGTACACAGTGCGTACTCTCGCGCAGCGGGATCAATTTTTGGCCCAATGTCTAGCATGTGGTGCAAGAGACAGTGCTAGACACTGCAGGACACAGATAGTATAGAAAGAAAGAAGGGGGTGGCCATCTGCAGGGGTAGCATGTGAAGATCTTATCAGAGGAGTAAAGGGAAAGGAAGTACCTTTGAGGTGGTGAGATAAAACACTACTGTAGAAGGGGAAAGGACATCAATAAATCATCAAGAACCAGGGAAAAGAATAAGGGTCAAATGTTCCAAAGAAGAAAAAAAGTGAGTCAGGATTGAGTGGTATGTATGTGAATGCATAAAGCATTCAAAACAAAATTGGAGCATTAAAACCATTAACTATAGAGGAATAGAATACAACAGCTGTAACAGAGATAACGCTTAAATTGACGGGACTGAGAACTTTTTTGGTTATAATATTTGCAGGAAAGATAGGAAAAGGGTTGTTCTCTCATTTTTGGGATGTGACAGGTGGTGTGCCCCAGGAATCTGTGTTGGTGCCTCAGCTTTTCACAATGGCCCGGATTTTGCATCGAGAAGAATGGTGAGGCTAACTGCGCTCACCGTTATTACGGAGTAAATCGGACAGCAACTTTCAAAAGTACACATATGCGCAGTTAAATGCGGAAATCTGGATGTTGCAGTCCGAGTTACCCTACTCCTCCACAGGCTGCTCTAGAACAGTACCTCGCCAATAAGACTAGGCATTGAAATCAATGGAAAGGTTTGAAATTGCTGTACTTGCCCACTAAGCACGGCAGAATAGAGAGTTAGGGCTGATGCATTCAGGAGTAAGTGAATTTTTAATGGCGTGATCAGTCACAAACAACCTCTCTGGCCCAGCAAATTCAATTTTACAAGTGTGGAGACTCATTCCTTCAGAATTTAAAAATAGTGTTGGAGATTTTAAAAATTAAAATAAATGTTTTTTTTACTTTTTCTGTCTGTCTCTTATCTCTCTCTTAATCCCATCTTTCTTTCCCAATCTTTATTTTGCTTTCTGTGCATGATTTAAATCTAATTTATAATTCCTGGTTTATATTTCCTGCTTTAGACTCTGCCTGTCTCAGTGAGGATTCTTCAATCTGATTGGTTGAAGGGCAATGATATTGCTTGCCCTACTCTCACACGCTACAAATCCCCTGTAGAGGGTGCTACGCTGGATCTAACACCCGCTGACAGCAAGTCTCCACTCAAAAGTCCGCGAAAACTCTGGGCAGCTGTTAGCCTAGAGAATGGTAAGCGCCGTTCCTTCGTCGCTGACCGCAAAATCTGAGCCAATATATATTGATGACTTGGATGAAGGATAAAGAGATGCATATCCAAGTTTGCAAATGACACGTTATGAGGCATGGTAAATTGTGTGGATGGGAGGAGGAAGTTACAAAAGGGACACAGACAGATTAAATGAATGGGCAAAAGCATGGCAGGTGGAATTCAATGTGTGGGGGAGGGGGGGCGACAAAAATTGGAAAATTTTCTTAATGGTGAGTGACCAGGAGGTGCGGAGGAGCAAATGGATTTAGGTGTCCATGTACACAAATCACTAAAAGCTACTGCACAGATACAAAAAGCAATTAAAAAGCCTAATGGAATGTTAGCCTTTATCTCAAAAGGATTGGAATTTAAAAAAAGTGAGGAAATAATGCTTTAATTGTACAGAACTTTGGTCAGATCCTACCTGGAGCACTGGGTTCAGTTTTGGGCACCAAACCTCAGGAAAAATATATTGACCTTGGCAGGGGTACTGCGAAAATTCACCAGAATACTAAGGCTTAAATTATGAGGACAGGCTGCATAAACTTGGCTTGCACTCCCTTGAGTTTTGAAGGGTGATCTACTCGAGGTATCCCCAAAAAAGAATGTAGATGCTGAATCAATTGACATTTTCCAAACTGAGAGCAATAGATTTTTGTTAAGCAAGTGTATCAAGAGATACAGAACAAATGCAGGTAAATGGACTTGAGGTACAGAGCAGCCATGATCTAATTTGTGCGGCAGAACAGACTCGAGGGGCTGAATGGCCCACTCCTGTTCCTATCTGTGGAAAATCTTCATATGTAATGTACAAAATAAATATATTCCTACAAAGGCAAAAAGAGGGCACAAAGAATAGAGTTCCATGGATAGGAGATTAAGACTAAACTGAAACCTGAGAAGGACACAAGATAAAATTAGGGCCAACAATACGAAAGAAAATCATAAGGAATAGCAAAACTGCAGTAGGGAGGTGAAGAGAGAGATTAGAAGGGCTAAAATGGAATATGAAAAATACCAACAGATAATACATAGGAAAATATTTAAGGACTTATGAAAAAAGTAAAGCGAATAGTTACAGGATAGGACCGCTCCAATTGTGGAGGATGAAGATATGGCAGAGGTATTAAATATGGGGATTAAAAAAAAGTGGAAGTGAGAATTTTGGTGTAGTAGAGGATATATCAGATGATTGTAGAAAAGGAATTGGCTTCATACACCCTAGGTTGTTGAAATAAGTCAGAGGAGAGATAGCAGAGGCTCTGGCCACAATTTTTCAACCCTCAAATATGCAAATGGTGCTGTGGGATTAGAGATTAGCCAATGTAACCCCTTAGTTCAAGAAAGGAGAGGAGAAACAGTAACTATAGACCAGGTATCTTGTGGGCAAACTCTTAGAATCCATTATTTGAGATACAATTAGTGAGTATTTAGAAGTGCAGGGGTTAAATGCATGACAGCCAGCACTGATTTATTAAAGGACATGCTCTCCTGAGCATAGCATGCAGAGAGATGTACAGTTCTACAGGCAGTAATGAACCTACACACCTTATTCAATGGTCATTCTTTATCTGGGAGCCTGGATACGGAGTGGTGGTGGGCTATTCAACCTAGGGGAAGAATCCCAACACAGCTTAATCCTGTCTTCATTTGATTTCCACACAGACCCTAGTAGCAGGGGTTGCTAGTTTCTCAATAGAGAGTGTATATACTCTGGCCAACATACCGTTCTCTAGGATGCCTAGGCCAATTAATTTTTTGTTAAATTTGTTCTCAGGATGTGGACAACACTGGCAAGGCCATATGTATTGTTCATCCCTACTTTCCCCGATAAAGTGATGGTGGTGGTAGGCCTTCTTCCTTGAACTGCTATAGTCGTTGTTGTGATGGCGATCCTAAAATGGTGTTAGGTAGGGGAATTCTGATATTTTATCCAGCTATGAAGGAACAGTGGTATCTGTCCAAATCAGCATGGTGCGTGACTTGGAGGGGATCTTGGAGATGGCTGCAACTAGCTAATTAACAACAGACCATGGTTTAAACCTGAGGCCTTATGGGTCTGTTTAGTTCGGTATCCCACCACATGACACACTTATCTAATCAACAATTCAGGTGAATTACCAAAAATATGTAGCAAGTACAAAAAAGTTTCCCTTTTAAATAAAGGATGATTTTCTCCCACAAATTAAGTAGGCTGCTTATCTTTGAAAGGAACTCAGTCCATTCCCATTGAGCATAATGCCTTAAGAGTTTTGGGTTAAATGATGACACATTATGGATAGACAATATATGGACCGGAATCTCTGGCTCTAATTTTTTGTTTAAAAAAGGGGAGGCAGGGTGAGAAGGGAAGAGGATTAATGCTGACTGGTAGAAAATAAAAACAACAAAAATAATTACAACCATGAAACACTCATCTGTAGCACTGTCAAAAAAATTCAGAAGTAGAAATGCATTTGGTGTAAAAATGCTGCAATATTCCTTAAATGTCAGTTACAATATTTACAAGTGTTTGCCTTACAAAGCAAGAAACCTGGAATTCATCAACGAATTGATCTTAGTCTTGACAACTTGTAATAATTGTGATTAATCAGATATTTCTGTCCAATATGTTTTGTAATTTGATAATTGGTTGTAAAATACCTTACATTTAAACAAATATTCCAAAATTCTCAACGAATATACATTCCATTGAGAAATAAAACTCCACGGGAAAAGTGATCCATCCATGGCTAACTAAAGAAGTTAACGATAGTGTTAGATTAAAAGAAGAGGTTTATAATGTTGTGAAGAATAGTAGTAAGCCTGAGGATTGGGAGAGCTTTAGAAAGCAACAAAGGATGACCAAAACATTGATGAAAAGGGAGAAAATAGAATGAGAGTAAACTAGCAAAAAATATAAAAATAGACTGCAAGAGCTTCTACAATTATGTAAAAAAGAGTAGCAAAAGTAAGCATTGGTCCCTTAGAGGATAGGTGAAATTATAATGGGAATAAGGAAATGGCAGAGACTTTAAACAAATATTTTGTATCTGTCTTCATACTAGAAGACACAAAAAGCATACAAAAAATAGTGGGGAACCAAGGGGCTAATAAGAGTAAGGAACTTAATGTAATTAATCTCAGTAGAGGAAAAAGTACTTGAGAAACTAATGGGACTAAAAGCAGACACATACCCTGGGGACCTGATGACCTACATCCTAGGGTTCTAAAAGAGGTGGTTGCAGAGATAGTGGATGCATTGGTTGTGATCTTCCAAAATTCCCTAGGTTCTAGAACGGTCCCAGTGGATTGGAAGGTAGCAAATGTAACCCCGCTATTCAAGAATTGAGGGAGAGAGAAAACATGGAACTACAGGCCAGTTAGCCTGACATCAGTCGTCGGAAAAATGCTGGAATCCATTATTAAGGAAGTGGTAACAAGGCACTTACAAAATCATAATATGATTAGGCAGAGTCAACATGGTTTTATGAAAGGGAAATAGTGTTTAACAAATTTATTAGAGTTTTTTGAGGATGTAACTAGCAGGGTAGATAAAGGGGAAAAAGCGGATGTAGTATATATTTGGATTTCCAAAAGGCATTCGATAAGGTGCGACATAAAAGGTTGCTACGCAAGATAAGGCCTCATGGGGTTTGACGTACTGTATTAACATGGATAGAGGATTGGTTAACGGACAGAAAAAGTATATTTCGATTTCAAAGAGACAGTCGACAAGGTGCCACAGTCGATAAGGGGTCAGCCATTCAAGACTAAGATGAGGAGAAATTTCTTCACTCAGAGGGTTGTGAATCTTTGGAATTCTCTACCCCAAAGGCTGTGGATCCCGAGTCGTTGAGTATACTCAAGGCTGAGATAGATATATTTTTGGACTCTAGGGGAATCAAGGGATATGGGGATCGGGTAGGAAAGTGGAGTTGAGGTCGAAGTACAGCCATGATCTTATTGTGAGAAGTCGCACAACACCAGGTTATAGTCCAACAGGTTTATTTGAAATCACAAGCTTTCGGAGCGCTGCTCCTTCGTCAGGTGAAGTGAAGAGATACATATAGGCACAGCATATATAGTCAGAGAACACAGCCAGATGATTACAGTTAATCTTTCCAACTGCCCTTTATCACACCTCGGCAGAGAGATAATCACGGCAATCAAAGGTGTGGATGGTGTCCAAACAGGTCAGTCAGAAAAACATTACATCAAAGACAATGTGGCAGATGCTGGGGTCTGTATGGAAAACAAAAAACTTTTTTTGCTGGAAATCACAGCAGGTCCGGCCGCATCTGTGTAGAGAGAACAAGCCAACGACGACTCGAGTCTAGATGGTAACCCCACCTGACGTAGTCATCCAGACTCGAGTCTGTGATTTCCAGCAAAAAAAGTTTTGTGCGACTTCTCACATTTGTCCACCCCGGTCCAACACCGGCATCTCCACATCATGATCTTATTGAATGGCGGAGTAGGCTCGAAGGGCCGTATGGCCTACTCCTGCTCCTAATTCTTATGTTCTATGTTCTTACATAGCAGGAAATTAAATAATCCAACACAACACGCCTTTTCCTGAGATCAGGACCAAGGTCAATTAATTTCTATCAAATGGTGCTTGTCTCACATACACCCATGACCCAATTCCTTTACTTTTCCCAATTTGAAAGTTGCTCTTTTTTGCTCCATGATTTTTAACCACTTTCCAATGTATCCTTTACTTTGTCCTTTTGCCTGCTTTTTTCTGACTTTACTATCACCTCATTTTCTTCTTGGGTCTCTTTAATGGCTCAGCAAGTTCATCCAGAACCGCAAATACAACAGGATCAATTTTCAGCTGTGCTGTCTCAGCTGATCTTAGGCAAGACAGTGGTAAGCAATGTTCCCCCAGTTTTTTTTGGGTGCGCGGCACCTTTAAGGGGCTTGCGCGGCCCATTCACAGTTTCGTGTATGCGCAAAATTTAACATTGAAAAAGCCGGTCCCGACCAGAGAGCTGGACGGCTGAGCAGCTTAGAGGGAACGTTGGTGGCAAGGGTGCCACAATTGGGCTCAACACCCATCAGGCATGAAGAAGTGGAATACTAGCCAGGATTCCTGACAACTACTAACTACTTATGTATGACAGGAAAACCTTATAATGGGATATCTAGTTTGGCTATCCATTTGATGGCTTCCTGAGATGCTGAGTGGAGAAATGAGGTGCTTCCCGCAACAGATCTTAGTGGGCAAGTTGACATGATGTGTTCCATGGTCTGGGACTCATTGCCACAGTCGCACTTCGGGTCGTCCCTCATCTTCCACTTGTGGAGCAGGTGGCCGCATCGTCCATGCCCTGATTCGGTTGAGCGCGGTCCACAGTCTTCAAAGGAGGTGAACCCAGGGACCTCTGCTGTTTGGTCAGTGATGAGGCGTTAGTTCTTTATGTTGCATGAGTCCCATGATTCCGTCCATCTGGATAGTGGGTTGATACTAGCTGCATGAATATTGGCTGCAAGAATATTGGCTGCTGTTTCCCAGAATGGCCGGCATGATTTTAAGCACTTTTGTAGTGGGTTTTTCCAAGTCTTCGTGAATGGGAACATTGGTGTTGTTCATAATTTGTTCCATCTCATGGAGCACTGTGGCATCACGGCGGATGGCAGGCAGGGCAATGTAGGACTGCACCGGGAGCCACATAGTTGGAGTGGACTTAAGTGTCCCCGACAGCGTCCTCATGGTGGCATTTAGCTGCACGTCCACAATCTTTGCGTGGCAGCTGCAGGACCATGAGGCAGAACAGTCTGTAGCAGAGTAGAATATGGCCACTGTTGCGATGCTAAGTGTTCTGGCTGTGCTCCCCCATGACGTTCCAGCGAGTTTCCGGACCAGGTTCACCCTGGTTTTTACTTTTTGGCCGGTGTTGGTGAGATGAGGCCGATTGTTTAGAGGTAGAGTCCTGTCAAGGGTGATGCCCATGTATTTTGGGTGGGGTTCATGGGTAAGTCGCCTTCCGCAGAAGGAAACATCGAGTTCTTTCCTGGCGGCGTTGTTGTTTAGATGGAATATTGACACAACTGTCTTCTCTGGATTGGGGCAGAGGCGCCAGGTCCAAAAGTAGCGTTCCAGTAGGTCCAGGTCACTGGTGAGTGTTCTACTTGCCTCCCCTAGTGTTGATGCCTGTGTCAGTAGTGTATGTCATTGGCACAGGTGAACTTCTGGGATTTGCTGCAGGGCATGTCCACCATGTAGATGGTGAAAAAGGCCGATGTGAGCACTGACCCCTGTGGCAGACTGTTGGTCAGTGTTTGGCTGGTCTTATCACCAAGATAGACGTTGAACTTGTGGTTGTTGATAAGCCGGAGAGTCTTGTGGCATTGGATGATTATTGAAAGCTTCAGTAGCAGGCCTTTGCACCAGACAGTGTCGTATGGCGATGGCAAGTCTATGAAGGCAGCTCCAGTCTTCAGCTGCTTCTGGAACCCTGCCTTAATGTTGTAGTGAGTGCAAGGACCTGATCAGAGTAGCTTTTTCCCTCTGAAGCCCGCCTGCTCGTTTGGGAGGTCGGCTTCTAAAGCCAGTTTTATATGTTAAGAACGGGCCATTCGACCACCTTGTAGGCCGTAGACAGAAGGCGGTGGGGCGGTAGCTTTTAGGATTGTTGGCTGGTTTTCCTGGCTTTAGGATGGCAATGACTTTGGAATGGCGCCAGATGTCTGGGATTATCCCAGTGTCAAGATGTTGGAGGTGAGTTTGGCAAGCCACATCCATCCATTTGGGCCCTGGTTCTTGAGGAATTCTGGGTAGATGCCGTCAATCCCTGTGGCCTTGCTGACTTGGTGGCTGTCAGCGCTATGTCCACCTCTTTGGTGGTGAAGACCACCAAAAAGGTGGTGTGCGGAGCTGCTTTTTGCAGAGAGAGCTTAAGCAGCTTTTTCACTCTGCGTGTGTTTTCGGTGGTGGTCATTGCCTTTGAGTTGGTTAGGAGTCAGGCCGCAATGGCATCTGCACTGATCTTTGATGCTTCATGTGGAGGAAGTGAGGTGGCGCCAAGCTGGCAGAGCAGATTCGAGGGATTCCTGCTGGAGCACGAGAAATCCAGGTTTTTGGTGGTATCCTTGCCATCGCGCTAATCTGCTTTCATGCTTTTCAGACCGGCTATGCTGAGGCTTTTTGGAGTTCGGTCGTCTTCTTGATGACATTAGCTGGCAAGTTCTCTGAACTAGCACACACAGGGAGACCACGTGTAGGTTGTCATCAAGTTCTAATCACTATCCTGATGGACGTGCACATTTTTGGATGTCAAGGTTTAGGTTTGGCTGTGGCACCTCCAGAATCAAATAGCTAACCAACAATCACCGAGAAGGATCACAAAGAAAAATATCTATTACAATAGCAAAATACTGCGGATGCTGGAAATCCGAAATAACAACAGAAAACGCTGGAAAAACTCAGCAGGCCAGGCAGCATCCGTGGAGAGAGAAACAGAGTTAACGTTTCAGGTCGAAGACCTATTTAGGCAAGGTACTGGAAGGCACCTGGTGCCTGTAGAAATATACTGCAGCAAGCAATCAATGACTTCAGGAGTGGAGAAAGAAGGGAAATTAACTAGCAAGTAAAGCAAAATCTCTTCCTGACTAGTTTTCTTCCCTCCTTTTGTTCCGATCTTATAATGGGAGTATGCTGAAGTGCTGACTGCATATGCACTAAAATCACAGGGCAGACCAGGTTTGTAAATGCAGCCCAGCAAAAATCACAGACATTCAGGAAAATATCAAAATTAAGATTGGGTTCATTGCCCAATTCCAATTAAAAAAAAGTAAAAAAGTGTAAAAATTAACAAGTACACACAAAGAAGCAGTATTTTATGGACAACTGCATTATGAATTTGGACAAATGTTCTGGAATTTTAAAGATCAATGCATCGGATATATAATTTGCATAAGGTCATTGGTCAATAAGCACTATGGGATACTATTATCCTTCCTCCCCCAACAATAAAACTACAACATATCTCAAGCAAGCGTTACTTGCCCAGAACAGTTGAGAAAAGGTATTTTAAAATCTGCACAGGCAAGATACCACAGCAATAAACTATAACAATTAGGAGGGTCACACTTGAGTTTCTAAAAAAAAAAAATGTATTTATTACTCTGGAGTTGACTTGCCACCATATTTTGCTGCTACTCTTGGGGGGAAAAAAAAGCAACTCAATATGCATCGATCCTTTGTCATAACTCAAAAGTATGATTAATTTTCATGCAAGTAAAAAGAATGAACACCTCATTCATCATGAAATGGTTGAAGTCAAAAGCTCGAAAGATTGTTTACCGAAATAACACAAGAACATAAGAATTAGGAGCAGGAGTAGGCCATACAGTCCCTCGAGCCTGCTCTGCCATTCAATAAGATCATGGCTGATCTTCAACCTCAACTCCACTTTCCTGCTCGATCTCCATATCCCCTTGATTCCCCTAGAGGCCAAAAATCTATCTATCTCAGCCTTGAATATACTCAACAACTGAGCATCCACAGCCCTTTGAGATAGAGAATTCCAAAGATTCACAACCCTCTGAGTGAAGAAATTCCTCCTCATCTTAGTCATGAATGGCCGACCCCTTATCCTGAGACTATGCCCCCTAGTTCTAGACTCGCCAGCATTTACCCTGTCAATCCCCCTCAGAATCTTGCATGTTTCAATGAGATCACCTCTCATTCTTCTCAACTCGAGAGTATAGGCCCAATCTACTTAATCTCTCCTTATAGGACAACCCTCTCATCCCAGGAATCAATCTAGTGAACCTTCGTTGCACCACCTCTAAGGCAAGTATATCCTTCCTCAGATAAGGAGACCAAAACTGCACACAGTACTCCAGGTGCGGTCTCACCAAAGCCCTGTACAATTCTAGCAAGACTTCCTTACTCTTGTACTCCAACCCCCTTGCAATAAAGGCCAACATGCCATTTGCCTTCCCAATTGCTTGCTGTACCTGCATGCTAACTCTGTGTTTCCTGTACAAGGACACCCAAGAGATTTAAGTTTTTCACCATTTAAGTGGAACCTGTCCCAACGGAACAGCTCCTTCTTTCCCCCGACCTGGTACCAGTGTCCCATGAATCAAAACCCCTTCCTCCCACACCAATCTTTGAGCCACGCATTTAACTCTGATCTGCTTGTCCCTATGCCAATTTGCACGTGGCTCAGGTAACAATCTAGAGATTATTACCTTTGAGGTTCTTTGTTTTAATTTGGACCCTAGCTCCTCAAACTCAGTAGAATGTCATTCCTAGTTCTACCTATGTCGTTGATTCCTACATGGACCACAACAACTGGATCCTCCCCTTCCCACCCCAAATTCTTCTCCAGCCACGAGTGTAGGCTTCGCAAAATCCCCAGAAACTCGAACAGAACCCTAAGTGAAGTGATTTGAGGTAAAATCCTCAGTTTTGGACATTTTTAAAGATCACAAGAAGAAAACCCTGAGGAAAATGACTTTTCGAATCTTACTGTTGGGAAAGACACCTTTCACAGACACACAGGCTGCAGAGGGGCGTGGCCAGGCAGTGTATTAAGCTGCCTTCCTATCAAGGAGAAAAAGACAAAACCCAAAAGCCTCAAGATCGAAATATGAATAATTCAAAACCTTTTTTTTGAAATCAATAAAACATTAAGCAACCCGATTCACTTCATTAAGAACCAATCAACCAGGTATCCACAGGACAGATTTAAAAGCCCGCCAATAGACCTAGGACAATAGGGGTGAGATTTGGCGCGTAGATAAGGCTTTGCCTAAATCGGAAAACGATCAGGACATGTTTAACACTGAGTTAAAGCCATCGGAACTGGCAAGCCCGCCAAAACTAGACAATGGACTAAACAGGGCTCATTTGCAACCTAAAGGAAACTGTTTTAGTAAGGGGTTTTTGGCGCGAAAAAGACAATATAATTGGAGCCTGTCCCAAGACTCTCTCTTTTTTGGACTCGCTGACAACGCTGGCACAGCTCTCTCCCTGCTCCAGCAAAAACACCACAAACCACGAGGAGGAAGGCCAACAAACAGACCATCACACAAGAAACCACCAGAGCGACTGCCTCAGTGACCATCGGACACCTCGCAGCAACAAGGGCCTTACGAAATCTTTTAATCAAAAGACTCTAAAATCCTGTCAAGGATTCGTTGGTGAGCATTATCCCTGATCTCCTGAAACCAAAAACCTAGCTAGATAGTGGGATCTTTGGGAGGGATAAGGTTTTTGTTTGGTATATTGTCATTCTCCCTCGCCTGTACCGTGTGTTCCCCAACCTGTGTTTAAGTATTAAGTGTGTTTTAAGTTTGTTACCCTTTTCTTTTAATAAAGTCAAAATTCTTTCATCAGAACCTGTTGTCTGCTGCATTTTTGTTCACAACCCCTAAATAAGTCCAAAGTCTAGGAACCAGGGGCGTGGGAGCGAGTCGAACCGCTCACTGAGTCAGAAGGCGAAGGCTGACCCCACTACCACCCCCTACACGAGGAAACATCCTTAACCCGGACACTGGGCAGACAACACAGCCTTCAGAACTCCCGGTCGTGGCTGCAGAGAACAGTATCTATCCCCCTGACTATACTGTCCCCTACCACTACAACATTCCTTTTCAGTCCCTCTCACTTGAATGGCCTCCTGTATCACGAATTATCGTCTTACATTCTGCTTTATGTCCTATTTCATAATTCCACAATTATATTTATCAGTTAACTGCTGTTGGTTTATTTTTCCACAACATTTTAGATGTTAAGGAAACTATTAACAGAATAATATATCTACTGAGAACTGTCCTTTTTGACATACGATAATTAAATGTGACTCCATGTCAGCGTTGTTTGACTTGATCCTTCCTACATATTTGGGGCATCAAGGTGAACATGATTTTTAATTCTTTAAAAATTGTTGTAATTGCCTTATTAATCGGACATTACATATAGTAATTAAGTGATCTATTGTGAATACAACTTTCCCACTATACTCCAAAGATTTTCAATCAGAAAGCAAATGCATATCAGCATATGTTGCTTTTACGTTAATTCACAAACACAACAATAACTTACATTTATATTGCATCATTAACTTTGTCCCAAGGCACTTCAGACAAAAATGAACATGAAGCCAAAGGAGACAATAGGAGGGGCAACTGAAAGCTTGGTGGAAGAGGTAGGTTTTAAGGGAGAAGGTGGTGGAGAGGTCTAGGATGGGAAACTCCAAAGGATAGGTCCTAGATGGCTGAAAGCACAGCTGCCCATGGAGGGGTGGAGGGCGGGGTTGCGCAAGAGGCTAGAGTTGGAGGAACGCAGAGTTCTCGGGGGAAGGGTTGTCGAGCTAGAGGAAGTTAGAGATAGGGAGGGGCAAGGCCATACAAGGGATTAAAACATGAAGGGAGTATTACAACACAAGTACTTCAGAATTACAAAAATGAAGTAAAAGTTTCTATTCTTTTCAATGTCATTTCAGAAATTACACAAGGAATGTTGGTAAATACAAACTGGATATAAAAAGGTTAAAAAATACATCACATTTATTTAGTCAGCAAGGGCATAATTATTGAACCCATTTTTTATTTCACTTTTTCTGTAGTTAGTGTACATTGTAATAAAACTTATCCAGATAAAAAGATTTATTTTTCCTTAATCCTGGCTTTAGAATAATTACTACACTACTTCAAAACTATTCTTATCTTGACATGAAATAGGTCCTATAATTTTTTATTTTTAAATGCAGTTAAATGATGGTTACTGATAAAAGGAGTGACTGCTAGTGATTTATAAAATTCTTTAGCATACACAGATTTGGCCAAATACCTCCATCCAAGACTGTAATCTGTACCTTGTGTAAGTAGCTGCAAATTCCGAACTTCTTCTCGGACTCTCAGGTGCAGGACTTGCTGTAGCACATGCTGTCGCTGAGTCTCTTGGACAATACCCATTCTTTCCAGCTTCTTGTCAGTCAATCTCAGAAGTGCTCGACCTAGGAACAGATAATTTACTGGTGTTTCTATAAACTAATCACAACTGAAATGGTTAAAGTTTACACTAATACAAGGCAATCTATTTCAGTTGAGAGAATTAAACTCATACTATATGATTACCTTTATCCCGATGAGCTAGATTTTGAAACTCAAAATGGTTCTCAACTGAAGTACATACTCTTCAGTTTTCAAATCTTGTTTGCTGATAGTTAATAGAGATCTACTAGTCATACACACACTAGAAACATATTATACACACCATTAAACTTGCATTATAAAAGTGTCCTTAGACAGATACAGCCTTCATTCCAAGGGGTAATCACTAGAATTATAGATATATTATGTATGCATATAAATTTATAGTTCTAGTGATTACACCCTGGAGTGGAGGTTGGTGCAAGTGATTTCAGCTTTGTACAGATGGCTAAATTGGCAGTGTAAGAAATCGTGGCTTGAAAGAAATAATAGTCTGTTACGGGTTCCCTAGATTAACAGTTTGCCTAATTGATGACACAGAAAGATTCCAGTCATGTCAGAAAAATAGCTGTAGAGAGCTGAATTACGAGGTCAGAACACAAAAACAGGCCTTCCAGTGGGCATAACTAGGGCTGATAAGAGATGCAGCAAGGAGCTGTAGGATAAACAAGCTGTCTACGAGAGGGCAACAAGAACAGAGATAAGGAGGAAAATGACCTCATGAGGCTGGGAGGGGGCTGTTATAGGTAGCCTCTCCCTTGTAATTGGACGATGGGATGGGTAAAAATGATAGACACCAGGTATCCACCAGCCCGCTGAAATAACGTATAAAAATAAAGGACCGAGAAAGAAATAGTCAGGCAGTTAGGGGGCGAAGGCTTCCCAGAGGTGGCTATGGCCTAACACCTTGGTCAAGTTCAGCCTCTGAGGTGGCTGACGGCCTATCACCTCCAACAGCTCGAGGGATGACCCAACGGAAGTGACCGCTGCAGCAGACTGCAGGAATCCACCCAATCCGAGACTATCGTACTGCCTCACCGTCCGTCCGGTTGTTTCGTTCCGTTCCAGGGTTGTAGATCGCCCTCATCTGTCACGGGTTGTATGTCTACTGTATCGATTTCAATCGCATGTAGTAATATCTGAATATGCTTTAAACTGTAGCTCTTTAATAAAAAGCCTTACAACTCCTAAGACCCTTTGGGTAATCTGTGTGTGACCTGTGATCCTAATCTTACAGCAGTGCAAATCTAGAGTCAGGGCCCAACTTAACTCAAAGCAAAGCAAGTCTACCTGGTGGAGTTACCTCACAGCACTCGAGTTTGACTCTATACAAGTGTAGATCCAGTGGGGTATCAAATCTGGTCTGCACGGTGCTCAGAAGGACCACTGTACATTTTGTAATTAAGGTCAGGCATGTTTACAAGTCGAAAGAACAGAGATTCCCCTCTTCTCACTCAACATTTACATTTTTTACTTTTGGGAGACAGCTCTGCCCAAGTGTATATCCAGGAATGCAAAGTTCTCTCCTATACCGTATAGTTAAAGTGCTTGGCTCCTGCTAGGCTAGAAATGTAAAAAGGCTGCTGTCTGGCTGGAAGCTGAACTGCAGCTACTGGTCTCAGCTGCAATGTAATGCCTAGGCGTCAGAAACAAATCTATTTGTCATTTGACAATTAATGGACCATTTGTAAATCAAAGTGAATCGTTGTGTCAAATTGCTCTCAACTGAAGTACATTTGCAAAACAGAATGTATTTGCATGGGAAGAATGTTCAGCCCATTCAATTGGATATGAAAGCCAAAGGTCTTGTTTGCAGCAGCTTGTGGATTTTGAGCGTAACACTAGCTTTGGAAATAACCAACATTTAAAGGCTGAACAAAAAGCAATTTGCTGCAGATTCTGGAACAGGAACCACTCAATGACAAGCGACAGGGAGCTCGGAGTTGCACTTGCAGACAGAATGGAGGCATTCGACCAAGTATTGTGTTTGGTCTTCTCGATGTAGAGGAGAAAGACGGCTAGTTTCTCAAAGTTAGATACTCATGATCAGCACTGTCCAAAACTTCCTTATTTGGCACAACACCACCACAATATTCCCCACCTACTTGATAGTTAAACCAAATCCAAACCTGTACTAGAGTAAGTTTAATGCTTCATATTAATTGAACTTATTTGAATGGCTATCCCAGAACTGTAACGATGCTGACTTCATTCTTTTTGCCTAGGGTAATTTTCTTTGTTGCTTACAATTGATTTTATAAGATGATCAATAAACTCAAATAGTAAAGCAGTGGAAAATACAAATAAGGTATTTAAGTCACTGTAAATCAATATCTTTATGGCACAAATTTATTCAACATTAAAGAAAAATTACAATAACCTTTTAAAGAACTACTAAAACTAGAAATCTTGCACACAGCAAACAAGATTTATTAGTCAAAGAGAAACCAGAAGAGAAGGTTGCTGAATGGCATATTCAGCTTTAAGGTTCTGAAAGTATGTACAGAAGGTTTCTAGTATGCACTTGCAAAAGAAACAAACATTCTGTCAGAAAGCCATTTATTTGCTTTCTCTAGTGAAGAAAATTTGTTTTAGGCTATTGAGTTACATATGTTTGTCCTTGTACAGTTACTTAACAGCTATGCTGTTGGTTCCCAGGCCCTACTCTGAAAAGAAATACTATCCCATGACAGGAAATTAATAATACCTTAAAATTTGACTTAATGTGTATAAACATGCAGATAGACAATGGAAAGATAAACTTCTCAAGTGCACAGGATGTTGGAGGGAAAGAGTCAAATCTACTTTAAAAAGCAAATAGAAATAAACAGTAATATTAAAAAGTAAAAGAAAAATCTTGCAGTTTGTATTCAATGAAGGGAGGGATTAAATTTAAAGCATGACCGCAACCTGGCTCCAACGCGGCCACTTCCGGGTTTAACTGAGGTGCGTTTGGCTGCGTGCGAGTAACAAGCTTGCGAGAGGCAGCGCGATCATTACGACAGGCGGACTGGTAATTAGCACTACCATCAACATTGGTAGCACATGATAATGAGGTGATTTTCAATTTAAACAGGCATTTGAATTTAACACCTCTAGCGTGAGTTTCCTGGGGCTTGTAAAATTCGCCAGTGAAAAGGCGGCAAGATTGAGCTGCACTTCATGGAGGTGTTTAGAGTTCAGATTGCCTGATCTCAATTAAGGCTCAGTGCTTACAGTTGCTTTGTCAGTTCCCTCTGGAAAACATTTTGCAGAGAGTTCTTGTCAGCAGAGAGGTTTTGGGGAAGTTTGGAAGCTTTCAAAACGGACAACAGTAGGGTGGGGGGTGCCATGGATGTTTGAGAAAGGACATCGGAAGAAGACGACAATCACCATCCACGGCAGTGATGTTGGGCAGGTGCACAAGAGAGGTGCACAACACAGATGTGGAGAACAGCAGAGAGGAGAGCAACAGAGGGCACAGGAGGCACTACCCACGCGAGAGGGGCTACCGACAAGAGGCTCAACTTCCTTAACCTATTTGAAGAGCAGTGCTTCCGCAGGCTCTGATTGGCACGATAGGTGGTCGCAGACATTTGCAGCCTCCTTCAAGACGAGCTGATCCCTGCTGGACCTGATGGCCATGCATTGCCCATTGCCGTCAGTCACCACGGCCCTCACTTTCTTTGCTTCTGGCTCCTTCCAGTGCGCCAGCAGACAAGAGGATCTCTCAGTTGGCGGTACATAAATGTATAAGGTAGGTCACGGATAGTTTGTGTGCCAGGACACTCGACTTATGTCAACTTCCCTAGTGACGACAATAGACAGAATGAGCAGGCAATCGCATTTGCCTCTCTGACTGGCTTCCCATAGCTACAGGGTGCACACATGTGGAAATCCAAGGACTACCAGATCAGCCACAGGGGATTTCATTCCATCAAAGCACAGCTGCTGTGCAACCACAAGAAGAGGTTCATGCAGGTGTGTGCCAGATTCCTTAGGAGCTGTTATGATGCATCCATACTGCAGCAGTCCAACATTCCAGACCTTTTTGTTCCAGGAAACAGACTTAAGGACTGGCTCATAGGAGAGAAGGGATACCCCATTCAAACTTGGCTCATGACACCTGTGATGAATGCCAACTATGAGGCATAGGAACACTACAGCGAGAGTCACCACCAGGTGTGTCATCAAGCAAGCCATCGGCATGTTGAAGATGCGCTTCAAGTGCCTAGATTGGTCTAGAGGCGCCCATCAGCACTCGCCAGTGAGGTTGTCCAGAATCATAGTAGTGTGCTGTGTCCTGCACAACATTGTGCAGCGGAGAGGATTAGAGGTGAAGGACAACCAAGGCCCTCATCAGGCATCTTCTGATGAGGAGAACATTGAAAAGGAGGAGGAGGTGGTGGTGGTAGAGGAGAACATGGAGGAGGTAGAGGATGATGAGGATGGGGACTATGAAGATGGGGCACTATTGCCAGACCAGTTGCGTACATTGCTGCCCGGGGTGCCAGAAACGCCCTCATAGCTCGAAGGTTCAGTTAGTTATTCCGACTAGAAAAAATAATAAAAGCCACCGCCACCACAAACACCCAATACCTTTGCACAAAACAGTCCTTCAACCACACAGACCCATTGCACATCCGGCCAATGGGTCCCGTCATGTATTAACTTTCATCATGAAGCAAGAGAAAGGGCGAATTTGCACTCGGGATGCAATAACGGGCTAGATGTGGAAGTGGTGGTGGTGAGCCGCCTTCTTGAACCACTGGTGAAGGTACTCCCAACAGTGCTGTTAGGGAGGGAGTTCCAGGATTTTAACCCAGCGACGATGAAGGAACGGCGATATATTTCCAAGTCAGGATGGTGTGTGACTTGGAAGGGAACTTGGCGGTGGTGGTGTTCCCATGCGCCTGCTGCCCTTGTCCTTCTAGATTTGGGAGGTGCTGTTGAAGAAGCCTTGGCGTGTTGCTGAAGTGCATCTTGTAGATGGCGCACTTGTAGAAGTGCGAGTATTTGCGCAGATGCATGGCTGTATGTCCTGTGACTGTGCACCCTCAGAAGGAACGAGTTCCTCTGAGGAATTGTCCTCATGCATCTCCAGCGACTCTTCTTCTACACGTGAAGGCCCTGGAAGACAAAAGAAAGAGATATGAATTCGTCGTGGCAAAGTAACAATCACCACACTCAGGTTTCTCATAGTTCAGTCATTGAAATAAAGTCAGCACGCGTGTCAGATATTTTTAATTCTGTCACCAGGCATCTGCGAGTTCCCTGTCTCTCCAGCTCCGATTGAGAGGGACGCAGATGTGTCCCTTATTGCCATGGCCTCCTTCTCTGCATCGGTGAGCTGCACAATCTGGTGAGCCACCTTCAGTCCTCACCCCCTCATTTTGCTCTCTCTTCTTCTACAAGAGGTGAAAAATAGACCTGTAAGTGACTGAAGGCCCGGTATTCACTCGATGGATACAGTGCATTTGGTGAGGGTGACTATCCGACAGATGCATCACATTGCATAAGGATTGGGGTGAGTGGCAATGGCGGATGGATACATGGGGAGCATAGGAAGGGAAGGATGGGTGCTGCTGAAACTTAAGTGGGTGTGAGGAGTGATGTATGTTTGGCAAGACAGAGTGAAAAGGAGGGTGGGGTGAATCAGCAAACGTACTCACTTTTCCTGACCTGGTTAGGTCATTAAACCACTTCCTGCACTGCATCCATGACCTGCGCACAACGCTCCTGCTGCTCACCTCCTCCAACCGCGCCTTCTTGGTGAGAGCCGCAGGTTTCTTCCCCCCCATTGCTGGGAAAAATATGTCCCTCCTGCTCCTGGCTGCACCCAGCAGTAAGTCCAGGGAAGCATCATTGAACCTGGGTGCTGGCTTTGCTATTTGTGAATCCATCCTAACCACCACCTGGCTCCTCCAAATTCCATTTCTGCATTGGCCCTTTAAATAGTGGACTTCAGATCCCATCATGCAGGTGCGCATCGTGCCCTCTGCACAGTTTGGAGATGCACAACCCGGAAGGAAAAATTTAATGATTCAATCAAGTAGAAATCAGAGAATCCCAAGTTTACTTCCAGTTTCATGCATGCAATTCCGATCCCCCCTCCAAACAGAACCCGTTTTTGCATTAATATCGGGGCCAATTAAACTTTTTGGAAGAAAATATAGTTAGTCCTCTGCCTTCAACTTAGGTCTTCTTCAATGCTATGTTTTCCCACCTATCTTCAGTAACTGCCACAGAGTAAACTTTATGGATTTGTCATGCCAAGAATGCTTTGAGTGTGCTATATATTTCATCCGACTCTGTTCGTACATGAGATGGCCTTTTCCTGTGCCACACAAAGCATTGCCATATTCCCAGTTCTTTCCACGAAGGATGCAATTTGTTTGGTTAATCTCTTCCATAATTCAGAAACAAGGTGCTTCCGGGAAAGTAAGTGTCTTGGCACATAAAAAGTTATTTAAAAAATTGAGAATCTATGTTTTCTTATTTATTCCCCATTAACCAACATCCCAGACTCCTCCATTACCATCCCGGTGATTGTCCTGTCCCACCAGCAGGACAGACCCACCAGAAGATGGGGCACGGTGGTATACAGTCGGAAGGGAGTGGCCCTGGGAGTCCTCAACATAGACTCCAGACCCCATGAAATCTCTTGGGTTCACGTCAAACATGGGCAAGAAAAACTCCTGCTGATTACCTACCACCGTCCCTCAGCTGATGAATCAGTACTCCTCCATGTTGAACACCACTTGGAAGCACTGTGGGTAGCAAGGGCACGCTGGGGGACTTCAAAGTCCATCACCAAGAGTGGCCCAGTAGTACCACCACCGACTATGCTGGCAGAATCCTGAAGAACATCGCTACCAGACTGGGCTTGCAGTAGGTGGTGAGAGAACCAACACAAGGGAATAACCTACTTGACCTTGTCCTCACCAATCTACTTGTCGCAGATGCATCTGTCCACGACAGTAATGGGAGGACTGACTACCGCACAGCCACTGTGGAGATCAAGTCCCATCTTCACCCGGAGAACACCCTCCATTGTGTTGTGTGGCACTACCACCGTGCTAAGTGGAATATATTCAGAACAGATCTAGCAGCTGAAAACTGAGCATCCATGAGGTGCCGTGGGCCATCAGCAGCAGAATTGTATTTCACCACAACCTGCAACCTCATGGCCCAGAATATCCCACATTCCTCCATCACCATCAAGCCAAACAACCAACCCTGGTTCAATGAAGAGCGTAGCAGAGCATGCCAAGAGCAGCACCAACCTAGTGAAGCTACAACACATGACAAGATGCATGCTAAACAGCGGAAGCAGTATGCTTATAGACAGCTAAGCGATCCCACAACTAACGGATCCGATCATAGCTCTGCAGTCCTGCCACATCCAGTCATGAATGGTGGTGGACAATTAAGGAATTAACAGGGAGGAGAAGACTCCATGAACATCCCCATCAATGGCAGAACACAGCACGTGAATGCAAAAGACAAGGCTGAAGTGTTCGCAAAAAGTGCTGAGTGGATGATCCGCCAGATCTCATTACAGCCTTGGTCCAAACATGGACAAAAAATGAGCTGAATTCCAGAGGTGAGGTGAGAATGACTGCCAAAAATGGGCACGGGGATCACGATGTGCGATCAGCCCGCAACCTTTGAAAGTACTGCAGGCAGCACGAGACATTCGTGCAGCCTGCTAATGAACATTATTGATGAGTGCAGCCCAGCGACGAGAGTGCTGCGGAGTGGCTGAGCACTCAGCAGGGGGCCCAAGTTCGTGTGAGACTAGCTCTATTTAAAGCTAGCCTCTACTTTTAAACAGTCTGCACTTCCTAAAGGGGAGGTGCATTCTGCATTCAACACCTCATTATATTTGTTATCAAGGTAACTGTAAGGCAGTTATGGCACAGTGCAGAGAAAGGGCACCTAGGTTCTCAGACGCAGCTCTGGAGGCCTTAGTACAGGGGGTTGAATGGAGGAGACAGGTCCTCTACTCTCAGTAAGGCGGCAGTGGGTGCAGATAGCTGAAGCGGTCACTGCCAGCAGTCTTGGCCCGAGGACCTGGATCCAGTGCCGCAAAAAGTTTAATGATCTCACACGAGTGATCAAGGTGAGTGAATGCATCTTCAAATGCCATATCCCACCAACTGCACCACTAGCCTCACACACTGCTCAATGCACCACACCCTCATTACTCACCTACCAACAATCCCTATCAATCACAACTCATACCTCACAATCATAGCTTCACCTCACCCGCACACACTTACCACTACTGCAAGCCTCACACCCACATCTCACACCGACAGCTATTCAACCATGGCAGGCACATCACCCAAACACATTGCACCACACTCCCTAACACAGATCCCTTTCTCTTGCAGGCCAAGGTGGCTAACATCTGCCGTGAGCAGCAGGAGGGGAAGCATGTCTTCAAAACTTCACTGCGCTGGATGAGATGGTGCTGGAGATCACTGGAGGGTCCATCAGAGGCCAGGACGATCGGCGAGGTCGAAACCATTGAAGATGATGGTATGTTTATACCAAATCCTCCTTCTCACATCCCACTTTCCCCTCATCCCACAATCTCTTCTCACTTACAAGCTACTGATGGTGTAAGGATGCATATTTTGCTTCTCCCCCCCACCACCCCCCTCCTCCACCCTATCCTTGTGCCTTTCTCCTTTCAGATACCAAAGAAGTCCAACCTGCCCAGCCAGCGCAGGAAGAGCAAGAGGAGAGTGATGGAGAAGAGAGACAGTCACTCGCAGGCACCATGCATACTTTAGAATGTAGAATAGAGGCGGTATCTGCGCGTGGGGAATCATCGGGCATGACTGGCCTGCAGCCAGGGCAGGGGGAAAGGGTAGCACAGGTGCCAGCTCCCCGGAGGGTGAGGTCACACACACGTTCTGCTGTAGAGGACTCAGATGAGGATTTCGATGAGGTGGCCTTCAGAAGAAGGGTGATGGGCATGCATACAGTAATACTTGGCACATTGGCAGGCCTGCCAGAGAGCCTGTTGTCACTGTCAAGGAACACAGAGGAGTCCGGCTCCAACCTTGCGCAGGGCTTTGCGCAGAGCTTGGAGCCCATAATTTCCAGGATGGAAGTGATGGGCAAGTGCATTAGAGCACTTGTGGACCCAAGCATGATGCAGGGTCAGATGGGCAATGTCAGGGCTTCCATTGCAGCACAAGCAGAAGTGACCCAATGTCTGAGTGCTGTAGTGGAAGCTCAGACTGCTGCCATCGTGACTACATTTACCAGTGTGGAAAGGGGCTTGCAGAGTGTTACAGCAGTACAGCAAACTGTCCTTCAAAAGATTACTAGGATTGCTGAGGCGTGGGCCCGGGGGAGTGGCAATGGCTCTGTGGAGCACAAACCTACTGTCCTCTCTCAGGATGACAGCATTCGTACTGCCACTGCCACTCCTGCCAGTGCCCTCGCTGTTGCCCATCAGGCAGTCAGCACAGACTTCTGCCGCCCATGCCAAGGTGGTGCAGTCTAGAGCTGGGCCTACTAGGCCCAGAGTTGCTCATGGTCGCCTTGCAAGGCCATCTGGAGTCTCCCCCACTGAAAGTCAGCAGCCTTCCACCAGCCATGCTGCAGCCACTGGGGTAGCACTTTGTAGGAGCACGAGGACAGGCAAAGACACACCAACCAGGGAACAGGCTATCTTGGATCTGGTACTGTGTAATGAGACAGAATTAATAAATGATCTCATAGTAAAGGATCCTCTAGGAAAGAATGATCATAACATGGTTGAATTTCAAATTCAGTTGGAGGGTGTCCTGATCTTAAACAAAGGCAATTACAATGGTATGAGGGCAGAACTGGCTAAAGTGGACTGGAAAAATAAATTAAAAGGTCAGACAGTTGAAATGCAGTGGTGGACATTTAAGGAGATATTTCATAACTCTCAACAAAAATATATTCCAGTGAGAAAGAAAGATTTTGAGAGAAGGGAGCACTATCCGTGGCTAACTAAGGAAGTAAAGGATGGTATCAAACTGAAAACGAAGGCATACAATGTTGCCAAGATTGGTGGGAGGCCAGACGATTGGGAAATTTTTACAAACCAGCAAAAGGATGACTAAAAAAAGAAAAAAAAATGAATTATGAGAGTAAACTGGCAAGAAATATTAAAACAGAAAGTAAGAGCTTCTACAGGTATATAAAAAGGAAGAGGGTAGCTAAAGTAAACATTGGTCCCTTAGAGGATGAGAATGGGGAATTAATAATGGGGAACGGGGAAATGGCTGAGACTGAACAAATATTTTGTATCTGTCTTCACGGTAGAAGACACTAACAACATCCCAATAATGGATAATCAGGGGCCACAGGGAGGGGGGGAACTAAAGACAATCACGATCATTAAGGAAAAAGTACTTGGTAAAATAATGGGACTAAAAGATGACAAGTCCCCTGGACCAGATGGCCTGCATCCCAGGGTCGTAAAAGAAGTGGCTGCAGAGATAGTGGATGCATTGGTTGCAATATACCAAAATTCCCTGGACTCTGGAGAGGTCCCAGTGGATTGGAAAACCGCAAATGTAACACCCCTATTTAAGAAAGGAGGGAGACAGAAAGCAGGAAACTATAGACCAGTTAGCCTAACATCTGTCGTTGGGAAAATGCTGGAGTCCTTCATCAAGGAAGCAGTAGCAGGGCATTTGGAAAATCATAATGCAGTCAAGCAGAGTCAGCATGGTTTTATGAAAGGGAAATCATGTTTAACAAATTTGCTGGAGTTCTTTGAGGATGTAACGAGCAGGGTGGATAAGGGTGAGCCAGTGGATGTGGTGTATTTGGCTTTCCAGAAGGCATTCGATAAGGTGCCACATAAAAGGTTACTGCATAAGATAAGAGCTCACAGAGTTGGGGGTAATATATTAGCATGGATAGAGAATTGGCTAACTAACAGAAAGCAGAGAGTCGGGATAAATGGGTCATTTTACGGTCGGCAAACGGTTACAGGGATCGGTGCTGGGGCCTCAACTATTTACAATCTACATTAATAACTTAGATGAAGGGACCGAGTGTAATGTAGCCAAGTTTGCGGATGATACAAAGATGGGTGGGAAAGCAAGTTGTGCAGAGGACTGAAAGAACCTGCAAAGGGATATAGACAGGCTAAGGTGAGTGGGCAAACATTTGGCAGATGGAGTATAATGTATGAAAGTACGAGGTTATCCACTTTGGCAGGAAAAATAAAAAAGCAAATTATTTAAAAGGAGAGAGATTACAAAATGCTACAGTTCAGAGAGACCTGGGGGTCCTTGTGCATGAAACACAAAAAGTTAGCATGCAGGTACAGCAAGTAATCAAAAAGGCAAATGGAATGTTGGCCTTTATCGCAAGGGGGTTGGAGTATAGAAGCAGGGAAGTCCTGCTACAACTGTACAAGGTATTGGTGAGACCACACCTTGAGTACTGCGTACAGTTTTGGTCTCCTTATTTAAAGAAGGATATACTTGCATTGGACGCAGTTCAGAGACGATTCACTAGGTTAATTCCTGAGATGAGGGGGTTGACTCATGATGAAAGCTTCGGCCTATACGCATTGGAATTTAGAAGAATGAGAGGTGATCTTATTGAAACATATAAGATACTGAGGGGGCTCGACAAGGTAGATGCAGAGAGGATGTTTCCCCTCGTGGGGAAATCTAGAACTCAGGGGCATAGTTTCAGAATAAAAGGGTCACCCTTTTAGAACTGAGATGAGGAGGAATTTCTTCTCAGAGGGTCGTAAATCTGTGGAGTTCTCTGCCCCAGAGAGCTGTGGAGGCTGAGTCATTAAATACATTTAAGGTGGAGATAGACAGATTTTTGCAAGATAAGGGAGTGAAAGGTTATGGGGAGCGGGCAGGGAAGTGGCTTTGAGCCCAAGATCAGACATGATCTTATTGAATGGCGGAGCAGGCTCGAGGGGTCAAGTGGCCTATTCCTGCTCCTATTTATGTTTTTATATTCTTATTAGAAGACAGGCACTAAGGGAATGCACAGGGGTGATTTGTTGACTTTATTATGGAGTATTAGATTGATTGATTTATAAATGGGGTTTAGAATGTTTGTTTTGTGGTGGCTTTCATTTCAGAATTGTGGCCAAGGTGACCCTGTGATATTCCGTGACAGAGGGATTGTAAGGTGGGGAAGTTTTGAGCAACGGGGATGTGGGGTTTCATTCAGGGGAACCGGAGTCTGATGATGCGCTTACGGAGAGCCCATCCAGAATGTGGAAGTGCAGGCTGCCTCCTCCCTTCCTCCTCCTCCTCTTCTTCTTCTTCTTCCTGAGGCGGTCGTGGACCTGTGTTGGCAAGGGCTGTGCCCTCAAGATGGCCAAGTTGTGGAGGATGCAGCAGACCACCACGAATTGGGACACTTACTCCTGCAAGTACTGGAGGGCTCCTCCTGAACGCTCAAGGCAGCAGAACTGTTGTTATACAAGTGCAGGCCACGAATGGTGGGGTTGGGGATGGGAGTCAGCCAGGTGTGGAGTGGATAGCCCTGGTCACCTAGCAGTCACTCTGGGGTTCGATGTGGTGGCTGTTAGATTGCTGGCACAGTGGACTAGCGCAGGATGAAGGAATCACGACTGCTGCCAGGATATCTGGCATTTACCATCATCTTGCATGTTGTGCTGGGCGTGGTCGCACACCAACTGCATATTGAGTGGTACCTTTGCGGTTACGGAACACCTCACCATTGAGATGCAGCACCTGCAAAGCCACGCTTGTGCAGTCTATGGCATCCTGCACCATGGGGAAGCCTGACAGCCAGGCAAAGCCACATGCACACTCCTCTGTTTTTTTTCTGATTAGAGAGAAGATTATGAAGTCCGCTCTCCTACCGTACAGAGCCTCTGCAACCACCCATATGCAGTGATGTACGTCGAACTACGACATGTTTGCCATGTCCCCTATTCCAGCCTGGAAGGATTGGCTGGCAAAAACATTAAAGGCCACAGTCACCTTGAGGGCTACTGGCAGAGCTGTCGTCACCCTGCTCTGAGGCTGCAGGTCTGGTTCCAAGTGGTGGCAGAGTTCTGTGACCACCTCCTTGGTGAAGCGGAGCCACCGAATACACTGCTCCTGGCTTAGGTGTAGGTATGAGAAATGCTCCCTGAAGATACTAGGTGGGTAAGGCCTTCTGCGGAGAGCACTCCTACCCCTCCTCTGTGAGAAGCTTATCCTCTTCTTTGCTGCCTCTGCTCCATCTCCCAGTCATGTTGCACCACAAGGGGAACTGCAACTAGAGCACCCCCGTGACTGGGAGTAAGTGGTGTAATCAGAATCCTTCTAGTCGCAGCCAATGCCTTCCCAACGTCCAGCAGCACTCCCTGTACTAAACGACTGTTTAAATGTCTTCCAGCAACCCAGTACTCCTACAAACTCTGCAAGAGCCAGTGCAAAAGCAATAATCAAACTTACCTGCAAGTTAGATGTATCCCTTTAAGTAGCGCTGGTGGGGGTAGGAAGGGGGGTGGTGGGTAGGAAGTGGGGTGGGGAAGAGGGGGCGGCGGGGTCCCTCATGCAGATGAACACATGTTTGGCTGTGCGTGTTTAGGAGAGGGCGTTGAATAGAGTGGTGACATTGAAAATATGGCAGGTCGTGCGTCAAGTCATAATCTGCCTACTCTGCATACTGCCGGCGCACGCACGTACCGCATGCGCTTTCGCCCTCAAGATGGCGAACAGCGCAGGCCCGCCTGAAGTGCGCAGAAGTGAGGCAGACAGCACTTATTCACCCTAACTACTGGTGCCAAGGTGGCGAATTTCACAGCCCACTCCCTCCACCACCGACGCATATGCAGTGATGTACGTCGAACTACAAGATGTTTGCCATGTCCCCTGCATCCTGCAGTGTGTACCATCTGCAGGATGCATTGTAGCAACTCGCCAAGGCTTCTTCGGCAGCACCTCCCAAACCTGTGACCTCCAACACCTAGAAGGACAAAGGCAGTAGGTGCATCAACTCCAAGTTCCCCTACAAATTACACACCATCTTGACTTGGACATCTTGCCGCTCCTTCATAGACACTGGGTCAAAATCCTGGAACTCCCTACCCAACAGCACTGTGGAAGCACCTTCACCACACTGACTACAGAGGTTCAACACCACCTTCAAGGGCAACTAGGGATGGGCAATAAATGCTGGCCTTGCTAGTGACGCCCAGATCTAAAGAATGAATTTTTGGATAAGTGATTGCCTTGCACACAGAGACACGTAAAGAGAACAAAAGGTCCCAAATTTCAAATCTCCATTTAGAATATCCAGAGAAAGGCATTATTAGTATCTAAAAATTATTCAATGTCCCTATATTCTGGCTATTTTATTAATCGCTTACTTGATATTAATTTAAAATTATACCCCACACAAATTGACCCAAATGTCTCAGGCACACAGCAGACAAACCCATTAACTAGATTTCATGAAAGGAGCCTTGCAGGTATCAGTGCAATGGAACTTGTCCATCATTTCAAAGTGGCATGGTGAAAAGGAAAAAAAGTCAGTACATTATTGAACACCTTCGTTTGAAAGAGTACAAGGTCCAAGTATCACCATTGTCAAGCCAAATAAGTAGGGGTAATCAGTTACTAGTCTTCTGCTTGAAGTTTAAAAAGCTGGACACAAGCTAGCTCCCAAGCAAATGGACTGGAAGGTAGCAAACATAACCCTGCTGTTCAAAAAAGGAAGAGAGAAAACAAGGAACTATAGGCCAGTTAGCCCGACATCAGTCGTAGGGAAAATGCTAGAATCTATTGTTAGGGACAACACTGCACTTAGAAAATCATATGATTGGGCAGAGTCAACACGGATTTATAGGGGGGAATTTTGCCGGTGCTCAGGGGGCGGGACCGGTGGCAAAATTGCAAAGATTGACAGCGGGTTCCGAACCCGCTGTCAAACCGCCTCCAAACAATCTTCCCGGGTGTCGGGTCCCCGATTTGAGCTTGGACCCGACACCTAGCGGTGGGAAGAGGATTATAGGCACTTAACTGCTTGTTAACAGGCAGTTAAGGGGCTTTTTCCAATTTTGACAGGTCTACTGCGGGCTTCCCGACGTCCGGACACCATGCCAGGGTAAGTGTGGCGTGCTGTGGGTCTACTGTAATGTTTCTTCATTGATGACAGCTGCAGAAGTGGTGTGAAGGATCCAATGGTACACTGGTGAGTTTCAGAGGTAAGAAAATGTTGGGTAAATCAATTTTAAATGTATTAGACTTTTCTGTAGCTAACAAGTTTTGAAGTGTTCGTGTAGTCCCACCTCAATGGGAGAACCTCTCACCAGTGACAGATCGCTTCTGTAACCTCACCTGCAGCTGCCATCTGTTCTAGCCTAAGGAGGGAGTCACTGGAGAACCTGGGTGCAAGGGCTCACCTTTGTACAGTGATTGTCAGTGTTTGCAGCACCACAATGCTGTCAAACACTGAAAAATCAGCTGTCAAAAAAAATTATGCGTGGTCCCTTTAAGAAAACCAGCAGATGACATGTCATCAACTGACGTCATCTGACACCGGCTTTCTCTTAATTGGCGGGCTTAACAAAGCCAATTGACGCAAAATAGCGTCGGACGTCGTTGGGGGCGGGATTGGAACCCGGAAGGCAATTGTCCTCCTCCCAAGCTGCATCGAAAAGGTAAAAATCTAGCCCCGAGTGTTTAACAAATCTGTTGGAGTTTTTTGAGGTTGTAACAAGCAGCGTAGGCAAGGGGGAACCAGTGGATGTAGTGTTTGGATTTTCAGAAAGCATTTGATAAAGTGCCAAACAAGAGGTTATTACACAACATTAAAGCTCATGGGATGGGGGTAATATATTAGCATGGATTGAGGATTGCTTAAGGGACAGAAAACAGTAGGAATAAAACAGGTAATTTTCGGGTTGGCAGGCTGTAACTAGTGGGGTACCGCAAGGATCAGTGCTTGGGCCTCAGCTATTTGTAATCTATATCAATGTCTTAGATGAGGGAACAGAGTCTAATGTATCCAAGTTTGCTGACAATACAAAGTTAGGTGAGAAAGTAAGCATCAAGGAGGACGTCAAGATGCTGCAAAGGGATATAGACAGGTAAAATAAGTGGGTAAGAACATGGCAGATGGAATATAATGTGGAGAAGTATGAAGTTATCCACTTGGCAGGAAAAATAGAAAAGCAGAATATTTTTTAAAAGGCGAGAGACTGGAAAATGTTGGTATTCAGAGGGACCTGGGTGTCCTTGTACACAAATCACAGCAAGCAACTAGGAAAGCAAGTGGTATGCTAGCCTTTATTACAAAGGGATTGGAGTACAAGAGTAAAGGGGGGAAAAATTCGGTATTGACCATTTTGGGGCGCTAACATCACCTGGGCGTTAACGTTTTAGCACCCCAAGAGGGAAGTGGAGTGCTATCAAGCGTTCCACTTCCTTCTTAGTGCGCTAACTTCAGAGAGCAGGGCGGAGACTTCAGCAGCGCTACACACTGGGGCGTGCAGCGCTGCCGCATTCAAAGGTTCCTTCCCTCCCTTAAAAAGGGAAGGGCCATTGCTGCAATTTAAAAAGTACCTACCTGGACCACCAAGGCAGCCACAATCCTGCAGAGTGTCGGGCTGATCGATCGTAGGCAGAAATCCACGAAAAAAAACTAGAACAGGATAGGCAAGTTTTTTTTATTTACTTACCTTGGCCACCTCGCCTTTAATCATCGCCCCCGAAGCGGCTGGCCTCTGATGCACGCCTCCTGCAGCCGGTGTTTTTGACTGGCGCTGCTGCAGTGGGCGGAAGTCAATTTCAGGTCCGGGGTGCTACCAGCGCGATGTGCACAGCGATGACGTCATGATCTCCGGGCGAAGGAGATCGGGGCGCAACGTTGTAGTGCCGCTGCAAAACTCCCACCGAATATGGCGGGAGCCGATGTCAGTGCAAAGGTCGCAAAGGCACCCAATTTCACCCTCAAGAAGTCTCACTACTACAATTATATAGGGCCTTGGTGAGACCACACCTGGAGTACTGTGTACAGTTTTGCTCTCCTTACCCATGGAAGGATAATACTTGCCTTAGAGGGAGTGCAATGAAGGTTCACTAGACTGATTCCTGGGATGAGGGGATTGTCCTATGAGGAGAGATTGAGTAGACTAGGCCTATATTCCCTAGAGTTTAGAAGAATGGCGATGTGATCTCATTGAATCATAACATTCTTAAGGAGTTTGACAGGGTAGATGCTGGGAGGATGTTTCTCCTGGCTGGGGAGTCTAGAACTAGGGGTCAGAATGACTGAAATGAGGAGAAATTTCTTCACTCAAAAGGGTTGTGAATCTTTGGAATTCTCTACCCGAGAGCTGTGGATGCTTAGTTGTTGAGTAGGAATCAAGGGATATGGGGATAGTGCAGGAAGGTGGAGTTGAGGTAGACGATCATCCATGAAGCAGGCATGAAGGGCCAAATGGCCTACTCCGGCTCTTATTTCTTGTTATGTTCAAATGTTACCATCTTTCAAAGGCAAATTTTCCAAATTTTGTCTCCCGTCATACACCATGAGTCAACAAGGATGCCATGCCCCTTTCATGCCACCCTCTCCTTGCCTGTGGAAAGTAAGTTGATCATTTCAGATAATTATCCAAAATAGTTTGAAGGTATTCAGAGACCTTTCAGACACCCAATACATACACACACTACTTCCGTAGTCCTCTTACATGATCAATTGATTTATAGTCTAGTTTGCTGTCCTCCTCCCTTGAAAGGTGCTGTGGTACAATCCCAAGCACACCAGCAGTCCTCCAGCACTTATCCCAAGTTGCAAGTCTAGACAATAAATGTCGGCAAAATAGGACAGTTGATTGGAATCTATGTAATTAAAAAATTGTTTTCTTGTCCTTGATCCCAATGGCACTTATTCTCTCAATTACAAGAAAACTTCAAAAGCACCCAGATCAAGGAAATAATATTCAAGTTGGCAAAATATTTGTCTTGAACTATCATACAATGTTTCCTGCACCTGAGGAATATGTTTAATTGGCAACCTTTAAAGGAGTATATCTGAACCAAAGACAAAAAGACTCTGCATTATGCAGATAGCTAAAAGGTCCTGTGCATTAATAGCCACATCCACAACCACAATAGGACCATACCCTAGGCTTAGTCCAGACAAGGCAGATTGTATGGGTGGTTAGAAGATATATTTCTGATGCACAGAAGCTAGAAAAAAAAAAGCGATCAACTACTCCAGTGGGCCCTCTACACAAACTATTATAGGCAATGCAGAAATTCTCAAAATATCTTATGATTAAGATTATTAGTCTTCTATTATGCTTGCTGGATACAGTCTTTCATTGATATAATAACCAGCATCTGGTTGGCATCACCCTTGGAAGATCCAGAATATGAATGGGAAGAGAAGGAAGTGATCCAGAAGTCACTACCTCAGCCAACCTGAATATTATTTCCTTAATCTGGCTGCTTTTGAAGTTTTCTTGTAATTGAGAGAATAAATGCCATTGCGATCAAGGGCAGGAACTTTTTTTTAAATTCCATAGATTCCAATCCACTGTCATATTTTCTCCTCAGTGGAAGGTACAAAGATTTGTGCAGCCCAAAGATGGGCATGTAAATTTAAAACTTTACTAACTTGGAGTTCTACAGAAATCACTGATGCTAATGATAAAGAAAATGGGCCAGAATCTAAGCTGCCTTCTGAAAGGCCCCACAAGTTCTGGTTTCCATATGTGCTGCGCCTGGGCGAAAATCCAGAACTTGCGATGTCAAGGTACGCCTTGGCAGAGCATACGAACCGACTGGAAATCGCTGGTGCAGAGTTGGGCTATTTGCACAACCACTTAAATTAGTTTATGCAAATATTGGCCCAGATTAAAATGTTTAATTATTTGGTGTAATGAAGGGACTTAATTAAATTTGAAAAATCGGAACATTTATATTTATTAGAGTGGTCAAAATTGTTTAATTATTTAGGGATTCCATTGCATGTCATTAGAAGATTCAGTTCGGAAATGACTGCAATGGAATCCTCCTTTCTCGTTGGAGGACCTGGCCCACGTGATCCCAGGGACACGTCCGAAAATTGTTTTGAAAACATTTAATACATAACATTTCTAGACTCTGGACACATATAGCATTCACTGCTGCGTGATCTGGGATCCGTGGGCCTTTATGCAGGCGTACGCATGCAGGCTCAGGACCCGATCTCTCTGTAGCTGTGGAGCTACGAGGTAAGTTCGTAGATGTTTTGCGGGCTGGAGGCATACTCCGGAGGTACGCCGCCGACCGCAAATTCAGGGCAAATAAAATGCGTGAAAAGATTAGAAAATTTGCACAAATGAACACGAAGTACATAGATTACAAGGGAATAAATTATCTTGTGCTTCAGAAATTAAAGTGTGAAGCACACGACTTTCTGAAATAAAGTGTACATTTTGTGTAGCATAAAAGCTAAGGGTTCTTAATTGAAGGAAATGGAAGAACTAAAAGTAGGTGGATGCTCATACTACATAGTCTATATATCAGGGCAAGTTGATCAATGGATGCAATGGTCCCTTTGATGACAGGTAAAACAGTTACAGAATTCTCAACAGGCAGTGAATCATTTGCAGTTTGCTATGTGTAAATGCAATTAGCAGCAGCTGCTACAGATCATTACTTAATTCCCAAATTGTATTAAGTTCACTCTGAATGGCAAAGAACAAAAGAGAGAAAGGCATTTCAGAAGTAATTTTAGTAAAAAGCAAGTCACAGCTCATGCAAAATTACTCTCCTTGAAACTCAGCATGAAATGACAGCAAGTTAAGTAGGTTATTTATTAAAAAAAAACAACTAGAAAAGGCTGCAATTACCTTCATTTGTTATGCCATACAACAGGAAAAAAACAATGGGGATGGGGGAGGAGAAATTAAGAAAGAGACATCACAGCTTTTATGGTATTGGGCTAGCATCCCAGAAGTTACAAGACCAAATCTCACCATAATTTATTCCCTTGTAATCTATGCACTTAGTGTTCAATTGTGCGAATTTTCTAATTTTTCACACATTTTATTTGCCCTGAATTTGCGGTCGGCGGCGTATGCCTCCGACCCGCGAAACATCTACGAGTGAAACTGAATTCAATAAACCTGGTAACTTGTTATTTGGCACCAGAAATGGCCATGAAGGCTGCTGAAATGTCAAAAACCCCAACTGGTTTGCCAAAGTCCTTCAGGGAAGGGAACCTGCTACCCCTACCGGGTCTGACCTTTGAGACTCTAGACCCACACTACGTAGTTGACTGTTGATACCTTCAGGGCAACCAGGAATGGTAATTAATATTGGTTTGCTAGTGTTGCCCACATCCCAAGAACAAATTACAAATAAAATCAGACCCTTCAGGAGCCACAAGGCAGAACCAAACTGCCTTTCTGTATCTATCCAGATGTCCATCCTTTGTTCTACGAAAGGCACCAAAAACCTAGCACCATAAAGAATAATAAAACACAGAAATATCAATTAATTGGAGCCCGTTTCAAGCATGAGGCTCCAATCATGTGGTACTAAGTTGCACAAACTAACAGCAACAGCAAGAGAAAGGCAAAATGTGTCATCATGGTTGATACCCTTCCAGATTTCAGCCAAGGGCAGGTTTTGCAAAAAGCTGCTTTTACAGATATGCCCACTTTACCATTCCAAGGAAGTGTTTTTTAAAAAAAATGAAGTATTGTACAGAATAGGTTGACCAATGTAGTGTGCGACTTTGCTAAAGAGCAATGCAGAATTACATCCTAGATGTTAATCAGTGCAGACCTGAAGTGTATTTGTAAAGTATTTATTTTCCAGCAACATGCTTCATCTTGAACTATACAATATTTGACAGGTAAAAATCATTGTTAAAAAATCCAAATCGAATCTACAACATTGTAACGATGTTGAATAAAGTAAATTATTTCTCAACAATGCATAGTACGTCATAATCAGAACACTGCCTTGAATAGAGTACTTAGTCACCTATACATTGCTTGAAAACTATACAGCTTTTTCTATTTGACTTCTGGAATATTTTTGTTCAAAGTGAATGAATCAAGGGAATAGACTTGGGAGGAATTACTGAACTTAATAATGTGCAGGAGTCTTCAAGGACAAAAAAAAGGAGGTTTCTGTCTAGTTATACAATACACCTTTCCTTCTTCTAAGGGAAGTGTACATCAAGATCATCCAGTCTTTAGCAGAAAGCTTCTGGATGATTAATGTTCTACATAACGGCCTTCATTTCAAGCATAGCATGACTAGTTGTACATTTTGGCAGTGAAAGAAATGAAGGTTCTTTGCCATCTTCACTGAAGCAGCATCTCTAATTCAGTATTGTATCACATAATAATGAGATCACAGATGAAGTGGTTGCCACTCGGGAGTCACCATTCTAAGCTGCCTCTTTATATAAATCATGCCCAAATATCCCCATGGGCTACATCAATTTAAAACATCAAGAAACATGCAAAAAATTCAGCCATTAGTTATTCTCAGAGTGGAGCAATTTCCCTTTAGGGTAGCAGAAACCTAGTAATGATTAAAAACATTAATCTTCTCAGCTGTGAGGCCAAAGGGGGTGTAAATGGACTCCATAAATGATCCAAAGTTATATCATTCTTGGTTTTGGTTAACTGCTTTGGATAACCACTTTTGAAAAGTTGTTAGAGAAAAAGTGTGTGGTACAGAAGTGGGATTAAGACAAGAGTTGGAACACAATTTCTTTTTAAAGGTATAGCCACTCCAAACATTCTTAAAAATCTGTCAAACTGCATTAATGCTCAGTATTTCATCTCTACCTGTCAAAGAACTACTGATCCACTCTATTTCCAAGGTAGAGGAATGCGGGTCGAATGCAAACATCCCAAAGAGCAACTTCCCAATACATTTTTCCTTCTTTTCTTTTTGCGACTCAAACATTAAGAACCGATACAGTTCAAGGACAAATCTAGTAGCGCAAAACTAGGCATTCGTGAAGATGTTGCGGATCATCAGAATTGTATACCATGACAATCTAACCTCATGCCTGGCACATCCTTCACTCCATCAAGCCACAAGACCAACCCTGGATTCAATGGGAAGTGTAGAAAAGCCCGTTAGGAACGGCATCTATGAATGAGGCATCAACCTGGAAGCTACCACACAGCTACCCGTTACTGAACACCAAAAGCAACAGGCTATAAACAGAGCGAAGAAAAATCTAGTCCTACCACATCCAGTCAAGAATGGTGGAGAATATCCAGGAAACTAACAGGATGAGGAGAGACCATGGGGGAGAAATTCAGTATCGCCCCACTTGGGGCTCAATTATCGGCCAGGCGCAAAGATTAGCGCCTGGCGCTAATTATCGCCTCCGACTGCAAACTTGACTTTTATCGCCCCTGGAGGTGATTGGAGCGCTAAATCAGGCGCTACACATCTGTCTTAAGGCGCAAAGGCTGAGGAGCAAGGCGCTAACTCAGAGCGCTGGCGAAGCTCATGTGATGTCAGTCAGCAACGGAACACAGACACTATGGCGCCGGACAGTTCTTAAAGGGGAGGGTTGATCTTGATTTCCATCCACATCCTGCTCATTGCAGCCTTGAATCTCGGCCTGGAGAGACCTGTACATCAAATCTGCTGGGAAGAACAATGGAGAGAACCAGGGAAAGAGCTTAGAGTGCAGCCCCCACAGTCTCTTCTAAATCGATACAAGGAAGGGCAAATCAAAATGAACCTGCAAAGTGCTGCTCAGTACCCAAAACTCCTTCACACAGCGTTAAATCTCTCCAGAAGTCTCTCTCTCTCTGAATGCGTGGTTCAAAAATGTCACCAACCAAAAAAGGCAGGAAGCGGTCGCCTTTAAATAGCACCCCAAGTCCCTTCCTGACTGCAAAACGCTCCCCTCAACCTGTCGTTGCTAGCAGCAGGTGGTAAGGCAGGGGGTGCCACTCAATATCTGCTCCGGGGCGCTGCGCACTCGACTGATGTCACGATCTGCCGGCGCAGGAGATCGTGGCGGTAGTGTTTAGCGCCACCGCAAAATGTCTAGTTAATTTTGCGAGCAACGCAAACATCGCCGCGCCCGGGCGCTAGTTGCTTTGCACCCCATTAGCGCCCTCTTAAGGCGCTAACGGGAGGCGCAACCAGCTGAATTTTTCCCCCCATATGTCCATCCTCAATCATGGTGGAACCCAGCATATGAGTGCAAGATGCAAGGCTGAAGTTTTTTTCAAGTTTCTTCAGCCAAAAATGCTTAGTGAATGAGTCTACTTGGTCTCCTCCCAATGTTCCCACCATCACAGATGCTTGTGTCGGGCCAATTTCGCTCATTCCACAGGTCATTAATAAGTGGCTGAGTGCACTGGGCACAGAAATGGCTATGAGCCCTGACAGCATCCCAGCTGTAGCACTGCAGACTAGCTGCTTCCCCTAGCTAAGCTGTTCCAATACTGTTATGTCATTGGTATCTATCAATCAAAGTAAAAGATTGCCCAGGTATATCCTATCCACAAAAAAAAGGGAGGTTAATGGCTGGGTTTGATTTATCCTATCAGCCTTCTCCCAATCATTGGTAAAGCGATGAAAGGAGTCAGCAACAGTGTGATCAAGTGGCACATTCACCAATAGCCTGCTCATCAACACTCAGTTCTGGTTTCATCAGAACCACTTAGCTCCAGACCCCAGTAAAGCTTTAATCCAGACATGGATGAAACAGCTGAATACCAAAGGAGGAGAAGCGAGAAGAGTAGATGCCCTCAACATCAATGCAGCATTTCACCAAGTATGAAACAAAAGAGCTCTAGCAAAACTTGGTCAATGGGCAAAATACTTCCTCTGACTTCAGTCATAACTGACACAAAACAAAGATGGTTGTGATTATTGGAGGCCATTCACCACAGCCCAGGACACTGCTGCAGGGAAGCATTCCTGACCCAACCATTTTCAGCTACTTCAATGACCTTCCCTATATCATGTCAGAAGTAGGGATGTTCGCTGATGGTTTTATAGTATTCAGCTCCATTCACAACTCCTCCAATAATGAAGCAGACCATACCAGGCTCCAGCAGAACCCAGATAACATCTAAGCTTAGGCTGACAAATGGCAGGTAACATTCATACCTCATGTGCCAGGCAATGATCATCTTGAACAAGAGGAAGCTCAACCATCTCTCTCTGACCTTCAATTGACACCATTGCCAAATCCCCACCAATATCTTGGGGTCACCGCTGACCAGAAGCTTAACTCGATTAGCTACAATCAACATTGCAGCTACAAGAGCAGGGCAAAGGCTGTGCACTCTCCTCATTTTTTTCTTCTTCAAATCTCCACCATTTACAAGGCTCAAGTCAGGAGTGTGATGCAATATTTACCACTTGCCTGGATGGGTGCAGCTGCAATAAAAATAGCTCAACACCATCCAGGACAGAGACACTCACCTGATCAGTCCCCATGCCAATGGATTGAATATTCACCCCATCCACCACCTGTGGCACTGTGGCTACAGTATATACTATCTTCAGGATGCAGTCCAGCAACTCATCAAGCTTTCTTTAACAGCACTTTCCTCCCCAGTGATCGTTACCACCAAGAAGGACAAGAGCAGCAATGTTGTGGGAACACAATCACGCCAAAGTCACATTATCCTGACTTCGACATATATTGCTGTTCCTTCATCATATGGGTCAATATCCTGGGAGTCCCTACCCAATATCATCATAAGAGCACCATCACCACAAGGACTACAGTGATTCAAGGGGAAGGCCCACCACCGCCTCCTCAGGGCAACTAGGGAAGGGCTATAAACGTGGTCTTGACAATGTCACCTAATCCCAAGAACAAATTAAAAAAATTGAACTTAAAGCAATGGCTATCTGGGGTAGAACACAAGACCAGATCAGGAATTCCTTAAAAGGGAAAGGAAAGAAAGTATTTACGAGACGTACAATGTCAAATTGAATATCCGCCCAATTCAATGTGGAAAACTGCCCAGGTAGGTCCGGTCCACAAAAAGCAGGACAAATCCAATCCGGCCAATTACCGCCCCATCAGTCTATTCTCAATTATCAGCAAAGTGATGGAAGGTGTCATCAACAGTGCGGTCAAGCGGCACTTACTCACCAATAACCTGCTCACGGATGCCCAGTTTGGGTTCCTCCAGGACCACTCGGCTCCCGACCTCATTACAGCCTTGGTCCAAACATGGACAAAGGAGCTGAATTCCAGAGGTGAGGAGAGAGTGACTGCCCTTGACATCAAGGCAGCATTTGACCGAGTGTGGCATCAAGGAGCCCTAGAAAAACTGAAGTCAATGGGAATCGGGGGGAAAACTTTCCACTGGCTGGAGTCATACCTAGCACAAAAGGAAGATGGTTGTGATGGTTGGAGGTCAATCATCACAGCCCCAGGACATCACTGCAGGAGTTCCTCAGGGCAGTGTCCTAAGGCCCAACCATCTTCAGCTGCTTCATCAATGACCTTCCCTCCAACATAAGGTCAGAAATGGGGATGTTTGCTGATGACTGCACAGTGTTCAGTGCCATTCCCAACTCCTCAGATAATGAAGCAGTCCATGCCCGCATGCAACAAGACCTGGATGACTTTCAGGCTTGGGCTGATAAGTGGCAGGTAACATTCGCACCACACAGGTGCCAGGCAATGACTATCTCCAACAAGCGAGAGTGTAACCATTGCCCCTTGACATTCAACAGCATTACCATCACCAAATTCCCCACCACTGGGGGGTCACCATTGACCAGAAACTTAACTGGACCAGCCACATAAATACTGTGGCAACAAGAGCAGGTCAGAGGCTGGGTATTCTGCGGCGAGTGTCTCACTTCCTGACTCCCCAAAGCCTTTCCACCATCTACAAGGCACAAGTAAGGAGTGTGATGGAATAAACTCCACTTGCCTGGATGAGTGCTGCTCCAACAACATTCAAGAAGCTAGACAACCTTCCAGGACAAAGCAGCCTGCTTGATTGGCACCCCATCCACCACCTTAAACATTCACTCCCTTCACCACCGGCGTACTGTGGCTGCAGTGTGTACCATCTACAAGATGCACTGCAGCAACTCGCCAAGGCTTCTTTGGCAGCACCTCCCAAACCCACGACCTCTACCACCTAGGAGGACAAGGGCAGCAGGTGCAAGGGAACACCACCACCTCCAAGTTCCCCTCCAAGTCAGACACCATCCTGACTTGGAAGTATATCGCCGTTCCTTCATCGTCACTGGGTCAAATTCCTGGAACTCCCTCCCTAACAGTACTGTGGGAGTACCTTCACCACACGGACTGCAGCGTTTCAAGAAGGCGGCTCACCACCACCTTCTCAAGGGCAATTAGGGATGGGCAATAAATGCTGGCCTTGCCAGCAACGCCCAGATCCCTTGAACGAATATTAAAAATATTGTGTTGAATGGAAATCAATCACTATAACTGCTTGGACTGCAGTGGTTTCTAATCTAGATTGATGATCTAGATATATAGAAACCAAGTACAAGGTTGCCAAGTTTGCTGAATACACTGAAAGAGTGAGCAGTAGGAGACAGAGGATGCAGAAATGAGCTATAGAATTTAGATCAGCTATACAATGAGGCAGACAAATGTCAAATTCAATTTAAAGTTGTTAAATGAAAAGTCTTTGTTTTTTTGTTGAAAACATTTCCATGGTTGGTTGTACTCGTAAATATAAAAAAAGTGATCCAACTCAATTTGTTCTGACAGCAAATTAGGGAATGCTCCAAATGCTTTAAGGGGAGAGTCAAGATGATTGAGAAATTAGTTTTAATGGTGCTAACTCAGTCCTCCTAGTTGAATTACCAAGCTAGGTGGTGCTGTAACAATATTAAATTACATATATTTGATTGGCTGGAGTGTATGATGTGACGCAGTCTTCCCAGTGGTGACACTTGGACCCACCCACAATTTTCTGCCATGTCTACCAACATTTTCACCATCCTCCCACACCTTGTTCAAATTTGGATCCCACGGTCGTCAGTTCCTTCCCCGCCCCACCCACCTCGGTTTCTCTATCTGCCCACTATTTGCCACCAACTGTCCACTGCTCATTTCAAACCTTGGCTTATCCACACTCCCTCTCCTGCTGCTGCCTCTGCATGCTCCCTCCTGTTGACTCATCATGCCTTTGGCCTCAAGCCTCCAATATCCTCCTCCAGGCCTCAGTTCACCCACCCACCCACCCCACCAGTTGCTTTTCTGCTGCAGGCCAACCTTCTACCTACCCATCTTATCCTTGGATTTATACTAGTTCCCTGACATTACACCCACCCCAGACATCACAAACCCCCTGCTGGATTATTTTTTTCCTTGATATTTGCCCACTGAAACCCCTATTTTCTCCAGTGCTTGGTTTGTCTATTATATTTCCTAGCTTTGACAATTGTAAAGAGATTCTACCTCATGGTGGAAAAGGAATGCTCAGATTGTGGATTTAGTAACGCTACTATCCACTGCTAGACGGCAGGCCGGGCAAGTATAAAAAGACAAACTAGATAGTGGAGGAAAGAGAGTTTTAGCACACAAGGATGCAAATGAATGGAAAATGGGACCAGGATTTCAATGGGACAGATAACCAGAGCTCATTGGCCAGATATGGCTTGCGGGCCCTAGTTTTGACATCCAGAATTACATAATTGATGATGGGTCTGAAGTTGGGAAGTGAGAGACAATATCAAAATGTGATAACATTAAATTGGGCGCTGTGGCAAATTGACAAGGATTGTATAAAATTGCAGCAGAGATAGGCAGATTAGTAGATAGGTGGCAGACACAGTTTAACATAAACAAATGAAGTAATATATTTTGGAATTCCAATTAGGGAAAAGAAAATGGTCTCACAGCACAAAACTGTTGACAATTCAGTTAAAATTGCCAACCTCACTCAAAAAGGACATCAGGTACGAGGAAAGCAAATAGTCTGGTGCAGTAAACTGTCCAACATTTGGTGTTAAAGCACACTATTGAGGTAGGTAGTGGCAAATTCGTTTTGCATCTGCCTGTGCAACATTAACCTTGGAATGAGGGTTGCCCACAATATAGTTTTGAAAATCTATTTTTAATTCACAGATTATTCATGGTGGTGTATTTTTTAATGTCTGATCCTAATGCTAAAGATATTTACAGGGACATATAATGGGCCAAAAATTCGGCCCTTCCCGGGTGAGTACATAGTCCGTTCTCACCCGTAATGCGGTCCGGAAGTTCTGGTTTCCCGCGCATGCGCAGTGCATGCGCGGGAAACCGGAACTTCTGGTATGGTGAAGGGGGCAGTTCCTAGGTGAACCGCGTGTGCGGTAGAGGCTGCGCGCACACAGCAAACTTAGATTTTTTTTGAGGTTTCTATGCGAGGGTAAGTAGTGAAGAAACTACGCTATTAAAAAGGAGGCGCAGGACCCGTTTTCCACAAGGTAAGTGGTTAATTAAGTATAATTTAAAAAAAATTTCAACAGGTTTATCTTTTTTTTTAGATACTTTAAAGAAAGGTAAGTTTATTTTTATCACTTTTAAAAAGTATTTTAATTTTTTCAAAAATTTAAATTTTGTTTAAAGTGGTTAATTTATTTAACTATAGTTATTTTATAAATGTGGTGGTTTTTAAAAAAAATTATTTTAAGTTTAGCTGTTCTTTTGGGGCCGATTTCAATTCACAGATTTGACAGGTCTCCTGTCAAATCTATGAATGAAAGATGGTCTGCTGCCATTGGCTCTCCATGGCCCACGTGATCCCAGGGGACGCATTGCACTAACTACGCCCCTAGGACACGCAAGCACTGCGCGCCGGCTCTTGGAGCAGGACCAGGAGCTGAAGTTCCCATGGGCCCAAAACACAACGGCAGGCGCGGTAGGTAAGAGCGCGCGCGATCCTTACCCCCGCGGCAAGCCGGAGAGGCGAATTTCTGGACCATTGCCTTAAAGTCCTATATTTTAAAAAATTCAATCACCTAATTAGGATTTGAAATTATTTTTGTCTAATGTGAGCCATTACAGTGGCAGATTTCTTCAAATCAAAAATGTTTTGATACAGTACAACTTCCCAACTGTCTTCTGGTGTGCTGGAGTTATACCAAGGCTTTATTTCTAAAATAATGTGACCTTTCACAATATATTACTATCACCTGTCAGAGTAGCTATCCGGCAGCTTTGAGCAAACCTTTCGAGGATTAGTACCTCAGGTCTGCTATGGCCAAATACCTTGCACAAGACACAGTGAAAAAGTTTCAGTTGAAGGAAGACCTTTCAACACCCTTTGCCATCACTGGGTACTCAATAATGGTTGAGACAGAAAACATGATCAATTGAACCATCAATAAAACAGTCTTTGTAAAAGATTTTCAACTAATTTAAATGATCAACTGGACACATTTCTGGAGAGAGAGAGAAGAGAGATTGAGGGATAAGGTTAGGGTGACAGGTAGTGAAGAATTATTTGTTAAAAAAAAAATGGTTGGGCTTGTTTGGGTCTCTCCTGTTCCTATTACTAATTTTGTTGGCAAGTTTGGACATCAACTGTGTGATGACTTGGTCCATTGAGTTAGCTTCAACCAAATTTTAAAAATACTGTAGGAGCGAGGTAAGGCAAGTTTGGGTTCCCAATTTTAAAGCACCATGGAGTAGGGAAACTTTTTTGCATAAGTATAGGGTAGGGCTCAAGAGATCAAGACTCCAGTTACATTCCCTCTATATCCTGTCAAGTTTATGCAATGAATAATGGGCAAATAGAATTCCCCATGCTGTTCATGCCCTTAGGAGTTAGAGAGAGTCTTAGGGCTGGATTTTCCAAGCCCCGAGGTGGCGGGCCAGTCAGTAAACTCGGAGAAAGTGGGGGCGGATGGCAAAGCCGCCCCCATCCCGCCTCTGTGACCTTTTGCCAGGAGGCGGGAAGATGTACAGCTTCGGGTCCCGTCTCCTGGAGGCAGGAAAGGCATTTAATCCTTTTAACTGCCTGTTAACAGGCAGAAAAAAGGATTACTGCCATTTTACCTTCACGGGTGAAGGCTTCCCGACCTCGGAGAACCCCGCCGGGTTGGAGGCGACGTGAAGGAGGTCTGCGGCGGTCGGAGGCACCTGGAAGTAAGGTTTAGAGGTGAGTGATGAGTATGCAAGGAGTGTTTGACAGCTTCACAGAGCTGTCAAACGCTGACATTTTTTCTTTGAAGAAGTCTTGACAGATAGCACGTCTGACGTGATCTATCAGTGACTTCCTCCCTGATTGGCCTGCTGAGCCCACAGGGCGGACTTAACAAGCTCAATCAGGGGAAAATCCCTCTGGTTGGTCAGGCGAGGATGGAGGTGGGACATTAACACGACAAGCAGCTGTCCCGCCTCCATTCACAAAATCCAGCCCAAAGAATCTTACATCACAGAAGGAAGCCATTCGACCTATCGTGCCTGTGCCAGCTCTTTGAAAGAGCTATTCAATTAGTCCCATTCCAGTCCCACCGCCTCGCTCTTTCCCCATAGTCCTACAAATGCTTCCTTTTCAAGTATATATCCAACTCCCTTTTGATAGTTTCTATTGAATCAGCTTCCACCACCCTTTCAGGCAGTGCATTCCAGATCATCATAGCTCTCTGTATAAAAATATTTCTCATCTCCCCTCTGATTCTTTTGCCAATTACCTTAAATCTGTGTCCTCTGGCTATATCCCACCCACCAATGGAAACAGTTGCTCTGTATTTATCAAAATCTTACATCATTTTGAACAAGGAGTAAAGGTTTTAGTGCCAAAAGCCTGGATGGAATTAGATTGCACATCACAATTGTTGAAATTGCAGTTTAAATGGATATTAAAAAGTCAGTATTCATATGAAAAGGCCCCTTAGATTTTCATGCTTGTCCCAAAACAATAGTCCGTAGGTGAATGGAGAATTAAATGGGTTAAAATGCATTGGGCCGGATTTTGCGGTGGGTAATGACAGCGAAAGGTCAGCATTCACCATTATTACTCCTCTAAAACTGACCGCAACTTCAGGATTTAGCGCATGCGCATCCCAACGCGGAAATCCTGAAGTAGCGGTGAGTCATTCACTGCTCCAACACCAGCTGTGCTGTGGACCCCATCATAGCCAGCAATCAGTGTAATCAATGAAATCAGTGGAACTGACAAACTTGGGCTTCTCCACACTAATATCACTGTTAAATAATCCATTAAATGTTAAGCCTTGTTGAAATAACTGTGGTATTAACTGCTAAACAACCGTTCTGGCCCTGAAAAACTAATTTTTATACTTGTGGAGTGTCAAATTTTTCCATTATGATAAAAATGTTATACTTTAAAAAAGAGTTTGCTCATGATATTTCAGCTGCTAGCTTAACCCGTGTGAAAGTTTTAATCTTTATTTCGCTTTCTGCAACCTTTTTAAAAAGTGCAGATAATCAGTGCTTTTCATTTCCTGATTTGCTGTCTGAGAATTCTTCAGTGTGATTGGGTGGTTAGACAGCTTGTTGACGTCACTGCAGCTCTTCGATGGAGATTCCCATTACACAGCACTAAAATCAATTGCACGTCGAGAAAGGCAATGTTCTCGCCACAAAGGTCGCGAGATCTCTGTAGGCAGCTTTCTTCGAGGTCAGTGCGAACGCCTTCGCTTCACCGCTGACCCCAAATTACAACCATTAGTATGGAATTTTCCAGTAGCATACTGACCCTCATGTCTGAAAGCGCCTTTCGATCAGCTCCGATGGACGGGTCACATCGTCCGCATGCCCGATACGAGACTCCCAAAACAAGCTCTCTACTCGGAGCTCCGACACGGCAAGAGAGCCCCAGGTGGGCAGAGGAAACGCTTCAAGGACACCCTCAAAGCCTCCTTGAAACCTGGGAATCCCTGGCCCAAGACTGCACAAAGTGGAGGAGAAGCATCCGGGAAGGGCCGAACACCGAGTCTCTTCGCCGGGAGCAAGCGGAAGCCAAGCGCAAACAGCGCACATCAACCCAAGCACCCCACCCACCCGCCCCTTCAACCACCGTCTGCCCCACCTGTGACAGAGACTGTAAGTCCCGCATTGGACTCATCAGTCACCTTAGAACTCATTTTTAGTGTGGAAGCAAGTCATCCTCGGTTCCAAGGGACTGCCTAAGAAGAAGAGGATTACATTCAAATGATGTATGAAAACTATATTTTCAGCCGGATTATTTCCAGAGCATTTAGTTTTTGGAAGATCTTCTACTTGAGTTCTATTAATTTGATCAAATTTGTTCTCTTGGGACTTTCTACCCGAGGGCAACACATTAATTGTCCATCATTTTCTGATAAGGTAACTACTTTACAATAAGAATGCATCAAGATAAAACAGTAGACATTTGCTGTATCGATTTTAAGTTACATAAAAGAATCAAGATTTTGGATAATGGTCATGTCACACACACACACACACACACACACACACACACACACTCTCTTGCATCACGTTTTCTGCTCTCCCCAAATCATGCATTAAGTGCATCGGAAGCAGACAATTAAGGCCTTTGGCAATAAGGAGGTAAACTGTCCAGAGTTAACACAAGACCAATTAGTGACCATTCCCACCCTCCCCACTTGGGGGTAAACACCTGGCCTCTGCTTCGCATCTCCTACTGCAGCACATCCAAAATTGACAACTCACTGGTATCAGCATTACTTGTGCAAACTCACATCCCACTACTGCAGCACCACACACACTCAGTTCCACCATGCTGCCAGTTAGCTCATTTCTGAATTTTGTATGTATAATGGGTGTCAGCTATTCAAATGGAAAAATTACAGGGGGCTTTTCCCTTTAAAATAGAAAATAGCTCAAGTTAACTGGTACACTATACAGCACATTTCGACTCTGGTGACCTTTCTACAAATGCTATTTTATTTAGCCCCCAATCACACATGCTCGGTTACTGGCACATGTAGGTAGGGCTTCTGAAGAAGTGGCTCTGTAAGCATCACCACCTCATTGATTGGGAGAGAGCCTCTACTGAAAAAGAATGTTCCAGACTTTCAGCAGGTCCCAATAAAAGATAGACAAGTGAAGCACCACTCTAATGTCCTTCAGGGAAGGGATCTGCTAAACCAACCCAGTCTGGCTTACATGTGACTCCAGTCCCACATTATGTGGTTAATTCACAATGCCTTGTGCTGAAGACAAAGCACCCACCATCACCTTCTGAAGACAACTAGGAATGGGCAATAAATACCACATTGCCAGCATTGTGGGTAAACAGAAGGAGAATATTTGAAAAGCAGTTAGAACAAATAAAACATAATTCCGTTCAGTGCAAGAATAGGATTTCACACACACACACACCACCCGCCCCCCCCCCCCCCCCCCCCCCACCCTCGGTGAAAAGAATTTTACATTGATTGGGCTTGTTAAGCCCACCCATCGAGTTTCCCAGCCAATTGAAGGAAGCGGATTGGATGACGCATCATCAGCCATCAGCCGGTTTCCTTAAAAGGGACCATGAGCAAATTGTTTTTGACAGTTCTCCTGTCAGTGTTCTGCAGCATTCAGGTGCTGGAAACACTGACAAGCACTGCAGTGAGATGCACAGCTGCACCCAGGCTCTCCCATGACTCCCTCCATATGCTTATGGAGGGAGTCACAGCACACAGGGAGGTCCTCTTCCCTTCCCATGGGCAGAAGAGACCTCCCCAGGAGACCAACGCAGCCTGGTTGCACATTGCACAGGAGGGCACAAGCAGAGAGGTCACCAGGAGGACCAGGTTACAGTGGCACAAACCTTTCAATAGTCTCAGTGGATCACGAAACGTTACTGCAAAGCCACACTCAACCTCATCCTGCTGTGCCACTCATTACATCCCCATCACTCTGCCTTCCCTACCCTACTCCTGCGCATCTTTACTCACGCCAACTTACCTTGCACCTCCACCCATCCCTCGATCTACATTTTCACAACCCCATCTCACGAGCCACCCCTCACCCTAGTCCAACCATACATACAAGGGTCGGCATTTGGGTGTTTTATGCAATGTTCATGTAAAGTTTCTGTTAATGTGCTGTCAAACCATTGAAACTTTTATTTTCAACACTTTGCGCTCTTGGACATCTTTGTGTGCACCTTTGGAAGTGGCTTAGTAAGTTGCAGTGAATGGTGAGACATAACGGTACCCGCCGCAATGGTGAGGAGTGAGAGAGTAATGGCTTGGGTACTGTAGGGATGCTTTATGGTGTTGGTGTGGGGTGGTGCCAACCTGGCACATCTTGTGGCAGCCAGTGTACAACGTCAAGTGAAGTAAATGTGGCCATGGTGAGGCCATCCCTGGTGTCCCGGGCAGCAATGTGGTTGGGTGCTGATGCCCTCTGTCCTGTGCAGCATCAATTGACTGCGGAGAAAGTTGGTGCTGTTGTTGGTGCTACTGGTGTGCCTGGTGCTGCTGGTGTTGGGGCTGATCATGGTGAGATTCTGAGGACGAAGGTGAGATTTTTTCAAGGGCACCGATGCTGATGGAATAGATGGCAGGTGAGGTTGAGATGACAGAAGCGATGTCAATGGTGAGAGAGGTTGTTCCAATGAAGTGACACTGGATAGAGAGTTAGCTCTAAACACTTGCAAGCTGCATAACGCTCAATATGTCTTCCAAATGCAGTAAGTAGCAGCTACTAACCTTGCAAATTGAAGACCTATGAAATGGGAGCTTTTATACACCATTTGCAGCTGTCAAATAAAGAAATCATCACATGCTGACACAACACCCGACCTCCTTACCTGATGTGATCCCCGAGCAGCGAGTAACTCGTGCGGGAACACGTAAAATTGAAAGGTAGGCATAAAGTACTATTTAATTGGCTCTTAAAAATGTATCTAATAATGTCAATTGCCTCCCCCTCCGCTTGGTGTTGGGTCTGTTCTGCGATGACAGACCCGACATCTGGAAAATTAACGTGGAGGCAGGTTGACAGCGGGTTCCCTACCCACAGTCAAAACCCCCCCCACCCCACACATTTCCCCAGCCGACCCACCTCCAAACACATTCCTGACCCCCCACCCCCACCCCCACCCCCACCCCCCGAAAAATTCCAGCCAAAATGTTTTTTCTAAGGCAGAACAAATATAAACTTAAAAATCTTTTTAATCTCCATTTTTTAAATTAAGAGGGAAAATAGCAGAAAATAAAAAAGGCTTTCTGCAGGCTTGTTACTAGTAAGAAAATAGTCAAGGTAGGAGGAGTATGGCTGCTAAGCGATGAAGGAGGCAATTTTATAGTGGAGAATGAATGAATGGCAGAGGAACAAAATAAATACTTAATCTCAGTTTTCACTGTTTTCAGTGCATATTGAAATTGTACAGTACCAGAGGTGTAGTAAAGGTTATTATTCTGATAGATGGCACAAAAGAAGTTACTCTAAGATACACAATCATTGGGAGCTGGTGGTTTACATCCAAGGATCCTGAGGGAAGCCAAGGAAGAAACTATGGCAGCTCAGATTATAATTTCCAAAATTATGTGGAAAGGAAAATTGAGCCATAGGATTGGAGGGTGACAAACCAGATTCCCTTCTTTAAAAAAATGCCAGGAAATTGTACATCAGTTGGTTTAAACTACTGGAGTCCATAATATGGATTGAAATTACTAACCGCTTAAAAAAAAACACAAGCTAACCAGGGCGAGTCAGCGTGGATTTCTAAAATTCAGATTGTGCTCGTTAAGCTTATAGAATGGTTTGAAACATACAAGGTTCTGAGGGGGATTGACAGGGTAGATGCTGAGAGGTTGTTTCCCCTGGCTGGAGTGTCTAGAACTAGGGGGCATAGTCTCAGGATAAGGGGTAGGCCATTTAAGACCTAGATGAGGAAGAATTTCTTCACTCAGAGGGTTGTGAATTTTTGGAATTCTCTGCCCCAGAGGGCTGTGGAGGCTGAGTCGTTGAGTATATTCAAGGCTGAGATAGATAGATTTTTGGACTCTAGGGGAATCAAGGGATATGGAGATCGGGTGGGAAAGTGGAGTTGAGGTCGATGATCAGCCATGATCTTATTGAATGGCGGAGCAGGCTCGAGGGGCCGTATGGCCTACTCCTGCTCTTACTTCTTATGTTATGTATCTTGATGCGCAAATCATAAAAAGAGGCTACAACTAGAGTATTATGTACAATTTTGGGCATCCTATAAAGGAAGGACATTAAAACAATGGAAAGGTGAAGGAAAGCTTCACTAGGAGGTTATCAGGAGTTACAGTTATGAAGACAGATGTGAAAAGTTAGGGATATTTCCACTACAACTGAGCTTCCATATGTCTACAAAATTTCACAAAATAATTAAAGGGGAGGTTAGAACCTTCCCCCCCACATAGAGGGTGTTAAAACATCATTGAAATAGAGCCCATGAATTCTTTTAAAAAGGGAATTAAAGTATTTGATTGAAAAAGGAAGAATTGTACGAGGAGCAAGCAGGAGTGGGATCAGACTAGGTGGGAGAATAGAGCCCATCTGTCACTGCAAGCTAGAAGTGCTAATCAGTACCACATTTAGACAATGTTGTGACTCACAAACAGCAATTCCAAGGATTCAATGTGACGATCTGCTCATTAATGGTCTCAAACTAGAAGCACCGTTTTTGGTAAATAATTAAAACAGTTCATCTTGGCTCATTTGTGAATCAATGCCTTGATGTTCAATTCTAGACAAAGAGGAAAAAAGGTTGGGGGAGGGGATAAAAGGGAGGGAAAGCAAGGGCAAACTGATTTTATCCAATAACCCTTCATCCCTAATCACTCTAATGAAAAGAAAAACACATGTTTCACAGCATAAAAATATACATTTTGTGGCATTCCAAACACGTGTGTGTGAATTGCATGAAAGCCAACATGGAAAAACTACTACAACATTATTACACATCAGAATTTTAAAATAATTTTTGTGGGGCCCAGGTGTTTGAGTGGGGTTAGAACAGCATTTTCATTTTGGGGACCCAAGTTAAAATTTTGTGCAAAATGATAAAAAGACTCGGGTACAAATTGTTATCTGGAAGGAATTTGGGCAGTCTCACTAGTTCCCAGTGCATGCAGGTTGACTACAACAATCAAAAATTAAGCACAAGCCTAGCAGTCACATATATAATTCATAGAATTAGCTGCTGTGGGTAGTAAAAAAAAGTTTTTAAAAAACCACAGGAGTACAACAAGATGCTCTTCCAACAATGAGGCCAATTTTGACAGAGGTGAATGAACTTAAGGCAAAAACTTCTCAATTCATCTTGCTGAGCATGAAGTGTTGCCACAAATAGCACAAGGGAAACAAATAGAAAATATGTCTAGTCATCCCACAAGCCAAATATAAATCTCCAGGTACAATTAATTTCTTACCTGGGCACAGAAAAAACCCATTATGGGTGAAATTCATTTTTCACTGCAAAAAAGGGAAGAATGACGGTTTTTCTTTCCGTAATGAATAACTGACAAAATTATAGGAATGTATGGCTTCAAAGCAAGCAGTTTCTGAGAATGACAGGTCATTAGCAGGTCAGCAATGAAAGAGAAAAACAGGCATTATTTTAAACTGATGGTCAATGGGAATTTCACACCTAGATACAGCACAAACACCGCAAAATAAACCTCAGGTTGACTATTTCAGAGAATCATTACAAATAAATAATAATTGTGAAGCTTTTATACAGTAAAAGTAGGTTCTACCAAAAGTTCTATCAAAGTAGTAAAATATGAATTCAGAATAGATGCAGCATGGTGAATTGAAGCACCAGTCTCAGCACAATTGTTGCAGAGCCTGTTAGGAGTTGGGAAAACCTGAAATAGCCAAGTGTTCTCAACCATCACGCATTTGTAATGACATTTTGACATCTCCACCCCCCACCTAGATTTTTCTATTTTTACACTACCTGTTATATCATGCTGTTTGAAGGACTCGCTGTAGGTCTGATATTGATTGGGACAGTGCTTCTTTAGCCATTTACAAACATCCTGCTGAGTCCATAGAGCCACTGGTTTGCTTAGCTTCACTTGCCCAGGGTTTGACTGGAAAAAGAATACAAATGCCAGAAACATTAAATGTAATAGTGTATTAAAACAAACAATCTGCTTTGTGTCTTCAACAGTGCAGCCTTTCCTCAAGACAACACTCTTTTACAACCCAATTTGTTATACTATTTTTGCGTGCCTCCAAAATTTGCATAACGTGTGGCTTCCACCCACATCTGATCATTTCTTTGAACAATCAAATTGGAGAGTCAATACAACAAACCTACTGAAACAGGATTGTAATGGCTGGCAAAATAAAAGAGACCCATAGAAACAGATTATTACATACTGCACTAAAAATATAAATCTCTCAAAAAGCCAGTAATAGATACAGCAACATATGCAACTGAATAAATAAACCATGTGCTCAGGTCATTCATAAGCTCCTCAACCAATATCCCACTGTACAGGACCAATGTCCGGTGGTGACTGCTTTACCCCCTCCAATGATTACCTACTCCGTTATTGCGAATTTGTGTACATATAGTCCTAGTTAGGGACTGAGACACACAGAGCGAAGTGGCTCACACATGTAGCAAACAGTGCTCGAGAACTAGATAAAGCAAGCTCTTATCTAATGCTGGCATGTCAGTAATGTCTCCTTGTATCGCTACTTGTATCATCTATACATTCCTTTTGCCAAGCGTCTGGGAAATTAATACAAAACATTGCAATATGAAGCAATTCATTGTTCAAGTAATTTAATTGTTTTTGGACCAATATGACATAACACAGTGCTCAATATAATGCTATTTATCCTTGGATCCCAAGGATATTGTGATATCAGACAGTAGCTGTACCCGGATTACTTACTGCCTCAGGCACCTCCTGAAATAAAAACCACCATGAAGTGTCCTTTCATGATTTGCACACATCTGTCTGGTCTGTTTCAGAACCACTTGCCGTGATTAGTACTAAAAATGTTACTGTACGTGGGGCGCTCTCAATATCTGCTTAAGATCCAGTTTGAAGGATGTAAAAAAGGTTAAAGATTACAAACTCTATCGATACAACAAATTCTACAATGCTTGGGTTATGGGATCGTCACCCGTGAAAGATGAATTGTTGGAGTTGAACAATGTCTCTTGTAATGTTAGTTATCCTAGATTTTTGACATTACCCTCAGGAGGTCAGGGTCAATTTTCAAACAGATTTTATAAAAATAGCTAAAATGGTGAGACAAAAATGTACATGATCTGCAGAAAGAACAAGTTTAATTGGCTAATAGGCTTTTCTCTTTCCATACATTTCCCCCCCCCCCCTCATTCATGTGTTGGGCTAATCCAGAGATTTGTGGAGGGTGACAATGGAGAAATTTATTTTTTGAAAGCATGGACGATATCAGAAAATGTCATGGACTCCAATCTTGGTCTCAAAATTATACAATCCAATATTAGTAACATTAATTTGGCATTATATTTTCAAACTCCTCCCAAAGATTTTGCTTTCACTACTTCTCTCACCAATGAGAGTTACTGTTCAAGTTATTTTCTCAGATTGTAAAAAGTAGAATATCCTGAATTTTTGAAAACAGGATTTTGAGGCCATTGTCTTGCAATAAACACAGATTCTACACCAAAATCATTCTGCATTTTATGCAACAGAGAATATACTTCACAATGAAACAAAAGTAGAAAAATATATTGTAGCTCGGTCAGCATTCATAGAGATAAAAAATGATAGTAACGCTCAAGGTGTAGATTCTGTCAGATTTTAGAGTCTACATCCAAAACATTACCTATCTTTTAACTCTTCATGGATGCATTGGACCTGCTGTGATAATTCCAGCATCTTCAATTTTTATTTCAGATTTCCAGCATTTGTTCAGCTGGTTAAGGCAGTGAGGAATTGAGCCCACAGAACAGATTCAATCTCTGTTCTGTGCTGAGCCAATGATCTCAGCTACAGCAGTGCTGGGGATATTACAATTGGCCTCAAGGACAAAAAATTAGAAAAATACAAATCAGTGTTCCTGCTCCTGATTACCATCTCCCAGCTTCTGCTGGAAGTGCACTTGTCTTGATGTCAGATAAAGGAAACATCAGGCTCTAAAGACCATTCAACTGCTTGGGCATTACAGATGCTGACCTCTGAAGAATGGCCATTTGGGTGAGGTACTGATGAGTATCCAGCAAGGAATCACTGCTGCAGGAGAGGTGGAGAGCACAGAAGATTGGTGGAGAAAAAGTAATACAACGGGAAGATAATTTTATATTTTGCTTAAGACAAAAAAGATAAATCAGACAAAATTATTTTCACAGCCACTTGTTATACTTGGCCATGCTGAAGAGTGTTAGATTGCCATCTAATGGAAGGGTTTGGAAAATATAATTCTGGCAACTATTATCAAACAGGTCCTACAATAAGTGTCATCATCATAGTGCTGAATGTGTCCACATTATTAAAATGTACATGATCAGAAGTAGAGTTATACTTAAAACCCCTGAACGAACATAAAACTACCACTGTAGCTGCGATCATTATTCAAGTATCACCCTTATATCTAAAGTTAGATGGCCATGTGCCAATGTTGCCTGCCATGTATTATTGTTATTTGATTGGCATTCCTGTCTTATTTTTCGGTCTGCCATTTCTTTCAGCATGATCATCTTACGTAGATGGTCTCTTTCCAAGCTGGATGCCTAATACAGTATTTAATCATGTCCAATATTTCTAAATTATTCAACTTTCCTATATCTTTATGACCTTCCTTGCTCATTTATAAATATATGTAAGTACTTTGCAGCAAGATCAGCTTGCATCAAGGTGGTGTACACCAGAGTGCAAAACTTTCAGCTTGGTACAATTTTTGTGGTTGTCATCATGGTAACTAATTTTGTAGAAAAACCAAACCAAAACAGTGTTATTTGTATTTTTACTGAGGACAAGAGTAAAAGGTTAGTTCTATTATAACAAACCACATTGATCTGCAAATTTACATTCCACTGGATTTGCCTTTCTAGATTGTGCAGTTGATTTAAGCTCACACAAAAATTTAACATATTTCTGAACATGATTGTATTTTTTACTTGCTTCCTTGAGCATGCTTAAATAGTTCACTACTGAAAAGCAATATGTAAAATAAATGCAATTTGCATGAAAGGAGGGTTGCAGAAGACTAGATAGTGCTGCGGATTAGCAACTGTCCTTTAACCAGAAGATTTGTCTGCAATGGCTGGAAGGGCTCCACGCAAGAAGAGTTTGAGAAGTCTCCATCCAATTACTACAAAAACAGAATTACCCACAATTCCAATACCAACTAGCAATCTTGTTAAGATGGACAGCAAGGATGACTTGTGCGCTTGAGGGAATTGAAAAAAAACTAGTGCAGCAGAGGTTCTCTTCTGAAATCGGGATTACGGCACATTTTTAGGGCGGTCAAACCTTGCTACCTCTGATGTGGGATTAGCATTGAGTGCCTAAATTTCAATCCTTCACCTGGATGACCACACAGAAAATACAAACAGAAAAATCATGCATGCAGGTTTTATTGCTGACAGCTCTTTGGTTTGCCTAAACAATTCACAGCACTTCACATTGTGTGAAGCCATTTAAAAATTCTTTAGACGTACAGGGCGCCATCACTTATTTATTCGCTACCAGGTTAAGGTGAATAGGTACAGAACTCCATTATACTTTAAGCAAAAGTATTGGAGGAAGTTTGTGTTAACAGCTGGACAATTATCAATTAGCAGAGCCTAAGAACTGAAATACATACCTATTCTATACCCTGGGTTCAACAGTCTAGATCCAAGAATTAACCCAAATTGGAGTAGCTTGCTTACTGGAGAACATGTAGGACATTCACCAGGTTCTGCTGCTAGCTCGGGTTGGCAGAATATATTAACCCTCCACCTAAAAAGCTAAAACTACTGTCCAGCACAAGATACAACACAGTAGTTAAACTTGGATCATATACAAACTGATTGGACTTATTTTAAATGATCAACACAAACATCTTCTATCAAAAAATTCTTTGAAAAAAGTCTCTGGTGGTATATACGCAAACTTCTTCCTTACTGTGTTTGATCCACCCCTTCCTGTGGTGGATGCACAGTGAATAGAAAAATGAACATTAGAATATTTGATATTTCTTTCCTTTTGAAGTTCAAATAGTTCCTTAGTGGTTGATATTTTAATTCAGAACATTATAATTTGGCCCCACATATGTATATTGGTGGTAATTTTAAGGCATCAAAAAAGTGCAGTTACATTTATACATTCTGTTTTCTAAAAAAAAAGTTTGTAAATTGAATTTGAGACCTTATAGGGAAGTTGGGCTTTTAGAGCTCTTAATTTTAGTTCATTTATACCCTTTAGTTGACAATCCACTGTGCCATACTTGGCAAATGCGTTCAAGTCATAATCTAATACAAACTATAATTAGGTTATCAACCCTCCTTTCTTCAGTGTTCATTAAAACTGATTTGTACTGGCTGTGTATATTATTAGGTGGCACAAACTAATTATAGCAAGATAGCTCCTCTTCTCAAATGGTACAAATAATTGTTCAGATAAATCAAAAAAAGGTGCCAATGCAACATTGTTACATTAATAGAATGAGCAGAAAATAGATTGTATGGAAGCACCACAGGCTTCTAGCAGAGGCTTTTCTAATGTGAATTGTCATATGCCTACAGGTCAATATTTTCAAGTACGTTGACTTCTTAAAAAGTTTTGTTCAGTTAGAACTATTTGGTAGGAGTGTGTATATGATGAGTTTTCCAGAGCTCTATAAATTCACTATCCTCCCAGACAGCTCTAGTAGAGGCAATAGAAATTTAAAGTAGGAATCCACCAACTACTTCACTTATCTATAAAAGATCTACACAATCTCCCTTCATTTTAATTGTTGAGTTCTGTGACATGGTGATTGCTTTGCCTGATAAAACTAGTAGGTTGCTGAAGGGGAGTGAAGGGGTTAATTTGAACTCACGTTAAATTAAAATAAATAATTTCTCGTTTCTGTATGAAATAGAATAAGAACCCAGGTGGGGAGATAAGCATGGTTGAGAGTTGGGAACTTAGCAACATCCAAGGCCAAAATACAATATACAACTGTGAGAACCAGACAGGGGCCCCTTGCTCAGGCAGCATATATACGTCATTGAATTGCTTTTAGTTTGTAGCTGACAAAGATAAGAAATATAACGAATTAATGATTTAGTTTGAATTGACATAATTGTTTAGTAAGACAAGAAATATAACGAATTAATTGTTTAGTTTGAATTGACATAATTGTAATCATGTGATATTTTGTAACTATGTGATTGGACAATTCTTCAATAAAAGGTTGTAATTGACAACGGGAAGTTGAGAAGCTGTAGTCACCAGGCCGGGTAAGGTCTGTGACGCTTCTCCCAGAGATCTCTGAATATTAAATAAACTGTTTTGCTTTTACCTATCAACACAGACTGGAGTGAAATAATTTCTCCCTAACAGTTGCTAACTCAGACTCTCATTTCATAGCATCAGTAATAAAGTTTGAGATTGAACACAGCCTGTTCGCCATCTACAGGAATTGGTCTTTTTCTAAAAAAATTACTATCCTGCGCATGTTTATAAAACCAGATCAATTTAGGTTCTTTTTCTTGCAATACAAATATTACCTGCTGTATGGTCTCCCTCATTCCAAAGATGTGATTCAACCATACAAAGATTGTACACTCCGGTCCCCAAAATCTCCTATAAAACTGGGTGCAGTCTGGAACTTTTATTTCCAAAAAAATGTAATACGTTGATGTGTCAAGTTACTGCTCATGGGCAAAAAAAAAGATTAATATTGAAGAGTGCAACTTGCAACAAACTTTGTATATGGGTGTAGAAAAGATCACCTAATGCAAGCAGTAAAGGGAACAGTGCCCCAGTGTTGCCCCCACACCAGCTATTTCCCATTTTTGCAAAAAATTAACAAAGGGAAAGAATTGCACCACCTCAAATATTAATTGCATTACATACCTAGCATCACCTTACCCAATTCATCCCTCTCATTTCTAGCCATTTCAATAAAATTAGAATCTATAAATCAGCAAATGGCTGTAAAGTCTCCATGTGGAAGTATTGGAAGCAATTCAAGAGGGAGAGATTGTGGGTGCAACCGTGGTGTGATCAAAATTCCAATGCAGCCCCTGCTGAAAGGGGACCTACCAATTCAGTGTTAAAGATGCTGATTAACCAACTATCATCAGCATTTAGGTTGGTATTAGAAAATTCATTTTACTATTCGAGTAGGGAGATTTGAAAAAAGTATCCAGTGGGTTATGGCTTCCTAGATGGCTAAGTATTTCTGGAGCCTGGCACATCAATAATGCCACATCAGGTAGCTGAGGAAAGGGTATCAAGGGATATAGACCAAAGGTGGGTAAATGGACTTGAGGTACAGATCAGTCATGATCTAACTGAATGGCAGAATAAGCTGGAGGGGTTGAACAACCTATTCCTGTTGATGTTCCCTGCTAGGGATAATTTGAATGAGAATGCATTTTCAGTCCTGTTACATTTATATGCTGGGTGTAGGTCGGTGCTCAATTACCACATTTGCTGCATTGAGATCCAGTACTGACTAGGGAGTGTTTGAGTTAAGGCAAGTGTCTAGGCTCCATGCGGTTTTCCTGACTCTGAAGGTTCAGAAAAGGTTTCATCTGCTTCAGTTAAGAGTTTTGAATTTTCTGTGATGACTTGGTTTGTGTGAAGCATGTACTCCATCTGCTGCTCCATTCTGGCATAACAGTTGTCAAATAGAGCTGATTGACACCTCATACAAAAGCAAAGTACTGCGGATGCTGGAAATCTGAAATAAAAACAGAAAATGCTGGAAATACTCAGCAGGTCAGGCAGCATCTAGAGAGAGAAACAGAGTTAACGTTTCAGGTCGATGACCCTTTGTCAGAACTGGAAAAAGCTGGAGATGTAACAGGTTTTAAGCAAGTGTTGGGGCAGGGAAAGGGAAGGAAAGAACAAAAAAGGGAAGGTCTGTGATAGGATGGAAGGCAGGAGAGATTAAGAGACATTAAGAGAGCTTAAGAGATGGTGCAAGGCAAAAGGAGATGGTAATGGAACAAGTTAAGAAACAAAAGATGGCTCTAGATGAAGTGTAAATGGCACTGGCGGAATGAAAGACAGCTGCCATGTGGGAGAGAGAAAAAAGTAAAAGATAAAATGGAAAACAAATAGGGGCAGAGGTTATGGTCTGTAATTGTTGAACTCTATGTTGAGTCCAGAAGGCTGTAAAGTGCCTAATCGAGCTTACATTGAGCTTCATTGGGACAGTGTAAGAGGCCGAGGACTGAGAGGTCCGAGTGGGAGTGGAGCGGAGAATTAAAGTGCCAGGCGATCGGAAGCTCGGGGTCACCCTTATGGACTGAACGGAGGTGTTCCGCAAAGCGGTCACCCAATCTGCGTTTGATCTCCCCAATGTAAAGAGACCACATCGTGAGCAGCGAATACAGTATACTAAATTGCAAGTAGTACAAGTAAATCGCTGTTTCACCTGGAAGGAGTGTTTGGGGCCCTGGACAGTGGGAAGGGTGGAGGTAAAAGGGCATGTGTTGCATCTCCTGCCCTTGCACGGGAAGGTGCCGGGCAAAGGGGAAGGGGTAGGGGTATTGGGGGTGATAGAGGAGTGGACCAGGGTGTCGTGGAGGGAGCAGTCCCTTCGGAATGCTGAAAAGGGGAGGTGAGGGGAAGATGTGTTTGGTGGTGGGATCATGCTGGAGGATGATCCGTTGAAGGTGGAGGCTGGTGGGGTGAAAGGGGAGGACAAGGGGAACCCTATCATGGTTCCGGGAGGGAGGGGAAGGGGTGAGGGCAGAAGTGTGGGAAATAGAACGGACACAGTCAAGGGCCGTGTCAACCACAGTAGAGGGGAATCCTCGGTTGAGGAAAAAGGAAGACATGTCGGAAATATGATTGTCACCTCACTTGTTTCACTGCAGGCCTATGTACAAGGGAGGTGTCTACTGAAAAGGCAATACCGTTTACCTTGGCCAGATCTTAACCAGAATTGCACAAAACATATGGAAAGGTTGTAGGTTTCAGACGCCATGCTGGATAAGGTGCAATGGCTCTGCACACCTCAGCCGAGTTCACGATGTTCCTATGATATATATTAGGGTAGAATTTCCACTGGGGTTCTCCTAATCGCCCACTGTAACTTTGGAAGATCAGCAGAAATTCCAGAGAAATGGTGTAAAATGGCTATTTACAGTGTTTGGTCAGGGTTTCCACCGTTCTTCCAGAGATCAGGAAAACCCTCATGAAAATGATCCCATGGCTCCTCCAGGTTCTCAGGATGCTACTGAAAGGACATCTCTGATGTGGTTGGGGTCCTCCTTCTGCTCTCTACTGATGTTACACGGTTTGCTGCTAGCTGTAGCTGTCACATGGAGATCAGCTTAGTTTCTCAATGTTGTAGGGGATCACAGGACTGGTGTTCCTGCATCCTAATAGCTTTCCTGGGCTCCAGCCAGCTCCCCATCTGATTTAGATTTACTTTGCTAGCCATGGGAGATGCATTGAGGAAGAAAGGCACTTGTCTCAATGTGGAGCAAGAAACAAACATTCTTGCTGCCGAAGTCAGAGAGGTGATGATGGGAATAGCAGAGCTGGTCCATTATTTTTTGGCCCAGTGACGATAAAGGAACAGCGATATGTCTAAGTCGGGATGGGGTGTGATTTGGAGAAGAAACTGGAGGCGATGATGTTCCCGTGCACTTGTTGCCCTTTTCCTTCTAGGTGCTGGAGGTCGCGGGTTTGGGAGGTGCTGTCGAAGAAGCCTGGAGGAGCTTCTCCAGTGCATTCTAGGAGGTAGTACACACTGCAGCCATGGTGTGCTGGTGGTGGAGGGAGTGAATGTTTAAGTTGGTGGATGGGGTGCCAATGAATCAGACTGCTTTGTCCTGGATGGTGTTGAGCTTCGAGTTCTGTTGCAGCTGCACTCATCCAGGCAAGTGAAGAGTATTCCACCACAATCGTGACTTGTGCCTTGCAAGGTAGTGGAGAAACTTTGGTGAGTCAGGTGGTGAGTCGCTGGTTAAAAGCAACCCTAGGTTGATGATGGTGGGGGGCATTCGGTGACGGTGATGCCACTGAATGTCATCGGGAGGTGGTTAAACTCTCTCTTGTTGGAGATACTCATGCGTGGGCACGAATGTTACTTGCTACTCATCACCCAAAGGCTGGATGTTGTCCAGGTCTTGCTGCATGCGGGCATGGACTGTTTCATTATCTGAGGAATTGTGAATGGAACTGAACACTGTGCAATCATCAGCGAAAAGCCCCACTTTTTGATCTTATGCTGGAGGGAAGGTCATTGATGAAGCAGCTGAAGGTAGCTGGGCCTAGGATGCTGCGCTGAGGAACTCCTGCAATGATTTTTTTCTCTCCCCTTTATTCAGTCACGGGATGCAAGACCAGCATTGATTACCTATCCCTAATTGCCCTTAACCGAGTGGCTTGCTAGGCCATTTCAGAGGGCAGTTAAGAGTCAACCACAGTCACATAGGCTAGACCGGGTAAGGATGGCAGGTTTCCTTCCCTAAAAAAGGACATTAGTGAACCAGATGGGTTTTTACGACAATCCAGGAGTTACATGGTCACCATTACTGATACTAGCTTTTTATTCCAGATTTATTTATTTATTAACTAAATTTAAATTCCTCAGCTGCTGTGGTGCAATTTGAACTCACATCTCCGGATCATTCATCCAGGCCTCGATTACTAGTCCAGTAACATACCATTATGCTACTGTTCCCGTGATGTCCTGGGGCAGAGATGATTGGTCTCCAACAACCACAACCATCTTCCTTTGTGCTGGATATGACTAACCACTGGAGAGTTTCCCCCCCCCCACCCCCCCCCACCCCTGATCCCTATGAACTTCAGTTTTACTAGGGCTCTTTGGTGCCACACTCTGTCAAATGTCAAGGGCAGTCACTCTCACCTCACCTCTGGAATTCAGCTCTTTTGTTCACATTTGGACCAAGGCTGTAATGGAGGTCTGGAGCAGAGTGGTCCTAGTGGACCCAAAACTGAGCATTGGGACAAACCACCACCCTGGGCATGTCTGTTAGAAGATATGGGCTAGCCATAGCTGCTGACCCCATGGAGAAACCCTTCAATAGTAGAGGGAAGTCCTAAATATCTGTTTGCTGTTCCTTGTCATCACCTCCACCAGCAAGAAAGGTATGCCCTCAGCTTTGTAATGAAAGCCTGTGTACAAACAGGTAATGGTTGTGTGGAATACTTTACAATAGTACCTACCAGACGGTGCAAGGCTCCCAACTCAAGTACAGGTAGTGCTCGATAGGTCCCACAGAAACGGGTGCAAAAAGTGACCAGCACACATCATCTTCCTGCCAATACCAGCACATTTTTTCCTCTTTTGTAGTCAGATATGACTGATCTGGGTGACTGCACTGACTCAGCTGACCAACAGTAGAAAATGCACCTGTGCTTTTACTGAAGGGTGGCCTTCAAACACTTTCCTGCCGCCACCACCACTCGTTGCTCTTTAATGGCAAGCTACAGTCCTTTAAAGATCTATTGCTTCATCACATTCTATACTCATTACTACCCCCAATTTCTTGTTTTTAAAGCTAATTATCTATCCAGCATCGTACTTTTATCCCCAGTCCTTACTGTAACAATTAAGTCCTCATCAAAAGCTTCTTGAAAGTTATAGATCAGTGCAGTTCCCTTTCCACAACACCAGAAACATATTTGAAAGACAGATTAACCAACTGATTCTCCTTCCTAACTCTCTAACAGGGTGCTCGTTATATCAATTTATGCTTTCCCAAGCACTTAAGCTCTGTATCGCAAAATTATTTCATAAGATTTTTTCTGAAGCAGATGTTGAAATTAAAGTTTGAAAGTTTCCGGAATGTCAAATTTAGCTAAAAGTTTAGTCAAAATCCTGGAATTTCCCAACATTGAGAGAGCACCTTCACCACGTGGACTGCAGTGGTTGAAGAATGTGGCCCACCACCACCTGTTCAGAGCAATAAATGCCGGCCTTGCCACCAACGCTCACATCCCGAGAATGGGAAATACTAATTACGAGTTCAATTTCAATACTTCAAGACTCTTGGATGGGCAAATGTTGTGCAAACCAGAACATCTTGCCTTTACATAACAATATGGTCATTATCTGCATACTGTCTAGTTCCTGCTCTTCTATTCCTGGAAATCGTAGTTCTGACCTAGGTAATCTCCCCTCCCCTTCCGAAGTAAAGGCAAATGCACTGGCCCATTATCATTACCAATGGATATACATTAGGGAAAACAATATTACTACTTTAGATTCAGCAATTTTATGTTCATTGGTTCTTTTCACTTGTTTCCAATACTTCGGTTTGTATCTCTACTTAAACCTCAGCGAGGTCCGTGGCCCTTCGTTTTGTATACTCTCTTTTCTCTTCAGTTTTTGGCCCAGAATTTGCAGTTCCGATGACAGCCTACACACAGCGAATGCTGTCGGTTCGCCTTGACAGATCTATTGCACCGACTGGAAAATCACTTTCGCTGGCGCAGAGCAGGGCTATTTGCCCAACTGCTGCCCACGAAACCCTTACGCCTGGTAAAAGCTGGCATAGGGCCTTCTTTCACCAGCATAAGGGTTAATATCAATCTTCAAGTTAAAATGTAAAAATAAAAAATTGTGCACAAACACTTTCAATTACTTTATGCAAATTTTGGCTCGGGTTAAAATGTTTAAAATTATTTTTCAAAAACTATTTATTGTATTTGCTTTATTGAAGGGACTTTTAATTAAATTTGAAAATGAGAACACTTATTTTTATTGCAGTTGTCCAAATTATTTAATTATTTGGGGATTCCTAATATGCTCATGGGGATTCAGTTCGTAAATGGAATCCTCCTTTCTGATTGGACGACCTGGCCCACGTGATCCCTGGGACGCTTCCGAGCCACCTGCATCCCTGGGATCTGTGGGCCTTTATGCTGCCGTACGCCTGCGGGCCCAGGACCCGAAATCTCCGCAGCCTGGGAGCCTGAAGGTAAGTGCGTATGCTTTTAGCGGGTCGGAAGCGTACTCCGGGAGGTACGCCTACGACCGCAATTTTCGGGCCTATATAGTAGACAGAATCTTAAAGGACATTTCTATTCAAGATAGTTACCAGTTTCAAAACAGGTGCAAGTTTTTCCCTATTTTCCTAGATTTTAACCAACATTAAAAGGAAAAAAAATCAAGTTTGTCTGACTTGCACAAGACAGGATAAATTTGATGAAGTAAATGGCTGAACATTTCTTCTCAAATGCTTCATTTTACTCCAATGCGGAAAGATTGAACTATACATCAGATTGTAGCTACACTCACCTTCACCGATTCTGTATCTGGCACATGAAGACTCTTTGGAATGTCATTTGATTCCACTATCCTCAAAATCTTATCAGTTGAATTCAAGACCTCTGGATCGCCAAGTACTTGCAGGCTCACATCTTCAGTACAAACAGCATGATCCACACCGTTCTGGTTAAGACTACAATGAACAGCTGCAAAATAGAAGTTTAATAATAAGACATAAATAAGCATTTCAACTTGGCTACCATCAGCTGAAAAATAAGCTGTATTTACAGTTAGGCGAAAGAAAAAAAATACCATGATGGAAGACTCTCTATACTTGCTCCAACATGCATTTAGATCTCAAATGGGTAGTTAGGCAAGCCCTTTCTCTACAGAATAGTAGAACATGAAATGTTACGTTACCATTTCTAAATATTAGGATATCCTTGTAGAAGAATGTTGGACTACCACTAATAACAAGGCTAATTTCCACAATCTTGTCTTCTGACCACAGCTTTACTATGACTGCAACACTTCTTATTTTATGATGTGGAGATGCCGGTGTTTGGACTGGGGTGGACAAATGTGAGAAGTCGCACAACACCAGGTTATAGTCCAACAGCTTTATTTGAAATCACAAGCTTTCGGAGCGCTGCTCCTTCGTCAGGTGAAGTGAAGTGATGCATATAGTCACAGCATATATAGTCAGAGAACACTGCCAGATGATTACCGTTAATCTTTCTAACTGCCCTTTATCACACCTCGGCAGAGAGATAATCACGGCAATCAAAGGTGTGGATGGTGTCCAAACAGGTCAGTCAGGAAAACATTACATCAAAGACAATGTGGCAGATGCTGGGGTCTGTATGGAAAACAAAACTTTTTTTGCTGGAAATCACAGCAGGTCCGGCCGCATCTGTGTAGAGAGAACAAGCCAACGACGACTCAAGTCTGGATGACTCTACGTCAGGTGGGGTTACATGTAGCGTGACATGAACCCAAGATCCCGGTTGAGGCCATCCTCATGGGTGCGGAACTTGGCTATCAGTTTCTGCGTGACGATTTTGCGTTGTCGTGTGTCTCGAAGGCCGCCTTGGAGAACGCTTACCCGAAGATCGGAGGCTGAATGTCCTTGACTGCTGAAGTGTTCCCCGACTGGGAGGGAACACTCCTGCCTGCCGATTGTTGCGCGGTGTCCGTTCATACGTTGTCGCAGTGTCTGCATGGTCTCGCCGATGTACCATGCTCCGGGGCATCCTTTCCTGCAACGTATGAGGTAGACAACGTTGGCCGAGTCACATGAGTATGTACCATGTACCTGGTGGGTGGTGTCCTCACATGTGATGATGATATCTGTGTTGATGATCTGGCATGTCTTGCAGAGGTTGCCGTGGCAGGGTTGTGTGGTGTCGTGGTCGCTGTTCTCCTGAAAGCTGGGTAATCTGCTGCGAACGATGGTCTGTTTGAGGTTTGGCAGCTGTTTGAAGGCGAGTAGTGGGGGCGTGGGATGGCCTTAGCGAGGTGTTCGTCGTCATCGATGACATGTTGAAGGCTGCGAAGAACATGGCGCAGTTTCTCCGCTCCGGGGAAGTACTGGACGACGTAGGGTACTCTGTTGGTTGTGTCCCGTGTTTGTCTTCTGGAGGAGGTCTATGCGATTTTTCGCTGTGGCCCGTCGGAACTGTCGATCGACGAGTCAAACGTCATATCCCGTTCTTATGAGGGAGTCTTTCAGCGTGTGTAGGTGTCCATCGCGTTCCCCCTCGTCTGAGCAGATCCGGTGTATTCGCAGGGCTTGTCCATAGGGGATGGCTTCTTTAACGTGGTTAGGGTGGAAGCTGGAGAAGTGGAGCATCGTGAGGTTGTCCGTGGGCTTGCGGTAGAGTGAAGTGCTGAGGTGTCTGTCTTTGATGGAGATTCGTGTGTCCAAGAATGAAACCAATTCTGAGGGGTAGTCCATGGTGAGTTTGATGGTGGGATGGAACTTGTTGATGTTATCGTGTAGTCTTTTCAGTGATTCTTCGCCGTGGGTCCATAGGAAGAAAATGTCGTCGATGTATCTGGTGTATAGCGTTGGTTGGAGGTCCTGTGCAGCGAAGAAGTCTTGCTCGAACTTGTGCATGAAGATGTTGGCGTATTGGGGTGCGAATTTGGTCTCCATGGCTGTTCCGTGTGTTTGGGTAAAAAAATGGTTGTCAAAGGTGAAGACATTGTGGTCAAGGATGAAGCGGATGAGTTGTAGGATGGCGTCTGGAGATTGGCTGTTGTTGGTGTTGAGTACTGCGGCTGTCGCAGCGATGCCGTCATCGTGGGGGATACTGGTGTAGAGTGCCGAGACGTCCATCGTGGCGAGGAGTGTTCCTGGTTCAACTGGTCCGTGGGTGCTGAGTTTCTGTAAGAAGTCTGTAGTGTCGCGACAGAAGCTGGGGGTTCCCTGTACGATGGGTTTCAGGATGCCCTCGACATATCCAAAGAGGTTCTCACACAGGGTTCCGTTGCCTGATACGATAGGACGTCCGGGTGTGTTGGCTTTGTGTATCTTTGGGAGGCAGTAGAAGTCTCCCACGTGGGGAGTACGTGGGATGAGAGCGCGTAGGATGCTATGAAGGTCTGGATCGAAGGTCTTGATCAGTCTATTGAGTTGGCGGGTGTGTTCTTTGGTCGGATCTGCGGGTAACTGTCTGTAGTGTTCCAGGTTGTCCAGTTGTCGGTATGCTTCTTTGCAATAGTCCATTCTGTTCTGTATGACGATGGCTCCTCCTTTGTCCGCTGGTTTGATGACGACGTTGCGGTTGGTCTTGAGAGCGTGGATGGCGTTGCTTTGTGCTCGGGTGACATTCTGGACTGTCTTGAGTGCGGCTGATGAATCTGGCGTTGATGCATCTCCTGACAGCTTGAGCATACATGTCAAGCTTAGGGCAGCGACCCTCCGGAGGGGCCCAATTTGACTCTTTCTTCTTCGGTTGCTGCACTGCGGGTCCCTCTGTCTGCTGTTCCAGATCATTGAGTGTCTCATTGGGTTCGCTGCTGACATCTTGGGATTCGTGGAAGAATTCCCGGAGCCTCATTCTCCTGATGAATTCCTCTGTGTCTGCCGCGAGACCGATGGGGTCCATTTTGGTGGTGGGGCAGAAAATGAGCCCTCGGCTGAGAACTTCGATTTCGTCTGGTTGAAGGGTGTGGTCGGACAAGTGGACGATGGACTTCCGTGTGGTTGCAACCATGGGAGGCTTGGCTGCTGCTGGTGGTGATGCTGAGTTTCTCAAGCTTCCTGTTCTTGGTGTGCATGTAGGCAGCGTAGTTCCGTTGCCTCGTCTGTTTGGCGGTGTCTCGTAGCTGGTCTGCTGTGTCCTGAGCACAGGCTGAGAACATGGACTCTATCTTGGTTTCGAGGTTGCGGCGTCTGCTGTAGAGCTGGTGTACGAGATGGTTGAGGAGTGTGCAAGAGGTACGACGGCAGAGTCCACACCTTTGATTGCCGTGATTATCTCTCTGCCGAGGTGTGATAAAGGGCAGTTAGAAAGATTAACGGTAATCCTCTGGCAGTGTGCTGTGACTATATGCATCACTTCACTTCACCTGACGAAGGAGCAGCGCTCCGAAAGCTTGCGATTTCAAATAAAGCTGTTGGACTATAACCTGGTGTTGTGCGACTTCTCATACTTATTTTGTGTTTAAGCAACTTCAGTTGAGGACTATTAAAATATTTAAGAAATTATTTAAATGGTCAAGCTATCGCAGCACTTTTTTTTTAAGCATTTTGTGTTAAAGCAAATGTGGGAGAAAAAGGATTAAGATTTCCCTATGTATGAACAACAGTTTGAAACGCAGGGCACAGAAGTCAAGAAAAAGGCTCATACTCTGATAAGAGACCAGTTGCCAAGACACCACATATCACAGTAGAAGATAAACATTTGGCCTATGCACTTACTGTATTATAAACAAAGTTGTAGCGTAAAGGCTGAAAAGATTAGAAGCTACACCTAAAAATGCAGCCTCAGCTAAACGTGCAAAATACATAATAGGTGGGCACAGAGCAAGGTTGTATTATAGTACAAGAATAGAACCTGACCCCGCTTTTAAAGGCAGAGCGTTCTCAGGAGGGCCAGGAGCTATGCAGATGCGTGGAGGGCCTGGAGGGCCGGCGCTGGTCGCTCCAGGTCTTGGAAACGGGATGTGTTGTTCTCTTGGGTCGGAGCGCGCTGAAGGTAGTCGGAGCCTGGGAACCAGACTATCATTTGCTTGTCATTTAATATAAATGGAAAACCGTTACTAGTTAATGTAATAAAGCTGATTATAAAAACCACTTGTGCGTGAATCATAAGCAGAGATATTGGGCCGAAAATTGATCCCGGGACGCGAGAGTCTCGCGTATTCCCACTCCAATTGCCGGTTTTCTGCATGCCCTGCGCATGCGCTGAAAACCGGCAATTGCTCTTCTGAAAAGGGGGCGGGTCCTGGGTGCATCGCGTGCGCGCTACAGGCTGCGCGCACGCTGTGCACTTCATGCTTTGGACGCGCAGGTAAGTAGGGAAGATTTTGGAAATGTAAAAAGGAGGAGTAAGACCCGCTTTTAAGAAGGTAAGTAGTGAATTAAGTATTTTTTTGAATTTTTTTTTTTACAGGTATATCTTTTTGAGAGACTTTAAAGACAGGTAAGTTTATTTTTATAACTTTTTAAAAGATTTTAAATTTTTTCAAAAATTTAATTTTTTATTTAAAATGGTTAATTTAATTAACTATACTTATTTTATTAATGTGATGGGGTTTTTTTTTAATTTAATTGAGGTTTAGCTGTTATTTTGGGGGGGTGTAAGATTCATAGATTTCACAGGGTGCTGTGAAACTTATGAATGGAAGATGGTGTGCTGCCATTGGCTCTAACTGAGTCACGTGATCCCACAGCTCGCACGAATTCACTACGCCGCTGGGATACGCAAGCACTGCCCAGCTGATCTCTAGAACATGAAGTTCGTGCGAGCTGGATCTGAAAAAGCACAAGCGAGGTGAGAGATCGCGGGAAAGCCTTACCCCCGCGGGAACAGAGCGAGATCAATTTCTGGGCCATTGTCGCTGGACTAACAACCCTTTGTTGCGACGGTAACCACGGAGGAAATCCGCTAACCGGCACAAACCACAAAAAAACAAATTTCAGCTAGTCCCAAACACAGCCAACTGATGACTAAAATTCTGAAACATCAAGGCTGTCCTATTCTGGTGATATACATGATCAAATACACAAATATTCCCCTCAATTTTTGTGTGTGGAGGCAGAGTGTAAGCTTTGCTAATGTCTTGCTATTCTTCATACACAAGTGCTCAAAATAAGATCGATCAAATCATAAACGAGAACCCTGAAACAGATGCATGCATGTCAGCTGCGGTTACTCAATTACAGTAATACTTTTACATACCTGCACAACTAAACAAACTCAATTTGTCCAATACAACTGCAAACTAGAGAAATATATTACCTACGTAGAGGCAGGTTGTGAAGCCAAATATTTTAGGCTACTTATACTATTACAGACAGCTTAACAGAAGTGCTTGGAAGGATAATCAAAGATAAAGACAGCTAGTGTCCAACTAGCAGTTTTATCAAAGCTGTAGTTTGAGTTCAGATGTATGCCACTTTTTGATAAGTGGAAATCCATTTCAAGACATTTTGAATTGAATGCATTACTGCCACAGAGTGGCAAGATAAGGATTTGCACTCAATTCCTACTCTGATCTCAGAAGTAATTATACATTCAGAAAGAGAAAAGAAATGGTACTCCGCTGTTATGTAGGACAGCAAGATTCCCAGATTGAAGCAAATAGACAGAACAAAAAATTACTACAAAGCCCCAAATCTGAAGCTCCTCCGCCAAAATCTAATAGGTCTCAGCCTTGATCAGTGATAGCACTCTCACCCAAATCAGAAGGTTGTGCGTTCAAGCTCCATTCCAGAGACTTGGAAACGTAATCTGCGTGATACTTCAGTAGAGTACTGAGGGAGTGTTGCACTGTTCGAGATGCCAGCTTTTGGATGAGACGTTAAATAGAGGCCCCATCTTACTTTTCCTTTCAGGTGGGTGTAAAATATCCCAAAGCACTATTTGAAGAGCAGGAGAGTTCTCTCTGTCTTGGCTAACAATTATCCCTCAACCAACATCACTAATAAACAGATTTATGAAAGAGAAATTATGTTTGACAAATCTGAATTTTTTTTTGAGATTGTAACTAGCATGGTAGATAAGGGGGAACCAGTGGATGTAGTGCATTTGAATTTTCAAAAAGCATTCGATAAGGTGCCACACAAGAGGTTATTACACAAGATTAGGGCTCATGGGATTGGGGGTAAACAACATGGATTGAGGATTGGTTAACAAAGAGTAGGAATCAATGGGTCATTTTCAGGTTGGCAGGCTGTAACTAGTAGGGTACCGCAAGGATCAGTGCTTGGGCCTCAGCTATTCACAATCTACATCAATGATTTGGATGAGGGGACCAAATGTAATATATCCAAGTTTGCTGAGAATACAAAGCTGGGTGGGAATGTAAATTGTGAGGAGGATGCAAGGAGGCTTCAAGGGGATACAGACAGGCTAAGTGAGTGGGCAAGAACATGGCAGATGGAACATAATGTGGAGAAACGTAAAGTTATCCACTTTGGTAGGAAAAATAGAAAAGCAGAATATTTTTTAAATGGCAAGAGAATGGGAAATGTTGGTACTCAGAGGGACCTGGTGTACTTGTACACAAATCACAGAAAGTTAACATGCAGGTACAGTAAGCAATTAGGAAGGCAAATGGTTCGTCAGCCTTTGTTACAAAGGGATTGGAGTACAAGAGTAAAGAAGTCTTACTACAATTATATAAGGCCTTGGTGAGACCACACTTGGAGTACTGTGTACAGTTTTGGTCTCCTTATCCAAGGAAGGATACACTTGCCTTGGAGGGAGTGCAACAAAGGTTCACTAGACTGATTCCTGGGATGTGGAGGGATTGTCCTATGAGGAGAGATTGAGTAGACTAGGCCTATATTCCCTAGAATTTAGAAGAATGAGAGGTGATCTCATTGAAACATAAAATTCTTAAAAGGGCTAGACAGGGTTGATGCTGGAACAATGTTTTCCCTGGCTGGGAGTCTAGAGCTAGGGATCATCGTCTCAGAATAAGTGGTCGGCCATTTAGGACTGAGATGAGGAGAAATTTCTTCACTCAGGAGGGTGGTGAATCTTTGGAATTCTCTACCCGAAAGGGTTGTGGATGCTCAGTCGTTGAATATATTCAAGACAGAGATCAATACATTATTGGATACCAAGGGATATGGGGATAGTGCAGGAAAGTGGAGTTGAGGTAGAAGATCAGCCATTATCTTATTGAATGGCAGAGCAGGCTCGAAGGGCCTACTCCTGCTCGTATTTCTTATGTTCTTAAAACAGATTATCTGGACATTTCTCTCATCCTACTGGTGGGATTGGCTGCCGAGTTTCCCTACATTACAATGATGATTTTACTTCAAAAAGTAATTCAATGGTTGTGTAGCGCTTTAGGACATCCTGAGGATGTGAAAGACAGATAAATTCTAATAATCTAAAATACAGCACAGCTAACATGGTGTCTAATGTATGTTCTTCAAAACATTTAATAGCAGGCTCAGATGAGTGTCAGGGAAATTGTGAAGGGGTGGAAACCTGAAGCAAAGTTGATGAAAATGCAAAATTCGAACTGAAAAACCATCAACTTTGCACCCCTTCCTTGCCTTCACATGGTCCATCTCCGACTCTGCCATCTCCATCATTTCTGGAGAAAGGTGGTCAACCAGTATCTGCTATAAGCTCACTGACTCCCACAGCTACTTTGATTACACTGCTTCCCACCCCACTTTTGGTATAGGAATCCATTCCATTCTCAGTTTTTCCATCTTATCTGTTCTGACAATGCCACCTTCCATACCAGTGCTTTCGATACATCTTCCTTTTCCTCAACCGAGGATTCTCCTCCAGTGTGGTTGACCGGACCCTAGACTATCAGTCCCATTTCCTGCATTTCTGCCCTCACCCCTTTCCCCCCCCCCCACCCAAACTGAGAACCACAATACGGTTCCCTGGTCTTCACCTTCCACCCCACCAGATTATCCTCTGCCATTTCTGCCACCTCCAGCGTGATGCCACCAAACACATCTTTCAGCATTCCGAAGGGACCGTTCCCTCCGGGACACCCGATCCACTCTTCAATCACCCCCAACACCCGCTGCCCTTTCACCTTCTCCCTTTCCACCATTCAGGGCCACAAACACTCCTCCCAGGTGAAACAGCGATTTACTTGTACTTACAATTTAGTATACTGTAGTCGCTGCTCATGATGCGGTCTCCTCTACATTGGGGAGACCAAATGCAAATTGGGTGATCGCTTTGCTTAATACCTCCGTTCAGTCCACAAACATGACCGAGCTTCCTGTTACTTGCCATTTTAATTCTCTGCCCCACTATGACTTCGGTCCTTGGCCTCCTACACTGTTCCAATGAAACTCAAGGAACAGCACCTCATCTCCGATTAGGCACTTACCACCTTCTGGACTCAGCGTTCATAACCATTGCGCCCAATTTTTTGGACAGCAGGTGCTGGTAATGATTTTGCTGTTGCCATTAACACCTCCTCTAGACCCATCTGGTGTCTTTATTTGTCCCATTACCTTCCCCTTTTGCCTTGCACCATGATTCCTTTTGTCATTTAAGCACTCCTGGCTTCCATCCCATCACACACCTGCCCTTCCCCCATGCCTCTCTACTTGCTTAAAACTGTCTCATCAGAACTGGAAAATGTTAGAGATGGAAGGTCACCGACCTCAAACATTAGCATTTTTTTTTTTATTTCAGATTTCCAGCATCTGCAGTATATTGCTTTTGCAGCCACGGATTTAAAAATCCATCCGTCTTAATGATTGCAGGCATTGGGATCTTTGTGACTCAATATAGCAGGCTCTCTTACTAGAGTTCCCACAGGCAGACAGCTATTGCTTTCCAAGACATGCATGAATGAAAGCTTAGAAAGAGTCTGTAACTTTGGCCAGTTAAGTCATCTGAAGTGGGATTCTCTTTATTGTAGCTTTGTTCACTTATAGGGCTGCGAATAACCTGCCTAAGCTAGTTGCATTGGTAAGGGCTACCTGCATATGTAGAAATTCAAGACAGCAAAGTGTTAATAGCACAAGTTTAAACATTAAGAAAAACAATATAAAACAGTGAAAGTTAGAGTGCATGTCAGTTTAATGAATAAAGCAGATAGTTGACCTCAGGCTTGTTCAAGAGGTGACCCAAGAGCATCACCGTTGTGGGCCTTCCAGTTTCCCTTCCACCATTTCAGATAGGGCCCAAATGTGTTTCCCATTGGGAATGCCTCTATCTTTACTTTTTGGAAGAGAAGAAAGAGATCGATTAAGAAGGAGGATGGCAGGTGGGTCAGGCAGCACCAGAGATGTACAGCACCCATCCTTAACAGAATATACAGGTAGAATCATACAGCACAGAAGGAGGCCATCCATGCCTGTGCTGGCTCTTGAACGAGCTATCCAATTAGTCCCACTCCCCAGCTCTTTCCCCATACCCCTGCAAATTTTTCCTTTGCATTTGTCAGAGTGAGAGTATGTATGGAACCTGTACTTTGCAAAGTGGTCACTGAGTTATGCCACATGCTGCAGCCGTTGCAGTGCTGTTAGGGTCACAACTACAGGGATTATTCCAGGATGCTACCAGGGTCTAGGTTTGCCAACTCTGGGACGCATTCCAGGAGGTTTTCGCTGATAAGATGCCTGGTCCAGGGCTGGGCCAGGCTTCGGGCAGCAGACTGGCGTGCAATAATAGAGCTCCTCTCGGTGTGAACCACTAGCCGAAACTGGAGCATGCATGCCGCATTCTCTGCCTAGTTGAGTCCTAAAATGGCAATCGAGGTCCTATGTAAATCATAGGACCTCTATATGCATTAAAAAAAAATTATACTGCTCAACTCAGGAGGGTGCTTTAGCTGCTGATTAAGACAAGCTCTTGGGAAGATAGCGATGGCAAGAATGGGGTGGCAAGTCATACTCCCATCATTTTCGGGGTGCTACCACCTGGTTTCTGCCAGGCAGGAGGCCTCAAAAACTCCTCTTGCCGATTTATTAGGTGTGTTAATCTCCTAGGTTGTCCGCAGCAGTGTCCGGGAGATTAATCGAATTTCTAGAAACTGCAGGATAATCTGGGAGGGTTGGCAACTCTACCAGGAACATCAGTGATGCACACATGCACGTTATGATGCATAGTCAGCAATTTCATCTACTGTCTCATGGACAAATTGGCAGGACACTGCAATTTTAGGAAAGTAGCAGGATTCCAGGAGATCCTAGGAATCATTCATTGCATTAATGGGTCCGTGTGCTCTCTTGCGCAATGCCTATACCTACTTCAACAGGAAAAGATTCCACACACTCAAATGTGTATCTTGTTTGTGACTGGCAGAATTACATCATGCAAGTGAATGCTCAGTTCCCTCAAAGCCGCCACGATGCCTTAAATATTAAGGCATCCACTGTGCCACCATTCCTTGACAGAAAAAAACCAGTAACCCAGGACATGAGCAGAGTGCCAATATAATTAGGTCCATTATCATTATTAGCATGTTGAAGCCACATTCCTGGTGCCTGAATCAATCTGGGGATGTCCTGCAAATACAGTACAACCTCAAATATACGTGTGGAGTATTGCAGAATTTTGCCTAATATATTTAGGTCTCATCATGGAGTCCCTGGAGGACAAAAGCAAGGACAACCCATTACCGGCTACAAGAGATGCTCATCCCACTCATTAGGATCATCTAATCTTGCTTTCCACATCTAGCCAATGCATACACAGTCCGGTCTACATTGCTCACCTTCCCGCCACCAATATACTATCTACAGACCTTTCAGTGCATCATTCAATCTCCAATGCATCTGATGAAAGCAACTTGCAAACCTTTACAAGAACAATATTCTCACACACAACTTTAGTGCAGCCACAATTTTAATTAGAAATCCTAGTGAGTGTGTGCCTTGTGCTTCCTATTGGTGCCAGTGTATGAAGGCGATGCTCTCAAGCCTTGCCTGTACTTCTAGTTGCTACCTCAGTGGCAGGAGTACACAAGATGGATGACCATTATATAGCACTAGGAGCCTCCTGGGCTTGAGATGGCCCTCACATCAAGGCAGGCAAGGGGGGGGGGGGGGGGGGCAGGGGCAGGGGCGGGGTGAAGGGGAAGGAGAGTTTGTGAGCCATTCATCACAGTCTCTGTTCCATGTTGATGTCACTGGTCCAGCCAGTTAAGCTTCTGTTAAATAGTGACCATTGGGTTGTTGATAGTGGGGCTGAAACAAATGTGCTGCCATTGAAGGTCAAGGAAGATAGTTGGGACTTCTCATTGGAGATGGTCATTGCCTGGCACTAATAAACCATAAATGCCAAAAAAAGCCATAAATGTTTATTAGCACTGGTTAGCCCAAGCCCAGATCCTTCTGTAGGCTTGCATGGGCTGTTCCATTATAGGAGGACTTGTGAATGAAGCGGAACACTACAATTAGCAAATGACCCATTTCTGACCTTACGACAGACTTTATGATCATTGATGAAGCAGATTGTGTGGGCCAAGGACAGTGCCCCGAGGAACTGCGGTAGCAATATTCTGGGGCTACAAAGATTGGTGTCAGACCACCTCCTTCTGTGTGTCAAATGATTCCAGCCACAACAGGGCTTTTCCTAGGGCTCTTGGTGCCCTACTTGTCGAGTGTAGCTACAGTCACCTCTCTTCTGTATTCCAATGGCCTGTGCATCCTGCTAGTGGACTCCTCCAACTGAACTACCATTTGTCTTTAACATGTGACACACTGTAAACATATTTTTTGAGTGCAAGATGCAGGTCCTCAGGAGCTTCAGCTGAGGGACTATGCAAACTGACCCACTGGCCAGCAAAGTCTTCATGTGCCACTAGAAACTGGTTTTACTCATTCATGCTCGAAGCTGGTGCTTAGGAGGGAGAGAGTGTGTGTTAGTATGTGCTGTAAAGTGCTGGCAGGGCCAGAATTATTGGGGATTGCATGTTCTTCTGCAGGTACATCCAAGGAGGTGGAAAGTAAGGAGGAGAGGTTACAATGGTTTCCTGATTAGCACAGTTCACATGTAACTTAGAGAGCACAATATGAGGGTTTGGTGATAGCTAATGCAGTAGTACAACAAGATGAGGAAGAAATGCAGAGACTGCAGCTAGCACTTTTCTCGCCTTTGACACCCTGGATAGTCGCCCAAGGTGTGATTAGCTTCAATGACAGCTTGCATTTATATAGCACCTATAACAGTGTAAAATGTCCCAAGCCATTTCACAAGAGCGTTAACAAAATTTGACACCGAGCCACATAAGGAGATATTAGGACGGACGGAACGAACGAACGAACGAACGAACGAAAAGAAAGAAAGAAAGAAAGAAAGAAAGAAAGAAAGAAAGAAAGATGAATTCCAGAGCTTAGGGCCTAGGCAGCTGAAAACACAACTGGCAAATGGTGGAGCGATGAAAAATCAGGGATATGCAAGAGGCCAGAATTGGGAGGAGTGCAGAGACCTCAAAAGGTTGTAGGACTGGAGGAAATTACAGAGATAGGAGGGATATGAAAACAAGGATGAGAATTTTTAAATTGAGGCATTGCCAGAACAGGCGCCAATGTAGGTCTGCAAGCACCACGGGTGATGGGACTTGGTGCCAGTTAGGATACAGGCAGCAGAGCTTTGGCTGAGCTCAAATTTACAGAGGGGGCCAGGAGAGTTGAGTCTAGAGGTAACAAAGACATGGATGAGGGTTTTAGCAGATGAGCTGAGGCAGGGGTGGAGATGAAAGTAGGCGGTCTTGATGGAGAGGATATGGAGTTGGAAGCTCAGCTCAGGGTCAAATAGGGAGTCACGGTTGCAAACAGTCTGGTTCAGCCTCAGACAGTGGCAGAGAGGGGGATGGAGCTGGTGGCTAGGGAATGGAGTTTGTGAAGATAATGGCTTCGGTCTTCCCAATATTTAGTTGGAGGAAATTTCTGCTCAGCCAGTACTGGATATCGGATAAGCAGCGCGACAAATATCAGAGGCAGTGGAGTGGTCGAGAGAGGGAGTGGGGAGGTAGAGTTGGGTGTCGTCAGCATACACGGAGAACCAGACATTCGGTTTTCAGATGATATCGCTGAGGGGCAGTATGTAGATCAGAATATAGGAGGGTGCCAAGGATAGATCCTTATATATGCAAAGGGCCCTATGCCCATTTCAGGTGTGGGCCCTGGACACCCATTTTATTCCTTTACTAATATGGTGGGCAGCATACTTCCATATGGAAATGTGCGCATGCTTCCTGTCCACCATATTGGGGGCTTAGTAGGCTTGTTAGTGCCTGAAAAAAAGGAGCAGCCTAATTTATAGCCCATTAAGTACAATTTCATGAGAGTTGTCAATCATTGCATCTTGTTGGGAATAGAACAGGAGCCACTGAAAAGTTGCATCGAGGCCTTGAAAACCTTGTACTGTTGCCAAACAGATCAATCAATTCATGGGTCTCACAGTGGAAAAGGCATGTTGCAAGCCATCATTGTTATTATACCAAGAAAAATCTGCTTGCATCTCAATACTTCAGTAAGCCACACGCCTGGACTTCAAAATGCAACAAATCAATATTCTAGGCATAGGAAGACTTGTTTTATCATAAAATATTCACTGCTTCTTTCCTTGCTATACAAAAAATTACTCCTATTCAGTACAACTTACAAGGATAAAGAAAAGTTACATATGCTACAATCAATACGAATGCAATAATAGTTTACTGTGCAGACAACAACCCATGGCCAACTTTACTCTAAATTCAAGGTGAAGTGATATTTTGTATTTCTGCTACCAAATGTACAATAGTCACATTTTTATTCCCCAAAAGCCATTAATGAAGAGATTCTAGCGGCCTCTAACCAGCAGCTTATTGAAGTCATCTGAACTCTTATGATTGCAAATAGCAGAGACTGGCAGAGCCAAGGCTTAGTGTGTGCAGGGGTAGTACTGGAGTTTAGCCAGTCAATCAAAATAACGACTTGGTCAGCTGGGGTACTACGCATTGGGTTGCCTAGCTGTTTGAGCAGAGTGGGAAGAATCTGATCGATTCTCCCAGATTCCATTAGTAAGCCAGCCTGGCTGATCAACAATGCTCTCGACTACTGCAGACCAGTCTCCAAACTGACTCAGGTATTGGATTATCAGGTCTGCCCACCTCCCTGCAGGAGAACACATTTATTCAGAGTCCAATTAAATTTTGGCCAAGACTGTACCAATTGACTACATGACCTCTTTTACACTGTCGGATAAGCTTGCAGCAATCTAAGTCTACCAATTCTTTAATTGAATACCTCTTTTAAAAAAGGCAAGAGGATGAAAGGGGGCAAGAAGAGAGGAACAGAATAGACAAACATACACCTGGAAAGGATGCCTGTTAATGTAGAAGAATCCAGGATGTAAAAATCAAAAGACCAAAGCTGAGCAATTTATAACAAATCATCTGAGCCAGGAATATATTGGCCCAAAAATTAGTGTTGCTACGCGAGAGTACGCACTGTGTACTCTTGCGTATTCTGTCTCCAATTGCTGGTTTCCAGCATGCACTGCGCATGCGCTGAAAACCGGCACTTGGTAATTTCAAAAAGGGGGCAGTTCCTAGGTGAACCGCGTGCGCGCTACAGGCTGCGCGCACGCAGTGCACTTAGTGCTTTGAACGCGCAGGTGAGTATGGAAGATTTTGCACATAAAGGAGGCGTAAGACCCTCTTTTAACAAGGTAAGTAGTTAATTAAGTATTATTTTGAATTTTTTTCAACAGGTATATCTTTTTTAGAGACTTTAAAGAAAGGTAAGTTTATTTTTATAACTTTTTAAAAGATTTTAAATTTTTTCAAAAATTTAATTTTTTGTTTAAAATGGTTAATTTATTTAACTATACTTATTTTATTAATGTGATGGTTTTTTTTAAAATTTAATTGAAGTTTAGCTGTTCTTTTGGGGGGGGTATAGATTCATAGCTTTCACAGCACTTGTTGTGAAAGCTATGAATGAAAGATGGTGTGCTGCCATTGGCTCTAACTGAGTCACGTGATCCCACAGCTCGCACGAATTAACTGCGCCTGTGGGATACGGAAGCCCTGCACAGCTGCTGTCCAGAACATCAAGTTCGTGCGAGCTGGGAATGAAAAAGCCAGCGCGCAGTGAGATCTCGCGGGGGAAGCCTTACCCTCGCACGAAGGCTCCCTCACTAATTTTTGGGCCATTATAAATCTTTAGTCGGCAGTCCCTCGGAACCGAGGATGACTTGCTTCCACATTAAAAATGAGTTCGCAGGTGACTGATGAGTCCAATGCGGGACCTACAGTCTCTGTCACAGGTGGAGCAGACGGTGGTTGAAGGGGCGGGTGGGGTGCTTGGGTTGACGTGCGCTCCTTGCGCGGCCTGCGCTTGGCTTCCGCTTGCTCCCGGCGAAGAGACTTGGTGTTCGGCACCTTCCCGGATGCTTCTCCTCCACTTTGTGTGGTCTTGGGCCAGGGATTCCCAGGTGTCGGTGGGGATGTTACACTTTTTCCAAGGAGGCTTTTTCCAAGGAGGCTTTGAGGGTGTCCTTGAAGAGTTTCCTCTGCCCACCTGGGGCTCTCTTGCTGTGCCGGAGCTCCGAGTAGAGCACTTGTTTTGGGAGTCTCGTATCGGGCATGCGGACAATGTGACCCGTCCATCAGAGCTGATCGAGCGTGGTCAAAGCTTCGATGCTGGGGATGTTGGCCTGAGCAAGAACATTGACGTTGGTGCGCCTATCCTGCCAATGGATTTGCAGGATCTTGCGGAGGTAGCATTGGTAGTATCTCTCCAGTGCTTTGAGGTGCCTGCTGTACATGGTCCATGTCTCGGAGGCATACAGCAGGGCGGGTATCACTGCTTCTCTGTAGACCATGAGCTTAGTGCCGGGTTTGAGGTCCTGGTCTTCAAACACTCTTCCTCAGGTGACCGAAGGCTGCACTGGCACACTGAAGGCTGTGTTGGACTTAGTCGTCGACGTCTGCCCTTGTTGACAGTAGGCTCCCGAGGTATGGAAAGTGGTTCACGTTGTCCAGGGCCTTGACGTGGATTTTGATAATTGGGGGGGGGGGGGGGGGGGGGGGGGGCGCAGTACTGTGTGGTGGGGCAGGTTGGTGGAGGAACTTTGTCTTACGGATGTTTAGTGCAAGGCCTATGCTCTCGTACGCTTCGGTGAAGGTGTTGACGATGGTTTGCAGTTCGACCTCCGAGTGAGCGCAGACGCAAGCGTCGTCTGCATACTGTGATTCGACAACTGAAGAACAAGGCATCAGGAGCAGATGGAATCCCTGCCGAGGCACTAAAGCATGGCGGAGAAGCACTACTGGCACGAATTCATGAACTCATTTCTCTTATATGGAAGGAGGAGAGCATGCCAGGGGATCTCAGACGCTGTAATTGTGACCATCTTCAAGAAAGGTGACAAGTCCGATTGCGGTAATTAGAGGAGTTTCCCTGCTGTCTGCCACTGGGAAAGTCATCGCAAGAATCCTCCTCAAATCGCCTTCTCCCAGTGGCCGAAGAGCTCCTCCCAGAGTCGCAATGCGGATTTCGCCCACTAAGGGGCACAATGGACATGATCTCACTGCACGTCAATTACAAGAGAAATGCAGGGAACAGCACCAACTGCTGTACATGGCCTTCTTTGACCTCACAAAGGCCTTCGACACTGTCAACCGTGAGGGATTATGGAGTGTCCTCCGCAAATTTGGCTGCCCTCAAAAGTTTGTCACCATCCTCCGCCAGCTTCATGACGACATGCAAGCCGTGATCCTGACCAATGGTTCCACAACAGACCCAATTCACGTACGAACCGGGGTCAAGCAAGACTGTCATCGCACCAACGCTCTTCTCGATCTGCCTTGCTGCAATGCTCCATCTCACCCTCAGTAAGCGCCCCGCTGGAGTGGAGCCAATTTACAGAACAAACAGGAAAGTGTTCAACCTCCGTCGCCTCCAGTCCAGATCCAAGGTCGTCCCATGCTCTGTCGTCGAATTACAGTATTATAAATTACACCTATGCAGTATATATTAAGAGATGTTAAGCAGATAAAAAAAAGTGACCTACAAGTTACATTTAGAAATCAATGCAGGAAAATATCCACTGAAGGGTTAAACTTACAACAATTACCTTAGTGGTTAGAATGTAAATCTACATTTGTTTATTTTGACAACTGAAATTCAACACAAACAAGTTTAGAACAGAGTATAGCAACAGAACAAGGCAACTTAGGTTAAGGTGAACATGAAGGGTCAAATTAAATTCCAAAAAACCTTCAGGGTGGGCAGTAGCGAATAGTCAGAAGGATGCAGTGAAGCAGGTGTTCAGCTTTCATTTGGTACATTCCATCTATCCTTTGTGGCATTTGACTTTGTCTTTCTCAATTTTTATCTTCCTTCCATCAGATATTGATGGTCACAAAGCCAATGTTAAAAAAAACTCCATTTATTAATACATGAAAAGTCAAACAAATAAAATGACGATGTACTGGTGTGAATCTGAAATCTAAGCTGCATACAGCATGTATATGGTTGAGGTATTAAATGGATACTTCACATCCATTTTCACAAGAAGATGCCAAGTTTCTTGAGCAGTATGTAACTGAACCGACCAGGGGGCAAGCAACCTTAGATCTGGTCCTGTGTAACGAGACAGGATTAATTAAAAATGTCCTAGCAAAGGATCCCCTTGGAATGAGTGACCATAACATGGTTGAATTCCATATTCAATTAGAGGGTGAGAAGGTTGGATCTCAAACAAGCGTGCTAAGCTTGAATAAAGGAGACTATGAAGGTATGCGAGCGGAATTGAGTAGAGTGGATTGGGAAAATAGATTAAAGGGTAAGACGACACATGATCAGTGGTGTACATTCAAGGAGTTATTTTACAACTTCCAAAAAAAATATATTCCACTGAAAAGAAAAGGGTGTAAAAGAAAGGACAGTCATCCGTGGCTAAGTAAAGAAATTAAGGATAGTATTCGACTAAAAACACAAGGGCATATAAGGTAGCGAAATCTAGTGGGAGGACAGAGGATTGGGAAAACTTTAAAAGGCAGCAAAAAATAACAAAAAGATTGATTAAGAAAGGGAAGATAGATTATGAAAGTAAATTAGCAAAAAATATAAAAACAGATAGTAAGAGTTTTTATAGTTATATAAAAAGAAAAAGGGTGGCTAAAGTAAATGTTGGTCCCTTAGAGGATGAGACCGGGAAATTAATGGTGGGAAATATGGAGATGGCAAAAACACTGAATGAATATTTTGTATCAGTCTTTACAGTAGAGGACACTAAGAATATCCCAACACTGGACAAACAGGGGGCTATAGGGGGAGAGGAGCTAAACACGATCAAAATCACTAAGGAAGTGGTACTCGGTAAAATAATGGGACTCAAGGCGGATAAATCACCTGGACCTGATGGCTTACATCCTAGAGTCTTGAAGGAAGTGGCGGTAGGGATTGTAGATGCATTGGTAATAATTTTTCAAAACTCCCTGGATTCCGCTAAGGTCCCGGCAGACTGGAAAACTGCTAATGTAACACCCTTATTTAAAAAGGGCAGTAGACAGAAGGCTGGTAACTATAGACCGGTTAGCCTAACATCTGTGGTAGGTAAAATTTTGGAGTCCATTATTAAGGAAACAGTAACAGGACATTTGGATAATCATAATTTAATAGGACAAAGTCAGCATGGTTTTACGAAGGGGAAGTCATGTTTGACAAATTTGCTGGAGTTCTTTGAGGAAGTAACATATAGAGTGGATAAAGGGGAACCAGTGGATGTAGTGTATTTAGACTTCCAAAAGGCATTTGACAAGGTGCCACACAAAAGATTATTGCTTAAGGTAAAAAATCACAGGATTGGGGGTAATATTCTGGCATGGATAGAGGATTGGCTATCTAACAGAAAGCAAAGAGTTGGGATAAATGGTTCATTCTCAGACTGGCAATCAGTAACTAGTGGTGTTCCACAGGGGTCAGTGCTGGGTCCCCAACTCTTCACAATCTATATTAACGATTTGGAGGAAGGGACCAAGTGTAACATATCAAAATTTGCAGATGATACAAAGATGGGAGGGAAAGTAGTGTGAGGAGGACATAAAAAACCTGCAAGGGGACATAGACAGGCTAAGTAAGTGGGCAGAGATTTGGCAGATGGAATACAACACTGGAAAGTGTGAGGTGATGCACTTTGGCAGGAAAAATCCTAGAGCAATTTATTATCTTAATGGCAAGAAACTGGAGAGTACTGAAGTGCAAAGGGATCTGGGGGTCCTGGTGCACGAAACTCAAAAGGTTAGTATGCAGGTGCAGCAAGTGATTAAGAAGGCAAATGGAATGTTGGCTTTCATTGCTAGGGGGATAGAATATAAAAATAGGGAAGTATTGCTTCAGTTGTACAAGGTATTGGTGAGACCGCACCTGGAATACTGCATACAGTTTTGGTGTCCTTACTTAAGGAAAGACATCCTTGCTCTCGAGGCAGTGCAAAAAAGGTTCACTCGGTTAATCCCGGGGATGAGGGGGTGGTCATATGAGGAGAGGTTGGGTAGATTGGGACTCTACTCATTGGAGTTCAGAAGAATGAGAGGCGATCTTATTGAAACATATAAGATTGTGAAGGGGTTGGATCGGGTGGATGCGGGGAGGATGTTCCCGATGACGGGTGAGACGAGAACTAGGGGACATAGTCTTAGAATAAGGGGCTGCTCTTTCAAAACTGAGATGAGGAGGAACTACTTCACTCAGAGGGTGGTAGGTCCATGGAATATGCTGCCACAAAAAGCTGTAGAAGCTACAACATTAATTAAATTTAAAACAGAAATAGACAGTTTCCTAGAAGTAAAGGGCATTAAGGGTTACGGGGAGCGGGCAGGAATTTGGACATGAGTCTAGGTTCGGATCGGTCATGGCCCTGTGGGTAGTGGAGCGGGCCCAGGGACTGTGTAGCCTGATTCTGCTCCTATTTCGTGTGTGCAATTCTGTTAGATGCAGGAGATGGTTCTGTGATAGATAGTAGATTGGCGGTTAGGATCAGATCAGCCATGATCTTATTGAATGGCGGAGCAGGCTCGAGGGGCCGATTGGCCTACTCCTGCTCCTATTTCTTATGTTCTTATGTTCTTATGTAAGTTGCTAGTGTGACGGATAGAGGAGCTATCAAAATTGAATCCTTAGAAGTCAATGGAGAACTGGTGCCAACTAGAATTAAGGCTCTTCAGACAGATTGAGTAGCTGCACCGAAGTGCAAAAAGGATGGGCTGTATTACATGAGCTGCTGTCTCATAATTAACAGCATGTTCCCATTGACTGGAGAAAGGCTCACATGGGTAAAAATTTAATCAGAAATTTTGAAGCAGCCCTTTCAGGTAGAGTAAAAGGGGCTGCAACCTTTGGCACCTTGCAAAATTCAACTCCTGCACAGTCATCTCCCAGGACATCCCTGAATGGACTGTGGAATTTCATGGTCAGTCCATCCAGTCCTGGAGTTTCATCTCGGGATAATTGGCGGAGGGTGCCAAAGCCTCAAGTGGTCAGCCATCCCACAGGATGACCTTTGGCAGGTCCTCCCACAAAAGTCGGAGGGTGTCTGCTGGTTAGAGCAGAGGAGAAATGGCCTTCATAATAGGCACAGGCCCTGCCGTTAATTCCATCTGAATCATAAGAAGTAAACTATATGTAGAATGTTGGGGGGGGGGAGAGGAAAAGAGAAAGGAGAAGTGTGTCTGTCACTTTGGTTTCCTGCAACTTATTTGGTCATGGGAGGGTGGGGGCCAGAGGGAAAGTGAATAGGGTGTTTAGCTAGCACATTTCAACAAAAAAGAGAGAAATACAATACTTACCTGTACAAGGCCTCAGTATGGCTGAATCTAATACTGTATCCAGTTTTGGTTCCCGTGCATGGGGAAGGATAGAAGCCCAATAGAAGGCCACTAAAATGTTTTAGTCCCAGGACTCAGGATAGGCTCAGGGGACAGTTCCCAGCAATCAGGAGGGAGAGATCAGGCCTCGGGATTAGGGCTTGTGGCTGGGGGGGGGGGGGGGGGGGGAAAGAGAAAGAAAAGAAAAGAACACGGCAAAGGGGAGGCCGAGATCAAGACCAGAAGTGCCCGGCAACGAGGGAGAAATGAGGGGGGTGGCGGGGTAAAGACGGTTGCCGATCACGGCAGCGTGGATAGTGATGGGCAGAAGGGAGGCTGATGGCTTCCTTGATGGGCTGGAGGTGCGGGGGAAAGCACTCCTGCTCCTCAAGGAGTGCTATAAAAAGCACTTACCCACTTGAGCCAGCAGCTCTCGCCGCCATGTCGCTGCCGATTTCACCGAGCCCTGGGAAACCTCACTGTGGGAGCCGATTTAAATATGAAGTGAAGTGTCCTGCCTCTACAAGACAGGACACACATCCCACGCTACACAACGGGTTGGGGCCGCTTTCTGATTTTTAATCCCCTCCACCCCCGTCGTGGGAGAGTTAATAATCGACACCAAGGGCTGGATTTTCATAGGGCCGTTGAGGCGGGATTGGAGGCGTGTGGGGGGTTAAAATTGCAGAAACTGGCGGGTGGGCCCAAACCCGCCTCCACGCAATTTTGATGAAATTGTGTCTACTGGCCCCGTCTCCACCCCACCTCCAAGAGGCGGGAGAGAACGTTAATGCCCTTAACAAGCCCTAAATTGGCTCTGTAATGTCATTTTGATAGTTATTTGCTAGTTTAGCCCTTTTCCCACGTGAAGCACGCCTGATCTGAAACACGCCGGTGAAAGCACAAGTGGATTGCTGACTCTCAGCTGCAGCTCAACCATTAAATAGGAGATTTGATCAGCCATCATTTGCAGGTGGCAGGACTTTGTTGTCACAGGTCTGGGGGAAGTTTTAGAAGGCATAACCACAGCTCTGGAAGTTTGAGCCTGACACCCATCTCCAGTGTGACCTCCTGGGAAACCCCTCTCACCACCCTCATTGAGCGCTTCCTCAACTGAGGCATATACCAGAAGCATGGGAGCCATTTATTTCCTTCCCTTCTGGGCATCAGATGAGGATGAACACCAGCCGCGGCACCAGCAGAACCATGAACAGCAGGAGCGCCAAGCTGCTGCTCACCCGCCTGAAGCTGCACAGGCCAGAAGGGGCCAGCGCATGGAAGGCCGTCGGCGCAGGAGATCCCCCCCCCAAACAGGGTCTACAGACACAGGGTCAGCTACCTCAACATGTCTGAGCAGCAGTGCCAAAGGTGGCTCCGACTTTCGCGAGAGGTAGTGGGTGACATCTGCGTAATGCTGCAACAAGACCTGGAGCCCAGAGGACCAGGTGGACACCCCTTACCAGTGGCCGTCAAAGTCACCACCGCACTCAACTTTTTTGCCTCAGGCTCATTCTAGGGATCAGCAGCAGACATCAGCGGCATCACCCAGGCGGCCGCACACACCTGCATCACGCAGGTAACCGATGCCCTCTTTGCCATCGCGCACAATCACATCCATTTCACCAAGGATCGAGCAAGTGTCACGGCGCATGCGGTTGGATTAGCTGATCTGGCAGGCTTTCCAAGGGTGCAGGGCGTCGTTGACTGCACACGTGGCCCTTAAGGCACCCCATCGCAATCCAGGTATTTTTGTCAACCGCAACGGCTTCCACTCCCTCAACATTCAGCTGGTGTGTGACCACAAGGAAGTTAGTTTTACATGTTTGTGCCAGATGCCTGGATAGATCAGGTCGAGCCCTGCAATACTCAGCAGCCAGGGTCTCCAGAATCGTTGTGGTTTGCTGTGCACTTCATAACATGGCACAGCGTCGTGGCTTGCAGATGCCGGAGGACCAAGTGGCTCCTCACATATCCTCCTCAGATGAGGAGGAGGAGGAGGGAACGAACATCTTGCAGAGTCCCATCAACCAGCGGCAGCATTACGCGAGACCACAGCTGCCCGGAATGCAAGGAACGCACTCATCTTGGCCAGATTTGCTTAGCCTAGAGAATCAAGCATTTTTGCCTCGCAGCTTCTTACCAGAGCTTCAACAATGGCCAAGAACCAGCGGATCCCTAACAATTTGACCACCATACTGACAATTGCAAGTTATCCCAAGGCCTCATTGTAGAAGTCCCATTAGCAAAATGACAGACGCCACAACTGCAGCAGTAGCCATCAGAGTTTTTATTTACACTTAACATCTGATGGGTGAAATTTGATGTTTAATGTAAAAAAGCCAAGTGACTACCCTTGTGACTATTTGTGCAGTATCTTTCTCTTACGTGTGCTCCTACGTGGTGCTTCCCCTGTGGGCTTCAGCAGAGGTGGAGGCCCCCTGCTCAGTTTGTTGCTGCTCCTGCCTCGGCACCTTTGGCGGGCATCCTCTGGGGTTGCGAACCTGTGAGGGCTCGCCAACAGTCTGCTGCTCCTGCGGCTGTGCAGGGGTTGAGACGCCGATCTCAGTTGGGTGCGGACTCTGGTGGGGCTCTGACCGAGGACTTGTCAGTGGCATGGAAGTGTGAGCGCTTGGAGGAGCCCCCACCTCCTTGTTCTCTGCCACCATCATTCCTCATGGGTCAGGTTCACCTCAGCGCTTGCAAGTGGATTGAGAGCACCTTGCTGCACATCAGGGGGGCCACGGCGACCCGTATCTGCACTGAAAGTCCTACTCAGAAGGACTTCCATGAAGGTCTGGTTTCTGTGTTCAATAGATGACCCGCGCTCCTCCAGAGATGTCATTCTATTCTGAACACTCACCATGTTTTCTGCACTCTGGCGACTTATCTCCTCCATGGCTGCAGCCATCCTCTCGTCTACTGTAGCCATCCTTTCCACGGAGGTTGCCATCCTTTCCGTGGTGATGCGGTCATGCGCCAATGACTCCACAAAGGCTCTGCTCATGTTCGCAATGGACTCCTCCATTTGCTCCACACTCGCAGCGACGCTGGAGACAGAACCTGCCAGAGACTCCTGCATCTGTTCCTGGAGTTCCAGCACCGCTGATCTTGTGGATGGACCCGTAGGCAGAGGGTCGACATGCAGCTGAGCCGAACTGGCAGAGTCCTGCGCCCTCCGACTAGGACTCTCCACTGCTGTCCCTGTCTCCACCATCTGCTGATGCTCACTTGTGAGCTCTGATACACCAGGTGACAACACTACTCTATGTCCCGAAGGTCCCACCGAGGTGTGAGTCTCTGCGCTGGTGCTGGGTGCACTGAATTCTGCTGACGCTGCGCCCTCAGAGGTTGCAGCTTCTTCTGAGGAGTCTGGATGCTCAGGCTCTTCCTCCTGGCTAGTGGGGACAGGTGCTTGCGATGGTCCTGTGGGGGAGTTAAGGAAAGAGTCAGAGATGCGATGCCAAGGTTACATACACATTGCAGATGATCATAAATCCATCTGTTAGAGCTTCAGATTAATTATCAGCGACTCATGCAATGTCAATGAGAGAGATGGAACACTATTCTGTCACCAGCTTGCTGTGATGCACCCGTCTGTCCGTCCCCCACTTGCGTATCGTCCTCCACTCCCACGATCTCCAGGACTGCATCCTCCCAGGGGGTGAGCTGGGCTAATGAAGGTGGCCCTCCTCCTGTGCTGGCTCTTTCCCTTTTATTGTGAGCTCTCTTTTCCTGCAATGAGGGAGACAAGTGGAGTTTCAGTGAGATTGAAGGAGTGAGTGGAGAGAATCCATAGCATAAATGCTTAGAAGGAGACAAAGATGGAGTGAGGTGGCAAGACCAAGGGCCCTCCCTGTGTGTTGTAAGTTGTTTTCATAGCATGACAGTGATAGGAGAGTGTGAGGGCTGCATAGTCGAATAGTAAGGTGAATGTGACCATAGAGGAGAGGGAATGGGTAAGGGTGCATGGATCTCAGGTCAAGTGGGATATGGAGGAAGAGGTTGCTAAAGCTGAGTGGTGAGGAGAGGCAATGGGGATCAGATTGAGGGTGAAGGGAAAGTCACACTCACTTTTGCAGTGTGTAGAAGGTCATGAAACCTCTTCCTGCACTGGAGCCAGGTTCTGCGGGTGATGGACAAAGAGTTGACCTCCGGGGCGACCTGGACCCACAGCGCCTTGGTCTGCTGGGGAGGCTTCTTCCTCCCTGAGGAAGGGAAGAGCACCTCTTTGTTGGCTCTTGCTCCCTCCACTAAAGCTTGCAGGGCAACGTTATCGAACCTGGGAGCAGACCTGGGTCTTTGGCTGGCCATTCCTCCTGCAGTTGCCTCTAAGATACAAGTCCAAAAGGTTGGCAGTCTGCAGAAGAAGCAAGGCTTGTTGCAGACCTTACATACAGCAGCAATGATGACGTCATCGGAGGTGACTTTCAGACTGGAATAACTCATTGGCCATGGGTTCCCACACGTTGGAACTCAATTGGCCAATTAAGTTAAAATCGCATCATTCTCCCACATCGATCTAGATTCGGGTGGGCAACACGAAAAGCGGATAACACGACCCCAACCCGCCCCAGTATCAAAATCCAGCCCCAAGTCTCTCCAGCTTGTGATCTCAAAAATATGCACTTTGCCCAGTGGGAATTACTTCCACCTTCAGCCACCACTGCAAATGGAGCTTTGAAACTTTAACCCATGAAAAATAAGTTTCAAATTTACAAGCACCAGCAAGTGAAAACACAGTAAACCATGAAAAATGAATTACAAGGTCACACGATAACCAAGTTAAAAAATACATTGCACCTTGATTATTTCCTTGGACTCCCAACCCAGGGATTCGTACAAATTCATATCCCAGCCTCGAGAACATCCCAATCCTTAGCAGGGCCACCAGATCAAGCACTGGAGACAAGTCACGTCAAGGCACCTACAAATCCTGCAGTTGCAGGCAGTCTCTCCTCCCCCTCCACACCCCAAAACCCCACCAGCTTAAGTGCTGCATAGCTCTGATTTACCTTTTCAATTATGCCAAGTTGCTAATGCATACTTATCAATTGCCCAGGGACTAACTTCCACAGTACAGTGAGCAGTTATGCAAAGTCCAGGTGCAATTTATACGGTACAATGATCAACAATTCAGGAAGCAGATGAACAACTTAATGCCGTGCACTGATCACCTGGTCAGTGGCAAGGGGAGTGAATGAATCGGAGCATCTTGTACTTTATGCCCAGGAGGCATGGAGTTGCAAGAGATCACAAAAAGTGAGCAAGATCCAGAGACATTTCAAACAAGAGATTCTGTAGAAACCATAAAAACTAGGATTGAGCAAATTTTCCATTCAGATCTCAGCAAAAGGCCTGGTCTGAATGCAATTGAGATCCCCTGCTGTGTGTGTTATGGAACAACACACACCAGAAGTACACCAGATGTATCAGTTTGTATGTTCCTGGCTCGTGCACGAGCCAAATTTCCATGGACACAAGCCTTCTAAGCATTGTAGTTGCTCACCTGAAGTAGAACAGTGGCGGGCATCCAGCCCGTCAATGGATTCAATCTGGCCTGCCAAGGCCTGGCTTCGAGGCTGAACGTCCGCCACGCCTGACCCCTACCCACTTAACATCAGGAAGCCAGTCATTGTCTCCAAGGCAGCAGGGGAATCATAACCAAAAACAGAGGTGGGCAAATCGAATCTCCCGTTTGCAGAAACAATGTGTCACAATCACACCCAAAACCTCAGTTTCTGCTCAATCACTGCAAAGTCAAAGGTCAGTTACTCACGGTTTGCGGGTTCAGTTTTAATAAATCTGTGCAAACGCTCCAGATAAATGCACGATAACAAATTTAATATATAAAATACCATTGGCAGCAGGACTCTGAATTGACAGTCGAATCGATTGGAAGATTGTTAACTTAGAACTTTAAAAACTAGCAAGTTTTTAGTCTCAACTCGTCTCTGAAGGAATTTTTGCGACTAATTAGTCATGGGCTTGATTTCATTCCAGTGAGTTATAAAATGCTGTTTTTGTTTATTGGTGTAATTGGGTGAAAGGTGTTGAATTCCACGGGGTGCCGCCAGTCTCCCGGCGTAACTCTGGCGCAGACCCAGTTAGGTCGGGTCCCTGCCGTTTCTGGGAGTTTCCTCAGTGAAGAGCGGGGGAGCTTCTAGCCCAGTGATGGGCAAAATACGGCCCACGGCCCAGTTCATTCTCTCCGGCTCGCTGGACGGGACAGAAATAGAACGCGAGCAGGAGCTCAAGCTGCACATTAGTCTGAGTCGAGTCGTGGCTGCTCATCTCGATGACTCTTTTACCGAAGAAAGAGACCGGCGCTGCGTCTTTCCTCTCCTGATACCCAGAGTACGATGGCAGGGGGGTTCTCAGCGCCGTCTCAGGCCTTGCGAAGCCTCGGGCTCCCGTACTCGGCACACTAAAGAGAAAACCTCTCGCATTGGAGGCCCCGCAGACTCGAGCTGCTCTGCCAAACAGCCACGTAGACTTTCAGTACAACATCTAATCCATCGAACAATCATTTCATTCATTTAGTAATGGAGGTTTTACTATTTTACACTACACTTTGTGTATTTAAGTTACTATCTGAATTTATGTTTATAAATTATTGGGAGGTTAGAAGTGTAAGTGATGATCAACACGGAGTTGGCCTGTTTCCAATTTACCCATTTAACACTTTGCTCTCACCAACGTGCGCTGTCCCTTTAAATTTGCTGCCCGGTATCTCTTCCAGCGGCAGGAGCTGGTGAGCGGCACCTCGCGATTGGTGCGTGACCGTACGGCTACACACCTTAGGGGGAAACATTGGTGTGTGGCCCTCAACAAAACTTGTTAAATGGCCCTCCAGCCCAAATAATTGCCCACCCCTGACCTAGAAGGTAGGAGGTCCAAAGAGCAGTTGGTGTAGGGAGCTCAGTGATGATGTGGAACTTCTATTATCCACCTCCGCAAAAAGATCTTCCCCAGTCCCAGTGGATATTGTAAACTAGCAGATAAGTGACAGTCTCCAAATAGCACATATGGTACAGAAATATCAAAATAATAGCAATAAATTGTGCACCTATAGAAGGATGCTGAAAGTTATTAAGCAATTCCCAGCACTTAGGGAATTTGAAATTGCAGATACAACAAACATAAATCACAGCTCAACTTTCATACTGTTGATCCTGAAACTTAGAACTAAATTGCAACTACTTTACATTCATCAAATATTTTAGGAGTTGATTTTCATGTGTTAGCAAACTGATCAATCGAGTTAAGCTACTTCTCCTGCACTTCCTTCACTGCAAGAGGAACAGAGTTAGCATTTCTAGGCAGGGCTGCCTCCAAAATCCTGAGACAACATTGCTTACTTATGCTGTCAGTTATTCTTGGTACCACATCTACAAGATTTATATTCTATACAAGAATTGAGGAAGAGGGAATGGTTATTAGCCTTTTGTGGTAACACAATACAGCTTCCTGTGACTCGAACTTTATTACATCACTTCCTGTGATTAGTCCAGGATAAATACTGGGCTGATCAGTTGGATCCTGGAGAGGCATAGAGTAAGACCTCTTTTGTATGTAGCACCTTTTTAGTTGATTAAAGCTTACTTTAAGTTCACCACGCGGAAGGCTCATTCTTACGACACCTTTCACTTCAATATAGATTAACCCCACCTATCTGTTCTCATAATATCCCTTTTTGTTAGGCTTTCAAATCAGTGGAAGGTTGTATCCCATCTTGCTATCACTGCAGTATGTTAACAATATTTTGTAATTGTTTAACTTTTTTAAAAAAAAAAGCAATGCTGCTCGGTTCAGAATTAATTTTGATGTCAGAGGCTCAGAGTGCATGGGCAGAAGCGCCAGTAGTACTCCAAGTTCCTGGACTTAATCTTACCCTCTACCTGCACAGGTCCATAGTCTGAGAAAGAAGGGGAGTGGGAAGACACTGGAAGAGAGAAAAAAGAGAAAACAAAGACTAAAGTAGTGCCCCCTCCCATCATCTCCTCTAGCTTGGAGGAGCTCCCAGACTACTCGCTAAATTGCTACTAATGGCATTGTTATACATATTGCAAAAATCACCCAATGGAAGCAGTTCTGCAGTGCAGCAAGGATGCCAGTTCTCTAATTCACCCCATTTACACTGCAGAGTTGATTCAGGAGTACTGGTGACAATTGTACAAATAAAATATACAGGAGAAACCAAAATTATGACAGCCAGCAGACAGTTACAAATGCCTCTGGGAAACCCATTTTCCTCAAAGAGTCTCAAATGCCTCCAGACACACTAGCACTTCATTTAGATTGCTGTGCTGCTTCTGGAACGAACATTAATGCAAATGTGGTATAAAAGATATTCAAGAGCAGCGTAGGTGAACTAGCCCTAAATCGTTCCTTCTTTTCCCTCCTCTTGATTTGCCAATGGTATTACAGTTTGATCCAGCATGCACATGTTCCAAATCAATTTAGGAACTAGTTTCTGGACACACTTGTATGAATTGTACACTATTGCCAGATCACCTGGCTTCTCTTCAGCACCTCCACACAACCGATTTCAGAACTCAACACGTGGAGAAATAAAGATGCAAATCCTACAGCAGGAGACATGGGGAGTTCCAATACACTGCACCCATGTTACCCTTTCAACAAGGGCCACGCTACCTCTCTGCCAATAAAAAAAACTCAACAATATGAACGGAGGAGAAAAACTCAAAAGCACTCAAGCATAGCTCATTTACAACAGAACCACAAAACTATATTGCTACCAATAACTTCTAGGCTCTCATGAAAATCCACATAGAAAGAATGAAAACTTTAATTTTATTATGCCACATGCATTACAGATGAATATTTCCTTATTAACAAAGTAAATATTGTTAATCTTTATACATGAAAGTCCATTGTACCAACAGGGAGGAGAGGGAGGGAGAAAAAGTATATTTTTAAAATGTTCAACTTGAAGCTTAATTTAGCACCAAGAAGTAATATAGATAGAAACTTAATGGACAATATAGCTAATTATAAATCAGTAACCTGTAGGGCTGTATATCTTTTATCCTTTAACTTTTGGGATGACTTCTAAGCATCTCAAGTAGAGACACAAAGACTCATGGAGACACTAATGGGGAGAGAAGGGACAGCGCTGCTTCTCCCCCAAAAAATTGGTCACATCAGCGCATTGTAATTGTATGTCTTTGCAGTTATTGAGAATGGAACTTGAATCCAGTTTTTTTTTTGATGGCAACCAAACTGAAATCTCCTGGTTTACAAACAGCAACTGGGAACAAATGTGTTTATTTTGATGGGAGGTATTTCAGTTCAGTCTCATTTACACAGCGTGCCCCTCCCTCCTGTCCATGTCATTTACACAGCGTGCCCCTCCCTCCTGTCCATGTCATTTACACAGCGTGCCCCTCCCTCCTGTCCATGTCATTTACACAGCGTGCCCCGCCTCCCTCCTGTCCATGTCATTTACACAGCGTGCCCCTCCCCCCTCCTGTCCATGTCATTTACACAGCGTGCCCCTCCCTCCTCCTGTCCATGTCATTTACACAGCGTGCCCCTCCCTCCTGTCCATGTCATTTACACAGCGTGCCCCTCCCTCCTGTCCATGTCATTTACACAGCGTGCCCCTCCTGTCCATGTCATTTACACAGCGTGCCCCTCCTGTCCATGTCATTTACACAGCGTGCCCCTCCCTCCTGTCCATGTCATTTACACAGCGTGCCCCTCCTGTCCATGTCATTTACACAGCGTGCCCCTCCTGTCCATGTCATTTACACAGCGTGCCCCTCCTGTCCATGTCATTTACACAGCGTGCCCCTCCTGTCCATGTCATTTACACAGCGTGCCCCTCCTCCCTCCTGTCCATGTCATTTACACAGCGTGCCCCTCCCTCCTGTCCATGTCATTTACACAGCGTGCCCCTCCTCCCTCCGGTCCATGTCATTTACACAGCGTGCCCCTCCCTCCTCCTGTCCATGTCATTATGCCCTCTGCTCTTCGGACTCTGGTGTCTTTTGCATGGCTTTCAAACTGTCAATCATCTTGGCTTCATACATTGGAATGCGCTGCCTAAACTCCTCTAACTTTCAACAACTTGCATTTACATAGCATTTTTAGAAAAAAATCAGGTCTTTACAAAAAAGTAACCAGCAAAAGGAGATTTTATAAGGGGTGACTAAAAACTTAGACAAAGAGGTTTAGGGAGGAATGTTCAGAGCTTAGGGCCTAGAATATGAGGAGAACAAGATTGAGACATTGGAGGACCAGGAGCCAATGTAGGGGAGCAGGATTTTTGGATCAGCTGAAGTTTACGGAGTGTGGAGGATGGGAAGCCAACAAGGAGAGCATTGGAATAGTCTATTCCGAGGTGACAAAAGCATGAATGACTTCTCTACCCATCTCAGAAAGGATATATTGGCCTTGGGAGGAGTACAGTGCAGATTCACCAGAATGTTACCAGGACACCAAGGGTTAAATTCAGAGGCAAGATTACATAAACTCGGTTTGTATTCCCTAGAATAGAGGAGGATTAAGGGGCGATTTCATGGGTCTTTTTTAGGAATTGACAGAGAGAAACTTTCCACTGGTGGGGGAGTCTAGGACAAGGGGACATATCAGAGCCAGGCTATTTGAGAGAAGTTAGGAAACACTTCTTCAGCCAAAAGCACATTAGAAGTTTGGAACCCTCTCCCACAAATAGTAGATGCTAGCTCAATTACTAATTTTAAAATCAGAGATTGATAGATTTTTGCTAGACACTGGTATTAAGGGATCTGGAGCCAAAGCAGTTGCATGGAGTTAGGATACAGATCAGCCATGATCTCATCAAATGGCAGAACAGGCTCAAGGGGCTGAATGGCCTACTGCTGTTCCTATGTTCCACCTTTAAAAA